>CM029126.1:27124026-27826526 GCA_016859345.1 Istiophorus platypterus | reverse complement strand
AAACGTTAATGTCCCCGAGGGCCAATTTGTGATGCCTGCTTCCAGAATTTGCTGGTATTTAATTGAATCCTTTCTTTCCTCTACCAGTGATATGTTCCCCCTAACACTCACTGCAACATAATTCAGTTAAGTTTCATTTATAGTACCAAATCATAAGTAGTTATTTCAGGGCTTTTTTCACATAGAGCAGGTCTAGACGGTACTCTTTATAGCTATGTTTACAGATACCCAACATTCTCACATTTTTTGGTGAGGATGTACAACAAAATTCTGATGGTTGTATTTTTGCAGGTGATGCTGGAGTGCATCACCACTCCAGAGTCGGCTAAATCTTCCTTAAGGTCCTCAGCAGTCAAATTGGGGTTTTAATTTGCCTTTCTAGCAAATGTACTAGAAGTTTTCTCTAAAAGTCTTGTTCGTCTTCCAGACCTCAACTGTTTGTTAACTTCCATTTCTAAATTAAACTAGTAATTGAGGAGACATCTACATTAACATGTTTTTCTGTGTGTTTTTGATCTAGATTGTGTGCTGCTGCATACTATTGCCTTCACATTAATAAGTTGAATTGAATATTGCATTAAGAGAGAGCAAGTAGAAGCAGTGACAGTGCTAACAGACAACACAACCGTTAGGACAGGTTAAAACCACAGGGACATCATCCACACATGACTAATGTTATCATGTATAAATGATCTTCTGGTTCCTCAGATTGTACCACACACTCCATATATGCCAGATGTGCGCAGAAACCAATATTAGAGATGACTAGAGTGTAAAAAAAGACAGTGCTTCACTCATAAAAAAACTATGCAAACACACTATTTAATCAGTATTATTGATGAAACACAAGATCATGTGTTTGGGTTTGTTCGTTTTTTTCCCCTCCTGACATAAAACTGGTGACTATTCCTGCAGGTTTGCTGTAAAACTAACCATCAGACTCATAAAATCCAGAACTCTCACCAGATCACTGCAGCGAATTTTCAGTTCTGCCATATGAGCTAACAGTGAGCTTTCCTTTTTGGACTAATAAACAATAAACAAATAAACAATCCCACCTATTATTGTTCCACTCATTTTGTGTTTAATCAGTTTAAGGCACAAAAACAACTCCACATTGATTGTCTCATAAACACACAGGCATTTCTGTTTGTTACTTTCTGCAGCTGAGTAGAGTAGGACATTTCTGATGAATGATAAATTGGTTTGATTTACAGTGGGAAGGGTCAGGAGCCTGATAAGTTCTTGTCTGCAGCTCCATCATCTCCTCTCAGAAAACAGGAGGTGGAAAATCTCAGGTATTGAGGCTTCCTGTTTCTTAATTTCTCTTCTCAACACAGTTCAACAGACATGATTCAGTAGTCAGGAACATTAAATAACCTGTATAACACAGTGGGCTGCACAGTAATTTGTAATGTCAACTGTTTAATGTGTAGGTGCTCCATCCTGGCCTGTAGTGCCTATGTGGCGTTAGCACTGGGAGACAACTTGATGGCTCTTAACCATGCTGAGAAACTGCTTCATCAAACCAAGGTGTCTGGATCCCTCAAGTAAGTGCTGGGCCTGTTTAGCAAACCCAGCTGTTCCCCTGGGCTTTTTCCCTACTGCAGCCACTTATGACCACACTGCTCGGTTAAGGTTTTGTCCAAAATCCTTTAAAGAGCTAGTCAGCATTGTTTTTCTCTGTACTGAATCCCTAAGCGGTCTGGTTTGTCCTCCTCCTCCTCTGTGTTCAGGTTCCTGGGTCACCTCTATGCTGCTGAAGCCCTCATCTCATTGGACAGGATCTCTGATGCTATCACTCATCTTAACCCAGAGAATGTCAGTGATGTGTCAATGGGGGTACTGAGCAGCGAACAAGACCCAGGTCTGTGGGTTTTACACCTTACTCAAAAAACATAAAATGAAGCCTAGTTTCCCTAATGCTTGGTTTGGTTTTGTCAACAGGATCAGACAAAGGAGATGAGCCTGTCGAGTCCTGTGAGTCTATTTTGTTCAAACGTAATGCATGATCTTTACTTAAAACAATCCAAAATCTCATCTGTGGGATATTTAAACGTGAATAATGGACAGTACATAATTCATTTTAGTCAAAATAGGAGAAAAGTAAAATAGCAAGAATGATATCATGATGTGCAATAGTTTAATAAATGATATCAGAGCAGCAAACCAAAACTAATGAATAAGCAACAGTATTGAATATATTACTGTAATAGTTCCCTTCAAATATGCCCTATATGTGCAGCAGGGAAGCAGACTCCCCTATGTTACCCCAGCAGTGTGACATCAGCTCGAGCCATGATGCTCTTCAACCTGGGCAGTGCCTACTGCTTGAGGAGCGAGTATGACAAGGCCCGCAAATGTCTGCATCAGGTAAGCAGAGCAATAGTGACATGACTTCAGCAGGTCCTAGAAATGTCCGTGGTTGCAGGTTTTCCTCAGACATTGTATCTAATGTGAGTCAAAAATGCAACTCTCAAAAATTGGCTCAACTTTTGCTGCAGCGAAGTAGTGTTATCTGGTTGCTCCTTGTGTAGTCCAGTCAAAATATGTCTTAGACTTACTGGGATCATCATCTCTATTGTTGGTAGCAAACGAATGTCCAAAAACTCAGCTTAGAAATCACAGAAAAATGCTGCTCCATATAACTCTAGTGCTTGCCTGAGAATAATCAACGGGTCAGACTTGGAGGAGTCCCGCCATATAGTGTATACTATGTAACAATTGACTTATTCAACTATTTATGTCACAAGTTTCAGAATGGCGTACAAAGTTATTTGCTGCCATGATACCTTTTTGGTGATGTGTGCTGTCAGTTGCATTAAATCCATGAAAAACAAGGCTTTTCTCAAGTATGAAAGTTAATTCTTGATTGGAAAAAGTCTCATTCAAATAATTTTACAGTGAAGAATAAGTTTAGAGCTCATCCAGTTGTGATTTTTTTTGTCTTCAATAGGCTGCATCTATGGTGAACACCAAGGAGATTCCACCTGAAGCTATTCTACTGGGAGTGTACTTAGAGCTGCAGAATGGTCAGATCTCCATCATACACTGTCACACTCTGTCTCTATAACCTCTTTGATCCAGTTTGAAGTTGTCGAGATTGTTTATATGTCAATTCTCCTCGGTGGTGTGGGGTAGCAGATATATATATTAAAAAAAACGCTGATAAACCACATAATCATATAATCATCAGACCAGCATCTTCCAGTGTGGTAACAGCATGGATGAATGCTGCTGCTATTGGAGCACTTCTGTCTGGAACAGCAATACTTTGACTGGATTAAGTCTGGACTTACATCATGAACAGAAATTGATCTTAATTATTCTTTAAATCTGATAGCTTTTTATTCAAACCTTCATTTAATACTTAGTTCTCTTATCAGCAAAACTCTTGAACAGTAATTTGAATTAAGTGAACATTGAACACACATTGGTACATGTGAGGAACTTAACATCCCTTATCAGGCATCACTGGTATAACAGATGTCCAACTGCTCTGGCTTATTAGCTTTCTACACGCACAACAGCCTCATCCTTGTCTGGTAATATAGCTTCTGAATGAGGGTTGTAGTTGTAACCTTTTCCTTTATTAAGTCTTTGAGTGAAGGGTTAAAAGCAGGAGCTAATGCCCTGAACTATGTTGTGTGTCCTCAGGAAACACCCAACTTGCCCTGCAGATCATAAAAAGAAACCAGCTCCTGCCCACATCAGTCCCAAGGGTCTCGCCAGACTCCCGCAAGAAACCAGTCCAGCCCTTCCAGCTGCCCCCATCCTTTACACAAGTTCAGCGCAAATGAGCCTCCACAGCCTATCTCTGACCCCCGTATTCCACACACACACACCCACACCTGAGGATCCTTGATATTTATAAAGCTGCTTCCCTTCAGCATCAGGAGCCATATGAAATGCAGATGTGGCAAGTGAAGAACTTCAGCTGTAGCAGTGTCAATGAACTGAGACCAGCTGAGTTTTTATTTCCATTTGACTGAGGAGTTTGTGTGTTATCTGAACAATATAAATAAATTTTATTTACTGTATGGCGTGTGAATCTTGAATAAGTATTACTACCAGATGGGCTGTGGAAGCCACAGTAAACAGGGTTGCAGTTTATGTAATAGGGACATTTTGACATACATATTTGATGTACATATTTCTAAGATGAGCTTGGAAATAAGTTGCACAGAAAGTCGAGGCTCCTAACTGGAGCAACCCGCTGGTCAAGCCCTAATCCACACATCTTGGAGTAAGGGTCCTCCAATGGGCCTCCTGAAGGATTTTCTAGGTAGAAGAAAACCCACTTCCCCTCGTTGCAGGTCTGAGTGGACAGGGGCTGCAGTTGCAGGGAGACAATGCTGCCCAAGAGTTTGCCATTTTTCATTCTGGAGCTCAGTCCAAAACAATGTTGAACTTCCCTAACAGTCTCTTGAGCAAAGTTCCCTGTCCCTTCTCACCAATGCTCTTTTGTTGTCTTAGGTTGTAGCTGCCAGTTTGGGTGTGTTAAGTATTTCTCAGGTGACCACATTTAGATTTTAAAATGTTCCCAGTGCCCCAATAAAGGTCAGTGAATTGTGTGAATGTTCCCCTGATGAATTCAATAAGTGGTGACTGTTTTGCTCAAAACATTGCAGGTCAAATAAATAAAGTAACCCCACATAGTTCTCTAGCAGCAGGTTAGCAGGCAGCACCAAAGATGTAGCCCAATGTTCGCTTCCCGGAGTGGCATGTGTGTGCAGTCTTGCTAAGGGTTAACAGCTAAAAATCCAAGAGTGAGACAACACACTTCATGTCTTTTATCAACACAGTATCAGAGAAAAATACAGCAGTGCTCAGGCAAGAAAACACTTCTGAATAAGGGAGCAATACCTTTAACTGACAGGCAGGGCATAAGATGCCTCCTTCGGCAGATGGGGGGCTTTGTGGGGCAGTGTTTTTTTCAGTTAAAACTTTAATTTTCTGTTGCTATGTTGTGGTTCTCATTCTATCTTACTTAGAGCTGCTAAGATTCAAGGGCTTCTGAGCCTAGGAGCAGATATCTCTAGGTGGGTCCTCTTGTGCAAGAGTGAAGATTACACCAGTTAGTTATGAATCACATATGGGAGTGCTTTAGCTGGGCAGTGGTGGATGTCTTTTCTTCCAGAGAGATTGCCCACTGCCCCTACTCATCTCAGTAAGAGACCACAACATCGCTCTAGTGTGCCCATGGCCGAACACAAGTGCTGAATATGTTTCTTCCAGTGGGCCTGATTTTTCCCATCCTCGATAGGGTGAGTCAGCAGGGTCTATCTCTGATTCTGGTGGCCCCTCATGGGCAAGCAAAGTCATTTTAAGCTGTGATCATCAGGCTGCTCTCAGCAGAACCTTGGAGACAATCCCCCTCCTCTGGGACCTCCTTTTTCAGGGAGAAGGGAAGATGGTTCACCTGCATCTATAGTGCCTGCATGCTTATTTGTCAAGAGGTGGTGTGGTGGTGGTGATTCAAAGCATTCAGTCCTTGTCCACCAGAAGTTTGTATTCTTATGAATGGCAGGTTTTGTGTGTAGTGGTGACAGAAACTGTCCATTTCAATGCTCTATGGTAGAAGTTTCATCTTTCCTGCAGGAATTTTTGCAGAGACTCCCCTTTTCCACAGCTGAAATATATTGGTCCCTAGATCACCTAGTCATGTTGGTTTTGATGGGGTGTTGCCAGGTGCTCATCCTCTTACAGTAGTTTTCTTAAGGGGAGTCTGCATTCCCTCAATAGTTTGGCAGGTATTTTTTGTAGCCTTTTGTGGGTTTTTTTGTATAATGAAAGAACATCTTGTTCTCATTTTTTTGTTTTTCATTTGTGAAGAGAAAGAAAAGAAAAGCATACATTTCATTTGAAGTCAGTGCTTCCCTTTCATTTGAATTGTATTTTGAGTCCTCTTGGTAGTTTCTTTATCCCCAGGTTGAGAAGCACTGACTTCTGCTGACCATCCAATTCTTCTTCTACGTAGCTTTTCCAGCAAGATGATAAAGTGCTTCTAATTGGATCAGCCCACACTGGTCAGCTTGAATGAACCATTCAACAAATGTTTCCCTTGAGAACTTACAGATGTGACATCTGCTGTGACCTCCTGACATCTAATAAACAATCCTGTTATACATATCTATTTACATTAGCATTAAACTGCTAAAATACTTCTTTTCAACACTAGTCCGAGTGAAATCCTGCAGCAAGGATGGTGTTTCTCGAGTTCAGCTCTTCCAGTCCCAGGGGAGACACAGGTCCCCATCCTGCATGACTGAGTAGAAGTGAGAGATACAGACGTGGAGACCCTGCATGAGGGGGGAGCGCTGCTCCACCAGCCTTTTACAGCACAGGATCATTTGACTGGAACTGACACTAGGCTCCTTGGATAAACTCCTCAGAGAAAGACTCTTGAGACACTGCTTCACCACAGCCGCCTCCTCCATCTGCAGCCTGGACACACACACACACACACACAAAAAGACGGAGACAATAAAAAAAGGTAATGAACCAGGCTGAGGTGTGGTTTCTTAAAGAACTACACTGACAGGTGAACAAGGACAATCTGTGACAACAGGCAACTATCACAAGATGGTATCTTAGCTGGGACACAAAAAACCCTCTTTGATAGAACAAAAAGCGAGAGAATGCCAAACTCTTATACTTACAAATCAGGAGTGCACACAAATGGTGTTTCCATTTTTAAACAAATTTTTTTTTTTGCATTTTTCAAAATCCCAATCTCATGGATGATGATTTTTTTTTTCCAAGGGACAAAATCTTTTGTCACCCAGCATTTGAAAAGCAAGAAGAAAGTAAATAACGCAAATAAAATGCAAACCATAGATAGCAAGCACAGTCAGGATAACAAAAGCAGTCACCCACTTGACATGGCTGAATAAAGAACACCATTAAGCACAAGTGCTAAGAATTTGGACAGTGACACAATTTTCAAAGTTTTTCCTCTGTACACCACAAAGACAGATTTGAAACTAAGCTATAAGGATTTGATTTAAATGTAGACTTTCAGCTTTAATTCAATGGGTTTAATAAAAACTGTCTAGGACTTACAGCAATTTTTATACATAGGCCCTCAAAGGTAATGCGACAAATGAACACTTTGGCCTGTCCCTTCATTATTTCGTGACAAATTATGCATACAAAAAGTCTGGAGTTGATTCCAAGAGTTGAAATTTGCATTTTGTAGCTCTCAATGTGTGGTACAAACAGGTGTTGATGCAATGGAAGAAAATTCTGCAGAAGAGAAGAGGGCATCTGATATGTAGACACTGTTGTGAAAGTGCTGTAAGACTTCATACTAGGAATGAAGTGGTATGTTTGACTCACTGGTTTTTGTGTTGGGTGCGCCATCTGGCCTCAGACGCGTGGCTTTGGAGGAAGACCTGCAGCTTGGGAGGGTCACAGTTGGTTGGGATAATGAAATGCCCCATCTCATGAAGACAGGGGTTAGAGCGGTCACTGCAATTTAGATAAGCAACAAGTTGTGTCTTATACTCTACTCAAAGTGATGAGTCATGTGTTCAGGGCATTCGAATGTTAATGCAACAGCTTACTTCTCCAACAACATGGTGAGCCCCTGCAGACTCCTTGGGTGCAGGCGAAGGCGTCGGGACATCAGGCTCTTATGGAAAGTATTGAGGGTGCTGTAGTGCTCAGCAATGGGCTGAACTGGTCCCAGCTTCTCCAAGTGGACCACTTGAGTGCCACCAAGGAGGAGGCCGATCCTCTCCTTCAACCAGTCTGTCTGCTGCTGCAGAATGTGAAAGCTGGGCAGCTGTTGAAACAGCTGGAGATACGGGGAGGGGTCAGAAAACAAATAAGAACACACAGGAAATGTGACAGCAGGAGGTCTGCAGCTGCATTACTTTGGTCCATTGATGATGAACATCCACGGTTCCCAGCATTACGTGTCCAGAGGCATTCATCCCTGACTGGTCAGCAAACACAACTGTGTGACCTGCAGGGAAAGTGGATGAGCAGATTAAAGGGATTCACCAGTTTTACACATGTACTGAAGTCTGCTTTTCTGGTCTTGGGCAGTAGAACTATGTAAGAGAGAACTGTTGTAGAAAGCAGACCATGGTTCAGAGGGAAGCTGAACACGATCTGGGACAATTAATCAAATGACAGCAACTGAGTAAATTTTGTTTAAATCAGAATCCTAGGGGCAATGTCACAGGTCCTTCATGGCTAATAAATAAATATCAAATCACAAATTCTAAACAGTTTATAGAAGCAACACTGCAATTTGGTAGTGTGAAATTGTAGAAAACAAGGTGATGAAAGGACTAGAAAAACACATAGTGCATCAAAGTTTCTGCTGGTCAAATGTGTGAATTCTCAAAGCTGAACAAAGGTGAATTCTGACCCGAAGGTTTGGCTGCAGCCAACAGGAACACTTCTCATTTGCCTTATTTCATGTCTCCTCAAGTGGCTTACAAATTGATGAGGTCTGCTGTCATAAAGGATGTCTCAGTTCCCCAAATGGTGTTGGGATGAGTGAGTAGGGTTTCCAGAAGAAGCTTGAGGGACATGAGGCCTTTGTCAAAGTCTGTTATCATACCAACAGCCCCCTAATTTGAAATATGTAAATGAAGGGACAGACGTATGTATGGACAACCCAAAATATAATGCCACAAGCAATGGCTGTTACTGGTGAAGAGGCTTTATAACAGAAACTACTGGCACTGTTAATAAAGCATTTTGTGGATTTTTTTTTTTAATACTAAATCCCCAATCTTCCATAGCTTAATGCAAGACACAAAGACAGGAGATTTATGCACTGCAGTTTTCAGCAAAAGTGGATCCAAAACAAATTGGTGTTAACAGTATAGATAAGCTAATTTATTGGAATTTTGTGAAGCTTCGTTGCCGATGAGATTTTTCCTGACTAATAATGAATTGGCTAGAGTATACATCGTACTATATTATAGAGCCTCGTTTTGGTCAACTTCCATTTACTCTGTTAAAGTTACTGCATGACACTGTTAATACAAACACTAACCCCTTCAAATTAAAAGCCCTCTTGTAGTTTAAGTGGACTGAAACCCATAATTTCAAAACAGGGCCTTTATTGTGAAACATTCACAGGCATATCATATGCAACAAAAAACAGACAAGACTGAAAGACGTCAAAGCAGTGTGGATCAGAATGAATTCCACTATTGTGCCAACAAATGTTGAAAATAGCATCAATGCATTGCTGAATTTATTAAAGTGTTAAAAATGTACATTATGCTTAACCTTGCTTGCGCATTATATGACAGACACCAGGAGTTTTTCAACCCTTGTTTTTTGCATGGTCTGTATTTGGGGGCTCGAAAATAAACGAATAAAGGCTTATTTGTTTGTGTTGACCACAATCCAGCCATTAACAGAGACACATCTTTTAACTGACTACAGGTTTAGTTGAAGAATCACAGTATGTACATACTTTACAGTAATTTTTACTTGTTCACATCCTTAACTTGACTCTTGTTGCATTCAAGAGCATGTCACATGAGTAAAATATGAGCCATCCAGTGACCTCTGTAGACAGCTAAATTGATTAATGAACTGAAATCCCTCCTCTGAAGATACTAGGAAAGATACAGTTTATGGATACGAGATTCCTGTTACCTTTACACTGTGTGCCATGCTTCGGTGTTACCATAGTAACTCCCACCATGTGGCATTTTTACCATTTTCCTAAATCTGTTTGCTTTTCATTTAACAGTCAGATCCCCTTCGTGTATAAACTTCCACAATAAAAGTAAGAAAAAATATGGTGATTTATTTTCCACCTGTTCATCCCATTCTTTTGAACACAGTAATTCAAAAACACCTTGAGGTAGTTTCTTCAAATTGGGTACAAACATCCACTTGGACTCAAGAATGTGCTGATTACAATTTGGTGATCAAAGGTCAAGGTCATGGTAACCTCACAAAACATGTTTTTGGCAATTACTCAAGAATTCATTTTCAAATAATGACAAAATTTAACACAAATGTGTAACAGGAAAAAAATATGACAAGATGGTAAATGGACTGCACATACAGTCCATAATATTTGGATACTGACTCAGTTTTTGTAATTTTGCCTCTGTACACCACCATGGTGGAATTGAAGTAAAGCCACCAAGATGTACCAGAAGTGTATACCTTCAGCTTTGATTTATAGAATTTACAAAAATATAACACTAACTGTTCAGGAATTATATTTTTTACCTAGTCACCCATTTTACAGGCTTAAAAGTAATTGGACAACTGACTAACATTAAGTTTCATGGCCAGATGTGGCAGGTTCTGGGAAAGGAGAAGGAAAAGAACGGCTCACAATCCACCATCTGTCTAACATGGTGGAGGCAGTGTTATGGTATGGGTATGCATGGCTGTCAATGGAACTGGGTCACTGAAGTTTATTGATGATGTGATGTGTATATGGTGCTTTCCTAGTTTTATCAACCACTCAAAGCATTTTACACATGCCACATTCACCCATTCTGAGATATTCATAAATTGCATACACACATACTCATGCATACTGACGGCAAATTAATCAGGGACTTAACTGGAGGAGCTGGGGATAGAACCACCAACCTTACGATTAGTGGACCACTCGTGGATATATATAAATATAAATACACTTATTACCTTTAATAAATCCCATCAAAGTCTTCACTACATACATTATATTAGTCTTAACAGACAGGTAAACTACAACTTGACTGGCTGTTGGAGGGATACAACGAGGTGGTAATACTCGTTTATAATACTCGATGAAAGTGTTTTCATCAAATGCTTTGCCCAGTACATCTAATTTATTCAACGTGTATTTAAGCATATAGATTAGGAAAACATGATTCCTCAACAAGTGTCCTGTAAGTTTATCCACTTGGATCCACTCAAATATGATCCAGCTGTACTGTGTCTTACTTGGAATGAACTAAGACACAAGGAAAGGATGCAAGTGAAGAAAACAAGGAGACAAGTTATACAAACAAAAAGTACCCCAAGAGGTCACACTGAAAAAACAAATGCATTGTTGCATCCTTGACCTTCAGGAGAAGTGAAGGAGAGAGGTGCACGCTATAGATAGACAGACTGACGTAGATTATAGATATGGATTACTGTCAGCTATTAGTGCAAACAGCCGTCCTGACTTCACTGAAACTCTGTACCTTGCAGGTTGATCAGGGCCTCGGGGTTCTGCTGAGACAGTCGACTCAGACTCCGTAGCTGACTGCACCTGTGGGCAACTCCCCAGCTGCGCTGCCACCTGCACCACACATTGTCATGGTAATATATGTCATCATCATGGTAATATGGACACAGCTTCTTGTTAGTTCAAGCAGAGCCTTGGATTAAAGCTCAACAGGCCCGGTCCCTTTAAGTATAATATTGCTTCGGCCTTTACTATTCTGTCATTTAAAATCAACCTTTGAAATGACCTACAATACATACAAATGAGTTTCAGAGTTAACCTCTGACCCCTTATTCCCTAACCCAAACTAGGTGGACATAATTAACCACTCTCTACTGAAAACCAAAGAGCTAGGACACTGGACCTAGTAAGATGGGGATTATTTTGCCAAGAACAAGGCTCATCAAGGTTGTTCAGACTGACATGTAGACACATTTTGGTAGACTGCAGTGCTGTTTGAACTTCAACAGCACTTACTCAGTCTTAGGTCAAACAGTAGAGTACCTGATATCAGTAAGATCAAATTTATGACACAGTTCCTTCTTCAGTCTTTTCAGCTCTTCTCTCCGAGGAAGACTAGCATTGTGCTTCTTTGTCGCCTCAGGCTCATTGTTTCTCAGCCACAAGCTGAAAAAGAAAAGGAAACATGAAACCTCTCTGGGATGACTGATATTAACAAGTGAATATACACAAGGATTCACTTTTAATTTATTACTAAAATGTACACCACTGAATTTTTAATATGTATATATATATATATATATATATATATATATATATATACACACATATATACATGCGCACACACACACACACATACATATATACATGCGCACACACACACACATACATATATACATGCGCACACACGTACAAACATACATATTTACATACATATATATAGCGGGTAAAATAAGTATTAAACACATCAACATTTTTCTGTATATGTATACAAATTTGGAGGAACTGCTATTTGATACTAAGCTTTTCATTTGGTACTGGTCATATATCCGCTTTAACTGCGAGTTGAGATACAGAGATGAAGTCCACTCTTTCTAACCTGAGTGTAAGCTCCACTCTCCTGGCCTGCTGAAGCTCCTGCTCAGGGTCTCTGAAACCAGTGAAGGCGTAGTAGGTCTTATCCCATTTGATAGGTCTGTAGAAAGGCAAACCCCCCTCAGATGGACTTGTCTCTGCACTTGCTTTCAGCCCCTTCATGTGCTCCACGGGCAGACTGCAGGACTTCAAGACATTCACCACTGTGCTCAAGATATCATTTGTTTGGAGGGTGAAACTCACTGACCGGAATCCTGAGAACAACATAGCTGGTTTTAGAATTCTAAAAGGAGAACTGAAAAATATTATGAGCCATATTAATGGAAGCTTTACCTGAGGTGAAGAGGTCTGGCTGCACATCACTACTAAATTTTGTATCCCTGACATAAAAGGTGAGCTTCAATGGCTGAACGGAGCATGACCCAGGCTTCTGCAGGTTCTCCAGATATCCATTTAGCTTCTTTAATGAATTCTCATTCACCTCCTGTAACACACAACATTAAATGTTCAACAGTGGGTTGAGGCTACCTTTTCAACAAACGCTTTCATGACGATAATTATGACTGTGTTCAAACAAGCAGTAGCCCTCTAGCAAAACACTGCCATTGTGTAGGTGCAGGCCTGTTGTTACAAACACAGACATGCAGCACCACTTTAGCACCCCTCCTGTCAGTCTACCCATGAGTTAATAGTAACAGTTTAAATCACTTCAGATTTATCTGATTTACAACACAAAATTTCTATGTATTTTTGAAATGCTATACAATCCGTTAAACATAAGAGACCTACCCGTTCTCTGGGATATTGACCAAAGAAGTCAGGATGGACTGCAAAATAAAATGGCCTGAGCGCGTTAACGGCATCTGCCCCTGACAGAGCTCTCTGCTGGACTAAATGTGTGGCCACATGTTTCCTCTCCAGCCTGCAGAGAAAAAAAATATGGAGGTCAACTGTTTTTATACTTCCTTCCCATCTTCAGCGGAGTAGACAGAGATGGGGTATGGTATAAATGAAGCCTTGGTAAGAGTAGTTAAAAAATAAAGGTCTCTTCCCCCACGTTCTGCCTTGTTTCTTTATGGGTTAACATTGGCTAATACTGCTGATCTATTTCTCGTTTTCACTTCCGCTCTCCGATGCAGACTTATCCCTCCATTCGTGACGATGCTTCACATTGATCTGCAAAAAAAATCTCTATTTATACCTCAGGAAATTTTGGTTATTCACTTATATTTGATCTTTCCTCATTAAACTATAGTCAGGGGAGTTTGGGGGGTACTGTCATGCTTTTAATTATTAATCAATCTATTCCTACTTTTTAAACCAACTGTTTATTCTGTAAAGCCCGCAAATTTTTATAGCAAATTGTGAGCCAAATGTGTGATTATCCAGTAGCCCTATGTCTGAACAACATTTAAAACCTAAGAGGTTTCAGTTCAATATATGGTAATAGAGAGTGAACATTTGAAAATCCCCCCACTGTAGAGACTGTAAATAACAAATAATGGCATTTTATTTGATAAATTACTACAAATATAGATTACGCTATTGAAATTGATGTAACCTTTTTTTCTGTTAACTATCTATTTCAACACTTATGTTTACTATATAAACTCCTCTGATGTAAAATCCATCAACCATATTTTGTTATTAGAGATGAAAATAAATATAAATATATTCAGTGGTGCTAGGAGATCTGCCCCCATAAGACAGAGGAGCTGGTAGTGTACTTTCTCGGGACAAAATATCCCCCAATCAAACCAGTGAACATTTAGGAATTGGATAAAGAGGTTGTTTAGTCATAAAATGTGTTCACCTCAGCAGCAAAAAGGAATGAACTGAAATCACAAATGCCCTATACAGAAAAAAAAAAAATCACTCTAGCTGAGGAGGGCTTTTGAAATCTAGATGTTTAGAGGAATCTCTGTGCATCAAGTGAAACTCACACTGGCGTCTCTACAGACAGAACTGAGGCAGGAGCTGGAGAGATGAGATCTGGAGCATCTGGTGAAAGAGTGGCATCTGTGGCTCTGGTGGTAGAGCAGTCTTCCACCAACCAGAAGATCAGCCAAGTTTGATACCCACCTCGTCCAATCTGCATGTCAAATGTCTTTTGGCAAGATACTGAACCAAAAATTGCATGTGTTTGCACACACAAAGGAGTTTGTGATAGAAAGTGCTGAACATATAGAAAAAATTGCTGTATGAATGTGTGTGTAAATGGGTGAATGTAGCAGAAGTATAAGGTGCTTTTAGTGGTCAAAAAGATTAGAAAAAAGCACTAAATAATTAAAGCACATTTTACCCTTCACACAATCCTATTCCCTCAAATTCTTAAAAAAGTATTCAATTTTCTATTAAAACATCATTGTCTCCTCACTTTATCAATGCATTTAGTGTTTCCATATATTTTCCGGTTACCATTTATGTTATTTGTACACATGATCTTATTTTCAAGCTTTATATTGTATATAGTAAAGGTTATGATTTTTATAGAATTGTAGGGTTTTTTTTTTTATTTTACTCATCTTTATTTTACATCTGTTATACACATCTTGACAATATGTCAAATTATGTTACATTGAGCAATCTGATTTAATGTTTAATTGATTAATGGACAGTGGGAATCCGTATGTCTGTCTAACACTGTACTACAAATACTGACTTGATCCCATGACATTTGGTACAAACACTGATCAATACTATTCACTTGACTTTCATTTAGCATCATGACAGTCTCAGCTGTTCTTGAGCTTCAAGCTGCAGCTCACACAGCAACTGACATTACAATGCACACAATTCCGTCACACATCTCAAACCCGTATTACCTGATTGTGCATCGCAGGAGGAGGTAGACAGACATTGCTGGTGCTGCTTGCCAAGTAACGAGCGATAAATCATGGCCTCTGCAACCAGTCCATGGGCAGTCCTGGTATCAAAGGAAGTAAACATGATTCCACCAAAGTGTCCCCCTGCGTCTCTACAGCTTTCAGCCCTGTCACTGATTAAAGCTTAAGTCAGGCAATGAGGAGGAAACTTTGTAATTCGAAGACAAAAAAGTCCATGGTCTTTAATGTTACCAGGATGACGGACACATTTGAAATATCTAAATATCGACGAATTCAGGCGTTTACGCTACTTTGTTTTTAGCTGCTGGGTAAGCTAGCTACGCGTATTGCTTTTAGCCCTTTAATGACGCACAATTATTTCATCTAAATAAAATAACCAATTAGTTTACTAACCAAACAAAGATAAAATGAGATCTCCCGACTGTTGTTGGTGCGTCTGCGCTGGTGAGTTCAGGGTAGTGCTTTAGCGTTGTTCTCTGAGACGTCTACTCAACGACAGCAAACGAACGTGGCTCCACTGAGCTACTCTAGCTAGCATGTGAGGCGTCGGCAGTGTGGGTACTTTGTCAGCTGCTGCTGTCAACGATTCTTGACCCAGCACCTTGGCCTTAGTTACATGGGTGAATATTATATTGCTGGTGTGACTCCCCGCCCTCTGTGGGGCCGCTAGCTTAGCTGACTACCTGCTAACCTACGTTCTTCTTCTGTTTCCTCCTCCAGTGAGCTAGCCCCCCCATGTGTGGCGGCAGACCAGCAGTGAGTGTGTGTAAGCTTATTTATGGGTAATCTTATTCTCTGTTGTTGTTGTCTTTTAAATTATGAGAATATATTGCAAAATGTAGTGATCAAATGTGGTTTAAGAATGACTTTTTATTGCTCCACATTGGCCGTGGATGAAGGCATTGTTTCAAATAGACCGTACGGTATGTCGGTCCGTCCGTCCCATCCTTGTGAATACGAAGTCTCAGGAATACGTTGAGGGATTTTTTTTCACATTTGTTTCAAACATTCAGGTGGATTTAAGGATGAACTGATTTTGGAGGTCAAAGATCAAGGTCACTACTACTCCACAAAACATGTTTTTGGCTATAATTCGAGGATTCATACGCTATCTATGATTTTAAAAAAAGTCTAGACGACAGTCTGGGCATGGATGCAAACTGCAGCTTGGCTGGTTGGCGGAGGCATATAACCCTGAGGAGCAGTAATTCTAGTTTGCCATACTTTGTTTTTCTCTACTTTATTAGGGACAATATGTAAATCATAGCTCAGTGGATTGTAACACATCACTTGTAACAGCTTGTAACACATCAAAAAGCTCAGGTCAGGACTAACATAAAACTTTTTAACTTTTAATAATCAGATTTTATGCAGTCTTCCACTTGTAGGAAAAATAAAATAAAATAAAATAAAAAAAAAAAAAAAATATATATATATATATATATATATATATATATATATATATATATATAAATTTTCTACAAGTGGAAGACTGCACAAAATCTGATTTCTCCCAGTACAGCATTCCTGCAAACCAGAATGCACAATTCCAGAGCCCTCGAAATGGGACACCTGGAATACAGTAGTTACCTTTGTTATTACAATGGTTCTTTCAGTGCCATGACATGTCAAAATGTCTGCTGTGAAATGGGCACACGGGCCCATATCAAGTGTGATGGGAACATTTTTTTAGGTATAACCAGAGCCCTGAAGACAATTAGTAATTAACTGAATACGCACCCAGACATATTGTGCTGTATTTAATTGAACTACCATGGCTCAACTTCAGTACATTAGTTCTGCTCTGAGGATGATATAAAAGTGCAGTTTCCTCTTTGTGTGTTTACAAGGTGCATTGGTGACAAGTAGGTTACTGTATCATTAAAGAGTTTTTTTCAGCAGTTCTGGTAATGAATCATAAAGATGCTGGAGCATTTACTCACAAATATTCAATTTTTGATAAAACACAAATTACTTGTGCAACAGGTGGCCACACCGTTCGTGTTTCTTGTTCAAAACTGGCCAGGCAGCATGCAAATTGGTCATAATAATTGATACAGTTGACAGTTTAAAATATAATAATGACTTTAAATCATGAAGAAAAAATGAAAAGGAACTCTCAACTAAAAGCAGTAAACAGCACATTAATAAATTATTTGTGAGTCAAAACATTGTCATAGCTGAGGGGTGCAGAATAGGTGATATGCTGGAGAGGAGAAACTACTGAGCTACTCAGTTATGCGTATGGACTAATTTTGAAAAAATAAATCAGGTGAAGAAAGACAAACACAAGAAATTACAAGTGACTGACATAGATACATTACATCACATACATGCATCAACTGCCTCTGTTCCTAAAGATCAGAAAGACCTTCCTAAAGGCCCTGCTGAAGGAGCTACAGATTTTAGGAAACCTTAAACTGCTAACTGGTATATTATACTAACTAATGATTGTCTTGGTCTTGATCATGCTCATAGTTGGTTTTATGCACATTTGTGTGATAGAACACAGGTGATCTATAGTAGTGGTCTCAAATCAACAACCATTTTAATAACTAACGGGTACCGTGAAGTTCTGTGTTGGATTGATAATTATACAGTCTACATGAACAACATTAGTACGAGAACAGACAATCTTAATATCAATTTCATATTACAGCTTATACAATCTTGTATGTGAATGGCTCATCTCCAACTCAAGCCATTTTTGAACACAGTCTGCCCTTAATGTTGTTCAGACATCTCTGCAGAAACTCAAACTTGTACTGAATACAGACAAAACAAATTGAACCCACAGTTTTCTCTTAGTCTTCCATACACAAATGATTTAAAATTAAACAATGACTATGAAGTTTAAATGTATAATAGTAAGACAGTACAAGACTTATTTATAGTCCTCCAATTTCAGGACATGATATCAGGGTAATGCTCCTAAGGATTGGTTTATGCTCTGTTTGAAGTAGTTCTAATGGTTTGTTTGACTACGGTGGACATCAAGAGTGGCTGTAGTTCGTAATGGTATTTTACTGAGCACTATTTATGATCGAAGGGGAAAAGCCAGCCACCATAGGTAGTGCTAGAAGGTTTTAGTGTTCTTTTTCCCCTGGTATATACTTGATGTGGACTCCTAAATGTACTGAGTACTGTCACCTTTCAGACCACAAGGCACAATATACACTAAACTGATATGCCAAATCAATTGGAGGCAAAACACTATGCTTCTTTATCCTCCCAAAATTTTATAGTGCTGGATACATAAAGCCGATAACTAATGAAATGAAGTGTTTTACTTGACTTCCTGTGATAAATGTGTTGATGCTATATGTTCATTTTTTACAGTAAATAAACAAAACTCCACCTACAGTAGTATGTTGAAGGGTAAAAGGGGCCATTCCATTTCAAATCAACAGAGAAACAGAGAAATTCTCAGGGATTGTTCTACAATATTAGATGTCTAACTTCTAAAAATGTTGACCCACATTTGCATATTTTCTGAGTAATGGCTTATTGAAAATTCTATTAAAAAGTCTTTTCTAGCTTTTGAGACCACTATTTTTTCACACCAAACAACAGCACATCTTTCAAATTGGGGGGCTGTGTATAAAACTAGGGAGAATTCCTGCATCAAACTAATTTAAGCCAAATTAACTCAGCACTTCCTCTTCAGTCTTTTTTTCATCCAATCCAATGCCTCTGACCATGGCTATTGCCAGCGCTGCCTACTTTGTATACCTGTGATGCATCAGCCAGAAGGGGCTCATTGTTTCCAAATGTGACCAATGTGGTGAAAACACCCACTGCATCTGTAACATCTTTAACATTTTCTAAAATTTCGAATGGTCTCCTGCATAACACATCATGTTCTGGATGAACACCTTTAACTTAAGTGAAATGGCACAAAGGACACGGTGTAGCAATTAGAAGGCTACTCCAAAAAACAAACAACAAAAAAAGAAAAAAAAAAACAAAAAACACTTGTGCAATTGAACAAAGATGAGATTTATGCTTTAATGGAAATTTTTTTCACAGTAAACAGTAGAAATACAGAATTAGTCTCAGATCAATATAACAGGATCTTGTGCTTGCTCCTATTTGATTGGTCAAGGCAGGACATTGCCATATGATGTGTTGCACTGCAGCAGACACTGAGCCTTGTTCAACTATTTGCTGGAGCTCACTGTCTATTATAACACCACCAGACTACAACCTGAGGTGTCGCTCTCACATGTAGTTAATAGTCTGGTGTTACATGGGGAAGTTTCATCGAACAATTCATTTTGATTTTTCTAACACTACTGTACATTTACCTGAGTGGCACTGAAAACATGAACACAACCCTCTGAAGGTATTAAGTTACGAAAACACATTAATGCACATATCTTAAGTCACGATGCATTATCCATTGCACTTTTTTTGAGAGGGACAGTACTAAAGCAAATCAGTATGACACAGATGCAATATCATACTGGCGTGCAGAAGCAGGCTCATAATGGCTGGTATTTTAACTCGTCTCAAGTAAACAACAGCACCTACCTGATGATATGTGACAAACTGATGAAGAACTCCCTTGACATGTTTTACTTGTTTCAGCAATCATGCTGCATTCACAGATCTGCATGGGCCAGGATTATGTAAACGATCTGAAACAGACCTGGAAAAAACTATGCAAACCCGGTGGGGATACATACATTTATTTTAAAGAGACACACTAGGTACCCAGGCTTGTCAGACCTAGCCTGAACAAAGCCAATCAAAATTAGACTCGAAATGTGATCAAACAGACTCAAATAGAGAGTGAACCACAACACTGACAGCAGCATGATGCTGAACCAAAAGACCTTTCTAACAGCAAACATTTTGACATCATAGAAGGCAAAACAACTAACATTACTGATGCTTCTGTTCTATTTGGTAAGCCCGCTCACCTAAATGGAAAACAGCGTTCATTAATGTTATTAATTTAATCTGTGCTCTCTGCTTTGACATGTCTGCTGTGAAAAAAGGTCTAAGTAAACCAACAAAACATGTCACAAAAAACACATCATGCCATATATAAAGGTAATGTAGTAATAAATGTTTGTTGCTACTGTAGTTGATCCCCAAGCACTTAGGTACAATGGAGAATCTCTGGGGCTAATGCCTGTGTTTGCTCTGGGTGCAACTCACAGACAATCCCTTTAATCTAAAATTTATCTAAAAATTTAGTTTTATTCAGGAAGCCTGCAATATTTACCCCAATATACTTTGATGTGCCAGTCAGGTTTCCCAAATCTCTACAACAGAGGTGCTAAGTAAGACTTGAAGTGACAACTTTAGGATGAAAAACATGATAATTTTCTCTTACAACTATAAGAAATAATTCCAACAAACCATTCATCGTCCTGGTGGATATCTCAATATTTTTATGATTTGGTCAGTTTAGTCACAAGATGGCGCTGGTTGGTTTAAGCATAAAGGAAGTGAACTTGTAAAGGCATCTTGTGTGGTATGAGTGTGAGTTCTTGTGTTTTATGTCTGAGGAGCCACAACTGTGGCAGCTCAGTGATAATTCTAGCCAGAAAAAGGCAGAGGCAGATATATTAGCCAAGAAGATTGTAACATTACAGCACACCAAATAGAGAAACATACAACAACACAGAGTTGACCCCAGAAATGTCTTACAAACAGCTCTGTCCACCAGTGGAATTAAAATTCAAAATGATATCAACACATCAATTTATCTGGTTCTAGTATTTGATGAGAATCAGTTCTAAATCTTGTAAGAGTCAGATGCTTCACAGTTTTGAGTGGTTGGGGATGTCCTTTGTTATCATAACAGATTCACCTTAAAAGGTATTTCTAAGCAGCTGAGGGGGAATATTTCAAACCAGAGACTGGCTTTGAAAGATGATGAATGCCTTGGATTTGCCTCGACCGAGTGAAAATTCAGCTTTAGAATAGAAGGTCGCATCTAGCAGAACAGCTGACATGACATCTCCCTGTATTTTAAGCCTAGGATCATTTTTCCTCTATTGTATGTAGTAGTATTTTGTATAGCAAAATACTATTGGAAATCTGGTATTTCCAGTTTTTAGCTTCCCTTTTGTCCTTATTAGTTAAACTTGAATTGATTAATGACTATCTTTTACTTCTTGAGCAAGGTTGATACTGACAGCATGAATACTTAAAAGTTAAACTGATCTTGGTGTGTAAATGTTAATGAGTCCCTTCAGCATGCCCCAGTGGGACCACCTGGTGATCACATGTGCTCTGGGTGGCTCTGCAGGCAGGATATCATCTCTCGGACCGGCCTCTCCTCAAAACAAATCTGATACACTGCTGTGAAGAGAGGGAACCTGGAGAGAGGATGGAGAGAGTAAGACAAGACAATGAGGAGAAAGAGGGAGAAGCAGACACTAAAAGCAGGATGAAGAATGGAAGGAGATCTGATGGATCATATCTGCTGTGTCAAAGCCTCAGCCTCAACCACAAAGGCCCAGTTTATGTGCAAAGTAAATCTTTCTGATATAGATTTTAGTTCTCAATCTCCATTCCTACTGGTGATGGTCTTATGTATTTATAGTGCTATACTCAAGGGGAATTTTGACATTTAGATAATATACTTTAATATTATTTACTTTCCTGCTATGAGTGAGAGGAGAAGATTGATATTATTCTTATGTCTCTGTGTAATGACTGGAGTTCAGCTAGATAGGACTTCAGTCTGCCCGCAGTGGAAACAACTTGCCTGGCACTGCCCAAAGTTCATGAATATACCTAAAAACACCAATAAAGCTCACTGATTAACATCCTACATTTGGTTTGTGTAATCTGTACACAAACAAAAATGTAATGTTCTTTTAACTCCCCTAAAAGTGTGCTGGAACTATTTCTTGGCAAAATATCTTCCCAGAGATTTGTCTTCACCATGAAGTAGCCTGACAACGGATGGATGGATGGCTAAAATGTTGTTCACAAAGAAACAGTTCCAGAATGTAACCCCCTTAAAACTGCAACCTGTGTGTCAAACTATTCCTTTAAGTCAAACATTAACACTACACATTACTGCATTAATACTCTAAAATGATACACACAGCACCTTTGCATATCAAAAAAGTAAGATAGAGGCCCACTTATAGACAGAATAAGGAAGAGACTGTAGTATACAGACTTGTCCACCAGGGTTTTCTGTTTGAGGATGTGGTAAACCTCAGCAGAGGTGGCAGGACCCTGAAGCTTCTGACCATTCAACATCTCCTTCTCTAGCTCCTCAATGCTCTGAGAGGGACAAGCAGATAACACGGATTAATCAAACTGGAAACACATGCTATTTATAAGAAAGTAAAAAATAAGCTTTTAAAGTAAGTTTTAAACGAATGTTAAGTGTCATTGTTGACAATATTTGACAGTAAAGTCAAGGCAGAGAGATCAAAGGTCCATGAGATTCACTGATATTTCTTGTTTTACACAATCACTGGTGACAGTGCACCTACCTTTCCCGTTTTAGCAAAGGCCTCTGCCACTCGGCGATTGCGGCCACCATAGCATGTAGTGATGAGGTCAGCCACACCGCAGCTCTCTAGAAAGGTTGTCGTAGAAACAGAGTCGTTCTTAGAGAAGAGTTTAGCGAAGGCTATCATCTCCATCAGCCCCAGACGGATCACAGCTGCCTTTGTGTTGTCACCGCACTGCAACCCATCGCAGAAGCCTGCACCCACTGCGACAATGTTCTGCTCCCAAAATTAAGAGAAAGGAAACAACTATAATCCAACCTTATGCCAGAAGTGTCTATGGCAGGACTCCTGGTAATCCCTTGTGTTGAATATGAATGTAGTTTAAGATTACACAGTATAGAAGGCATAAAAAAAGAGCTTCAGTAATTACATCAAATATATTGGTTGCTGCAAGTTAAGTAAAACATGATATTCACATCACTGCCTTCACCGCATTACTTTTTTTATTTAATGTTTCTCAACCTTTAACACACATGATAGTACTGCTTCTTCTGCTGACAAACATATGCAAACAAATATATGGTATGTGACAAAAACTAAGATTAGTTATTGTGGCAAGCGGAAGGTTTTGAGAGGTATGACAATATAGAGTATTGAACCATATAAAAACAACATTTAAAGCCAAACGTATGAAGGTCAATTAAATGTTTAACATAATCTTCACAGGAAAATGAAGTAAGCGTCGATATGGTGCTGTCGTATCGACATAAGCATATTGCGTCACTTCCTCCTGCTGGCATTCATGTGAGCAGAAGTTCGTTTTGCTGCTCTGCTTCTACCCAGTTAATTTATCTACTCTCTCCACTACAGCAGCTAAATTGTACATTTAAACTTACACCAAGCACTCATAGCTTTGTCCCTCCTGTAGTGACTCTCTCACTACTTCACAGTCACTCGTAGGCTTCTCAATTCTGTTAGTTACTTTAGCCTAGCAGTCAGCGATGGCTTCTCCCTCTCCAGCTCTCTCCTGCTCGGTGTGTTTAATGTTCAGTTATAACTCTGCCTCCTTTAGGGACAAGGGTACGTGTATTAAATGTAGTTAATTTTCAACGATGGAAGCGAGGCTCAGTGAATTAGAAGTATGGTCTCACACCATGGAAAACAAATCTTTAGCAACACTAGTTAGAGGTGGTGTCCAACAAACAACACTGGCTTTATAGACAGTGGCGGACCTTTTGGGGAAGACCCGGTCTGATCAGGAGAGATGGCTACATCCCACTATGGATGCAGCAGCTCTCAGCTCTAGATATCTGACCGAGTTTATCAGAAAACCAAAACTATGACAACCAAGAGTTGAGACCAGGAAGCAGAGTTGTAGTCTTACACATTTCTCTGTGCCTGCTGTCACCCACTCAATACCCCATAGAGACTGTGTCTGTCCCCTGACCACCTAAATGAATTAACTCAAAAACATGCAAAAGAGGAGCTGTGCTGAATAACCTAATAAAAATTAAGACCACCAATACTGAAAGACAGCAAAGTAAGAGAATTAAATGTGGACTCTTAAACATTAGATCGATCCCATCCAAGGCTGTATTAGTTAATGATCTAATATGCAATCATCATATTGACGTATTTTTTCTTACTGAAACCTGGCTGTGTCATGAGTTTGTTAGCTCAAATGAATCCACACCCCCCCCCCCAAAAAATTCATATTAACAATCATATTCCCAGAGACACTGGCCAAGGAGATGAAGTTGCAGCCATTTCAACTCAAGCCTGTTAATCAACCCTAAACCTAAAATAAATGACTCATTTGAAAGCCTGATTCTTAGTCTTACACACCCGACCTGGAAAACTTCAAAGCCTGTTGTATTTGTTATAGTGAACCATGCTCCTGGACCATACTCGGAATTTCTATCTGAATTCTCAAGAGTTCTATCAATCTTAGTCATTAGTACAGACAAAATAATTATTGTAGGCGATTTCAATATTCATGTGGATGTTGATAGTGATAGCCTCAGCACTGCATTCTCACTTTTAGACTCAGTTGACTTTGCCCAAAGGGTAAATAAACCCACTCATTGTTTTAACCACACCCTCGAATTTGTTGTGACCTATGGCATAGAAACTGAACACATAATCGTCTTTGCACAGGATCCTCTTCTCTCAGACCATTGTTTAATAACTTTTGAACTTCTGTTACTGGACTACACACCATTAGGCAAAAATGTCCTTACTAGATGTCTATCTGATAGTGCTGTAGCTAAATTTAAAGAAGTGATCCCATCAGTGCTAAATTCACTGCCATGTCACAATAAAACAGAGTATGCTAACTTTAGCTCCTCCCAAATTAATCAGCCTGTTGATAGCGCTTCAGGCTCAATGAGAACAACACTTGACTCCATTGCCCCTCTAGAAAAGAAAAAATTGAAACAAAAGAGGTTTAAATTACAAACCCGTATATTAAAGCAAACACGAAAACCTGAAAGGATATGGTGCTCAACTAAACTGGAAAAATTCCATTTAACCTGGTATGATAGTTTTTATATTTTCAAGAAGGCCCTCAGCATTGCCAGAGCAGCCTATTAATCATCTTTAATAGAGGACAATAAAAACAACGCTAGGTTTCTTTTCAACACTGTAGCCAGCCTGTCTCTTAGACTCCATCCCAACCAAAATGCTTAAGGAAGTTCTACTCTTAGTTAGCACTTCTCTATTAGACATAATCAATCTGTCCTTAATATCATACAATGTACTGCAGTGTTTTAAAAAAGCTGTAATTAAACCTCTTCCTAAAAAGCCTACCCTCTATCCAGATGTTTTAGCCAACTATAGACCTATATCCAACCTTCCCTTTCTCTCTAAGATCTTACAGAAAGCTGTCACCAACCAGTTGTGCTCATAGGACTGAGACAGCACTGGTGAAGGTTATGAATGATCTACTAACCACATCGGATAAAGGACTTGTCTCTGTACTTGTTCTGTTAGATCTTAGTGCCGCATTTGACACTATTGACCATCAAATCCTATTACAGAGAATGGAGCATTTTATTGGCATCAAAGGACTTGCTCTTAGCTGGTTGAAGTCCCTACTTATCAGATCGATTTCAATTTATGCACGTTAACAATGAATCCTCCATCTACTCAAAAGTTATTCACGGAGTTCCACAAGGTTCAGTGCATGGACCAGTTCTATTCACCATATATATGCTTCCTTTAGGAAATATTATCAGGAAACACTCCACAAACTTCCATTGTTATGCAGATGATACCCAATTGTACCTATCAATGAAGCCCAATAAAATAAATCAGTGAGCTAAACTTCAAGCAATTCTTAAGGATATAAAGATCCGGAGGACGAGGAACTTCCTACTACTGTACTCAGATAAAACTGTAGTTATTGTGCTTGGCCCGCAACACCTCAGAAACACATTATCTAATGATATACTTACTCTAGATGGCTGTGAGAAAAATGATCAGTACCATTGTGTACTGATAGAATGTTCTTATACTGTGAGAAAAGAAACCATTGTGTGTCAAGGCGACCCTTAGTTTCTGAGTTTAGTCTTGGCCACAAGGGTGTCTGTGTAGCTATTCCCAGCGTGTCAAGGCGACCCATGTTAGTTTGTTAGATTAGTCTTGGCTACAAGGATGTCTGTCTTACCTATGCAAGAACATATGTCATACATTATAAAAGCTTATGCTCCAGACTAAAAGCTCAGACAAATCTGTCCTGCTGTGCTGACTTGTCTCCTTGCTGCAAGATATTAAACTCACAAAGACTGACTCCAGTGACTCTGTGTCTTTTAAAGTAATTCTAACAACTTTGTCCTTCGAGCCGGATCCCAACAGCCTTTCCGCTGTTGGGGGTCGGGACTGAGACCCTGCACAGGGAGTCTGGGACTCTTGAACAGAGACCTCCAGCTGAAATGCTGTTTTGTTAGAGGCCAGTTTCCAGTAGATGGGGGAAAGGTGACAGGATCTTTGAACAGACAACACAGAATCACTGGACTCAAGGTAAAAGAAAAAAAACAAAAAACTCCCAGTAGAGAAAATGATTAATTAAAATCTGAAGCATTACCTAGTAATGCGAAAACATCAACAGTGAGATTAATCATTAAGAGACCATAGTCTGTGTGACAAAACTACAGGAATATATAACTCCATGCGCACATTAAAAATAGAGAAGTTCTGGGAACTTAGAACAGTGATCACTGAGAGCGGATGTGTGTGTGTGTGTCCGTCATATTGAGGGACTGGAAACTTTATAGTGTCTCAGCGAAGCATGAGGACAGCAGTGTCTCAGTGAAACGAACAGACAAAGGAAACCTAGCAGCGATAAATTGTCTGGCTGTCGAAACCTAGCAGTGCTAACTGAAACAGCGTTTCACTGATTGGGTCAGTTGCTCGAGTGTTATGCCATAAAAACTGACTGGCTGCTGAACACATGTTCTGATTGGACCAGTTGCTCGGGTGTTATGCCATACAAACTGGTTGGCTGTTAAGGAAAAAAAAAAAACAAAACTTGTGTCGAAAAAAAGAAAGAGAGTTGAATAGAGATGCAAATTATATGATGCAGCATGACTGTAAAAACGTTCAATATTTAGACAGATGGAAAGATCACTTCAGATTTAATGGGAAACTGTAGACTGAATCATGCTCCAACTTATTAAAAGACATAGAGAAAGTACGTCAGGAAAATAGAAAATTGAACGATAAAAATGGCCTCACACAAGCTAGAGCATGGTTAGCTGAAGCAAACAAACAAAAGAAAGGGACAAACAAAAAAATAGAAACTAAAGAAACATTAGCCCTAACAGACAAAGAAGAAGAAAACATGGTGACTGGTAGGAGACACCCTGACCAAACCTAGGGCCGGTTCCTGACCCACTCCCTATGCCTAGTAATACGCCCACATACACACCCCCGGTGTATGACGAAACAACTACACCCACTGTGCCAAAACTATATCCAAAAGTCCCATAGGGAAAGAGATAACCCACAAAAAAACCTAAT
Source organism: Istiophorus platypterus (assembly GCA_016859345.1). Classification (NCBI taxonomy): domain Eukaryota; kingdom Metazoa; phylum Chordata; class Actinopteri; order Istiophoriformes; family Istiophoridae; genus Istiophorus; species Istiophorus platypterus. The sequence continues at coordinate 27,798,975 of CM029126.1, read as the reverse complement.
TCCCTCCCTGCTAGAGGCGATCCAACTCCCTAAGAAGGTAGCTGTCTGTAAATCTGCTGCACATACCAAAAAGATGATCCCATCTCACAAGGGAACGCAAAAGCAGATGCCGCAGCAAAGGAACCAGCAACTACTGAAACAATGTCTCTTGACAAAACACCTACGTATGTAGATCAGGAAGTTCTAAAAGATATGCAAAATGTCTCCCCACAGGCTGGGAAACAAAAGTGGCTAAACAAAGGGGCCAAGCAAGAAAACGGAGTATACATGTGACCAGAGGTCAAGCCAATCCTGCCAAATAACTTTTTTAGATATGCTGCTATATTGAGCCATGGAACAAGTCATGTCTCAACAGGAGGGATGGTAGCAATTATTCAAAGCATACGGCTTCACAAACTACTCAAAATTTTTTTGCCTATTCTGCCCAATTTGCGCTAGACATAACGTACAGGGGAATATAAGACCTAAAAGAGGGCAATTCCCAAAACCACAGTTTCCGTTTCAACACATATGTATGGATTCTATTGAACTAAATAAGTGTGAGGGAAAGAAATATTGTTTAGTAATGAGAGACATGTTCACCAAATGGATAGAAGTAATCCCAAGCGCCAGTCCAGATGCAATAACAGTAGCAAAAGCACTAGTCAAAGAAAGTATACTAAGATTCGACATACCAGAAAGAATATACAGTGATAATGGTGTAGCCGCAAGGGGACACAAGCCAGTGTCTTATTGTGCCGGTCCCAAGCCCCGGATTAATACAGAGGGTTGTGTCAGGAAGGGCATCCGACGTAAAACTTTTGCCAAATCAAACATGCGAGTCAGATCTATTAATCCCATACCGGATCGGTCGAGGCCCGGGTTAACAACGACCGCCATCGGTGCTGTTCACCTACAGGGTGCCGGTGGAAATTGGACTACTGTTGGTAGAAGAAGGAGAGGAGGAAGGTGTGTTCGTAGGAAGAGAGAGAAGAGGAATGCCAAGAGGCTAGGACTGAGAGTAGGGACTTTGAATGTTGGAACCATGACAGGAAAGGGTAGAGAGTTAGTTGACATGATGCAGAGGAGGAAGGTAGACATACTGTGTGTCCAGGAGACCAGGTGGAAAGGTAGCAAGGCTAGAAGTTTGGGAGCAGGGTTCAAGTTGTTCTACCATGGTGTAGATAGGAAGAGAAACGGAGTAGGAGTTATCTTGAAGGAGGAGCTTGTTAGGAATGTCCTGGAGGTAAAAAGAGTGTCGGATAGAGTGATGAGTCTGAAGCTAGAAATCGAAGGTGTAATGTTCAATGTGGTTAGTGGGTATGCTCCACAGGTAGGCTGTGAGCTGGAGGAGAAGGAGAAATTCTGGTCGGACCTTGATGAAGCCATACAGAGCATCCCTAGAGATGAGAGAGTTGTCATTGGTGCAGACTTCAATGGACATGGTGCAGGAAACAGAGGCGATGAGGAAGCGATGGGCAGATTCGGTATCCAGGAGAGGAACGCAGAAGGACAGATGGTGGTTGATTTTGCAAAAAGGATGGAAATGGCTGTAGTGAATACTTTCTTCCAGAAGAGGCAGGAGCACAGGGTGACGTATAAGAGTGGAGGTAGGAGCACACAGATAGACTACATCTTGTGTAGACGGTGTAATCTGAAGGAGATCAGTGACTGCAAAGTAGTGGTTGGTGAGAGTGTAGCCAGACAGCATAGAATGCTGGTGTGTAGGATGACCTTGGTGGTGAGGAAGACGAAGAGGACAAAGGCAGAGCAGAGGACGAAATGGTGGAAGCTAAAAAGGAAGAGTGTTGCATGACTTTTAGGAAGGAGTTGAAGCAGGCTCTGGGAGGTCAGGAGGTGCTTCCAGATGACTGGACAACTACAGCTAATGTGATCAGGGAGACAGGAAGGAGAGTACTTGGTGTGTCATCTGGAAGGAAAGTAGATAAAGAGACTTGGTGGTGGAATGAGGAGGTGCAGGAGTGTATACAGAAAAAGAGATTAGCTAAGAAGAAGTGGGACACTGAGAGGACTGAAGAGAGTAGACAGGAGTACAGGGAGATGCAGCGTAAGGTGAAAGTAGAGGTGGCAAAGGCCAAACAAGGGGCTTATGATGACTTGTATGTTAGGTTGGACAGTAAGGAGGAGAGACTGATCTATACAGATTGGCAAGGCAGAGAGACAGAGATGGGAAGGACGTGCAGCAGGTTAGGGTGATTAAGGATAGAGATGGAAATGTATTGACAGGTGCCAGCAGTGTGATGGGAAGATGGAAAGAGTACTTTGAAGAGTTGATGAATGAGGAAAATGAGAGAGAACGAAGAGTAGAAGATGTGGCTGTTGTGGATCAGGAAATAGCAAAGATTAGTAAAGATGAAGTGAGGAAGGCACTGAAGAGGATGAAGAGTGGAAAGGCACTTGGTCCTGATGATATACCTGTGGAGGTATGGAAGTGTCTAGGAGAGGTGGCAGTAGAGTTTCTGACTGGGTTGTTTAACAGGATCTTAGATAGTGAGAAGATGCCTGAGGAATGGAGGAGAAGTGTGCTGGTGCCCATTTTTAAGAACAAGGAGATGTGCAGAACTGTGGCAACTACAGAGGAATAAAGCTGATGAGCCCTACAATGAAGCTATGGGAAAGAGTAGTTGAAGCTAGACTAAGGGCAAAAGTGAGCATTTGTGAGCAGCAGTATGGCTTCATGCCAAAAAGAGTACCACAGATGCAGTATTTGCTTTGAGGATGTTGATAGAGAAGTACAGGGAAGGTCAGAGGGAGCTGCATTGTGTCTTTGTAGATTTGGAGAAAGCGTATGACAGGGTGCCCAGAGAGGAACTGTGGTACTGTATGAGGAAGTCTGGAGTGACAGAGAAGTATGTTAGAGTGGTGCAGGACATGTATGTGGACTGTAAGACAGTGGTTAGGTGTGCTGTAGGTGTGACAGAGGAGTTCAAGGTAGAGGTGGGACTGCATCAGGGATGAGCTCTAAGCCCCTTCTTGTTTGCTATGGTGATGGACAGACTGACAGACGAGGTTAGACAGGAATCTCCATGGACTATGATGTTTGCAGATGACATTGTGATATGTAGTGAGAGCAGGGAACAGGTGGAGGAGAAGCTTGAGAGGTGGAGATTTGCCCTGGAAAGGAGAGGAATGAAGGTTAGCCGCAGCAAGACAGAGTACATGTGTGCGAACGAGAGGGACCCAAGTGGAAGAGTGAGGTTACAGGGAGAAGAGATAAAGAAGGTGGAGGATTTTAAGTACTTAGGGTCAACAGTCCAGGGCAATGGAGAGTGTGGAAAAGAGGTGAAGAAGCGTGTGCAGGCAGGCTGGAGCAGGTGGAGAAAAGTGTCAGGTGTGATGTGTGATAGAAGAGTTTCAGCTAAAATGAAAGGAAAGGTGTACAAAACTGTGGTGAGACCAGCGATGCTGTTTGGTCTAGAGACAGTGCCACTGAGGAAAAGACAGGAGGCAGAGCTGGAGGTAGCAGAGATGAAGATGTTGAGGTTCTCTCTGGGAGTGACCAGGATGGATAGGATCAGGATTGAGTACATCAGAGGGACAGCACATGTTAGAGGTTTTGGAGATAAAGTCAGAGAGGCCAGACTGAGATGGTTTGGACATGTCCTGAGAAGAGATAGTGAATATATTGGTAGAAGGATACTGAGTTTTGAACTGCCAGGCAGGAGGCCTAGAGGAAGACCAAAGAGGAGGTTTATGGATGTAGTGAAAGTGGACATGAAGTTAGTTGGTGTGAGTGAAGAGGACGCAGAAGACAGGGTTAGATGGAGGACACTGATTCGCTGTGGCTACCCCTAAAGGGAAAAGCCGAAAGAAAAAGAAGAATGGTACACACTTCGTAAACAATGTGATCACCTCAATAGCACAGAATCTAAAAATAGAGCTAAAGAATCATTGTGCGTATCATCCTCAGTCAGCAGGCCTAGTAGAAAGATATAATATAATATATAATGGAATATTAAAAAACGAACCATGGAAGAGACAGGCAAGAACTGGATATACTGCCTGCCCCTAGTAATTCTCAGCATGCAAATAACCCAACTTCAACAGGGCTAATGCCTTTTGAACTCATGTATGGGAGACCCTATACAATCCCACAATTTAAACTGTTCAAACAACAGGATGAAGAAATAGAACAAACCTTAGCAGACTACATGGCTAAAATGTTGACCAGCAGGAAGATATTTTCTGTTAATTTTCTTCCAGGTGATCCTGTGGGCGCCTCGGTCGGAACAGAGAAACCAGGGGACACGATCTTAATCAAAGCCATCAAAAGAAAGAATTGGTCTAGTCCAAGGTGGGAAGGTCCATTTCAGGTGCTGCTCACTACACCAACTGCAGTCAAGATAGCGGAAAAACCATCCTGGATACACCTGTCACATTGTAAATTGGTAAAACTATTACCAGAAGATAAAGGGAAAGATTAGTTACTCACTACTTTCCCCTGGAAAGGCAAATGCCTGACTACAAAGGGGGGGTCTCCTCAACAGGAGGGGACTCGTCTCAACCTCAGTGAAGAAATCAACGGCTGGAAGGGGACATACAGTGAAGAATAAATAGTTGAAGGGAAAGCCGAGGTAACGAAAACCCAAAACAATGGAAAGACCAAGACTATGGCAACCATTTAGACATCCAGGCCTTCCCGGACTTAGAGGGATTCTGTGTTGTCTCGTCCTCATCGCAGCAATGATCGTGACACCCATCTTATGGCATGAAACACAACTTCCCAGACAACAAAACTCAAATATCACTGAGGAGACATCACGTAGGCACAAATCTCATTGAAAAAGACAAGAAGTGGTGATTACAAGAGGGGGAAAGCAACAAAATAGTGGGAGAGGAATTAATGCCTATCAACCCATGCCACTGATAACTATAAAAGGAGTAAAAGGACAAAAATTAACAGCTGAATTTGACCTCTGCAATGTTGTGAACTGTGGGGGATATGAAGGGTCATACACCTATTCTGACAAATACCAATGCGTAGATGGCAATCAGATGTGTCAATCATGGAACCTGGCGGCCTGGGTTACTGCTACTACCGATTAGGGCTATAATCTACATCTGTCCCAAAAGACTAATGGGGCTAGCAAACCATTGAAAGAACGTGTCAAGCTTATTAGAAAACATGCATCCCCTGGTTGGACTAGCTGTAATCCCTTAGTACTTAGCATAGAAGATCCACAGCCAGGAGACACAGGTCTTTATGCCCTCGGGGTTTACATCTCAGGGATAGATCGTATAGGCCAATTAAAAATAGAGATTTCTGATTCCTCAAACTCCTCCTTGAAACCCACCCAAATCATACCATTGGAAAACCACCGAAAACAATTGGTCAAATATCTTACTAATATAATCTATAAGGACAAGTTAGCATTGGAAATGGGTTTGCAGATAAAAATGAATGGCTAGAATAGATGATGTATGCTGCATGGCAAAATGGGAGAACTAACTGCATTGCCTGTGCCAAGGCCAGACCACAGCTAGGCACAGCACCATTTAGGCTGGGTGATAAAACCGATCCTGTTGGTCTTTGATGTATCCTACAACTCTCTAATGCCACCTACAAACCTGACACTGATAAATGTAAGACTGTCATTATTGTTTCCTCCAGTGAAGAAAAGAGATGTCTCACCATTTGTGATTGCTTACCCGGGTAATTATATGTTTTACAAAATTGGTGAAGGAGCTAATGTGGGCACTCTCCCACAAAACTACTGCGGAGAAAGCCTGAATATCACTCAAGATAGTGGTAACTATTCAACATTTTGGTTTCTAAAACACACTTCCATGAGAGTGGACCTCTGGTGGCTGTGCAGAGACATGAAACTACGACCCAGGCTTCCAAGCGCTTGGCATGGCAGCTGTACTTTGACGCAGATACTAATGCCGTTCCACCTGTTCCCTACTAGGGAATTTAGGAACTTGGGTAGCAAACTTCACCCATCGCACCTGCAACGCTATAAGCGGTCGAGGGCACCCGGTGGCTCCTTTGACGGAAGTGTGTATATTGACTCTATTGGAGTCCCATGGGGAGTGCCCGATGAATTCAAAACCAGAAACCAGGTGGAGGCGGGTTTTGAATCTTTTCTTTTCTGGTGGGTAACAATAAATAAAAACATTGATTGGATAAATTACATCTATTACAAACAACAAAGGTTTGTAAATTACACCTATGTCACTAATGGCATGGCAAAATAGAATGGCTTTAGGACATGTTGCTTACCGAGAAAGGAGGCGTGTGTAAAATGTTTGGAACGTTCTGTTGTACTTTCAATACCTCCCGCAGACGGCAGCATCACGAAAGCTGCCGTCTGAAGAATTGGCAGAGAACTCCGGCTTCGACGATCCATTAACCAGCTGGAGTGATATACTTGCTCTGGCCTCTAGCACCATCACTAAGAATCTTGTCTTTGATCAGGACATGTCCTTTAACTCCCACCTAAAGCAAACTTCAAGGACAGTCTTTTTTCACCTATATAATATCGCAAAAATCAGACACATCCTTTCTCAAAATGACACAAAAAAACTAGTACATGCTTTCATTACTTTTAGGCTTGATTATTGCAACTCCGTATTATCAGGCTGTCCCAATAAAACATTAAATAAAACATTAATAGTGTCCAACTGTGAGAGTATTAACAAGAACCAGAAAGAGAGATCATATATCTCCTGTGTTAGCTTCTCTGCACTGGCTCCCTGTGAAATCCAGAATACAATTTAAAATCCTCCTCCTCACCTACAAAGCCCTTAATGGCCAGGCACCATCCTCTCTTAAAAGAGGCCTACTTGTGGTTCCTAGAGTCTCCACAAGCAGAATGGGGGGCAGAGCTTTCAGTTCTCAGGCTCCTCTGCTGTGGAACAATCTTCCAGTTTGGGTCTAGGAGTCAAACACCCTCTCCACATTTAAGAGAATGGTTAGAACTAGCTCAGCATTAGCTTGAGCCATCCCCTCACTATACTGCTATAGGCCTAGACTGCCAGGGGACTTCCCATGATGCACTGAGCTTCCCTTTCCACTGCCTCGTCCTCTCTCCCCATGCTTAAGAATGCTTGTTACTAACTGTCCTCCCTCTCTCCCGCAGTTTTGTGCTTTCTTGTCTCTCTCCTCTTCCTTCATTTTCTGCAGGTTTTTTCTGATGCTCCTGAGTCTGGATCCATGGCTGCATAACATCTACTGCCCCATGATCCTGATCAACACCCACTACTTTTATAATCATGATTGTTACTGTTACCATTTCATTTAGTCCTATTAGTAATATTATTAGCCCTGTTAGTATAATTATAGTATATACAGTATAGCTATTAGTCCCATTATTATGCTATGATCTCTCTCTCTCTCTCTCTCTCTCTCTCTCTCTCTCTCCCTCTCCCTCTCCCTCCCTCTCCCTCCCTCTCCTTCTCTCTCTCTGAACCCAGCCGGTCAAGGCAGACCCCCTCCCCCACCCACCATGGGCCAGGATTTGTTCAACACTTCTACCTTAAAAAAAGGAATTTTTTCGTTGCCACTGTCACCAAGCGTTGCTCATGGGAGAAAATTGTGGGTCTCTGTAAATAATAAGCATAAAGAGTCTGGTCTAGACCTTTGTTGTGCCTCACTAACAGACTGTAGACAAAGAAGGCCTACAGGCACACCCAGACCTGGAACCCAGCTAAGGCCACGTGTTGCTAGCTGAGGAAGACAAAGAACTCAGCTTAGCAACCCCCAACACGTGGTCTCAGCTGAATAACCAACCAGATGAGCGACCCCCAACACATGCTGCATCAGCTGACCAGCGGTGTTCCCCCAAAATCCACAGCTCCCATTGGGTGAAATCCGTCACGGTCAACCCGGAACCGTGACGTCACCGAAAGTTATATTAACACAGAAACTCCTGAAACTCACGCTTCTGGCTTGGACCTTCGCTACCAACAGTGAACTCCTTGCAGATAGAAGTGACAACAATAGCTGACTAGACCCCGTCCCATGTGACGAATGTTCTAGTCGTAGTTAGGAGTTTCCTGTGTACACCAGCTAACTATCAGGGCTACGAATTTCCCTCACTGACCGAGCTGATCACCGCTCCCCCCTGTATGTCGAGGAAACACAGCTTGGCCCGGTTCGAGACCACGGATTGACCCTCTCGCCCAGAGGCGAAACCTGGTAGCTAACAAGTCCTACCCGTTTCAAGAAGAGGAATTAGGTTGCCTCGCCGAGTACTAGCCATCTCGCCAAGAAGATACAATTAGCCGCTGACAGCCGCTAACCAACGCCTCCTTGCCTGCACAAAGGACACCGAGGATGAACTAAACACATCACTTCACCTGCAAAAGAGTAAGAGGCTTATAGCTCTGGGCAGATCTTAGCAATTAGTGTGTGTTAAACTGCTGCTGTTACAATATTGTGAAAATATCTTAAATAGCTCATAGTACCTTACTATCCCAGTAGCACACTTCACTCCCAGAATGCAGGTCTACTGGTTCCTAGAGTCTCCACAAGCAGAATGGGGGGCAGAGCTTTCAGTTATTCGGCTCCTCTGCTGTGGAACCATCTTCTAGTTTGGGTCTATGAGGCAGATACCCTATCCATATTCAAGAGTCGGCTTAAATCCTTCCTCTTTGATAAAGGTTATGGTTAGAACTGGCTCAGCACTAGCTCGAGCCATCCCTTCACTATGCTGCTATAGACCTAGACTGCCAGAGGACTTCCCATGATGCACTGAGCTCCCCTTTCCACTGCCTCCTCCTCTCTCCCTGTGTGCATTAATATCTCAAAAATACTCGTTACCAACTGTCCTTCCTCTCTCCCGTAGTTTGTGCTTTCTCCTCTCTCTCTTCTTCCTTCTGCCGCTTTCTGCAGGGTTTTTTTGCCTCTGATGCTGCAGAGTCTGGATGCATGGTTGCAGACCACCTACTGCTTTAATTATTATGATTTCATTTAGTCGTATTAGTAATATTGTTAGCCGTGTTAATATCACTATAGTATATATGGATATTAGTCCCATTATCATGCTATGCCCTCTCTCCTCCCTCCTGCTCCTCCGTCTCTCGCTCTCTCTCCCTCTCTCTTTCACTCTCAAACAGCCAGTCGAGGCAGACCCCCCCCCCCCCCCCCACCATGAGCCAGGATCTGTTCAACTTGTGTTTCTACCTGTTAAAATGGGGTTTTTCGTTGCCACTATCACCAAGTGCTGCTCATGGGGGAAATGTTGGGTCTCTTTAAATTATAACTATAGTCTGGTCTAGACCTGCTCTATATGGAAAGTGCCCTGAGATAACGTCTGTTATGATATGGCGCTATATACATAAAATTGAATTGAACTGAATTGAATATGGAAAAAATGTATTTCACACTAACCATAAATGAATAAAATAAATTAGAAATTAATGTAAACATTATGTATATAATAAATAATTTAAACTACAAGATCTTAGATGATAAAAATAAAACAATTGAAGACATAAATTTCATATGAAATAGAATACTATTACTGATATTGCAGAATCACAATATTTGTTTGGGAGTGCATTTTTTTTATGAAAAATACCTCAAATTACTTTGGGGCAGAGTTGTCCCACAATGCAATGCACGTATAGCAGGAAGAACATGCTGAGGTTGCTGAGGTTGTTACTATTCTTAGAACTTTTTGTGAAAGAAAAAAGTTTGTCCCACTACATACAGCCAGCATTGGATGCTATGCCCCACTTTGAAACATGAATGTGCTCACTAGAAATTTGTGTTACTAATTGAATGTGCTCAGTAAATTTCATGGCACATAGATAAAACATCCTTTATTTCCACATCAAACTAGCTGTCTTTTTGCATGGCTGTCATTTTTCTTGGACTAGTGAAACAGCAGAGATTTGTTGTAACTTTCCAAGTCTGCGCCATGTCGGCCCCTACGTTCGCCTGTCAAAATGAACCAGGCTGCCTAACAGTGAACCTCTGCAGCAGAGACCCAGAGTCTCTCTCCTTCCCCTTTAATGTACTGATCTACACCATCTGACCAGTTTAGGGTTTCTGAGGCTTCCTCAGCAACATGCAGTATACACACCCACATTAAACGGTGCATATATCAGTAACATCTGTTAAAGAATTTGCCTACCCAAATGCTTAACTAATCTAACTATCATAGATATCCCACATCATCTAACATGTACTTTCATTTTTAAATCTACTGTCTGCTTCATATTCTAAATTGGTTCTGTCATTGATCACTCTCTCGTTCTCCCACATTTGATTTTTCATTAATGAGTCTTAGAGTGTCCTGACTAATCAAACCAATATATTATAATCAATTTGATAATGTATTATTAGACATAGTTATCCCTTTCTACATGCCCTATCTAACTTTTAATCAAATTTTATCTTTTCTCCTCTGTGTCAATGTGTGTAAATATTGTAAATTAAAAAAAAACCCAAAAACTAAGCAACGGTTATTAGTTGATCAGTGTAGGCCCTTAAAACATCAGCATGAGATCACAATCCATTACTAGTTCCAGTCCATGTAAGGAAAGCAAGCTATATAATATACTGAAAACAGCAGGGTTCAAAAACTGTGTGCTTGGACCACGAAAAACCCTGATAGACAATAACAATAACTATAAATCCTGTATACCCTAACAGTAGGAACTATTAGTTTCCTAAGCCTCATGTGTATGTGAGTGTGCGTGTACCTTTAGAGCCCCACACAGCTCAACTGTATCAGCATCATCCACCACTGTGATCCTGAAGTTTGGAGTCTGCAGCAGCTCCTTGAACAGCAGGCCGTTCTCCAGAATCCTACTACCTGAACACACACAAACACACACAAACACACACAGACAGAACAAAAAATTGTAAAAACACTGAAACGCTGTGTTTCTGTTGTTGTTATGTTTTAAACTATCACAAAATTAATTTCCTGTTTTCACCATTTTGATGGTAGCAACAGCTTTTGATGGAGGTTTACGAGGAAATTAAGCTATTATTTGCAAGAAAGGAAACACGGCCGCTATTATAAAAGAGATAGAAAAGGTGTTGCAGACAATAGCAGACTGACTGAATGTGTAAATAGCCCAAAAATATAAGATTGGTAACCATAGATCTTGTCTGAATCTGTCAGAAATAGCCTATAAGGAGTCACTTGTCATTTGCACATTTGCGTTAGTCATTGTAACACTTCTCAGGAAATTTTTGTATGAATTTATGTTTATACAGAGCAAACATGACTGGACAAACGAGGACTTGGTGACAAATTAAATTGATATACTTAATATGATATAAGGCGTATGCGTCTTCTCCATTTCAGCATCAATAAATCTGTGATGAACCAACAACATCTTCTGAGGAAAAGCCGTGGACGCACAAGCTTCTGAATTACTTAAACCTAGATGACATTGCAGCACTTACTCACCCTGGCTTGGCCTTCATGAAAAGTAAAACGTCAGGATGTACTGGCCTCTAGGTCAAGCCTCACTTTTTCGGGTATATGGGATTTCTTAATTCTACTGTTATGAAATAGCCCCCAAGTGGACAAGTAATATCCATTCACACAATAAACTCCAACACATATGCTATTAGTGTATGTCGGCACTTTTTACATCTTTAGTAGCCTGTGTTGAAAGAAGCACTAAGATCTTTTACTTGAGAAAAAGTATGAATACCTCAACGTAAAACTACTACATTACAGCCTTCCATTTAAAATCTATTGACATAAATATATATAAATATTATCAGCAAGCCACTTTTAAAGTATTAAAAGTAAAAGTACTTTTTATCCAGAATTACAACTTGCTTTATAATAATGCACACACACACATTGTACTGTATTATTTTTATGGGGGCATTAACAAATATGTAGCATTTTAATGTTTTAGCTGTTTGTGGCGGAGCTTATTCTAACTACTATTTATATTTTTTAGGGTAGTTTAATAAATAACAATGTTTCACATTTTATTAACTGATCATAACATCTGTATGTGAAATATTTATCTGTAAAGATAAAATCAATGTAGTGGTAACCAAGTAAAAAGTGGCATAAAAATGGAAATTCTTAAGGATGAGAGTACAGGAACAAGTACCTCAAAGTACAGTACCTAAGTAAATCTTGAATAAATGTTACTTTCAATTACTTTTAGTAATGATATTTTTGTGTTCTGTAGGAGCAAACTGTCCTTACTTTATTCATATCTTTTCACTTTCACAGGTTTAGAAAATCACTAGCTTAGAGTTCCAAACTTTTCAAGACCTGTACAAGCTAAATTAAGTATCTTTTTCTTCCAAACTAGTTTCCATACACTTTACTTATATTCCATTTTTTAACTGTTATCATGTTCTATTATCTAATATAAGCTGTTAATACATTTTCTATTCAATTTACTTTAGAGACAGACTGATATTATCAGCTTATTTTATCTTGCTTCAAAAATATCAGCATCAACATACATTCAGTGAGCACTTAATACTACTGAGTCAGGCTGCCCTTTCCCCTTAAAACAGCCTTAGTTCACTGTGGCCTGGATTCCACAAGATGTTGGAAACTTTCCATGTTAACATGATTCTGCAGGTTTTCCAGATGCACATTTATGCAGCCAATCTCCTGTTCTACCACCCAAAGGTGTTCTACTGGATTCAGATCTGGTGACTGGGGAGACCCCTGAGGTTCACTGAAGCAGCAGAAAGATGGTAAATTCTGATCATATAGGGAAGCACCTGGTCAGCAACAATACTCAGACAGACTGTGGCACTCAAACCATGATCTATTGGTGAACAGTCGGACAGGACAGGACTGGAATCTAACATGGTCTTCTGCTGTGGTAGCCCATCCACCTCAAGGTTGAATGTGTTGTGCTTTCTGAGATGCTCTTTTGCTTACCACAGTTGTAAAGAGTGGTTATCTGAGTTGATGTAGACTTTCTGTCGGCTCCAACCAGTCTGGTCATTCACTTCTGATCTCTTTCATCTACAAGGTTTTTCAGTTCATGGAACTGCCGCTTATTGGTTGATCTTTATTTTTGGCTCCACTCTGAGTAAACTTAAGAGACTGTTGTACATGTAGCAGTTTCAGAAAAACTCAAACCAACCTGTCTGCAAACAACAATAAGGTCACTGATGTCACATTTTTCCTCTTTCTGATGTTTGATGTGAACATTAACTGAAGCTCCTGACTAATATCTGCAGGATTTTATTCACTGCACTTCTGCCACATGATTGGCTGACTGGATAATTTAATAAATAAGCAAGCGTAGAAGTATTCCTAATAACGTGCTCAGTGAGTGTAGATGATGGACTGTATGTTAATAAAATGAAAGAAATGACAAAGATACTGAATGTCCAAGGTAACTTAGAAACAGTGTCTCCATGTCTGTACACCAGAAACCACTGACAAGTTTATTTTTCTGTGGTAAAATTTTACAATGAGTGCCTTAGTCACAATTCTTGATCAAATTTACTGGATCTCTAATAAAAAACACTTGCTTATTTTATGTATTAATGTCAAAAATTATATATTAAAAGCTGCAATATCATCATATTTTTGAAATGCTTAAATATTGATATAAGCCCCAAAAATCCTTTATCTAGTGAAGATAAAACATTACGGCTATTTTATTATTCCAACATAATGTTCTATCATTTCATTTTAACCCCACACATACATATATCCTTCTTACCAATAGTGGTTTCACAGAACCTCTCAGCTGCCACTTGGTTGGCAATGTTTGCTCCCATGAGGACGCTAACATCAATCCCCATCTTCTCTCGAATGATGTCAGAGATTAGCTTCAAGCCCTCAGGACCATCATCTATCCCCTGACAGACACAAACACAGATAGGAGGAATGTGTGACTGTAGCAGGAAAGGTGAGATAGGGTAGATGTGTGAGGGAGGTGTGGCCAGAAACAGAGGGAGACTAAGCCCATCTAATACTGCTCAGAATTTATAACATAACATTTATAGCTATGGGTATTTAAAGCAGAAAATTAAAATAATATGTAAATGGGAGAAAAAATCTCATGCCTCAAACTTTTATCTTGTCTGATTCCCTCCTCTACTGCTGATGTTGACTAAATTTAATTCAAGGGAAAAGACAGTGACACAGGAAGACAGGCAACAAAGAAAGAAGATGAAATAGAGAAAAGGTTCTGTCACACTCAAAGATGAAGGAAGTGCATTGGGCCTATGCATACACACACACAACTCAAATTCACATGGAGACACCAAACACATCAAACACCCACCCACCCACCCACCCACCCACACCCACCCACACCCACCCACACCCACACACACACCCACCCACCCACACATGGGTCTAGAATTGTCTAGAATAATTTAAATTTAGCTACTATAAGATCTTTTTGAAGTAACAGGGAGGCAAAAATAATATGGAAACAAAAACAAATCTAAAAACGAGGTGTTTTATAGAACTTGATTTTTAAAATGCTATAGACCAATCACCAGTACATTAAATGCTACTCTTAACTGTATCACTTGTATTTACATCCAAACCTTGTATTTACATAGTATGCCCTACATTTAAAAGTTAAAGTCCAACATGTAGAGATGTACTGCTTTGTTTCTAGGAGTAAATTCACTATCGGTTTTATCCCTGTATGTCCATTGGAGCCCTTAGAGATTCTTTTATGTTTTGGTGAGCTAAAGACAATTAACAACTCAGATGGACAAAGTTCTATCTATTCTATGGATTCACACACTTTGATGAGGTTTACTGATAAGTCAGTGAGGCCTCAAAGCTGTGCACTGTGAAATCAGTACATGCCTGAGTGCTTGCTCATCGATTTCTTTTGCCATTTCTTTAACCTTCCACAAGTTTGCCAAAGGTACAAGAACAGCAATAGTTTGCCTCTCATTCATCCATTCACACACACTGACACACCAATGGCAGCAAGTTGCCATACATGTTTACAAATTGCTGGCCTGACCAGGAGACAAAATAGGGTTCTGTGCTTTGCTCAAGGACACTTTGACATATGGACAGGAAGGGCCAGGGATCGAACTGTTTGTTTTGTTTGCCAGAGTGAGATGTTCAGAAAGTTATCAAAATCGTTTTTTTATGTTAATTACATAGCTGAGGTCATGACTTGTTCAGCGTACCATAGTACAAAGACTGGGCAGTAGCAAGCAGCTAGCCTGGCTCTGCCCACAGGTCAAAAATACACCTACAGACACCTCTAAAGCTCACTGATTAACATGTTTTTCTTTTGTTCAATATGTGCACAATCACAAAAAAGACAGAGACCAAAACCTGTGTTCAAGGTATCTGGTAGCTTGCGCTGTACTGTGGCTGGAGAACCTGCACTGAAGTGCTCTAGGATGTAACAAGCCCTTAAACTCAAATGATCAGTCCTATATTTCTCTTCAAAGTTGGACAGATAGTGTGGCAGTATGAGGAAAATTATAGGTTAAGGAATATATTTTTTTAAATAAAAAATTTAAAGTTTTTATATCTAATTTTCCAAAGATTTTTGTAGGTTTATATTCAAAGATAAATTTTTTATATCCTGAAGGATTTTTTTCATTCAAAACTGTGAACTAGGCAACAGCTGTGGCCTATTGTAATGCTGACGCTCTATTCCAACGGAAACTGAGGGTAAATTCAGCCTAGGTGTTTCTCCAACATTTACACACAAACACAC
Source organism: Istiophorus platypterus (assembly GCA_016859345.1). Classification (NCBI taxonomy): domain Eukaryota; kingdom Metazoa; phylum Chordata; class Actinopteri; order Istiophoriformes; family Istiophoridae; genus Istiophorus; species Istiophorus platypterus. Next base: position 27,783,360 of record CM029126.1, on the reverse strand, counting down.
ACACAGACACACACACACAAAAAAACCAGTTGGAGAGATACTGTGTATGTCTGTTTAGTTGAGTTTTTTCAAGGCTTTCACCAGTTATATGGACTGCATTGTAAATGTAGATAACAGTCCAAACAAGCCCCAGACTTGAGCAGACACAGTCTGCTCCATTAGAGAGAAATGAAATGTTCTAGAAAAGCAGACTACAGCAGATTTGCAGCCACCTAAGCTCCTGACACAACCAGAAAACTGAATCTGATGAAAACCTGTGCAATAGTTAAACAAGCATTGTAAGACGATTTCAAAGACTGCAAAGTGATTTATGTATTTGTGAAGACTCAATTTATCTTCCTAATGCTCATCCTGTAAGATTTTTGGAATTTGGCTATGTGAACGACTGTTTGTGGTAAGGTGCATTAGTGAAGTAGCAATGACCCTGAACAAGAGACTGAATGAACAGCAGAAACAGACAACTGTCTGTGAACACCAGACCAAAATACCTAGCATCTTCTGGTCAGGTCAATGAGCAGAAATCAGTGGACACATTTGAAACTAGAGACCATCTCTGAGAGAGAGGGAGATGGTCTCTGGTGAGAACGGTTAACATCTCAACCCCTCCACACCTCCTATTTATCACATGACAAAAATGAGTCATGTGATGACAACTTAACTATTTCCATGGCAACTAAGCAAACGACATCTCCTTATGAAGGCCATGAGATATGGCTGAAAGTTCTGGAATACCCAAGTAAGTTGAACTTGTGATAAGAAGCTTTTGTTTAACTCCTTTTTCGTATTCTAATAATTTTTTTTTTCAAAAATCAACAACATTTGGCCATATAAATGTCAGCATTAACGGGTGAGGGGCTGTCCCCCTCATCAGTGGTTGGGACTGACACTACAGGGAGCACACCACTGAGCTGCTTTCCCCAACCATTTGCCAAACTTTACTCTGAATATGATCTCGCTCTGGATCCCGGCAGGCGTGTGACAAACCCATTAAATGGCATTTTTTATCCACAAAAATTTTCAAAATTAGTTGAGTGTCAAAGTAAGTTTAAAGTGGAAACAGCCAACCCATTGCCCTTAGTCATCTTCTGATAATCTCTTTAAGTACAATGAATAATCACAAATGCCAATTATGAAACACACAAGATAAGAAGATGATTTTATTGCCCACTATAGCAGTGAGTGTGACTTTGAGATGACTGAGCATTAATTGAAAGTCTTCCACAGCGAGAGTGTTGAGATGAGGAGTGCTGCTCAGGCCAACTCTAGATCGTGAGCAATAACTCAGCTGACACTCAGATGAAGTCAAGTTTGGGACAAGCCTCTACTCAGAGCAGTTTAAAAGTACAGTATGTGAGAAATTTTAACTAACTTGTTCTACCACACAAGGACCCACAGTGAGCTAGTGTCTGTCTTCATGGGCATAGCACAGGCAACACAAATAGATCACAACTCCAGTCTCCCCTCACACACATTCAAGAACTGTGTATCTCTGCTGTGTGTGACAGAGTGGAGCTGTTAGTACTCAAGCAACAAGGCAGAGAGTGTTAAATAGAACAGCTGCAGGAATCAAACAGCTGCGGCTCAAAGATCGGGAGAAAGGATAATAATTACCTTGATGAGTGTGATTCCCCGAGCTTTATTGGAGACACAGCCCACCATCTCGTCACAGAGCTTCCTGATGAACTGGTGAGGGATCACAAATACCAGCAGGTCAGCTTCCTCTGCAGCGTCACAGACCTTTGAGACAGCCACCTGTGTAGAAAACAAAAGTGACATAAAAATCCAAACTATGCATGTAGTGGGCTTTGAGTAGTGTCGTTAGTTCTCAGCAGGCATTGATAAGGTGATTTGGATGAGTTGGAAGACTTGTTCAGCGTACCATAGTACAAAGACTGGGCAGTAGCAAGCAGCTAGCCTGGCTCTGCCCACAGGTCAAAAATACACCTACAGACACCTCTAAAGCTCACTGATTAACATGTTTTTCTTTTGTTCAATATGTGCACAATCACAAAAAAGACAGAGACCAAAACCTGTGTTCAAGGTATCTGGTAGCTTGCGCTGTACTGTGGCTGGAGAACCTGCACTGAAGTGCTCTAGGATGTAACAAGCCCTTAAACTCAAATGATCAGTCCTATATTTCTCTTCAAAGTTGGACAGATAGTGTGGCAGTATGAGGAAAATTATAGGTTAAGGAATATATTTTTTTAAATAAAAAATTTAAAGTTTTTATATCTAATTTTCCAAAGATTTTTGTAGGTTTATATTCAAAGATAAATTTTTTTCTTATTCTGAAGGATTTTTTCATTCAAAACTGTGAACTAGGCAACAGCTGTGGCCTAGTGTAATGCTGACGCTCTATTCCAACGGAAACTGAGGGTAAATTCAGCCTAGGTGTTTCTCTCAGTCCCAGTCCAGATATGACATGGACCTTTGAGACAGCCACCTGTGGAGAAAACACAAGTGACATAAAAATGCAAACTATGCACGTAGTAGGCTTTGAGTAGTGTCGTTAGTTCTCAGCAGGCTTTGATAGGGTGATTTGGATGTTGAAAATATTAAACACCTAGGTTAAAACTGGGCTGAATCTGGATAAAAAGTCACTTCTATTTAACTCTCAATTGCACTGAACTGTTAGCAACAATTCAATGACTACAATTCAATAACTATATTAAATGCAGATATGATGTGCTTCTAATTACTACTGTTGCCATTTAAGGCCACCAACATACAGCATTAGCTAGCAGGGCTTCAAAGCTCTGCGGAGTTCAGTGGACTTTAAGTTCATAAAAGCTATGAGTACTGTAATCCTCCTATTTCTTACCACATTCTCTGGAAGTTTATATCCAGGCAGGTACTTGATGTTTTCATGCTCCGTGTTGATGATGTCAGTGAGGTTCCTGCCGTTAATGTTCTCTTCAAACACCCACATCTTCACTGTGGTGGCAAAACGCTGCAGTGACCTAGCATTATTTCCAATGATTCTGGCAATGGCTGAGCCCCTGCAACCAAAGCAAATGTTAGCAGGTCAGCTTCCTTTTACTTACATGTTTAGTCAACAACTCACTAAATTTCTTTCTCACTAATTGTGAATACTAAATTGATTGTGGGTGCAAACATGAATATGAATTTGTCTGTTTATATGTCTGATATGTCTGTGTCTCACCAACACATTATGTTTAAGGTGCCAGCACTCACCAAAAAAAAAAAACAAGAAAAGCAGTTAAAATTGATTTAAGGCTTGATAATGCTGTGTCTTTGAGGTTGATTTAATTGGGTTTTTTTTAAATAGATACAGATTTAATTCTTTGGTTTGAAATGTAAAACCAAACAAACATCCATACAACAAAAAGCAAAAAACAGCAAAAGTGGAGATATTTGGTTAGTATAATTAACATTTATTCATTTGTCTTCTCACAAATGAATTAGAGTTTTGTCAGTTGTCATGGAATTGGTAGTGTTATCTTAGGTGATTATATATTACAAGTCTGATCATGTGAAGTTCTAAACTTAGGTCAATGGACGGCCTAGAAGTGAAGATAGAGCAGTGAGGTTTAAAGCTCCATTTAAAGCTATTATGCTAATGTAATTGTGCACACATTAATTCTCCCTCGTGAAGGTTTTAAAGTTCAGTTTGTTTTGAAACTGTTTCAGGGGTCTTGGTTATACTGTGTGATCATTTTGGAAGATGTAGTGTGTGGTGATGCTAATCTGTTTTGCATATTACTACCAGGTGTTCTCAATATTTTTTTCCACCCGATATAAATCAATGGGGCTAGGCTAAACAGACACAGACACTCTCTGCATAATACAGTACAGCTCAAGAGCAGGACAAACTAAACCCTTCAAAATCATTATGCTGTAAAATCATCTCTAAAACAATTTTAATGAAACAAGAAAAAAAAGCCTCCTTTTATTATAGGGGAGTTGTATTAGATTCACCTAGGTGTAAACAGTATAATGGTTACTGAATAAGTGTACGTCTTAAAATGTTGAAAAAAAATCTCTTTGGGTAAGTGTATCAACCTCCAGCTTTTCTCCCCGTGTAATGTTAGGTGGCAGAGATAAGCTCGTAATGATAATGAATCCTGGAAACGCCCATGGTTCGAAACCAGCCTCCACTGAAATATCACTGAGCAAGGCACTTAATTACTTCCAGCTCCTGTTGTCCTGTAGCTGACCAACTCCTCTGACCTCTCACCTACAGCTATATCATCATCACACCCAGCCCTGGTCACAGTCATGCAATAAACTCCACCGAGAGCGGGATGGGACTTCAGAGATGTAACGTCCCAGGTTGTTGCAGTGGATCTTGCCCTGCATCAACATCCTCATCAAAGCCTGTCTGACAGCTTACCAGTTTCCGGAGCCAACTATGCACACTTTGAGCGGAGACGCCATGGGTGTTGCAGCCTGCGCTCGGTTGCCCTCTCCGGTTCTTCTCTACACGAACGCCGCTGCACGGACAGACCGTAGCGTCGCCCCTCTCTCAGGAACACGACGTGGTGAAACCCGCGTCTTCTGCTGATGATGTCACAGACTGTGTCGCACACAAGATTGTCGGAAGTTGTCGTTTTTTGTTTGTTTGTTTGTTTGTTTGTTTTAATAGGACGTAGATAGTAGACGCCATATTGCATAATACGATGACTTGAAATATTGAAATAATGATTTGTCCTAACCAGTTTTAATAATATATAATGAATGTATTCATGAATCAGGGCAGAGATTCTGTTTTTCTAGGTAACTGTCGATAGACATTATGATGACATCGTAGCGGTTATAATAAGATGGCTGTTGATACTTGATTAGCCTTCTTCAGACGCAACACGGTATATCTCTGTGTAAAAAGATCGGTCTTTACCGGTTATCTGTAGTATTGACCTACAGTTGTCTCTCCAGGTCTGCTAATCGAGTCTTTAAATCATCCAGAAATGCATATGCGTATTTATCCACCACAACTACACGCGTGAAATGCACAACTGCAAATATTAGATAAAATAAAAACAACGTGATTTCAACACTGCACGTTTCCCAAGTGATTACGTGCAGTATTGCAATAAAGTTGTTTTTAAGTATATCTAATGTCTGTAATTGTGCGTTTGACGCGTGTAGTTGTTTTGTTTATTCAGTTAGTTCGTCAGTTAAATCATACATCCATTATACCTTATACACCTAAAGGCTATGCTATGCAATTTCTACATCTTCACAGGAAATTCCGCAAAATGCAGAAACCTGATATGTCACCAGCAGTCTTCTTTTTCTTTCGGCTTTTCCCTTTAGGGGTCGCCACAGCGAATCAGTGTCCTCCATCTAACCCTGTCTTCTGCATCCTCTTCTCTCACACCAACTACCTTCATGTCCACTTTCACTACATCCATAAACCTCCTCTTTGGTCTTCCTCTAGGCCTCCTGCCTGGCAGTTCAAAACTCAGTATCCTTCTACCAATATATTCACTATCTCTTCTCAGGACATGTCCAAACCATCTCAGTCTGGCCTCTCTGACTTTATCTCCTAAACCTCTAACATGTGCTGTCCCTCTGATGTACTCATTCCTGATCCTATCCATCCTGGTCACTCCCAGAGAGAACCTCAACATCTTCATCTCTGCTACCTCCAGCTCTGCCTCCTGTCTTTTCCTCAGTGGCACTGTCTCTAGACCAAACAGCATCGCTGGTCTCACCACAGTTTTGTACACCTTTCCTTTCATTTTAGCTGAAACTCTTCTATCACACATCACACCTGACACTTTTCTCCACCTGCTCCAGCCTGCCTGCACACGCTTCTTCACCTCTTTCCACACTCTCCATTGCCCTGGACTGTTGACCCTAAGTCCTTAAAATCCTCCACCTTCTTTATCTCTTCTCCCTGTAACCTCACTCTTCCACTTGGGTCCCTCTCATTCACACACATGTACTCTGTCTTGCTGCTGCTAACCTTCATTCCTCTCCTTTCCAGGGCAAATCTCCACCTCTCAAGCTTCTCCTCCACCTGTTCCCTGCTCTCACTACATATCACAATGTCATCTGCAAACATCATAGTCCATGGAGATTCCTGTCTAACCTCGTCTGTCAGTCTGTCCATCACCATAGCAAACAAGAAGGGGCTTAGAGCTGATCCCTGATGCAGTCCCACCTCCACCTTGAACTCCTCTGTCACACCTACAGCACACCTAACCACTGTCTTACAGTCCACATACATGTCCTGCACCACTCTAACATACTTCTCTGTCACTCCAGACTTCCTCATACAGTACCACAGTTCCTCTCTGGGCACCCTGTCATACGCTTTCTCCAGATCTACAAAGACACAATGCAGCTCCCTCTGACCTTCCCTGTACTTCTCTATCAACATCCTCAAAGCAAATACTGCATCTGTGGTACTCTTTTTTGGCATGAAGCCATACTGCTGCTCACAAATGCTCACTTTTGCCCTTAGTCTAGCTTCAACTGCTCTTTCCCATAGCTTCATTGTATGGCTCATCAGCTTTATTCCTCTGTAGTTGCCACAGTTCTGCACATCTCCCTTGTTCTTAAAAATGGGCACCAGCACACTTCTCCTCCATTCCTCAGGCATCTTCTCACTATCTAAGATCCTGTTAAACAACCCAGTCAGAAACTCTACTGCCACCTCTCCTAGACACTTCCATACCTCCACAGGTATATCATCAGGACCAAGTGCCTTTCCACTCTTCATCCTCTTCAGTGCCTTCCTCACTTCATCTTTACTAATCTTTGCTATTTCCTGATCCACAACAGCCACATCTTCTACTCTTCGTTCTCTCTCATTTTCCTCATTCATCAACTCTTCAAAGTACTCTTTCCATCTTCCCATCACACTGCTGGCACCTGTCAATACATTTCCATCTCTATCTTTAATCACCCTAACCTGCTGCACGTCCTTCCCATCTCTGTCTCTCTGCCTTGCCAATCTGTATAGATCAGTCTCTCCTCCTTACTGTCCAACCTAACATACAAGTCATCATAAGCCCCTTGTTTGGCCTTTGCCACCTCTACTTTCACCTTACGCTGCATCTCCCTGTACTCCTGTCTACTCTCTTCAGTCCTCTCAGTGTCCCACTTCTTCTTAGCTAATCTCTTTTCTGTATACACTCCTGCACCTCCTCATTCCACCACCAAGTCTCCTTATCTACTTTCCTTCCAGATGACACACCAAGTACTCTCCTTCCTGTCTCCCTGATCACATTAGCTGTAGTTCTCCAGTCATCTGGAAGCACCTCCTGACCTCCCAGAGCCTGCCTCAACTCCTTCCTAAAAGTCATGCAACACTCTTCCTTTTTAGCTTCCACCATTTCGTCCTCTGCTCTGCCTTTGTCCTCTTTGTCTTCCTCACCACCAAGGTCATCCTACACACCAGCATTCTATGCTGTCTGGCTACACTCACCAACCACTACTTTGCAGTCACTGATCTCCTTCAGATTACACCGTCTACACAAGATGTAGTCTATCTGTGTGCTCCTACCTCCACTCTTATACGTCACTCTGTGCTCCTGCCTCTTCTGGAAGAAAGTATTTACTACAGCCATTTCCATCCTTTTTGCAAAATCAACCACCATCTGTCCTTCTGCGTTCCTCTCCTGGATACCGAATCTGCCCATCGCTTCCTCATCGCCTCTGTTTCTTGCACCAACATGTCCATTGAAGTCTGCACCAATGACAACTCTCTCATCTCTAGGGATTCTCTGTATGGCTTCATCAAGGTCCGACCAGAATTTCTCCTTCTCCTCCAGCTCACAGCCTACCTGTGGAGCATACCCACTAACCGCATTGAACATTACACCTTCGATTTCTAGCTTCAGACTCATCACTCTATCCGACACTCTTTTTACCTCCAGGACATTCCTAACAAGCTCCTCTTTCAAGATAACTCCTACTCCGTTTCTCTTCCTATCTACACCATGGTAGAACAACTTGAACCCTGCTCCCAAACTTCTAGCCTTGCTACCTTTCCACCTGGTCTCCTGGACACACAGTATGTCTACCTTCCTCCTCTGCATCATGTCAACTAACTCTCTACCCTTTCCGGTCATGGTTCCAACATTCAAAGTCCCTACTCTCAGTCCTAGCCTCTTGGCATTCCTCTTCTCTCTCTTCCTACGAACACACCTTCCTCCTCTCCTTCTTCTACCAACAGTAGTCCAATTTCCACCGGCACCCTGTAGGTGAATAGCACTGATGGCTGTCGTTGTTAACCCGGGCCTCGACCGATCCGGTATGGGATTAATAGATCTGACTCGCATGTTTGATTTGGCAAAAGTTTTACGTCGGATGCCCTTCCTGACACAACCCTCTGTATTTATCCGGGCTTGGGACCGGCACAATAAGACACTGGCTTGTGTCCCCTTGCGGCTACATTGATATGTCACCAGCAGTAAGGCTGATAATTGGCCATAAATCAATGTTCAAATGTAGAAACTTGCATGTTAGGGAAACTGGGATAAAAGTGAGCTGTATATGTACAAAATAAAATAGGGCTATCATTAACAATTGCTGATATTTTAGGCCTGTTGTTATGTGTTGTAATATTATATTTCTATAATATTACTGGAATTACATAAATACCATCCACAGTCTGGGAGTTCTCAGCCTATGATGTTAGGTTTTACGGCAATATTTAATGCCTTTGGCCGGCGGAAAGGGAACTAACCAACCCGGGATTTCCAAAATAAATATACAATAACGTCAGTGATATATATATATATATATATATATATATATATATATATATATATATATGTATATATGTATAGGGGGGGACACCGCAGTAAATTAGTCGGAATAAGCCCCCCACACACACACACACACACACACACACACTCTGTCAACAGAGCCAGAGCAAGCTGGAGTAAAGCACCACTTGTTTTCTGTATCTTACTCTCTCATCGCTGCATCACCACGCAAAAACTTGGCTCCTTATGTCCCCCGTTGATCGCTTACAAACAGTGTCACCTCAGAAGGGAAACCACAAGCCACAAGCACAAGACGTAGCAGCAGTATGAACCGGTCAGCGCGTCAGGAGAGCCGCGCTAGGAGCCCATGCAGGAAACAGGAGTGGGGCATTCAGCCACACAGCCTGGATGCTACTCAGCCCAAAGTGGAATCAAGGACCAAGGATAGCTGCGCCGGATCGGGCCCCTCGCTCCACAAAATACCCCGTACTAAGCGGCAACTTCAGGGGATCCCGAAGAAATACACTAACCTGCTCCACGGCTGGCAGAGCAGGTAGGTTACTGGACCGATAGAAGGACAGTCTCAGTGTGTTGCCATCATTTTGTCGCTTTATCAACGTATGTTATATGAAAAGTTGTTTTATCTTTGTATGGAGATTCAAATATATATGTGACTGTAGGTCTTTTGTTATAATGTTATTCCTATAATATCCCTGTTGGGTCTAGTTTATGACCACAACATCAATTTGTTTCAGTAAATAGTAGTGTTAAGTATTTAATAATAAGCAAAAAATTGAGTTTATCATGTCTTTCTATTTACTGATTGATTGCTGTGAGGATCCCATGCAGGGCCATGTTTCCATTACTTTCAAATGTCTGAAGGGGATAGGGAAATCTGTGAAATGTATTTATTTTTCACAATGTATTTATCACCTAATCCTAATTGTTAAGCCATGTGTTTTATTTGTTCATAAATTTTATATGAAGGTCTAAAAAGTGTTTCATTGCCTTTTTATTTTGCTCAAATCCTGAAACCTTTCCTTTGTCCTAAAGATATTGAATTAACCTCCTCCTGACCCACCATTCTGTGTGGTTAGGGAGGTCTTATATCAAACAGCACAAATGCAGGAATCCCAAAGTTTAGCTTTCTAAATTCAATTTCAGTGTCAGTTTTGACAGTACTTTATTTGGCAATCAGCATTTGACTTAGGTTGCATAACAGTCAAATTCAGGCAACTTCACATAAAATCCATGGAACAGATTGCATACCATCAGGTCATCTCTCTGCTCATTCATCTCCATGTGTTATCTTCTGTTCATTCAGTTTTAACCTAAGTAGGGAGCTTCTTCTTGATGGTAAGTGTATGAAGTTTCTCTTTTAATCAGGGTCACCTAGTCCATTGTCCCTCGGTACAAACTGCCACAGCCCCTTGCTTCTGCCACCAGGTCAAGGTGTAGAAACATCTCAAAGATTATCAAGAGAAATGGGAGGCATAGTAAAAGGTCTAAATACTTACATCAATGGGATATTTTAGTTTTTCCTTTTAAATGAATAGGCAAAAAATTCTACAGCTTTGTTTTTCGTTTGTCATCATGGGATATTAAGTGCAGATTGACAAGGGGGAAAAATAATTTAAATGGGTCTGAATACTTTCTAAGAGCACAAAAAAAGTAGAGTGTATTGATATGAATACACAAAGGAAAAACAGAAGAGGAGGTAAATAGTAAGAGCAATAAGTTATTTATGTGTGTTTATTGTATGCGGGTGAAAACCCACATATACAAATTTGTCTCTGATTAGACAGATCCCACCTGTAAGAAGGAAGGTTGTTTCCTTGATTGGTATGGTTATCTGTTATTACCATTTGTCCCTCTATTTAAATTTGCTCAGAAATAGGGCTAGCCACTGGGATGTTGAAAGGTATTTCAGATTTGCTTCCAAAAGTTGATATTGGTGGTAAGAGCAAGGTCTTTTTCCAATCAGTTTTTCAGTTGTAATTATTGCAAGAAGCTTTTACCCCTGATATCATATCACTGCTCATCAGTGAGGTGTATAAATGTTCCAGATGGATGATACTTTATCTTCTCAATGAAGTGAATGCTAGAAGTTTACTATTATTATTTCCATTTGAATAAATGAATTCCAAAGCTAGATCTATCAGGAGTAATGAGAAACTTTTACCATCCATTATTTAAACAACCAACACAAGTTAAAGCACTGTGCAATTAAGAAAATATAAAAAAACAACCCATCTATCCCTCATCTACCAAAAAAAAACATATACACATAGTAAAGTCCATCAAGGCATAAGATTGAAAGTCATTGTAGACAGCTTACCAGTTGAGTCCAATTTAGTCAAACTACAAACAGCCCCATCTATACACACTGTACAGCATATGACTCATTTAACTATAAGGTTGTATAATTCCTGACGATTTAATTTCATCGACCATTCTGGTAAAGAGAGTAGATATGAGTTGCCAGATGTATTCATAGAATTCTACCAGCCAATTATCTGAAACAGGTGATTTATTGTTGGGCATGGAGAAGAGCGCTTCCCTGAGTTCTTCTGAGGTCATAGGTTGGGCTAATATGTTTGTTCTTATAACTTTGGAAGTTCATTACTGTCAAAGAATGAATTGATTTCTGAACTGGATTAAAGGAAAAGTTGTTGTGTGACCTAATTAAGGTGACTGGCACTGTTTCATGTACTAGACTGATTAATAATTGGATTCATTCCAAAAATATTAATTTGGGATACGATAGATTTACTTACACAAAGAGTTGTCAATGCATGATAAATTTTTATGAGATTAGTGTAGGAGTAGTCTTTGTTTAGTGGATTCTTTGATTGAAAATAATTGCTAAAGCCCAGATCTTCTATGGAGTGCTTTTCTATGTAAGATAGAAACTTGGTGGGTTTGAGGGTTGTATTAAAGCCTCTTCCAATTACCATTACTGAGTCTGAGAAATTTGTGAGATTTGCAAATATTTTGTGAAAGATATTTGGTTTGTTGAAAGTAAGTAAGTGTTGCAAGACCAAGATAGTAGCATGTACACATGACAAGGCTCAGTGTCTGACTAAATTTAGCAAAACACTGCATTTCATTGGCTTTGCACTTGTACTCTGCACACTGACAATAAAGTAGATTAAGCCCCCTCCAAGTTCTTGCAGACCCAGTCTTCTGAGCCCAGCTACACTCCTAACAACTTGAGCCCTATCCTGCTCCACTCTAACCCCTGTGGTAATTGTAGTATATCTGACTCCCTCCCAACTTTGTATAATAGTTCCCCTCTTCCCCAAGACCTGGAGGGAACCTACCAGAGCTTTTAACTTCTGTTGCCTGTTGAGTGGAAGAAAGAGAAGAAAGAGACAGGTGTATTCATTTAAAATAGAAAATCAGTCCCTTTCAAGAGCCCCCTTATTCTATTCTTGTTTTGGAGTGTTGTGGAAAATTATCTACAAAGAACTCTTAACACAATTAAACTAACAAAACACTGATAATATTAAAGTGAAATATATGGTAAGGCACAAGATAGGAAACAAACCTTATCACAAAAGTCAAAGGAGAGTCTCAATAGAAACATACTTACACTCATATAGGGTTTCTTGAGACAAAGGAAACATTAACTAAGTTTCAGTCAGTTATCTTTACTTCTACCTGAACACATTATCCAATAGGATAGAAACTTATATGATGTTTTCAACTGTCCGTGCCTTGGTCATAAATTGTACATGAGACATGACACTCTGGTTATTTCCATTTGTGTTAAGACGGCAGGCTGCTTCATATGTAGGCCCCCCGTACTCATAAAACATCTGTCTAATGCCCCTTAGAGAGACCTTGAAACTTCTATAGGAGCATTACCAATAATAATAATACCAATAATAAATCGTAAAACAACATTTATTTCACATTCCCCCCTATTTTTATCATTTCACTATAGTTCATAGAAGATAGATAAAAAATTGATAATAGGAAAGTACACTCCCAAGGAGAAAACTACTTGTGATACAGGTAGGTTCATAAATATTTGGACAGTGACACAACTTTTGCAATTTTGCCTTTGTACACAACCACAATGGATCTGAAATGAATGAACCAAGATGCAATTAAAGTGTATGCTTTAACCTTTAATTCAAGCAGTTCTATAAAAATTTTACATTACTCATTATGGAGATGCAGCCATTTTATACATTTTTCAAATTACACATTTTATGCATTATACATTTTCCCACATTTTGACAATCAGTTGACAATTTATTGGTTTCAGGGCCAGATGTGGCCTGTTCCCTTGTTATTTCATGTCAAATGAAGCAGATGAATGTCTTTAGCTGACTCCTAGTAATGAATTTGAGTTAAGGAGCTGCTTTTAATACGCATCCCAGTGAGGTTTTGATGCAAATGAAGGAGACCATTATTAGGCTGAAAAAAACAAAACAAACCTACCAGTTAGACAGCAGAAACTTTAGGAGTGGCCAAATAAACAATCTGGTAGATTCATAAAAAAGAATGAATTCACTGAATTCAATAACACTAAAAGGGCTGGAAGACCCCAGAAGACTAGAGTAGATGGTCTCAGAATTCTTTCCTAGGTGAAAATAAATTGTGGCTGGGTCAGGTACAACTGTTGCTCTTGCAAACATAGCCTCATTTACAGCACACAGGTCATGAACAGATTGCCAGGATTTGCCATCACACTTTTTTACTTGAAGAAAAGGGGTGGTACAGGGTGATGTTGGGACTGGAACAAAGATTCAATCCTTTAAAAGTTGCTGAATGATGGGAATCATGCCTTCTTCTGAGGATCGTTTATTGGGCTGATTTAGGAATCACAACCACTAGAGTGGCATCCTTGATCAGACCCACATCGTACTTATGAGTTTCCCACAGCTGGAACTCCTTCCTTCACTGGACAGTTTTTTTTTAGATTCATGAATGTCCAAAACAAGAAATTTGTACTATAGTGAAAGATTGATCAAAATCTGACAAGTGGATTGTTCTGTGGGCACTCAATTTAGAGTGTTCACCATCCTACACCTCTGGTATTGTAGCTGTGCACTTTCTAGCAATGGCATCTCCAGCAAATACAGAATATGGTGAAGGTGTATGGCCGACAGGTGGCATTGCAGTACCTCATTTTCTGTAGTCCATGGCAGTTAGGCAGTTATACACTGTTGTAGATGGTGTTGCCCACCAGGGGGCACTCCATTTCCTCCATGTTTTAGGGTGGCTTGAAATCATCTGACCTGTGTGGCCAACCTTACCTGACATCTCAGACCCCAAGACAGTCTACCATATACCCTTAATCCCAGTCAGGAGGCCCTGTCGGATTAGGAGGATCTATAAATTTATGCAAGAAGAGAACCATCTTGTGGCCATTTTGGTTTAAACTCTGCTACATGATCAAAAAATGATGTAGTGTAATAAGTTGTGCCTGACATCTGCAACAAGGGCTCCAGGATTTATCTGTATCATCTTATCATGTGCTTCATCAACACACAACAAAACAAATACTTGCTCACTATTACACATTTTCTCAATCCTCTCTATTATCAGCCCCTTCTCCCAAAACTGAGGAAATCCCAGTTTTTACACTATTTGGCAACAGGAACTTGGAAAACCAAGAAAAAAAATAAAAATTAAACAATGACAGAAATAAAATTTAGTCATGGAATAAATCATAACAGGTATAAAATTATTATTAAATTTTGTTTTTCCCCTTAAAATTGGTAATAAAAAAAGGATCATTCTACTCAAATAATGTAACCTCTTTTAATTGATTTCTACACCACAAGCATAGTGAAAAGGAAAAAATAAAGAAAAAGGTATCAAATCAAATGCAATTAACCAAGGCAACCCCACAAGCACTGTAATGCTATTTTTCTAATGGTGAAGCTTCTCAACACTGCTTACCAACAGACACCCTCTTATCTTTTGCAAAAATATCCCCTCTATAACTGGTCTCCATCACATTATTTTCGTTCAAGACAAATAACTGCTCAGTAAAAACCTGCAAGGCAAACAGTCACACAAAATTTTAATAATCTATTAACTCATTCCAATAGTTTCAACATACAAGCACACCACCAAGAGAACAGATGTTATGTCAGGGCACTTTTCATATAGAGCAGGTCTAGACCAGACTCTTTATAGTTATTATTTACAGACCCAACATTTCCCCCATGAGCTGTACTTGGCGACAGTGGCAACGAAAAAACTCCCTTTTAACAGGTAGAAACGTTGAACAGATCCTTGCTCATGTTGGTGGTGGTGGTGGGGGGGGGTCTGCCTCAACCGATTGGGGTGAGAGTGAGAGAGAGTGAGAGACAAGGGGGGCAGGAGGGAGGAAATAGAGCATAGCACAATAATGTGACTAATAGCTATACTGTATATACTATAGTTATACTAACAGGGCTAATAATATTACTAATAGTACTAAATGAAATGGTAACAGTAGCAATCATAATAATTAAAGCAGTGGGTGTTGATCAGGATCATGGGGCGGTAGGTGATCTGCAACCATGGATCCAGACTCAGGAGCATTGGAGGCAAAAAAAAATCTGCAGAAAGCAGCAGGAGGAGGAGAGAGACAAGAAAGCACAAAACTGCGAGAGAAAGGAAGGACAATTAGTAAAGAGTCTTTTTAGATGTTAAAGGGCACAGGGAGAGAGGAGGAGGCGGGGGTGGAAGTATATATATCATGAATAGAACTGGTCCAAGCACAGAACCTTGTGGAACTCCGTGACTAACTTTTGAGTAGATAGAGGATTTATCATTAACCTGCATGAATTGAAATGGATCTTATAAGTAAGACTTAAACCAGCTAAGAGCAAGTCCTTTGATGCCAATGAAATGCTCCAGTCTCTGTAATAGGATCTGATGGTCAATAGTGTCAAATACGGCACTAAAATCTAACGGAACAAGCATATTGCTAACTAAGAGTAGTACTTCCTTAAGCAGCCTGGTAGGGATGGGGTCTATGAGACAGGTTGATGGTGTTGTGCCTCAGAAATAGACTGTAGACAAAGAAGGCCTACAGGCACACCCAGACCTGGAACCCAGCTAAGGCCACGTGTTGCTAGCTGAGGAAGACAAAGAACTCAGCTGAGCAACCCCCCAACATGCGGTTTCAGCTGAGTAACCAACCAGATGAGCGACCCCCAACATATGCTGCATCAGCTGACCAGCGGTGTTCCCCCAAAATCCATGGCTCCCATTGGGTGAAATCCGTCACGGTCAACCCTGAATCATGATGTCATCCAAAGTTATATTAACGCAGAAACTCCTGAAACTCACATTTCTGGCTTGGACCTTTGCTACGACCAGCGAACTCCTCGCCGATAGAAATGACAACAATTACCGCTCCTAAGATTAGACCCCATCCCATGTGATGAATGCTCTAGTCGTAGTTAGGAGTTTCCTGTGTACACCAGCTAACTATCAGGGCTACGAATTTCCCTCACTGACCGAGCTGATCTCCGCTCTCCCCTGTATGTCAATGAAACACAGTTTAGCCTGGTTCGAGACCACTGATCGACCCTCTCGCCCGGATGCCCGCAGATGCCCATGGATGCGAAACCTGGTAGCTAACAAGTTCTACCCGTTTCAACAAGAAGATGAAGGAACACAGACGTTGCTTCTTTCAAAGTCAACAAACTAATTTGCCACCATGAGCCAGAATTAGGTTGCCTCTCCGAAGACTAGCCATCTCGCCGAGAAGATAGGTGAGCCGCTGGTAGCCGCTCACACACACACACACACACACACACACACACACACACACACACACACACACACACACACACACACACACACACACACACACACACACACACACACACACACACACACACACACACACACACACACACACACACACACACACACACACACACACACACACACACACACACACACACACACACACACACACACACACACACACACACACACACACACACACACACACACACACACACACACACACACACACACACACACACACACACACACACACACACACACACACACACACACACACACACACACACACACACACACACACACACACACACACACACACACACACACACACACACACACACACACACACACACACACACACACACACACACACACACACACACACACACACACACACACACACACACACACACACACACACACACACACACACACACACACACACACACACACACACACACACACACACACACACACACACACACACACACACACACACACACACACACACACACACACACACACACACACACACACACACACACACACACACACACACACACACACACACACACACACACACACACACACACACACACACACACACACACACACACACACACACACACACACACACACACACACACACACACACACACACACACACACACACACACACACACACACACACACACACACACACACACACACACACACACACACACACACACACACACACACACACACACACACACACACACACACACACACACACACACACACACACACACACACACACACACACACACACACACACACACACACACACACACACACACACACACACACACACACACACACACACACACACACACACACACACACACACACACACACACACACACACACACACACACACACACACACACACACACACACACACACACACACACACACACACACACACACACACACACACACACACACACACACACACACACACACACACACACACACACACACACACACACACACACACACACACACACACACACACACACACACACACACACACACACACACACACACACACACACACACACACACACACACACACACACACACACACACACACACACACACACACACACACACACACACACACACACACACACACACACACACACACACACACACACACACACACACACACACACACACACACACACACACACACACACACACACACACACACACACACACACACACACACACACACACACACACACACACACACACACACACACACACACACACACACACACACACACACACACACACACACACACACACACACACACACACACACACACACACACACACACACACACACACACACACACACACACACACACACACACACACACACACACACACACACACACACACACACACACACACACACACACACACACACACACACACACACACACAGCACACACACATCCACACATCCACTCCCGTACACACACACACACATTACATACATAACATACGCCAAAACTTGTATGTCATCTGTAGTTGGTAGCCAGTAGTTGTAGCATATGATAGGATCTGTTAGAGAGAAGTGACATTGATTGGAGATTGATGTTACTGATGTTAATAAATCCTGTTATCTTTTAAAAAGAAGTTGCCCTGGTGTTTTCCTGGTCACATATCTTGATACAAAGCTGGTTGAGGGACTCATTGCTGACCTCCACTCCTTCTCTGTTCACTCTGGAATTACCAATATTTAACAAATATTGGCAAATCTGAGTGAACACTCCGTTGAGACTGCATCCAATATTTGGTTATTGGTCCAGGTTTTCCCGGTGGTGCCCCGTTATTGTCAATCTTAATTAATCAGATTCCTTTAAATTTTAATAATTATTAATGATTATCTTTGATAATCAGTAATTATCGCTAATAGCCAGATCTCGCTCCTGCACTGCACACAAATGGTGCCCTGTGTGAGACTGCATCCAATATTTGGTTATTGGTCCGGGTTTTCCCGGTGGTACCCGATTATTATTAATCTTGATTAATCAGATTCATCTAAATCTTAATAATTACTAATTATTAACTTTGATAATCATTAATTATTGCCGATAACCAAATCCCGTATGATTCTCTGAAGCACAACACCATCTGGACTTGGAGATCCTCCTACCATATTAAAGACTCCAGGGAGAAACACTCAAGCCTCAGAGCTTGCATATGAGCTCCATTGAGAGATGGAATAATAACTGTCCTTTTTTCTTATCACAAGTATAGAATGCCGACACTTACAGTGGTTCCTTATTTGTGTGGGAAAGTAAAAGAAAAAAAAAAGAGACAGAGTGAGCAGGAGGTTCAAAAGGTTGTTCTAAAATATTACAACCAGAGCTCAAAAACGTCTCTTGATGCACAGGATCCTTCCCCTTGTGATGTTTCAAATAACTAAACTGCAGAGGATGTTCAAGTGATGTGCTCACTCCCTCAGTGTATCTCTGAATTTAAAGATTATTAGGGGAATTTTTTTTCTCTCATCATAAAGACAGAGAGAAACGGAGGTGTAATTAAAAAAGACTGCAGTATATTCGGATTTTAATGTTTTAAGTTATTTTCAGTTTTTTTAATCAAGCAACAAAATGAATAAGAATGCAAACACAAAAAAAGCTTAAACATAAAAACACATAGCATCAATAAAGCATGACCATAAGCCAGTTTGTGGGAATTGAGGGTTTACATACTTTCCACTTTAAAAGACTTGAATTAAATACAGCACTAGCATATTGACAGGTTATTTTGAGATAGTTTCTTTGATGAAAATACTAAAAGGTCCTCCAAACTAAACAAAAAAAATACAAGGTCTCCTTTGTATTTCATGTGCATTTCAAGAAGATTGCACATATAATATAGAGGAGAACTTGATTGTAGGTAACAGAATTTGTGACAGTTTTATGTGGAAATCCTCTGAATTGGAAAAGCTTACATTAGCCACAGGAAAGGCTGTTGTATGGAATCAATGAATTAAACATACAGCCATATATAACCAAAACAGATTATTAGAAACTAAAATGGAGCTATCCATTGGTTACAGTGACTTGTGTAAATTCTCTGTCCTTGATGTGTCTTAATTGATCTTTGCTTATCTTTTTCATTTCCCATTAACATGTTTAAAACTTACTAAGGTAAAATACAGGGTACAGATTTGATAATCTTCTGTGAGTAATACCCTGAAAAATAGTAATGTTTTCCATTTTATTGCTGGTGGAGTTTTACCACAGCTAAAGTAAATTTTGGGGTCAAGATGATTACATTATGACTTCTGTGATAATTTTATTTATAATTTTTTGTGAATTCATGGACATCCCACCACTAAACTGTGCCTATGAGCTCTCCGGGTGCAGTCCAGCTGCATAATAAATTGCTCTCTTGGTAAATCAGTGACTAAATATATATAAATTCATGGAAAACCTTTGCCATTTTCCTAGTAAACCTGGCACCAACATCTCTGTGCAACTGTACGAAGGCACAGCTATCCTTTGAGCTAAATGCTAAAAACAGCATGCTAACACGCTAACATCTGGGAAAATTCTTGTGGACTTTATAAGAAAGAACAGCCCCTCCTTACTGTACTAGCAGTACCCCACCCAACAAACCCCAACAAATCCACATCAGCAGCAAGAAGGAGGATGACAGAAAACACAAAGAAAAACGGATAGTGACTGATTTAAGCGTTCTTCATTTTTGCCCCCTCCATCTCATGTTCCTTTACCCAGTTATTCTCCTTATTTTTCTCTCATTTCTCTCTCCTGCAGATATATTGTACTTGACCCAGAGAATGGTCAGCTCCAATATTACCTAAATGAACTTAGTAAAAGCCAACGACCTCCTGAGGGTGTCTGCCTCTCCTTGGGGCAATGGTGGTCTCCAGTGACGAGTTTTCTTACATGTTTACTATTCAGTCCACTGCTGGGGACTTCTACAAACTCAGAGGTGAGAGAATGTCTTGCTTGGTGAAATCAAGAAGACTGATAGTACAACACTGTGAGAAGCACACATCTGCGCCATGGCAGCACTCACATTTCTTAGTTAGGGATGTTTATTCCCTCCATGCTCCATGCATAAAAATGCCAATATATATGTGTGTGAATGGGTGAATGGAACAGTGCTTTGAGTGGTTGAAAAGATCAGTATGGTGCCATATAAGTGCACCATTTACGTGGCATTATTGCATTTAACTGTGCTCATTCACAAGCTGGATTCACTCAGCTGCAGCTGGAGATGACAGTAATTATTAATAATGATAAGATATATATTTAGATGGCTGATGGCCCAGACTCAATTCTACCAAAAACAAAACAAAAAACAGTCAGCTGGATGTAATGTTATGCCCATAGTTTCTGATATTGCCTTAACATCATTTTACCTTTTTAATAAATGTTGTATAACTTAACTTCAAGATGTTGCTCATTAGTGCAACAGGTCAAGTAGCTAAATTAACTTCTTAAAAAAGAGGTATTGTATATTTGGGGCAGTAAAGGATACAGTTAGACCAACCATGAATTATAGTATATACTTCTACAGATGCATCATGCATCAAAACAGGAATTTTCATTTTTCACATGTATTGTGTAGTTTGTTTTTGAACAAATTGTATTACATTTCATTATAGTTTTTGTTATTGAAGGTTACTTTTGACTTAATTTTGGTCTTAGGACTTAGATGGGATTTATGCTTCTACGTCGATTCTACGCAGAGCCTACGTAAGTGGCCTATGCCGTAGTGAGCATTAAAATGCTGTATATACATTACATTGCCAAACTGCTAGTTGGCAGTGGGGTTCATATGCCACTGTGTTGAGTTTCTTAGCCACTGTTTTCCATGAGTTTGTTGGCACACTTCAAAACAATCGCAACTAAAACTGAATGGATCTTGATGGAGTTGGAGCTGATAGATGTTGAAATGACTGCAACACAGAAACATCAGAAGGGGTCAGAGGGGATGGTCTGTACCACCCTCAGGAGGTGGCTGACTATTACAGTTCTTGCGGTCTCTATCGCCACAACATGCAGTTACACTCTTTGGAAAGTGTCCATCTGTTGTGCCATAGCCTTTGCCATAGACTACAGAGCTATACCATAGGCACAGTCTAGATGTGATACAGAAGCCTAAATTTGACTTAAATATCACTATAGTTTTAATACATTTGATCATAAAATTGTATGTTATGCTTTAGTGCATACCATGATATATATATAATTTCAATGTTTCATATAATTTTATGCAGAATGGTATTCAGAAATATTCTGTGTTGAAGGCATGAAATAAAAATACACTACAATACAATACACTAAATGGAATAGACACACTCTTATGGGCAGGAATATATGTTCAGCTAAAGGTAACTTTAATTTAAGTATTAGGACTTTTGGTTTTGGTTTATTGTTTAGCCCTCTTAGCATCCCTCTTAATAGAAAAATCCAGTTGCAAAGAAATAGAAATAATTTACACTACACTTACTAAAGGCAGTTAATCCTTTGGTTTAGTGTAGGTCTAGTGAATTCAATCGTACAGATTTTTTGCCAAAAAGACAAAAACGTTTATTTTGCCTAACTTGAATTTTGAATGTTTCCCCGCTGTGCTGAACATCAGTTTAGATGCTGTACTTGAAACACACATACAGAAGAATTTGTGAGTCACCCTGGTCATTATGATTTGATTAATTATTTGGTTTCACTACAACATTCTTTTAGCAAATGGTGCAGACAGCTTCACCTGAGTTTGCTGGCTTCCCTGTATCATCAGGTCTGAATTCAAAATGTTCCAAAAATGGATGGTCCTTTATCCCCACCAACGCTCACCATTTTTCTTACCTCAGCTGCCTGACTATTCCTCCATTTCCCTGTGTCTAATCTTTGGTGGCATGTTTCGTGAGCTATAAAAGATTAGGTTAATGCAGCATCTTAATAAAGTGTCAGTTGAATGAAATAAGGGAATGTAGCCGCAAGGGGACACAAGCCAGTGTCTTATTGTGCCGGTCCCAAGCCCGGATAAATACAGAGGGTTGTGTCAGGAAGGGCATCCGACGTAAAACTTTTGCCAAATCAAACATGCGAGTCAGATCTATTAATCCCATACCGGATCGGTCGAGGCCCGGGTTAACAACGACAGCCATCAGTGCTATTCACCTACAGGGTGCCGGTGGAAATTGGACTACTGTTGGTAGAAGAAGGAGAGGAGGAAGGTGTGTTCGTAGGAAGAGAGAGAAGAGGAATGCCAAGAGGCTAGGACTGAGAGTAGGGACTTTGAATGTTGGAACCATGACAGGAAAGGGTAGAGAGTTAGTTGACATGATGCAGAGGAGGAAGGTAGACATACTGTGTGTCCAGGAGACCAGGTGGAAAGGTAGCAAGGCTAGAAGTTTGGGAGCAGGGTTCAAGTTGTTCTACCATGGTGTAGATAGGAAGAGAAATGGAGTAGGAGTTATCTTGAAAGAGGAGCTTGTTAGGAATGTCCTGGAGGTAAAAAGAGTGTCGGATAGAGTGATGAGTGTGAAGCTAGTAATCGAAGGTGTAATGTTCAATGTGGTTAGTGGGTATGCTCCACAGGTAGGCTGTGAGCTGGAGGAGAAGGAGAAATTCTGGTCGGACCTTGATGAAGCCATACAGAGCATCCCTAGAGATGAGAGAGTTGTCATTGGTGCAGACTTCAATGGACATGTTGGTGCAGGAAACAGAGGCGATGAGGAAGCGATGGGCAGATTCGGTATCCAGGAGAGGAACGCAGAAGGTTGATTTTGCAAAAAGGATGGAAATGGCTGTAGTAAATACTTTCTTCCAGAAGAGGCAGGAGCACAGGGTGACGTATAAGAGTGGAGGTAGGAGCACACAGATAGACTACATCCTGTGTAGACGGTGTAATCTGAAGGAGAAATCAGTGCTCCAGCCCCTATACTATGTCAGTACTGCATGTGCATACATAGTCATAGAATTTATTAGATAAGAATAAATAAAACAAACAAAAAACTATGTGATTGGTCCAATATTTAATTGAAAAAAACACCATATTCACCTATAAGGCTAAAGAGCCATTTTGAAAAATAAACAAAGGTACTATGAAGTGGGGGAGAAGGCTTGTTAAGTTCTGTCCTGGCAATTAAAGACACTGGAAAGCTCAAAAAGCAATTAACTACTCAAAATGAAGCTTGCCACATTACGAATAACCCAAAAGAAAGAAATGATACCTTAAACAATTTTCTGCAAACTTACAGTATGTAAATCAGAGTTACTGGAGGACCTAACTATGATAAACACATCTTCTATCTACTATCATAAATACATCTACTATCAAGTTAGCCAAACTGGACCAGGAGGAAGATAAGACTCCTGGTTTTCAACTTTCCTCAAAAGACATTGAAAATACTTTAACTTCCTTATGATCTGGCCCATAGTGAGTGACTCCTTCTGAACCTGTGCATTTGCATACCACACCCATATCAGCATGGACTTTGCCATTGTCTACCTGCTGCACAGGCCTCACTCACATCTGGAGAGGCTGGGAAATACTGTGAGGACAACACCTAGGCCCTTTATAGAAAAGGACAGAGCACCGTTTTCTTTCCCAGGAGGCCCAGGTCTTTTGAGGTAGGACTTGTCTCCAGCAGGCTATTGCAGATATTATACCGGTCTGTGGTAGACAGCACACTATTCTTTACTTGCTGGGGAAGTGGCATCTGCACTGGGGAGACCAACAAACTTAGGAAGCTGGTGAAAAAGGCCTGTGGTGTAACTAAAACTGGACAGCCTGGGTTAGTGTTGAAGAGAAGGAAAGGGGAAAAATAGAGACCCCTCCCATCCCCACTATGATAAGCTGTGGCAAATGGGGAACACCTTTAACCACAGGCTCATCCTCCACAAATTTTGAATATGTTGAGTATCAGCAAAGAAGCCCATTCAGATGTTCTCAAAACAGGATGATATACCTTTGAATAATGGAAGATAATAACCTTGAAAACTTCTATAAACTAAATAACCTCATCTTGGTTAGTAAGGATTTGCAGTACATAAATGGATAAATCTGCCTATTACCTCAAGTGACTTTCTTTAAAATCTTTAATCAACATATTAGACAGTTTATTTGCAATTATTTCATATGGAATGACTCCAGTGGTCTCCATGGAAAAAGTTACATGGGACTATAGACTGGGTTGTCTTTGACTATCTAGTTTTAAAAAGTATTACTAGGCTGATAAAATGCAAATTCTTTTCTTTTTGAGAATCATGATGTTCTGTCACGGGTTTTACTTGGAATGTATGCTCTAAAAGAGAAAGTGCCTGGTTAGTGCCTGGACAAGAATTTAGGCTGTCAACCAAAACACCTTTAGGACCTAAGGAACTCATATTCATGACTCTGGACAACAAAAATCTGGGAATAGAACAAGGGACTCACTTTCTAAGAAGTGTTATGAAAATGGATCCCTGATCCCATCAGAGACTTTTGTTAGCTACAACTGAGATATTTACTTACAACCACTCTGGGACCCATAGATCTAGAGAAACGTTGGAATTTGATTTAGATGTAAAAAAATCTATGCAAAGCTCTTGTAAGAATTGGGCCCAAAAAGTTTGCCAGCCACTATCAATGCTAGATATGGATGGATTCATTGTAACTTTCTTAATCAGCTCTATTTCACACCACAGAGACTTTTGGAAAGTAATAGTTGCATTCCTCTCAAAATATATATATATGGATCATACATTTTCTCAAAAATGAACACAAAACCTTTCTACAGATGTGGCAACACTAAATGACCTATAGATAACCTTTGCCAATGGATGTTTTCGTTTGATATAAAAAAATATTATCAGAATTGATAATCTATTGGTTGCCTGCACCTTTTACATTGTTGTTCTAATTGTCTCTTGATATTTTTATTGTTGTAATTTTTTTTCTTCTTTCTTTTTTTGGACCACTACCTACTCCTTTGAGGTCCTGGTCTAATTTTTGTGTTGGTGGGACAGGGAGTGGATTTCGCACCATGTTTGTGAGTTTTCTGTGTGCTGTGTGTTTTGTTAAATTTTTTAAAAATAATTCCAAAAAAAGCAGTCAGTATGTTTCATGAAGCACGCCCCCCCCCCACACACACACACATTAGAGCGTTACACTACATAGTGTGTGAAGACAAACAGTAAAAAGTAAAACTTTTGAGCATTAAAAAATTAGTAGTTTCATATCACAGTACAACACACATACATCTTTTATTTGTTGTAAACGGACATTTTAGAAGCACATCTTTAGAGATTGCAGGCTATCCAGGTCAGTTTTTTCACAGCAAGAAAAACTTACATTGACATTATGTCTCTGTGTTCTGTTCCCGTTAGCACTGGATGCCCAGGAGCAGGAGTTATGGATGACTGAGCTACAGTTCCCGAAGCCAGTCTAACAGCAGTGCCAAGGTTTACACACAGACGTACACACGCACACACACACACACACACACACACACACACACACACACACACACACACACACACACACACACATACACACACACCTCTTCTCATCTCTACCTCCTAATTTCATTACAGCTCTTCCAAATGTAAAGAGAAGTGTTTGGCCAGGCAGACAAGTTTGGTTACTGGATATAATGGAGCTAGACTATACTTCCATCCACTATATGTTTCTGTCCAGCTGCCCATTACTCCAAGGTTTGTCCTATTAAGCCTCTAAATGTTTCTTAAAGCTGTTGAGAAACTTTTTGCACCTTACTGCAGATAATTTCTGCCACTCTTCCGTTGCTATGCATTCAAACTCTTCCAAGTTTGCAGGCGTCCTTTTTGCAATGGCAGATTTCAGCTCTCCAAAAATTTTCAAAGTGATTTAGGTCAGAAATCATTGCAGGCCAGTGAGCTTTGGGATGTTGTGCTGCTGAAAGAACCAAGACCTTCACCTCAAACCTAGATTTCTCACACTAGGTATCACATTTGGCTCTAAAGTGCCTTTCTGAGTAATCTTCTGAGTTCATCATTTCTTTGATACATTCAATACCTCCAGTACCAGAGGTAGCAAAGCAGATCCACACCATTATAGAACCTCCACTGTGTTTCACTGTATGTAGTGTATTCTGTCCCTTATGGGCTCCATTTCGTTGCCTTTGAATAAACTGATGCACTGAATTTCCAAAGAGCTCTTCTTTGGTTTCATCTGTCCATACAACAGTATCACAGAAAGGCTGTGTCTTATCTGTGATAGTTTTTGGAAACATTAGTCATGCCTTTCCGTGCCTTAAATTTTAAATTTTATGATTATAGAAAAATAGTCAAATTGTATTTATTTCTTAAGATATTCTAAAGTCTTTACTTAAAACTGAGGGTGCCAGTAGTTTTAATCTATGATTGATAGAAAGACCACCTGTACATTATTTACTACAATTCAAAGGGAAGCTGGATCTGTTTTTCTACAAAAACCTGAGTTTCTTGCTAAAGTTTGGTGATGAGATTTTTAATATATTGTTTAAATGTAAATAATTCATCAAGCTAAATATCTAGAAATCTATACTCCGTGACTCTTTCAGAATGCTACCATTCAGTGTGAATTAGTTTAGACTGTTTAAAATCAATATCTCTTGCTTTAGAAAAAAGCATTGAAGTGGTACAAAGACCAAACTTCAGATATACATCTTAATTTGCACCACATTATACTTCATATAAGGAAAAAAACAATTAATTGTTTTAATAATAAGAAGAAATTAAGCCCTCAGTTTGAGGATCTCATGTTTCTGCCTTAAAAGTACATACCAGATAAGGATAAAATTATCCGGTCAGCAGTGATTCAGTTGCTTTCAAGCAACAGTAAACGGGGCTGCTAAGCTGATGACCTTGTTTCAGTATTGGAACAGCTGTTTGGCTGAGGATGTTTTTTGCAAGCAGGTTGAGAGTGCAGATCCAGTCTTTCCGCTAGTTCCAGCATCTGTCGAAGCTGTTGTCGGATAAACTCTGATAGATTCACTTCAAATTTGACTCTTTAAATTGTCTCATAAGTAATTTCACTGGCCAGGTGACAAAACTTTGAAAATACCATCAAGCAAGACTTACGGAAGTACAAAAATAGGCTGTAAAAACTTGAGATCGCATAGTTCAGGATTAAGTTGCAAACTATGGTTGTTTTCAGATAAAAATCAAAATGCGTACACATCTTTAATAAAGAATAAAAAAAGTTTTAAGGAATGCCAGTCCAGACAATGTAAAATGATTTAAGATGAGACTTGTTGAGTGCCTTCAATAAAATCCTTGAGGGCAAAATGAAAAAGGGAAAAATAAAAGACAAGCCAGAGCAAAGTAAAAGAAAAAGAATTGCAAAAAATTTAGCTATCAAACATGTTAAAGTGGAAAATGTGCCGGGACATCTCATCCAAGTGTCATGCGCAGTTCTTTTTATAAACTGGATACTGTATTCACACCAGGTCATAACTTGAGTGTCCTTTCTCTTTGTTTAAAGAGAAAGGGCAAGGATGTAATTAACATTTAGCTTTCCACTATGGTCAATCAGTGATCGTAGGCATATATTGAATTAAGAGCATGTTACTTAGAATATGAAGATAAGTATTTAGTATTAATCACAGTGCAGTAAGGAAATTATTCAGAATGGTATGAGAGGAATAACCCATCAAAATGATCTGTAATAATTTAACATTAAGAGCTTAAAGATGGTGAATATTGGACTTGCTTTCAGCAGGTGGACACAAACACAAAAGAAGAGACCATCATGCAATTGGATCACACCGTCACAATGCCCATCAACATGTTGACTGTCTGACTCATGACTACTCAGTAGTCATTACCACATTATTACATGAATACTGGATAGTTATTACCACAGTATTACATGAGCACTGAGTACACTTTGGAATGGACAAACCAATCTTAGAGTACTAAGATTGTACTATTAGAGTACTATTACATGAGTGTTCAGTAGTTATTAGCAACTATTTGCTTCCAATTTCATTATAACAGTTTGAAAAGTGATATGTCAGTGTTGAACTTGGAGTTGTCCCAGCGGCTCTACTCTGCTGTTGCAGCATCAGGAGTAATTACCTTTCAAAGACTGTTCTCCTTCCTCTCTGTCTCTCTTGCTCCCTTTTGTCACCCTCCACGAGAGGTCAAACATTCTCACCTTCTAACAGTCTCTCTCTCATGTTCCTCTTTTCCCACTTTTATCATCCCTCAACTACCTTTTTCCTGCCGTTCAAATTCTACCTCCCTATTTAGTTTAATCTCTCTCTTTTAGCAGCTAGTGTTTGTAGTCTCAAACTAAATTAAACCAGAATGGAACATACTATTTTGTAGAATGTCCATCCAAAGGTTGAGAAGTCTTTGATTAAGTAACAATTTGTGAGTACACCCATGGGAAAATAATCTAGTGATATTCAGCTGTAAAATGTTGCCCCTGATTACATCATGCTGGATTTAATGCTGCTTAATTCCTAATCACATGTATTATGAAAATCTGGTTCCAATCTCAAAAACAAAAGTCTCCACACACCTTTGTTCCTGTTTGAATGCTTAACATGCTGTCATTCATCTAAGATTTTCTACAAATCATGTCCACATTTCATTGTGTTTCAAGGTTATTCTATTATGTACCTTTTCTCTACAACCTCAGCTAAAGAAAAAAAAAAACAAGAACAAAAAAAGAAAAATTTCACTATTTTTTTCCAACAATGTGTGTTATAAGTGTAATCATCACTAAATGTTTACTAACGGATTTCAACATTGACAATGGTTAGTCCAGAAATTAAAGTTTATTGTAGTGTATTGGCTCACTACAAGCATGCTTTGATTTTATATAATCACACCGTAATACAATTAAATTTGAGCATATTTTTAACCGGAGTATTTCATTATATAGTTTTTCTTTAAGCATTTCTTTCTGGTGTCATGTGGATCCATTTGACCTCAGTCCACTCCAGAATCCACTTGATCTTAAGCCAAGAATCCAACTCCAGTTATGAAAAATCTGCTTCTGACCAGTAGCAACAGTGAATGAAACAATGTGAATGCTGAATGAGTCTCAGTTCATGGAATGTTTTAAAACACGCCACAAGTATGGTAGTCAAATAGATGAAAACGCCAGTTCTGTTCATTTATTCATTCTTGCATTCATTCATTTATGCCTGCCTATTATTTTTCACATTCACTAACTCTCCTGTCAATGCCACCTTATTAGGCTGATTCAGTTTTCCAGCCTTTTTTCCTTTCCTATGAAATGGCTGTTTTTGATTCCCTAACTGGTTTTTGTATTTAGCTTTTTTTGCCTGACCCTTTGATCTGTTTGCCTGTGATACCTTTGCCCCACACCTTTTATTTGCTTATGTTTATGACTTTCTGTAATGGTGAACTGTTTGAACTTTTGTTTTTTTTTTTAAGCCGTGCATTTTAGTCCTGTCTATGTACTGAGCCATGACATTACAATCTGGCCAGTATGGCCGATGCATTAGTCACTTGCCACTCAAGCAAATACATTAAACATCACGAGCAGCAACTCTCTTCCCTATAGTCTACACCTGCCTGCCCAACATGAGCACCTCTAGAAACCCTCCCTATTTCTATGGGAAGGCTACACTTGAGAGCAGACTATTCCCCTTTTATTTGCTTTAGCTTACAACTTTCAGTAAAGGTGTACTGTATGAACTTTAATTTCTTGAGTAATGGCTATGAATTTCAGTCTAGTCTGTTTATTGACTGTTACTGTCTTAACGGACATAACACTAGGGGAAGTCATCAAGTAGAAGCCATATCAAAGTTCAGCAGTGCATCATATATGTCATATCATATATCATATTATATATGGCTGAAAATGCAACAGTTTTTATTGGAGCAATATATAGTGACACTGCAGAATTGGAAGTCTACTCAAACTACAGATGCCAAAACATCCACTCTACATATGATATGATATGATGCCTGTGATTAAAGAGACATGCTGTGATCAACACAACAACAATCTGTAACAGATCAGTTACTCAGTAACAGAAAAAAGTGGAAATGTGTGGGGATGCCAGATGTGACAACCTTTATAGCTTTAAAAAAAACTGAATTAGTTCAGTTCTGCAATGCATCCAAAATAATGGGCATACCATAATATTGAGATTAATTTATTAGTAATAGCTGAGGCAAAGAAAAATCAGAATAGAGAATAAAGATGCAGTCATGTACATCCTCAAGTCAAGCATGTGTACTGGTCATGTGCCTCTGATGATTGCTATCCTGTGGTAAAGAACTGTCCAACTCAGACTAAACAGCAATGTAAATGGTGTATGTGTGTGTGTTTGTGTGTGTGTGTGTGTGTGTGTGTGCGTGTGTGTGTGTGTGTGTGTGTGTGTGTGTGTGTGTGTGTGTGTGTGTGTGTGTGTGTGTGTGTGTGTGTGTGTGTGTGTGTGTGTGTGTGTGTGTGTGTGTTCGTGTGCATGTGTAAAAGTTGTATCAGCTGTAAAAATTATATTAGTTACATTATTCTCTAGTATATATGTGGTTACTGTGAAATACTAAAAATATTTTCATTATCAATTACCCAATTACTATTGTTTTAAACTGGTCACTTGACGTCACTGTAATTGTAACATACTGTATAATCTGCTACCTTGAATCAAACATATTGGCCTGATAGGTATTTGTTTCTAATTTGAAAAAAATGTAAACATTTATCAAGCCCTGAGATTGGTTTTGAAAAAATGTGACATTTTGGAGATTTGTTTAAAACTTGGACAATGTTTGAATAGAATAATAGCTGAGGGGTCACCTCCTGCTGTTTTTCACATGGTTGTGCATTATGAGTACATACATTTTTGAGTCTTTGAAGTGTGAATGTGTGTGATCTTTTCAGATCCCAGTCTTATCAGTAACAGTGTCCCAACCAACCGTTAGGAGTCACTAATACAATGACAAGGGCATGGCACCTCAACAGCATTACACCCACAAGGACTGAAGACTGCTAGTGGAGTTCAGTAGATTACCTAGCCAAGCCAGAATCTCAACCAACACTAGTTGAACTGTGGAGTTGAGGAAGTGATTTTTTCTTTGTACCACCTGGGCATACAGCACTTAGCTTTTTTCACATAGTCTGAAACTTGAATATTCCTGTTGGTCAAACTGGAAGATTACATTGTGCTTGTCCTGCTCCTCCTCATCTTCTCTTCCTTCCCACTTTCTTTTCTCTCACTCTTTCCTTTTCCCATTGGTCAAGGATCTACTCCTTTTGAAGCCAACTTCTGCAGCCACTTTGAGATGCCTGGGGGAATGCCTCAGTATGCTGCGGGAAAATGTTTTTCATGCCTTCAACCTGAATCAGAACCACATCCACTGTTCCAGCCTTGGCCACAGTTAGGTGGTTATAATCAGGCAGCTCCCACAGAACAAGTTAAGTCATGGAGTCAGCACTGCAGCTCCACTGTGAACCAGGTGGAGCCTGGTGGCCTCGAGTCAAGCTGTCAAAGCCTTACTCACCGCTTTAATGAGAGTAGGATTCCCAATCACAGCAGCTACAGTGGAAGACAAGGAACTGGCCACAACCACATCCTGAGCCAGATGCAAAGCTGTGCACATCATGCAGGTGAGTTGAGTGATGGCTGGACTTGTTCGATTGAAACGATAAATCTTCTTGCCTCTTCAAGCCCATCTCCACTTGGTATAATATGTAATTTCTTTCTGGATATGTTATTTGAATAGAAAAATGCATGTTTATGATAATAAACATGTTATGTGTCAATGGGCTAAAATCAAGATAAAAGTATGTGATGTAAATTCAAATCATAAGCAGCTAGGACCAACCTTAGCTCAAAGCCCAGTTTAGTATGGTTGCGATCTGTAAGCTAACAAGCTTGAAAATGCGCGTTTTCTCAAATTATCCCCTAAACCTCCAGGATTGTCACATTACTGGTAAGTCAGGCAGTTTGACATAACTAACATTAGTTTGTCTATTTAACTAACAAGCTCTGTTACAAAGCAAGAAGTCACTGATAATAGACAAATTTTGTTTTTATGGGTAGATAATTCCTAATGGTTTTTATCAGCCTTGATCTTTCTTGTAGTACCTCGATCAACTTCAAATGTCCTTTGACCAATCCAATGTATATCTAAAACTAAAATAGTTCCATCTAATTTGCAATTGTTCTTTATGGTCCCCAGAGGATCAGTTGCACATGTTGCTGTTCCCCCTCTCTTCCTTTTAACTCCAGTATAAGTCAAAAACTTGTTATAAATGTAAATATCTAAATGCAATCAACAATATGCGGCTGTGAAACTTACTCTGTATATTCTTACTCTCAAGAAGGTGAGTCCTTTGCACCTTGGAAAAAAAAGGTCATCTGTTTTTATCTATACTCACCTATAGGACAAAACATCAAACTTCCTTATTCAATCCACCAAGGTAAGAAACCCTATTAAGGACACTATGGCCTTTCCTCTAGCAACACCATTAGATTAGAGTTTATAGTTTTGCCCGAGCTATCCTATAGCTTTGCTATCCTACTGCTGCATTGTTGCATGGGGGAGGCTACTTGGCCTTCATCCACTCAAATACACAAGAACCCGGACCTCCCTGCTGAAGTAATCCAAACCACATTACTGTAGTATACTTTACCTTGTTCAATATACTAATTATAGGTCACATAAGATAAGATATATCAAAGATATATTTTTGGGACATGCTTTCTTTATTTGATGTAGTGTTTTGGGAGTGTTCTTAACGTTGCCTTTTACATAGTTTACATGATGGATGGCTTCTGTTTCAATTGTTCAGCCTAATCTTAGTGAATGTAATCCAATGCTGTGACGATTGTGATCTCTAAAGTAATTTCTAAACCTTTCAATGATGACTAATCATTCCTTTATAAAGAATACCATGGGGAAATTAGTGATAATAATTCTCATCATCACTCCCCTGTAAAACATCTAATTTTAAATTTTGTTAATCATTATGCCAGATTGATTCTGTATTTTGCATGTTTATCCAAACCTTTAAATCAGAAATAACTTGTTAGCAGTACATTGCACTTGTTGAACAACTGTTTATTCCACAAGCACTACTTTCAGACAGATGAATACTCAAGAGCCTTTTAAGATAGGACATCAGATGTAAACAACCCAAACTGCTGCTACCTCTTGTACATGAGTAGAAACAACGGATATGACTTTTAGGGTTACCAGTATATAACAATGCTATGAAATAATTAAATGTTCCTCTTCAATTATTAATTACCTATGTTTATTGAAGTGAGCATTGCTTCAAATACTATTGTACATTGTTTTCTGACTTGCTGTGAAGAAAACTGTGCTGCGTTGATTTTCACAGTCCCTTTATTTTCCTGTAGGGGTAGAATCTTGAATGACTTCTCTGTTTCAGCCGGAAAAATAGTTTTTGTCTAAGTGTTTAAACCCTGAACCAAAAAGTAGAGCCAGCCGCTTGTCTTCTTCTGAAAGTACCATTGACTTTGAGAGATCAGTGAGGCTGCCCTGACCAAAGATTGTCCTAAGCAACTAGTAGTTATTAGTTCAAGCTATTAGTTGACTACTGTCACATATTTATGATATTGATTTAATTATTTAAAAACACATTTTTTGGGTGCTTCGGAAATAGTTTGAGTCCCAGGGCTGTGAATGAATGTTATAATTAACACTGTTAACAACAAAAATATAAAACCATAAAAATGAGCCTTTGAAATATTAAATATAAATTTTAAAAGCGATTTTTATAAATCAAACGTGACTAGCCTATTAACGACACCAGCAAAAGAAGTAATGATTCTGAATTTATTGGAACAACCATCAAGGAGAATTTTATAGTGAGAGTTTACATTTCACCTTCTTGGGGTTGTCCTTTACTGTCTTGAAATGATCCCAGACTTTGGGTTTCCCACCTGACATAATGTATGTAATTACTATAACTGTGTTTACTACGTGTTTCAATGTTTAACATACTATATCCCTTAAGAGTTGCCGTAAGTCTGCCATAAGGCAGGAGTTGTTGATGGAGTCCCACTTGTGACATGTTTGTAAGGATGAATAAAGATGTTGCTACTGTTTATCATAATATGTCTCTATGTCCCATTTATTATTTTATTACTTAGTATGCCCATTTTGGTGAACCCAAGATGCTCATATACATCACATCCAATAACTGAGGGACTAGCAGTGTGAATAATGTCTGGCCATGACTAACTGAGTGATTGAGTGTCACGCTTCCTGTGGATTTTGACTTTTTTTTTCCTGCGACCAATTGACGAATCAAAACTTGTTTGACTAAGACTCATCGTCAACTAGTGTGGGGGCAGCCCTACAAATCACTGAGTTCTGTGAGGGCATCATAAATGACTAAAAAACTCAGGGCACAGATGATCTCTCAAGTCCATAATAGTAATACTGATTGCAGTAGGAAAGTGCATTTGAAGCACTTTATTGATTTCTAGAACAGCTTTTGCACCTGTCCTGGGACAAGAAGACACTTCTCAACACTATGTGCATACTGAACCAGTTCTCTTTGGTTTTAGGGTGAGTCATTGCATAAAGTGTACAGTTTATCAAAGTAAATCTTGAAATAATTTTGTTAGTGATCTACCAATTCCATGTAATGATTTGAACAGTGCCATACGAATATATGTGGGTATTTAGCACAACGCTATAGAACAATCCCTACTCTTCTGCCAAGCATTACTGGTGATTCATCACAGGCAAAGGACAAAACATGAGGCCTTCTTTACGAAGACATGCCAGCAATGTCTCCATGATATCATTTGCTGTCACCCAATCAACTTGAGGAGAATAGCAATCTCACTGTCAAAAAATAGTATGTCTGGCTCTGTGTTTATTATAGCCGCCCTTAAACAGACAACCACAAACTTTTTCAAGCAGCATACACAATTTTAATTTATTTTTTTTATTAAGCTGTTGACCCTTTTTTCATTCATTTCTACTACTTTATAGGTCATTTCATCTGCACATGTCTTGTCTAAGTGCAAAACTTGGCCCATGTTTACTCAAGGTAACTCTTGTAGGCTCACATCAGTTGGCATACAGTATTTGCAAATGGACAGCCAGTCTTAACAATTTTTTAGGCTGTTAATAACACTTAGGAGTTTGTATTGTTGTCAGACCTGTGCATTTCTTTAATTTTGAGACAATGAACATTGATGGCTAGCCTTGTCAGTACAAAAAGCAGAAGTTAAACACACACTTGACTCAGGTGACAGCTTCAGTCCCTGCTCTTTCTGTGCAGCCAGTCATTCTGTAAGCAAAAATATATCAATTTCTCCTTCAATAGAACAACACCAGAAATCATAAGACAAATGCACAACTCAGGGGCAAAACAAGGTTCCATGCAGTATTTCAGAGGAAAATGTTTCACTTGACAAGCAGGCAATTAGGAACAGCAGACAAATCCAGTTTGCTAGGCTAATGCAAGGTCAAAAACTAGAAAAAAAAATCACATCACAAACACTAACACTAGGAAAGACTTATCACAGAGAATGAAGAGGAACTGGCCCAGAGGGAAGGGAGCATAGATGCTAAATACACTAGGAGAGTTGAGACAATGAAGACAGGTTCAACAAATCAGGGTCAGGACAGACAATTATATAGGTAGGAAGCAGACAAGGGTAGAAAATGTGGATAACCTGGGAAGCAGAACTGCACATGACATCACCCCGCCCCCAAAAAAAAAAAAAAAAAAAAAAAAAAAAAAACTATGGACAGGGACCAGGCTGGTCAGGATGATAATGAGGAAAATCCCTAATGAGGTCTTGGTCCAGGATGTCACTTGAGGGGACCCATGAACTCTTCTCTTAACATAGCCCTCCCAGTCCATCGGATATTGGCAACCACAAACCTGATGGTGACCTGCTATGAGACATGACAAAGAGGGGGCAGGACCTTCATTGATGAACCAGGGGAGCGGAGAGGATCTCAATGTGGGAACATTCAATTTGAGATGCATTGTCCAGGACCTGGGGAGCTTGAGATGTATAGCCACTTGATTGATTATTTTGGAAATAGGCAAAGGCTCCAAAA
Organism: Istiophorus platypterus; assembly: GCA_016859345.1. Lineage (NCBI taxonomy): Eukaryota > Metazoa > Chordata > Actinopteri > Istiophoriformes > Istiophoridae > Istiophorus > Istiophorus platypterus. The sequence continues at coordinate 27,746,822 of CM029126.1, read as the reverse complement.
AGTGGGGGCCAACCAGCCAGACACGTTGTCCTGGTTGGTAGGTTGGGAAAGAAACGTGCCAACGATCCACCATTTGCTTATTTTGACAAATTGTTTTGAGGAGCAGGGCTTCCTCCGGTCCAGGTCTGCATGCAGAGGCACCAATGGATGAGGGTTTGGGCCGTGGGAACTCCAACTTTGGCCTCCAACTCAGAGAACAGAGGAGATTGGTATCCATGAGCAAACTGGCATGGGTTGAGACCAGAACGAGAGCAGGAAAAGTGTTATGAGCATATTCAATCCATGTGAATTGTTTACTCCAGGTGGAAGGATTTTGGGAAACAAGGCAGTGAAGGCAGGTCTCCATCTGTCCATTGCACTGAGGGTGGTATCTGGAGGAGAGGTTGACTGTGGTCCCAGTCAGGGAACAAAGAACTGTGAGATGGACTGGAGCCCCCAGTCAGACACCACATCCCTGGGAAAATCCATACTAATGGAACAAATGGACAACATAACTTCACCTGTCTCTTTGGCCGAGAGCATTTGAGAAGGGCATTTAAATAACGTACACCATCTTAAAAATCTGTCCATGGTGGTGTTACCCTCAGAGGTTTGCAGACTGATGCAGTCTAGCGAGATGACTGACCTGGGGGGACAAGGTCCAGAGATCAGGAGGTGGGTTGTAGGAAGTCTTGGTCTGAGACTACCCACGAAAGTCTACCACATATTCGTTAACCTCTTGTTCCATGGCTGACGACCAAAAGTTTGATGATGAAGGTGACCCGTCTAACTCAAAATGACAGATGAACAAAATTGTGTGGGCCCAGTGAATAAACTGCGAACAGGCATTGCATTCATTCAATTCATGCGTCCAGTGCCACCCTACTGATACACTTAGTCGGTACACAGTATTTAATGATGAATGTTTATTCTTGACCCTAGAAATGATACTTTGATTAAAAAAACAAATGGTAAGGTCAGATTATTAGCTTTTTCTGGAGCTTTTTAGGAAGCTTTTGAGGCTCTTGTTATCTAAATATGGAATATCTGACATGTGATAACAGGTAGTAGGTGGTTGTATATGGGTGAAGCTAGTAACTTGTGTCTTTGTTTAAAGATGGTCTGAGGTGTCAGATGTGAATGTCCTCCTTTATCTTTCTCCAGCCCACTGACTCTTGGTTCATGATCGTTGACCTCTTCCCAGTAAATATTGTTCATTTTGGTCTAGTACTCACTCACAGGTGATATCTGTTTCTGTTTCTCGTATTCATTGAATCTTTTGTTCAGGTCCTGGCTGTTTCACTGGTGCACTGTTCCTCACAGCTGACTGGTGATGTCATCATAACAATATCATACACCACTCCAGGCTTTCTCTCTTTAGGATTTTCCAGCAGAGATCTTAAGGTGTTGAATGATTTGTGATAAGTGCTGACTTCTTCTGACTTGAAGACTCTGGTTAGATGTGCCAATATTATCAATATGCATAAAAAATATGTATATACATAAAACTGTATATAATATAGTTCAAATTAGCTCCACCTCCAGCAGCTACAACATTAAAATGCTACTTACATGCTGATATTAAGTACTGATAATCTAACGATATCTAACGATTCTAATGATAGAATCATTATCTTGCATTAGTTTTATTACTACTTAGCTAGCTAGCTACTAAATGGAACATCTACACACAAAACAGCATTCTAATGTTGACATAAGATGAAATACCTCTATACTGGGCTTTTTTTCCCCTACTCATCCCTTCTACATTTTTGTCCCTGTGCACCAGAAAGATTGGACCTTTTCTTTGATGTCATTTGAGCTAATAATCCAGCATTTACTCTCAGTCAATGTTCGGGACCTTGGCAGAGTGATGCACAATTGCAGGTCAAAAGGTACCAATACCTTCATTGCACAATGCACATAGTATAAGTGCAGTGCAGAACATCATGTGACTGACAGTTCAGGGAGTGCAGTATATTTATTATTATTATTATTAAAAGTTACTGTAACTGTGATCAGTAAAATTATATCAGTGGCATTCACATGGTGCCCTCCTGACATTCCATGCCTTAGGCAACCACTATTCTACCTACGAGCCAGCTCTGCCCTAAAATGAAAACAAAAAAAACAGAAAAACAGTGTGGAGTTTCTGCTTCCCCCCTTTTACACCAACAGCCCTCTTTTTAGGTACTTTTTTCCTCTTTTTTTTTTTTCTGTTCTCTTGAGACTCCTTTCTCTTCTCTACTCTGTTCTTGTTATATTCTGTGTCCCTCCATGTTATGTATGCTTTCCTTCCAAAAAAAAAAAAAAAATAAAAAAAAAAAAAATAAAAAAAATAAAAATAAATATATTATTTTTTTTCATTTTTCCCATCATTTTTTAAGAGAAAAAAAAAATAATTAAAATAAATCACCTATAAATCAATATAATAAAATTTTTCTCCTTTTGAGATGCTTTGACAGACCTTTACTGTTGCTGCCTTCAGTTTTTTTTTTTTTTTTTTGTGCCTAAGTTTTTTCTTCTTTTGTCTGAAAGACATGCTCAGTGTGCAGGTGAGTTGAGGTCACTGGTCTCTCTTTTTTTTGAAGAATATTAATTAATTGACTTTTAGAAGCTTTTTGTTTTTTGCTTTTCTGTACGAATGAAACAGTGTCCTATCAGTTTTGCAGCATTTGACTGAATCTGAGCAGATAGTAAAGCCCTATATGCTTCAGAATTCATCTTACTTCTTCTATCAGCAGTCACATCATAAGTTTACACAAATGACCCAGTTCCATTGGCAGCCATGCTTGACAAAAGATGTGGTGGCTTTGGATCATGAGTCATTCCTTTCCATTTCCACAATCCTCTCTTCCCATCATTATGGTATAAGTTAATCATGGTTTCATTTGTTCCTGAACTCAACCGGCCTTTTTTAGATTTCTGAGAAAGTCTCTTGATCTTGGGCTTTTACAATGGTACACCTACCTACTCAAGAGTGCTCTTGACCTGACTATATGTTGTGGAGGGTTTTTCTTCACCAAGGAAAGAATTCTGCAATCGTCCACTTTAGTTGTCTTGCATGGTCTTCAAGGCCTTTTTGTGTTGCTGAGCATGTGCATTCCTTATTTTTAAGAATGTACCAAAATTGTTGATTTTGCTGCTCCTATAGTTTCTTCCATCTCTCTGATATTATTGCTCTGGGGTTTTTTTTCAGCCTCATGATGCCTCCTTCATTAATATTGGCACATCTTTGGTCCCCATATTGAGAGTTCCCATGAACAACTATCAAAGACAAATTCAAAACTTGGCATTAACTCCAGACCTTTTATCTGCTTAGTTTTTCATGAAATAATAAGGAAATAGGTCACAGTTGGCCATGAAAGTGATTAGTCAACTGTCCTTAGTCAACTGTCCTCTCATTTTCAGAGACCCAGTCTCTGAAAATGAAAGGACATGTATAAATATGACTTTAAATCCTGAATGGTCAATCAAATATTTTTGTTAAACCCCTTAAATTAAAGCTGAGAATTTATACTTAAATCATTAATATCCATCTTGATGGACAGAGGCAAAATCACTACAATGGTGTCACTGTCCAAATACTAACTGTATATCATTATATTGCACTGCATAGTTGTAGTGATAAAAAACTGAGATAAACAACACAATAAATTTGGCTAAAACATGTCTATTATGTGCATGAGGATAAGACAAACAGAAACTAGAACAATGTTATGTCAGTACTATGAGAGGTTTGGGAGTGACAGAAGTCAACAGGAGTAACTAACTTCAAACGAGTTTTCTTAATATATTAAGGGAGCATGTTCAAGATGAAATATAGAGTTATGTTGCTCCTTAAGTTCTGCCAGTGGAGCTATATTTGATTTTGATCTGTGGAGATAAAGGAAGATAACAGCAGTGTGTAAATGCAGTCCATTTACCATTCAATATAAAAAGAATTTCACTCAAAAAGTGAAAATTTAATTATATATTTCATCGTCACTTGTCTACACTTGTCTACACAGCTGATACACAAATCAACAATGTGTACAGTAGACTAGACTACTATAGGACTACAGGTCTGTTTGAATCCCCCCTTAAGAGATGAGTCTGTGTAGAGAACTCAGCTGTTTAATGCTGCAGTCAGAGTTCTGAATCTCTTGTATTTATGCAAGAGAGTGAGCATGGTGCAGGTGTGTTCTCTATTGGAACTATATCCATTATAGTAAACATTTAGCACATTCAGATGAGGCTCATTACACTGTCCTGTTGACTGAGCATGCAAGTTCTGAATCTTATTAAGCTCATTAAACGATTTCAGAGATATTGTGAAGGTGAAAATTCTGTTTATTTGTGATAACCATGACATTCAGCATGTTTATTACTTAACATTCATATTTATTAAATGATTTGACATAGAAAGACCCTATCCACTCAAACTAATTCACATGTCAAACTCATTTATTCATGCCACAGCAAGATGGACAGAGCTTTAACTGGCATAAATTGTGCAAGATCACTGGGGATCAGATCTTTGCTGGCCTGGTCTCAGAAAAGAATAAGGTTTTGTACAAACACCAAATAATGCAATACAATCCCAAAACAGATGTCAGTCAAACTTTGCAATTCCACTGCAAACTAAACTGATTAAGAAAAAAGCTAAATGTTTTTCAGAGATTTAATTTTTTAAAACTTTGATTTCATAAATCATTATGGAACTGTGTCATATGGAGGCACTTTCCAAAGCATTTTATAATGAATAAAATGGAGATTCATATTTATAACTTGTAAAACTAAAGCATTATTAACAATTAAGACTTCCATATATGATAATTGCAAAATGCTATTTCATAATTGGGAAATAACAGGTGTAGCAACACAATCTGTGAACTGTCAGGACCTTCAGCCATATTGATACTGCTAATGTTTTCATCATAGGTTACTGCATGCTATATTTTGATGACTGTCACCAAATGGTAGTATCTTGGTCATACATTTTGACAGTTGGATGCATTTCTCCCGATTCTGGTTTTAGCTGCTCCTAAAGTAACAGAGTGACTTCAAACAGATCCAAGTAATTTCCACCTAAAAAAATGACAACAACAACTTTAGATTTCTTTGTGATGTTGACATAGTTGTTATTCTTCCATGATGGAGCCCACAATTAAGTACTGCCATGTTTTTACAATAGCCCAGAAAAGGACAAACCAAACACTGGCTTTAGAGACAGCCCGTTGCATTTTTACTTTACCTGAACGCCACCATATGTTCTCTCAGACACATGGAAAGGGAGGAGTGAGAGAAGGTTGGTTGCAATCTGCAACCTCACTGCTAGATGTCACTAAAGCCTACAAGCTGGTCCTTTAACCTTTTCTTTTTCGCTTGACTGGAACAACAAGGCCACCCCTAGAAACACAAATGTCCATGACTGACTGAGGGATGAAGTTACACCACTGGTCAGTCACATGCCCCATGACTGATTGCTGAAGTTAAACTATTCGTCCGCGAGCTAAGTTTTAGAGTTTTCCAATAGTTTCTATTACATAATCATGGAGTGCTTACAGGCAGTGTTTTCAACTAAGTGATTTTGTCACTAGATTTATCAATTTTTCAGACCCCTTTTCAGGCCCCTTTTTCACAAATGAACCAAGTGACAAATCCAGCAATTTTTGGGACAAACATCAGCTGTCTTTGGTTTCCCCCATCATCCCACTCACCTCAATGCTCAGATCTCTACAGTGAGTAGTTTATGTTTTTAGGCTTCATGTAAATGTGGAAGTCACCCTAGGACTTTTGCTTGAATGCCTTGTCACATCTTCTGTCTATCTTCACATTTCTTGCCATCTCATCTATCTACTGTGCAATAAGAGTTAAAGAAATGCTGGGAAATAGATGTGTTTGGCCTGCAGCTTTCTCTGGAATAAAGATCCAGGGGGTGGGGGGATAGATATTCGCATTCAGTATATGCATGAGCACACATGCCCATTTTCCCTCACTTATATACACACTGTGTAAATACACATTCATTGAATTTTTATTTGGTTTTGATCTGTTATAAACTAACCTACCCATCATACAATTTTCACCATATTCACCAAAAACCCTAACAAACAAAAATACACAGATTCAATCCAGTGTCAAACATGGACATGCAGAACTCAAAACTAAAAAACAAAACAAAACTGTGGTTATCTCAGGAGACTTTTAATACAGAGCAGGTCTAGACTGAACTCTTTATAGTAGTTATTATTTACAGAGACCCAACATTCCCCCATGAACAAGCACTTGGCAACACTGGCAAGGAAAAACTCCCTTTTAACAGTTAGAAACCTTGAACAGACGGACCATGGTTGGCAGCCATCTATCCCAACCAGAGAGAAGGAGCGTACAATAGCAGAGCACAATACAGGCACCACATAAAGATGTGTACTCATAATGATGAGACTAATAATAAAACTAATATATTATACTAATAGAGGTAATAATAATAAGATCAAATATAATAATAATAATGACATATATAATAATTGAAGCAGTGGCAATTGAGCAGGATCATGTGGGCAGTAGGTGGTTGTCAGTCACAGAACCAGACAGCAGCATCAGAGGCAGATAAACCTGCAGAAAGTAACAGGAGGAGAGAGGAGAGAGACACAAGAGCACAAAGGAGAGAAGTAAGAAGCCAAGTTATTCACAGACATTGATGAGACATGAATGTGTAAGAACGGAGAGGGGAAGGAGGAGAGAGGAGCTCACTGCATCATGGTCCCCTGGTAGCCAATAGCGACATAAGAAAGGCATGATTTAAGCCAAACCTGATTATGGCCTAATTATACTGTTTATCAAAGAAGAAAGTTATGAGCCTACTCTCAAACATAAAGAGGGCATCTGCATTCAAGACCTAAACTAGAAGATGGTTCCAAAGTAAGAAGGCTCTACCTCCCATTCTAATTTTGGAGAAGCTAGGAACCACAAGTAAGCCTGCATTCAGTGGGTACAGTATTATAGTGGGGTAATAGGGTACTATGAGCTCTTTAAATTCAATTCTGGATTTTATAGATAGCCAATGCAGAGCAGCTAACATATGACAAATATCTCTTTTTCTAGTTCCTGGCAGTTATTGCACTGCAGCATTCTGGATTAGTAGTAGAGTAATCTCTAGAGCCAAGATTTGTTGGCACAGCCTTATAATAAGGAGTTGCAATAATCAGACCTAAAATGCAGGTTTCATTGACAAGTACAATAATTGGGTATCATCTCCATAACAATGGAACTTTATGGTGTGTTTCCTAATAATGTGGCCTAAAGTAAGCCAGTAAACATTGAAGAGAACTGGTGGTGTGTAGTCCAACAAAAGTGATTCAAACGTTATCAAACAATGTTCTACTAAAAGAAGATTCTGTTGAGAGACTATTAAATTTTCAATTTTGATGCAATAAGTCAGAACATAATTCAGAACATTACTGAGAACCAAGTCAAGGTTTTGACCAAAACAGTGAGTGGGTTTATTTATACTCTTAGCAAAGCCAATTAAGTCTAATAATGAGTTAAACAGAGTTCTAAAGCTATAATTTTCAATGTCCACAATGTCCATTAGGTTTTAATCTATCACTTCTCCAAAATCAATCCTCGGAAAGATGCTGGACCAGTTGGTCTACCAGGCTGTGTTCTGAAGGGCTGTGTAGGACAACTGAAGGATGTGTTCACAGATATATTCAGCATCTATTCAGCAGCTTGAGTGCCCATCCCTCCCAAAAGTGCCACCTGTGCCCAAGGCACCAAATCCAGCCTGCCCGCAGGACTATTGCCCTGTAGCCCTCACTCTCATAGCTATGAAATTCTATGAGCAGCTTGTGTTGCTTGTGAGTCCTATCTTGTCAAGCCTCCCCGCCAACCTGGATCTGCTACAATTTGTATAGAGAGCAAACCAGTCGACAGAGAACGCTATAACCACCCTGCTCCACCTGGCTTTCAAAATTTCTTGACTAAGTATATTTTATATGTCAAAGATACATTTTTGAGCCCATTAAATATTGTCAGCATACAAAAAAAGGTTAAAGTCAACAGCTGATTTCATATTAAGTGCCTATATGAGGAAGAGTAACCCCTGGATTTCACCAGGGCTGTGGCAGAGCTGATCACAGCCACTTTGGATGATGCTTGGGATTCCATAAGATGGACCACAGTGTGTTTTAGAACTGTCCCAGGAGTGGCTCTCCAGCCAAAAATATGTGCCTAGTCTATTTTTGACAAAAGCTGTATAGAGCAGATAGAGTCGTCCAGGAATCAGACACAGCAATCTCAAGGAGCATCTGGCCAATTTTCAAAGTAAAACACCTGTGCAGACCCCCAGTCATATATCACATGACTACATCAACAATACTATAGGTAGCACCAGGCCAGAGGTTAACCTGTCAGAGGATTTTTACCATAGACCCATAGTTGAAGCACAGAAATTAAGGGAAAATGACCAACCCAGCAAGTCAACAAAATGCTCTGCATCTGAAAGACTCCTGACAGAGAATGAAGCTGTGCAGAACAAAGCTGCATCCCAGACGATACATTACAGACCAAGTGCCCAGTGGAAACCAGGGGTAAGATTCCTAATGTTGATCCCTATGGAACACCAAATGTGACCACTTGGGCATCTATAATGTCTCAGGGATAGTGCTATTTGCTGCTGAGCTTAGATGGAATGAAGGGCCTGAGGGATTGGTGCACTGAAAGCAGATGTGGTCCATGATCCTTCCCCAGCATAGTGTCACACAATCTCAGAGAGTAGAAAACAGAAGTCCTCATACTGTGATCCAGGAAGTTTCTGCTGCTCTTCAGGATAATAAATGCATATGCCTGCTACAAATGCAGCCAATTCTACTACAGATAAATTAGCAACAGTTCAGGGAATTACAAGTTCTTTATGTTTAAAGGTATGCGTGTCAGTAAGTCTGTATACAAGTGAGTTAATTAGAATACCTCTTGATTAAATAATTCATCAACTTTATGTAACTAGAAGATTAATATTATCAGCATATTGTTTTATGTTCACTCTTATGTTATGTTAGTATGTCCTGTGCTCTTGTAGGCTGAAAGGCATCTGTTACCCAGCATCAGAAAACTAGATTTTAGGTGAAGGTCTTGGGTCTTTCAGCAAGTCAATGACCCAAAGCTCACACTCATCAGAACAAAAAAATGGTTGAAAGGGAAGATGGCTGCGAGAAATGCTTAGAGGCTCTCATTGCTGGCAAAGATTCTGCAGTCAAATATTAATGAAGGATGTTAGGAATTGTCTCTGAGATCATTTTGTGTTTGGATAATTTCATTATTATGCAAGTTTTGTTTTTTTCATCCTTTGCATTCAGTAACCTTGGATATTTTATTTAGAATATTTGCATTTATTTCTGAAGATATTCTAAATTCTCAGCTTAAAATTAGGGTGCCACTAATGTCGATACGGACTGCTTAATATTATCAGCATATATTATTAATATTATCAGCCTTTGAGTGTTTACATACTTTTAGTGTTTCTCTCTAGAGGAGTATTCTGTATAAGTGAAGTGCACGTGAGGAGCAAATTAATGATTAGGGGGAAGGAATAATGTTATCTCTCATTGTCATTTAAAAAGAATGGAAGCAGAACTTCACGTAGAATTCAAAGGCATGAGGAAAGATGAGTGTGAGTCTGGTTCCAGTTCTGTTCTCTACCTCTGCACTCATCAGTTCACACCTCACACTATGCTTCTTTCAAATGCTCTTTCTCTCACTTATTATTAATTTGACTAAGGAACACTCAGGTAATTTCTTTTTGTCAGGAGAGAGCTGTAGTGATAGCTCTTTGGTAATTCAGTATTTATAAAACAAACAAGTAAGCTCACCCATCTGATTGTTGCAGTTTTATTTTGATTTCTCAGAAAACAATTTAAAAGCGATTCACATTTATATTGCATTATGAACTTCTTGGATATACAGGCTAATGAATCACTGGCCTGTCATGGTCTGTTTTATAGCCTATTATGTTGCTACTCTTTTTCATTTCATGAATGTAACTAAATAACAAGTGAAAGTAAATTTTAAAAATTAACAATCACTTTGTTTAAAGATAGATCGATTCATGTCACTACTCACTAACTAAATAGTTAGGAACTGGGAACATGGTCTCAAGAGGTTTTCCTCATTCCTAGTGGAAATTATCCTCTTTCCTAATGTTTTTGCCAAAGCTGTGCACATTTGCAGTTTTCTTTTCAGTGTGTTCAAAAACCTTTTAGTGTTGCCAGCAACAGGACTTGCTTGAGAAATTTTACCTCTCATCCAAAAGGCTTCTTCATTTCTAAATGAGTGAAGGGGGACTCAGGCATTTAAACTCGGGAGGATCTCTAACAATCACAGCATCTCTGTGCACTTCAAGCCCTCTAGGGCAGAAGCTTTTCCACCCTAAGGAAAAAACACCCAGACATAAGCAGAGTAATGTATTGTAAGCAGTTCAGTGCAGTTAGGAATGCACAGACCTATACATTGAGGAAATGAAACAACCACTTCACAAGAACATGGCACAACATAGGAGAACCAACTCTTCAGGTCAGGGCCCAGCAGTCCACCCTGCAGGACAATCCTTGAAGGACAGCAATGTACACATTTTAGCAAGAGAAGTGAAAAAGGAATGAAAGAAGCCATATACATCAAATTGGAATATCCATCACTAAACAGATGAGGTGGTCCATGACACCATTTATAAGACAGTTACAATATAGTCTTGAGATTCCTCCCAAGGCAGTTTAACACCCATTCACATAATTACTGTTGTTATCCTAACAAGTCACATGATGGACGGGTGGGTCAACAACTGGCATGTGACCTCAACAACTCTGGAGGTGTTAATGACCCCACAAGAGGTTAAACACCTGCAACTCCCTGTCATTCAGTTTGAACTGAAAAAACCTTTTGCATAAGAGGTAAAACATCTTCAAGAAACTCAAGCAAGTTGCCTTTGTATAATACTTAGAAATATCAAGACTTGGATGTCTGACAGTCTTCACACACTTGAATTAAAGAACCTCATGACTGAGCTGGAATTTTCAAACAATATGTATTGTGCAGCACTGTAGAATTGACAGTGTTGACACAAGCAGCAATTGCACTCAGGTCTCAGCCCCAGGGAGGTTAATTAGACTGTACCATGGTATCATTTAACCAAGGGTGGATAGAGGTAAAGAAGGAGGAAGGGGTGGGGCAACAGAAAAAGGACATAAAAAACAAATGAGCAAAACAGGCAGGAAAGGTGGAAAGAACCCAGGGAGGGAAAAGAGTGAGGGAGGGCAAGAAGATGGAGTGAAATAATGTGTGGAAGGAGAGAGGAGGGGGAAGAGGCATTAAAGTTGGACAGGTTCTGATGTGGCACAATGTGTGTTTGCAGAGGGTAGGGCTTATGGAAAGAGGGAGGCCGATGGGAAAGAAAGGATTTTCAGCATCACTCTTAATCTGCCTATCGAAACTGAACAGGCAGAGCTATATTTTCCTGCTCTCTATCCATCTCTCCTTCCTCCCTCCTCTTCTTCTAATTTCACATCACTTTCCTCTCTTCATTGTTAATGTCTCTGCCTCTGGCTCTGCCCTGCCCTTGGCTCTATCTGTCACTTACTGTAGTAGTATTGGTACTGAGACATCAGCTGGGATTTGCCTCCTTGTCTCTCTTTCAGTCTTTCTCTTGATAGTGGACCTGAAATCTGAAATGGACAAGTCAGCAGTAGGTGAATACCAGCTTTACAATGTGAGTGTGAGATCACTTCTGTGTGTGTTATATTAGTTTATTATGTTTCATGGTGCTGAACAAGATAGTGGATGAATATTAGCTGATTATATGTTTAAAGGTGCTAGGATTATACTGTATGTTTCTGCATCTGAGATTGTCTAGTGGCTGGATAGACAGACTGTGGAAACATCCCTGCCATTTACAACTTGAAATAAACTTTCTGAAGCTGGGAATTGGAGCTGAACTGGACATACATATAGGAAAATATGAAATTTGTGGTTGACATAGAGGATTTGTTGAGCCTAGTTTGGCAAACTGAGACTGTCCTCTGAAGAGTAATGACAGTATCAATTGTTTCAGAAAATGCCCGAAAAAAACCATTTGTTTACACCCAAGCGACAAAGAACTCTAGCAGCTGTTGTGAGCAAAGGAGGAAGTTGGGTGGCAGATATACCTAAGAAGAGAATACAACAATATAAATTATTCATAATAATGACAATTTGGGGTATTTGGAGCGATGCATTCAGTAGTTGTATTTTGTGTAAAAGCAATTCAATAGTTATGTTCACTTGTTACTTACAGCCAAGAAATTAAAGGATATCATAAATTTTCAACCTCCACCTTATTCAGTTGATGAATTGTGCATAGGACAACTTTACAGACAGGTGTAGAAAATGAGAAACTAAAACTTAAATTGTATCTTATTACCGAGAGCCGAGTGTTTTGTTTCTGTTTTCGAGACATATCTGTTATGTTGTCCTTTGCAAGACTAGAAATGATACAGAAATGAAAGCAACATTTGACCAGGAATGAAAAACAATTGCTTAAGGCAAATTCGAGTTACAAATTATTTTTTGGTAATATTTAATATCAGAATTTGGAAAGTTGTGTATTTGGCAGCAGGGGGCACATTGGAAATTTAAGCATTTCCAAATGTGCCTCCCTTTGAGCATGTGCCCCAGTTTGGCTCTTCCATTCATACTTTTCTAGACCTGCCTCTAATAAACAAGCCTCTCTCTGTTGGGCTCGATCAATAAACATTCATTCAGGCCAGGAGTCACATCACATGAGTGCATGATCATTCTTGTAGACCAGCAGGCTATAGTGCCAAAAGATATGAGGTGTAATATGAGGCAGCATCAAGAAGTTACGAGTAAACAAGTAGTTATAGTTAGTGATGGCAAAAATGTCTTACTAGCAAACCAATTCTAACAACAGCTCAGTCCCAGTTTGTGCCCCTCATGTGATTACCTTTGTTTCAAATCTTAAATAGAAGAAAATCTGTTCGTTATTTAACATACCTATCTAACCATACTCTTAAGGTTATTTCTACAATTCTGCAAAATCATTTTCTGCTGATGTTATTCCATCCTTTGTACGGGGAGAAGCATTTAAACGTCTTTCACAAAGTGTGTCTGCTTCTCTCGTATGGTCTTTGTTTTTTCCATTTTCTTGTTTACAAGTTATGGTTTTCATTTAAGGAATTATTTTTGGGTTCACATATTTAACATCATCATTTGTTTTTGCATGTAAAGCACTTCATGGAACCAGGTCATAATGCACAAACTCACTAAATCACATAAATCAAATTACCAATTCATCAGGTCATTGTTGAGGTATTTCCTTGGATAAGGGAAATGTTATGACCTGATTATGTTGCTAGATGAAAGGTTAAAGCATCAACCTTACCAGGATGCATCCTTCAGGCCCGGGGAATATCTGCACCAAATTTCTTTTTTTTTAGGTTCATGTTTAATTCTACCTTTTATACTAGTTTGTACCTGCTGATATGTTCTATCTATCTCAACTTCATGACAAGTTACTGCCAAATGCATGATAATTGGTTGCATTATATCACAGTTGATAGCCTAGTTAAAAGGCAAAAACCACTACCCTGTTGATAGGTACAAAATACAGCCAATTTACAGTTCAACAGTGTGTGTGAATGATCAGCAGTTGCAGAAAGAGACCAGTCCTATTTTGCATTTGCAATCATCCAACTGTTCATTATTACAAATACTACTGCCAGTATTTTAATGTTGTGTCACTACCAGTGTGTACAGTAACCCAAATAGAGTTTTGGAATATCTAACTTTAAAAATACATTTTATGGTCACAAGTATATGGACTGCCAAACAAAGTATATGGAATACCCAAAAATTCAATATAGCCATAGGTGATTGCTAAACATTCCATGTTCATTAATCTACTGCTTTAACAGCTTCCTCTCTACTGGGAAGGCTTTCCATCAGATTTTGGAACCTGGCCTAAGGGATCTGCCCCCATTCAACCACTTGTAGTTGGCATTCTATTACATCTCTCAAAGATGTCAGATGGGATTGGGTCAGGGTTCTGTGCAGACCAATCCAGTTCCTGTACACAAAAGTGAGAGAAACATTTCTTTATGGAACTGGCTTTGTGTACGAGGGCATTGTCACATTGGAACAGAAAAGGGCCAAACCCAAGCTGTTGCCTTAATACCAGAAGCTTATAATTGTCCAAGAAAGTAATATTTACTGTAGCATAAAGAATTCACTTAATTCGAACAAGGGGGGGGGGTAGCCAACACCATGAAAATACAGCCACAGGCAAGGAGATTTGGAAAGTTTGTCCATATACCTTTGATCACACAGTTTACACCTTAAAAACACAAGACTGTTGAGCTGTATTTTGTTTTGCTGTTTCTTTACATCCCATGCTATCTAAATAAATAAAGGAACGTATTGATGTCATCTGATCTGTGCATTACATCTGCCTTCATCTCTCTGTGTTTCTGTATTTCACTAAGTCTGCAATACCATATCCAGTATAGACTGTACTCCATGTGAGTTCAATTTAACAATTCAAAGGTTTATTCAAGAGATGGTCCTTGTGCCGCTGCACAGTATAATGTATAGTCCAAGAAGTTAAACTTGATGATGTTTGCTGTTTCAGTTAGGGGTACTAAATAAAAAGCACTGCTTAACATGCAGCCATCAATACAGATGTTATTTCTTATGTAAACGAATTACTGGCAAAATGAGAGAATAATATTATTTCTTCTTTTTACCTTTACCTTATTCACTTATATATGCTTATTCACATCATCATCGGGACAGCAACAGGGCCAGATCAGCAGCCCAGATGCCCTCGATTCCAACAATAAAAACACAGACACAGAGGACAATGAGGGGGAGGACGTGGGAGTTCTGGATGACCAGCAAACCATCATCATTCACCTCTTGTCCCAGTTCAAACTTGGCATGGACCTGACACAGATAAGACTTTGGTTCTGCTGTCATCATTAAGGTTTGAAATAATGAGTAAAAAGACCAACTTTTATTTCTTTGTCCTGGTCTGTCATTATAAAATATCATAAAATTAAGGAAGAATGCATCCTTTGCTGCCAATGTAGCAATCACACTAAAGTTTTCTTCACTCTGTATTCTTTCTTTCCCAAGTATTTGCTTCAGTTTTTTGTCTCACTACTAAACCTACACGTTGGCAGTTATCATCATGGTTCCAGAGCTAACGTTTCATTGAGTAGCACCACTAGGGGGCACTGTTGTTAAAAATTGTTTAATACAAATCACTAAAACTCCCAGATAATGATGGCTAGAAACATGGCTTCACTTTTAAAAATGTCAAGCATGACAAAGCCATAACAGCTTTTAAAAAGCTTACTGATAACCCTTATAGTTAATGAGTTATTGACTTTTTAATGAAAAGTGCATAAAATCCCTGATATCTCAAAACCTGTAAAGAGAATACAGGATTGAAACTAAAATATTATGTGATTGCGAAAGAATTCAGCAATTGATCGTAGATTGCACAGGCATGCCTTGTTTTACTTGCTGAAATCTTCTCTCTCTATCTCTCTCCTAGGTCGTGCTCTCTACATTCATCCTGGAGAAGCATTCCCTACTAGAGATGTATGCGAACTTCATTGCTCACCCTGATATATTCCTCTCCATCACCTCTTGGTGCACACCAGAAGAGCGTATCATTCGCTTTGTCGAGTACTACCTGACTGCCTTTCATGAGGGCCGGAAGGGTGCTGTGGCAAAGAAACCCTATACCCCCATCCTGGTTGAGAACTTTCACTGTTACTGGTATGTGCCCCAGGACCGTGTTCAACCTCTCAGGACTACTAACTGCACTGGTCCCACCTCAGCACCCACAGCTACTTCTAACATTCCCAGGACCTCACAAAGAGGGATGGATGGCTGCAGCAGAAGAAAGTCAGACTGTTATTGTGTTCGCTTTGTGGCAGAGCAGGTTTCCCACCATCCACCTGTATCAGGCTTCTATTGTGAATGTAAGGAAAAGAGAATGTGTGTCAACACTCATGTCTGGACCAAGAGCAAGTTGATGGGCATGTCTGTTGGAGTGTCAATGGTCGGGGAAGGTAAGAGAACATGTAGACTGTTCCAAAGTTAACTGTGTGCCTGATTTTCAGAGCAGTCAGGGAAGCAAAAGCAATGTAGTTACATGTTGATATTTTTCCTCACCTTGAAAAGTTGTTTTTTTATTGATTAAGTAAGTGTGAGCAGATGCCAACAATACACACAGCGCATTCAGAAAGTATTCAGACCCCTTCACATTTTTCACATTTTTTTATGTTGCAGTGTTATGCTTAGATTAAAAAAATGTATATATTTTTCCCTCATCCATCTACACTTAATATCCCATAATGACAAACTGAAAATGAAATGTTAGATTTTTTCCAAATTTATTAAAAGGGAAACACTGAAATATCACACCAACATAAGCAGTCAGACCCTTTGCTATAACACTTGAAATTTAGTTCAGGTACTTGAGATATTTCTACACCTTGACTTGACTCTATCTGTGATAAATTCAATGACATGGATGTGACGTGGAAAGGGAAACATCTGTCACCACAGCTGAAAATGCTTATCAGAGCAAAAAACAATAAATTAGGTCGAAGGAACTGCCTTCAGAACTCAGAGACAGGATTGTGTTGAGGTACAGATCCGGGGAAGGATACAGAAAAAAGTTCTGCTGCATTCAGGGTTCCCAAGAGCACAATGGTCCCCATAATTCTAAACTGAAGAAGTGTGGAACAACCAGGACTCTTCCTAGAGCTGGCAGTCCAACCAAACTGAGCGATCAAGGGAGAAGGGGCTTAATAAGAGAGGTGATGTAGAGTCCAATGATCACTCTGGCTGAGCTCCAGACATCCTTCATGAAGATGGTAGAAACTTCTAGAGGGACAAGAAATCCTAAGAATTGAGGACAAACAGTTCAATCTTGGTTTCCTCAGAACAGAGAATGTTGTTTCTCACAAGAGCCCTTTAGGTGCTTTTTGCATACTCCTAGCGTTATGTCATGTGTCTTTCACTGAGGAGAGGCTTGTGTCTGGCCACTCTACCATAAGTCCAAATTGGAGTATTCTCCCATCTCTACACAGGATCTCTGGAGCTTAGTCACACAAGTTCCACACAATTTCCACACTATTCCTGTTCCTGCTTTTTGGTCACACGATAAAAGTAAATTTCGCCAGGCAGATATTGCTCTTACAGCAAGGCCAAGACAAATACCATGAGTGGGTCCTTTAGCTTCTGGGGGAGGGACTTGATGGTGATGTTATAGAAGGCATGGCCTGCAGCCAGCAGGAGCAGAGCTTAAGGTGACTTAAGGACGATTTCTACAAGGTCAACTAGTCACCTTTCATCTATACTATTCTCCACTAACTCTGAGCTAATTCTATTGACCCAATCAAAGGCACATAAATGACTAGGTAATGTTTAAGTGGTGTCCCATGAACTCAACTTATTAACCTGCAATATTATTACATAATCATTTGACATGTGACAAAGATCCAACAGACTCAGTGCAATTCAGAGTGGACTCCCTTTGCAACCATACCTGTAAGATTAAAGCACATTTAAGGTAAGAAATCCTACAGTGTACAAGATCTTCTATATAATAGTTCATCACCTCTGATGTGAGGCGTTCTATAATAAATCCTTATAATTCCAAATATATTTTATCTTGAAATGAATTTGGTCATATGATATAAGATTGTGGATGTACCATACAGTATTTTTATTCAGACAGAAATTATTCACATATGTGTAATATAGCATGTTAATTTGGTATGTGGACAACATTTCTGTAAAGATTTAAAATATGAGATCTAGCTAAAGTATGAGTAGTATCAACAGAGTAATATTAACATCATAACATATTTGAAAATGTTCTTTTAAAATAACTGGTACTTCCTTCTTTTGAATTCAAGTAACTTGTTGCTCTACTTTTCAGACACTTAAAGTTCTGTACCAAGAAATAAATCAGGAAAAATACTAATGCCTTTATTAGTGCAATGCCCTTCTAGCCAACTTCCCCTCATTCACAGTAAAACCCTTACAGATGGTAAAGAATGTGGCAGCACATCTGGTTTTCAATCAGCTTCAAGGCTCATGTCACTCTGCTGCTCATTGACCTCCACTGGCTACCTATGGCTACCCAAATAAAATTCAAGTCACTTATCTAAAGAGTGAATTTATGGGCTGGACTCATCTACTTGAACTCAAACATACAGATATATGCTACTTCTTGGCCACCGCATTCCTACGAGGAACATAGTTTTGGCATTGCTATCCCTGAACACAATGCAATCACAGTCCAGACTGTTCTCATTTATGGTTCCTCAATGGTGGAACAAGCTATGAAATGTCATCAAGCTAGGGCATCCCTCTCTAATTCGAAAATCTCTCAAAGACCAATTTCTTCTGAGAGCACCTCCTCTCCTAACACGTCTAATACCCAAACACATAAATAGAACTTACTATGCACTTTCAGACTTGAACCTCTTAACTTCCCTCCTTGCACTTTGCCCTTTGAACAGATTCAGTTCTTAGCACTCTTGGCACAAGGTCTCCTCTACTGAATGTTTCTTATTCTTGCCCCACACTTGTATGTTGTTTTGGATGAAAGCATCTTTCCAATGAGTAAATTTAGTGTAAGTCTTTCTGCTACATTCAAACAGACAAACAATGCTGTAAAAGTACTAATGGTTAAATAATTGGTCATCAGATATTGGTACAAGTGTCAATATTCTGCATTAGTATATAACACCAAAGAAAGAATTCCAATATTCACATTTTACCTTAAAATACAAGAGGTCTTCTACAGTTTACAATCAAATCCATTATCTGGGGTAATCTTAAAATTCCTGACATTTTTAAAGTTTACTTGTTTCCAAAAAAGTTAATCTTTGTCTTTCAGTATTTAGATTCTTTTCATGGCACAGCAGTACACTCATTTTTTCAGTTAACTGCAGCAGTACCACATCTCTACCTTGGCGACTCAGTGCTAACTGGTACAAACATCATTGTTTGACAGTCTGCAGTTGTTCAGTACCTAACCTTGTTTGTGTGTGTGTGTGTGTGTGTGTGTGTGTGTGTGTGTGTGTTTGTGTATGCATTTTTGTTACCTTTTTGGGAACTTTTCAAGTACCAACACTGACCTTGTTGCGACCTATAGTCCTCATGGGCACCAAAGCCTGATCCAAATCAGGCAAACATTTAGGATTAGGCAGGAATTCATTATGGTTAAAGTTAGGTTTTGGTTTTGTCTGGTCACAATTAATGGAAGTCAATGCCATGTCCTAACAAGGATAGCTGCACAAACATGTGTTTGTGTCAGAGAAAAGCAGGACAGTGTGGTAGCCGTAACCACGAGCCAGTGAAGGCTGGCTGTAATTAGGCCAGGATTAAGTACTTGTTTGCCTCATGTGCCCTCTATTCCTCACCATCAGTGTTGCTGGAAAGGTACAATATGTTCCTAACTCAGGCAAAGACTACTGGGTCTTTGTGAATGCGGGTGCCGGTGCATGTGTGTGTGCAGTATCAGGCAAAAATACATCATACAGTTTTTTGGGGTTTTTTTTTTGTCTTTGTATGTACCTTTTGTAAGTATTGTCACTGTCTAACCCCTTGTGTTCAAAAATGGCCACTGCTATTCCTATTTGTCATATTTTATTTTTTAAACTTGCAAAACTTTGATAAATTGTCATACAGAGACAAATTTTCTATCTTTATGCAGGGCCGAGTTTAGGGTTATGAAATGACTACCATGTTACCTACATCACATAAACGTATGAGAGGTTTTGTATTTCTAGTGGTGTGAATTTCTCAGTGCAGAATCTGTAATTTTTGTGAGAAAATGTCACTTCTCTCCTTGCACTGCCAGCAGCAAAGCTCTGCCTGTACAGGGACCTCATGTCTTCTTATACAGCTAAATTCAACAGATCTATAGTTTATAAAAATAATTATCATTTAGTCATGGCAAAACTAAACCACATTGGACTCTGGTGACTGATGCCATGGGAATGCGTGGTCTGAAAACGCATTTCCTTGGAGTCTGGGCAAAAGAGATTCTCCACTCATTGTCAGCTACAGATGATACTTGTCCCTCTTCTCTTGCTGCTTTAGACACAAACATTTTACACGAAGTTAATGCCGTTGTGGATTGACATACCTCAAGAAAACAAACATCCCATGAGACTGCTTTATAGTATGTGGCTGCATTATGTGATCTATAGCCTGCTAATTGAACCTGTCACCAACCCCAGCATTAGAGAACAGATTTTGCTTGAACCAAATCTGAGACTAGATAAAGCTCATTAGAATTGTAACACATGTAGAATCTGCTGTTCACAAAGCCCCCAAAAATGGCAGAAGATTCCAGTGTCTCAGGACAGGCTGCCCTGTTCGTGTCCTTCTAAGAAGAAATACAAACAGCACAATCACCTGTATAATTCTGGCTATTTCTTCTCAGTGTCCTGCAGCCGAGGCAACCTTTAAATCTTACTATAGAGTTAAACATTTTGTCTGTGTTTGTCATTCATTCAAGACTAGTGATGTAAATGAGATACATGCACCAAAGATAACTATGCTTTACTCAAGAAACCCTCATCATGTGGCAAAAAAACTGCAATGCAATAGTACCATCAGTAACACCATTATTCCTGGGCATGTTTTGCACCCTTCTCCATGCACATAATTTAAAGAAAACAGTCTTAAAAAAATGGTATATCTGTTAGTCCAACTTGGCAAATCCTAGACACATAAGGCAAGAGCAGGGCAAAATCTTGATGCACTTTAGGAACTAAATGATTTTGTGGACCTGAAAAACACTGTATGTGTCAATACTGAGCCTATTAAGAAATTAAAGAGGAAAATGTAGAATTAATAAAATCGTGCGTCTATTTGCACCTAGGTAAGAATAGTCACATTGCAGCTATTTGGCTATTTACACCTGTATGGAATTTCCACTTGCTTCCTAAATGCCTTCTTTTTTCACCTTCACGAGGCATGTTTTTGGTAAAAAGAAATACATGTACATGATGGCACAAACTGTAATTAATAAGCTCCATATGCTGGGCCATCACACACTTAAACACCTTTCTAGCAGAAAGGCCTTAGGCAGTTATTGTACCCTAGCATTGTTAAGTACCATGTGTAAGCACAAAAAGTATTGCATGAACAGTTATCTAATTTAAAAAGAGGAAAAACAAATAAAAAAAAAACCTTAAATGTAAATTACTTTCTGCAAATGAAAAGATTTTGAATGTATGTCATCTTGCTCAATAGCCAATTCAAAATATAAAGTAATAACAAGAGATTTACTGACAAAATGTTAATGAGGACAGGTATTCAATTTTCCTGACCTAGGAGATGGGGGGATTTTTTCCTTTCTCCCAGTCTCTCCTCAGTTTCTGTGTCTCACTGCTGAAATATTGAAGAGGGGAGAGCTATATCTGTCATATTTTATCTTTGCATTTGAGTACAACATTCACCTCTCTGTTAATTGTATCCCAATGCCAGATACTTTTCCTGTAGTCAAAATTTAATATATTTAAAGAAACTGACTTTTTCAGATAGTCACATTGTGTGTAGCATTCTATATTTACAGAGAGCCACATCATCAGTAGCCCTCTCAACTAACTGGGTTAGGGTAAAGCTCATCCCTCTCTGAAACTGTCACATGTTATAAGCCCGTGTTGCACAAGTTCTGTTATGCCAAGAACAGTACTGTTTTGTGATAAAAAAAAACTGAACTGCTCAGTTTCCTTAGTTTCCTGAGGGCTTTTTATTCATGATTATTTATGATATTTATGTTCTATCATCCTGGCTTGATATGTGTCAGCTCCTAGGAGTGTGAAACTCCATAGAATGTGCATCTTTGTTTCACATATGGACAGATACATTCATTGATGCATGCTCACATGCCTAGGACGGTTGTTTGTTATATAAAGACCGGGGAGGGAGAATGGAGCAGAGGTGGACAAAGTTCAAGTGGGACAGACAAACTCCCAACCAAGGTGGGAATCAAATTCTAAATAACATTACTACAGAGTTCCAGCTAAACTGATGTTGACTTTCTTGGAATGCATGCCGGAAACTAGAGACAGGAGCACAGGAAAGTGAATCCTGCTGACACTGGGGACAGTCAGTAAAATTCATGAATGTCTGTGCAAAATCTCATGGCAATCCAGTATTTTAGTCTAGACTAAAGTGGTGACCTGACTGACAACACACAGACCAACTGACTGACCAACAGACCCACTTCGCCATCCCAAGAGCCATTCGGATAGCATTAGGAACATTATCATCAAATGGAGGGACAGCTTCTTAGAGAAATCAAAATTGCTGCCTGGATGAAGGAGGCATGTTTAGCCTCACTACTTTTGCCTGAAATATATAGTTGGTGTCGATGCACAGGATTAATGATAACTGATTATCTAGCATGTCCATCCATAAAGGTGGAGTAATCAATTTTAAGAGAAAGACTGTTGATATTTGAACTCAATAGCACCCTTCAGTGGTCCTTCAGAAGCTCCACTCCCCAAATTCATGGACATGCATTGTCAAGGCATCAACAAAATATTGGAATCCAGAGGTGGATTTCTGTTTGGCTGAAGTAAAGAAACCTTTTAATATAAAACTTCATGAAATAAACAGCATGTATACAAACACAGCATCTAAATCACAACATTGTAAAAACTAGTTAAAGTTGGTTGTATAGATTGTTTTTACAAAACTACAATGACAGGAGGGAAATTATCATCAATCTAAAAACATGCACTGTGCTGGCAAACTTATGTTTTTCGGTTTTCCTGGCTGTAAAACCCTTTGCATATCGTATGGACAAATACCATGATATAGCAGCAAGCAATGAGACAGTAAACTGTGGCCACAGTTACCATGCAAAGCTAAAATGCAGAGAGGACTAGACCTGGAGCCAGCTCACCAGCTCCAGATAGCAATTCTTACAACTGTCCATCTACTGTGGCTAACATCAGAATAACAACATATCTTGGCAAAGGATAAAGTAAACCAAAGTACAAGGGCAAGTAATTTAATGTTACTAGACACACAAATGTGAGTACCTAGTAAGGGCTCGCTAACTAACAAGATGGGATTAGTGATCCCATAAATTAGCAAATGAAATAAAATATAAAAACTAATATTTTACAAACCTGTCAAGCAGAAACAGAGCAGCCTCGACATCTGTGTTCATGCCTTTCAACTCTCTGAGGCCTCTCCTCCCTTCCCTCACCAACGTTAATGTAATGTTCACCTTTGCTTGATCATAGCACTTCTTACACTTTTTTGTTCTGTCCCTCTAATCTTTAACTGTTCCTCAACAAACTCTCCTTCTTGACAATGTAATTACATTGTAGAGTATACACTCCTGCCTATAGATGTTCCCTCTATACCTCCCGCCAGTTTCACATCTGCTGTCCCAATTAATCCCATTCAAAACTCCATTCAGTCTGGTGGTGACTGAAGGATAGACTGCTCCTTCTCCTTCCCTTTTTAATCCTTGAATAGGCACAATCCATTAGCATATGCCAGATTTACTATCTCTTGCTCCTACTGCCCCTTTTCCCACCATTTCTCCTCTTCTACTTCATCTTTCCCTGGTCCTGTGTATGAGCATGAACGCCTCCTGTTGTTGAATAATATTGCGTGATTCCGTTAGGGCCATTTTGTTTGTGTCCCATTCATAGAGTCAGGGCTGTGTTATTTTCAGCACACAGAATGGACAGTTAGCAAAATGTAAGGAGGTGCAGTATTCACTGAATATGAGCCAAGTGGCTCTGGGCTGGACACCAAAATATCACGCAGAGGGGAAAAGGGAATTTCAAGCTGAAGAAATTACTAAAACTGCTGGAGTGCTGCTTGTGCTCATCATTGCTCTCTCTTCATTATACTACAGATCATAAAGAGTGTTGGTGTGGTTAATTCTAACTGCCCTGAAACCTGTGTGGTATCTTATGCAGTAATTATCATGCAGATTGTCTGTACCCAGAGGTGGAAACCATTTAAGTACAGTAACTTCCATACGTAGGTCACTGTACTTAATTTAACTACACTTTCTAGTTACATGTATTATTTCTTCTGGGTTTTTTTTTTTTCATTTTATACCTCTACTTTATTACATTTCAAAGGAATATTGTACTTTTTACTCCGATACAATAACTTACCAATTATACTTTGCTGATTCATGCTGTGACTGGATGTTTTTTTTCTATGTACAATATTGTCTACATCTTTGCCTGTCTAGCTACCCAGAATTGTGTTTAACACCACAGTAATTCTGCAATAAAAAACCTGTTCTGCCTCTGCCGGGTGTTCTGTATTTGTTGGAGCACGATGAGGAGTATGTTTTCACTCTGCCCTGTGCCTATGCCTGCTCCATCCTAACTGTTCCATGAGTGGAACTTGGGGGAAGGGTCACTATTAACTGTGCCAAGAGTGGGTACTCTGCAACTGTCACTTTCCACACCAAACCCTTTTATGTAGGAAAAGTACACAGGTAGGGAGAGTGTGACAATTTATCTGTGTCTGCTGACTCTATTTTCCAAAAAAACAGGGCTGAAAAATGCAATTTTGTGCCACTATCAACACCAATATCAAACTGTGCAACTACATCAGCCTTAACATAGTCCCTGCTACACCTCTCCTCCCACTTAAGCAGAAAGATGTTAGTTTGGAGCCAGGAATTTACAGATGAAGATGCATTACTAAAACTTACCAATTATACTTTGCAGATTCATTACTAAAAAGCATAATCTTTAGCACGTGGGATAAGAAAGGTAGTAGCAAGACAATCCTTTAGTTTGGAGATGGATTTAGGGATTTTTTTCAACAATAGTGTAAATGGTCCTAGTTAAACGTCTTGAAGAAAGTGCCTGAAGCCACACCTTCCTCAGTTCATAAAATTCAACCACCGACAGACCCTTTACACAGGGGAAACTGTGGTTGGGTGGCTCTGTGAATTGGCCCTAATAGCCATAACCTTGGCTGTAAAGGAGGATGCAAAGTCATCAGCTGAGGGAAAGCTGACTGGTGGAGGACATGGGGGTAGAAGAAGATTTTAAAGCATTATATACACTGGCCAGCCACAACGCTAAAATTTGTAACTGGTTTTAATGTTTTGGCTGATCAATGTAGTGTCTTAGTTTCAGTAACAGGGCTGATCTTATCATAGTAAATGCAGTTGTGGCAGCTGTTACGACACCACGCTGAGAGCAAAGGATGAGAGAAGAGACTGATACCCACTGAAGTCTGGATTTACTTGATGTGATATTCAATGCCTGATTAGATACAAACAGAGAGCAGAGACTATGCATACAAGAACTTAATTTGGAGAAGTGAGCATGCACAAGGTTGCAGAGATTGCATGAGAAAGAGACCATCAACTTGTGAACTTTAGAAAGGTCAGGGATGGAAATATCAAACCAAGTGACAAAATGTTTAGACATGTACAATAGGGTAACACAGAGGTTTTTTGTTGTGCAGTTTACTGTCAGATTGCGGTGTTTGGGTTTTTTTAAACTTTGTTATAAGTAGGCATGTAGATCTGTTTAAGGTTAAACTGGCTCATAGGAGAGAGTGACAGAAATCAATTCTTATTTGTATTAGAAAATGTTCACATCCCAGAGGTATCTTAAGGATGCAGTTAAAGTTTCGGGATGAGAGACAGAATGTCTCTCATCCCATCCATGACATGTTCAGCTCATCAACAAAATAGTCCTGATAGTAAATAACATTGAAAATGATTTTGACAACTCACTGCAATTGAATAGCATTCAAATGAGGACTATTTGCACAGATTGGGAGAACTTCAATTTGTTGGATATTAGACAGCCTGTCTGACCTTTTTGCCTGAATGTTCAAGCAGTGTGGGAGAGCACCTGACTGATGCAAAGCACAGGTATAGTAGCAGTGTTTTCTGGACATTTCCATGTTTCAGTAAGGGCTTGTATTTCAATGAGTGACAGACTGGCAGCTCAGCTCCTTCAAGAGGGACTTCAGTGATCATCATTTATGATGTTGGGTAGTACTGCTGCATATGTGAAAAAAGAATTTTAGAAATTCTTTCTGGTTCCAGTACAGTCTGATAAAATGTTAGTTGCTTCTTCCATAACACCACCATATCTCCAGTCAAACTGTCAGAACTCAAATTGCATTAAAAAGATATTTCTGGCTCAGCTGCATAGATTTTGATATCTTTTCTTTTTTTTTGAAAGAAAACTATCCATTTTGAGTCCAATAATGTTGAATTGATAGAGTGCTCTTTTAAGGGAAGGCAGATAGTGTAGTATCCACAGTGCTGTGTAAATATACAGTAAAATAAAGATGTACCTGTATATCTGGCAATTACTGTGATATTGCACTTACAGGGTGTTAAGTTGCCTCTGCTGGCATAATTAGCTTGATCTTTTTTGGAATGGCTGTAATGAGCGCTTCATAGTAATAGTGTGCATGACAAAACACCTGCCAGCGTTTTTTTTTGTTTGTTTTTTTTTAATGCAGTTTATACCCAAATTAGTTACAATAATCACTTGTACAAATCCAGCACACTCAAACATTAAATTTAAAATACAGGTGGAAACATGTCAAATTTGGATAACTATCATGGAATGTCCCTAGATGGCTTTTTTTTTCATTCATTGATGCTAAAAACTCTGTTAATTTGTCTCAGAGTAACAGCAGAGTTGAAGGACAACCAGACAGGAAACATTGTGTGTAAGGCCCAAGGAGAGTGGAATGGAACGCTGGAGTTCATCTACAACAATGGGGAAAACAAGGTGATTGGTACCTCCAAGCTGCCAATCATTAAGAAGAGGATCCAGCCTCTAAAGAAGCAGGGCCTCAACATAATCATCATGTTATGACATTAGACCAATTTTTAAGTTTTGTCTTCTGAATTTTCTCAGAGGAAAGCACACCTAAGCACACATAAGCCTTGGAAAAAATTTGCCTTTGATAATTCATGAACATCATGTTATTTACTGCAATGGTCTTGTCAGTCAATCCCCATTTTTTTATTTAACTCATACCACTCATCTCATTTCTCCTGGTTGTCACATGAGCTTGTCACATTGCAGTCATCACAGTCTGTATTAATTACAACACATAAAGAGAACCAAGGTTGGAATAAGGACTGATATGATAATACATGAAATCAAATAAAAGTCTTGATATAAAAGAAAGTTTAGAGACCAGATTTAAATGATAGCAGAGTAACACAATAGCAGAGAGAGAAGTTTAGATGTTTAACGGACACATTCAAATGAAAAACATACACTGACTGATTAGCATCTCAGTAACACAGTAGTCCCAGCAGATCAGCTTTGCCATGAAATACATGGCAGAGCCCTTCAGGCCATATTAAGTAACTTGACAGAGACCACAGTATGAGTATATGTGCCTTTGAATTTGGATGTAAAATACTATTACTATTACTATTACTGATTACCAATACTGCACTTAAAACCCTTTTCTAGTCCATCGACCCCTCAAAGTGCTTTACAATGTATGTCTCATTTACCCATTCACACACTCATTCACACACTGATGTGTGCATCAGCTGATACGTCCAGTATCTGGACAAAAATGTGGGTATGGACACTCCAGACATGCATCTACTAATGTAAAAGTCCCTGGTTCAGAATGTTTTGAACCAGGAAAGTTCAAAGGTGATACTAGATTACCATTCTACTCCTGCCTCTCAGTAAATAATGCTTAATAATTCTTACCCACATGCAAGTAAGTCATAAGCAGCAGCTCAAACAGCACAAAGCAGGTTTGTACTAGTTGCTGTGCTTGCACAAGAGAAAGCATTTTGTGGGACTGTGTGGGAATCTCAAGGTACAACCCCTGTTTTGGGTCATGTATTGTATGAGCAGCAGTGCAAAGTGTAAAAAGATTGGTTGAAGCTGTTGTGAAAGGCTTTCTACAAAGGACTCTGAACACAATTAAACACACCAAGACAATGATAGGGTTAAAGGGAAATATATTGTAAGTTACAATATAGGAGAGAAAACAGACCTTATCACAAGAAGTCAAAAGGGAGTCTCTCAGTAGAAAGAGTCTTACATTCATTTTTTAGTGTTTTTTGAGACAAATAACTTAGTTACAATCACTTATCTTTATTTCTAACCGAATACATCATCAAATAGGATAGAAACTTATATGATGTTTTCTGCTGTCCATGTCTTGGTCATAAGTTACACATGGGATATAAGACTTGGGTTATTTCCATTTTTGACAAGGCAGCAGGCTGCTCCATACGTAGGCCCCCTGAACTCAAAAAATATCTCTCTGAATCTTCTTCAGGAGCATCCTCAAGAATGAGGAATTGATAAACCAGCTTCTCTTTTTCACAAAGTACAGCTGAGTCAACAATTACTCATCAAATGTAGAGAGCTTCACCAGTAAATCATTTCATTATCATGATGGAGCAGTGGTGCTATATGAACACACAGCACCACAAATCTGCACAGTTAAATTTATGTAAAAAGTTGGAAAGGGGGCCATGGCACACTGCATAAATGGACAGAATGCTGAGTTAAATCCAACGAGTCTTGCTACACACATCATGTTGCCACATGGACAAAGAAAATGTCTACTAAACAGTCAAACTACAGCTTTTGACAGTGGTAACACCACTACAATATAGATCCTTAAATGTCTGAAAAGCAAACTGTCAATTAGGACTGACTCACACACAATAACAAGGAATGGCTAAAATTCAGTGGTCAACCTTCAGGAAGCACAAATGTGCTCATTTAATGTCATGGCAGTCTGCTAATTAGACTGAGTTATTTAACGTACATATTTTTAAATTTGAGCTTGGTTGCTGGACTAAAGGAAAGGTAATGGGCCAAATTAGGATTTATTCCTTGGAGACTCCGAATACCTAATTAAATTCCCTTAATTAAATCCACGTTTCCCCCATTTGCATCTTTTCCTTGTATCTTGGTCCCTCCCCATAAAGCCTTAAGGAGAAATGCAGGGAAAGTTGTGTTGTTCCTCACTAACAGACTGTAGACAAAGAAGGCCAACAATCACACCCAAACCTGGAACCCAGCTAAGGCCACGTGTTGCTAGCTGAGGAAGGCAAAGAACTCAGCTGAGCAACCCCCAACACATGGTCTCAGCTGAGTAAACAACCAGTTGAGCGACCCCCCAACATATGCTGCATCAGCTGTTAAGCGTTGTTCCCCCAAAATCCACGGCTCCCATTGGGTGAAATCTGTGACGGTCAACCCCAAACCATGACGTCATCCTAAGTTATATTAATGCAAAAACTCCTGAAACTCACGTTTCTGGCTTGGACTTTCACCACAAACTGGACTCCTTGCCGATAGAAGTGGCAACAAATACCGCTCCTAAGATTAGATCCCGTCCCACGTGGTGAATGTTTGAGTCATAGTTAGGAGTTTCCTGTGTACACCGACTAACTATCAGGGCTACGAATTTCCCTCACTGACTGAGCTGATCTCCGCTCTCCCCATATGTCGAGGAAACACAGCTTAGCCCGGTTCGAGACCACGGATCGACCCTCTTGCCCAGAGGCAAAACCTGGTAGCTAACAAGTTCTACCTGTTTCAAGAAGAAGATGAAGGAACACAGACCTTACTTCTTTCAAAGTCAACTAACTAATATTCCACCGTGGGCCAAAATTAGGTTGCCTCGCCGAAGACTAGCCATCTTGTTGAGAGGATACGTTAGCCGCTGGTAGCCGCTAACCAACGCCTCCTCGCCTGCACAAAGGGCACCGAAGACAAACTAAACACATCAATTCACCTGGAAAAGAGTAAGAGGCTTATAGCTCTGGGCAGATATTAGCAATTAGTGTGTGTTAAACTGCTGCTGTTACAATATTGTGAGAATATTGTTGTGCTGTTGCTATTCCTTCACTTATGTTACTATACTTGAGTATAGCGGATCAATTTTGTCCTGCTCTGCACTCGCGATCAAGACCAGTACTTGCTGCTGTTATTTAAAGGTCTAGACTCAGGCAGCTCATCAGCTGAGCCGAGTGAGTTTCTGCGTGACAGGTAAATACTGCCCCTCGACCATGATCGCCAGAACATTGCTGCTGAACACTTCTACCTCTTTCTCTCCTTACTAACACACACACAGATTCTTACATGAACACCTGAGCGCAGGGAAGTTTGAACCTCCCGCTCAGTTGTTCTCCTTCGTTGAAGTCACCTGTTACCGGCGAGCCGCCGTTACACTCGACAGACTTCCTTCCGCCATCTTGCTCTGCCTCCCCCCAGGCGCACGCATACACATCCACTCCCATACACTAACACACATACATACATACATACGCCAAAACTTGTTTGTGATCTTGGTAGTCAGTAGTTGTAGCATATGATAGCATCTGTTAGAGAAAAGTGATATTGATTGGAGACTGATGTTACTGATGTTAATAAATCCTGTCATATCTTACAGAGAAGTTGCTCTGGTGGTTTTCTGTTCGCATATCGTGATACAAAGCTGGTTGACAGAGTCAGTGCCGACCTCCACTCCTCTGTTCACTCTAGAAATACCAATATCTCCTTAATATTGACATTTCTAAGTGAACACCTCTTTGAGACTGCATCCAATATTTGGTTATTGGTCCAGGTTTTCCCAGTGGTGCCCCATTATTATTAATCTCGATTAATCAGATTCATTTAAATCTTAATGATTAATGATTATCTTTGATAAGTAAAGTAAAGTGACAAGTAAAGTGACAATAAGCAAAACATGTTTTTGAGTGGAGGGACACTAATAATTAATGGTGGCTGCATTTTCTGACATTCCATTTGTAAATTTATTAATTCATTATTTAACAATAAAGATTGATTAGATTATAATGTTTTATTGTTTATTGAAATGTTTTATTTGGCAAAATGTTTTTGGGAAAATGGAAATTGTGTATATATATCTCACATCAGACTATAGTTTCTACACGATGCACTAGGATTTTGAACCTCAGACAAATACAGCTTCCATTTAATGGAAATAACAACAGACAATTAAGATATGTTTATTGCTGAAAGACATAAGACTCTACTCTCTGACTGAGGTTCATTAAAAAAAAAAATCTTGCTAGTGAATAAAGAAAGTTGCTTATCTTTCTTCTGTTAATCACACGTAAAGTTATCACAGATTTACTACCACTATTTTTAACCAGATTGGGATTTAGAAAACTTCCATGAAGATATGTCTCATCTATTTCCTCTCCAAATAGCAGAAATAAGGATATGTCTCTCATCTGCAGTCTTGAGCACTTAAGTGTGTGTTCACACCTTGCCAGGGAGTAGTAACACACATACCCCATAACCCACACTCCTCCCACTGGCTCCAAGGGTGCATCCCAATAACTACAGTTGCAGCTCTTGCATGTGGTCAGCTTGCTTGTGTTACATATTTCAGGTAACTGCCAAAGAGTTCAAATGCCTTTTAAGACTTCACGCATTTGGATGGTTATCAGAGCTTTTGATAACACACTTGATTTATGAACACATCCCATGGCTCTTCAGTTGCATGGCTTGAACAAGTAGCCACTTCCAAGTAATTTCCAAGCTTTTGCTCTGGTGCTAAAATCCTGATTTTAAAACTGCAATGTCATCTGACAAAAAACATACACATAAGTCAAGAACAACGGCTGTGCTGTGATTTGAGCTATATTTATAAGTAAACTGTGTGGCTTTTTGTAGAGAGCCTAATTGAGTACAATTTTTTAACATTTGTTTGAATAGATGGAATTTGGAGCAAATTGGCTGGATAATCACTTTACCCATTATATGACATCAGCATAAAACACTAAAATCCTCCACGAGTCCTTTTTACATCATGCACACATGCATGATGCATCTCGGTGCTACCAAATTATATGACATCCAACTGCAGATATGCTTTGGAACCTCAGTGAAGACAAACAACTGTGCAGTCAAATTCCATTTATTCATGTATCATAAAAATTTGTGTATAGAATTTGATTCCTGTTAATGTTATTATATTACATTTTATACTGGATGATTTGTGACGGAATTGGATCTAATACATTTTATAATTACATTTACTTGTTTATGAGTTTGTAATTGTATTCTACTTCATTTTCAACACATATCTCTGCTCTGTCTCTCTGCTCAGTGTGGTGCAGTTTGTAGCAAAGTAGCTAAAGCTATTCTTTAGGGGTTTCTAACCTCTTGCTTCAGTTGGTTATATATGTGAATCCATATATTTATGGATGCCCGTATACACCTGTGTACTTGATTTTTTTTTAAATATTGATACAGCTGTTCAGTATTTGTTTATGCATGAACAAGGAAACAAACCATGAATAGGGCAACGGCTTAACAAATAAGCAAGAAGTAATTTGAGGTTTTAAAAGGGGCAAGCTCATCCAAATAGTAGTTATGAGTAGTACAACTAAACCTGTGAAAACAGTTGTAGCAGGAGGAGCTTTTTTACAAGTCTGAGACTATAAGTCTGAAGACCTCGATCTGTGTCTAGTAAGAATTTCAATTCAGTTCAATTCAATTCAATTCAATGATTTCAGTTCAGCTCAATTCAATTAAAATTCTATTCAGTTCAGTTCATTTCAGTTTATATACAGTATAATAGAACTTTAGAGGATAACAAATGAATGATTAAGGGTCCACATTTAATTCTCCTATTTTGTTTTATTTTTGTAGCGGTTACCTTAATTTTTATTAGGTTTTATGTATACCTCCTCTTCTGGAAGCATAGAGAAGCAAGGAGGCTTTCAACTCTGCCTCCTGCTCTCTACATTGGGTTGTCATAAATTTAGTCTATCAATAAACTAATTTTCAGATTTCTTGAAAGGAGAGCTGTTCCACAAAATCTGTTGATAATCTATAAAGCCCATTTCATAGCCCATACTGGCAACCACCTTGACAGCTGGTGGATGAATGATGAGATGCGGCAGTAGATATCATTGCAGGTCAAATTTGGCAGGGGTCCAGAGATTGTCTTTGCATGTGTTCCCATTGACTCAAAATTAGTTTTAGAGACCTCCGCTTAGTGTAATTGGTTGTTGTTACTGTGTACATAAATAACAATTTCACTATATTTACACAAGATAGAGTTGCCAAAAATCAGTCTTGGTTTCTGGTGAATAGGAGCTATGCTGGGTTGGTTTTAACCAGCTACTGGGAGCTTACTAACTGCAGCAGCTGACAAATGGGGTTTGTTGTAATTCAGAGCCTCATATGGGATTTGATTATCAGCAATAGTTAATGATTATCAAATATAATCATTAATAATTATCAAGATTTAGATGGATTGGATTAATCAAGATTAATAATAACGGGGCACCACTGGGAAAACCTGGGCTAATAACCGAAATTTAGATGCAACCTCACATAAGGCACCATTTGTTCTGCAGTGCAGGAGTACGGTCTGGCTATTAGTGATAATTACTGATTATCAAAGATAATCACTCGTAATTATTAAAAGTTAAAGGAATCTGACTAATCTAGACCATCAATAATGGGGCACCACTCGGAAAACCCGGAACAATAACCAAATATTGGATGCAGTCTCAAAAGGGGTGTTTGCTCAGAATTGCCAATATTTAGGAAATATTGGTAATTC
The DNA here is from genome assembly GCA_016859345.1 of Istiophorus platypterus. Taxonomy (NCBI): domain Eukaryota; kingdom Metazoa; phylum Chordata; class Actinopteri; order Istiophoriformes; family Istiophoridae; genus Istiophorus; species Istiophorus platypterus. The sequence continues at coordinate 27,713,189 of CM029126.1, read as the reverse complement.
TAAGTGAATAAGAAGGAGTGGAGGTCGGCACTGACTCCGTCAACCAGCTTTGTATCACAATATATGAACAGAAAAACACAAAGACAACTTCTCATTTAAAAGATAAAAGAATTTATTACCATCAGTAATATCAATTTCCAATCAATATCACTTCTAACTAATAGATCCTATCATGCACTACTACTACTGACTACCAACTATAGATCATAAAACAAGTATTGAAGTGTGTGTGTGTGTGTGTGGGGGGGGGGGGTGTGTTAGTGTATGTGTATGTGTGCGTGCGCCTGAGGGGAGGCGGAGCAAGATGGCGGACCTGACTCGTTCGTCATGTCACATGAGGGTCAGCTGGAAGGAAGTCTGTCGAGTGTAATGGCAGCTCTCCGGTAACCCGTGACTTCACAAAAGGGGAGAGCAGCTAAGTGGGAGGTTCAAACTTCCCTGCACTCAGGTGTTCAAATAAGAATGTGTGTGTTTAGTAGAGGAAGAAAAAGGGGTAGAAGTGTTCAGCAGTGACGTTCAGGCGATCGTGATCGAGGGGCAGTATTTATTGGTGTCACGCAGACTTTACTCAGCACAGCTGATGAGCATCGAAAGTCTGGGCCTTTAACCGACACAGGAAGTTCTGGTCTCAATCGTGATGCAGAGCGGGACAGAATTTATCCGCTGCAGACGGATCAAAATATAGTTCACTCAAGTATGGTCACCAATGAATGAATAACAGCAGCAGCACAATATTTTCACAACAATTCAAAAGTTTTAGACACACTAACTACTAATATCTGCCCAGAGCTATAAGCCTCTTACTCTTTGCAAATCCAGCGGTGCGTTTCGTTCGTCCTTGCTGTTCCTGTGCAGGCAAGGAGGCATTGGCAACCAGCGGCTAACGTATCTTCTCGGTGAGGTGGCTAGTCTTAGGCGAGGTAAACTAATTTTGGCTCACGGTGGAGAATTAGCTAGTTGACTTTGAAAGAAGTAAGGTCTGTGTTCCTTCATCTTCTTCTTGAAACGGGTAATGTACCAGGTTTCGCATCCGCGGGCATCTGCGGGCATCCAGGTGAGAGGATCGATCAGTGGTCCCGCACTAAACTGTGTTTCTTCGACACACGGGAGAGCGGAGATCAGCTCAGGAAATTTGTAGCCCTGGTAATTAATCGTGTACACAGGAAACTCCTAACTAGGACTAGAGCATTCGCCACGTGGGACGGGGTTTAATCTTAGGAGCGGTAATTGTGGCCACTTCTATTGGCGAGGAGTTCAGTTTGTGGTGAAGGTCCAAGCCAGAAGCGTGAGTTTCAGGAGTTTCTGTGTTAATATAACTTTGGATGACGTCATGGTTTGGGGTTGACCGTAGCAGATTTCAACCAATGGGAGCCGTGGATTTTGGGGGAACACCGCTAGTCAGCTGATGCAGCATGTGTTGGGGGGTCACTCATCTGGTTGGTTATTCAGCTGAGACCAAGTGTTTGGGGTTGCTTAGCTGAGTTCTTTGTCTTCCTCAGCTAGCAACACGTGGCCTTAGCTGGGTTCCAGGTTTGGGTGTGCCTGTTGGCCTTCTTTGTCAACAGTCTGTTGTTGAGGCACAACAGTTTCCATGGTGTGGAGCCCGGCTTGCAGTTCACTAAGCCGGGCAAAGAAACTACATCTATTACATTTACCACTATCACAAATGGAGGAAGAGGATACCAAACATAAGACACATTGATCATGAGAGAGCAGGAAAGTAAGAGGGAAAGTGAGAAGCAATCACTAAAGTAACTATCAGATTTAAATAACCTCAAAACAACTGTGAAGTAGTGAGAAAGTTGATAAATGGAGAGAGCTAAGAGCTTTTAGCTAAATTATATGACTGTGCTGTGATGAAACATATAAGCGTTGGTGTGGATATTGAACTTCCTTACCATAGTTATAAAAATCAGCATTTCATGGGTTGAAAATGGTTCAACACATCATCTACAGTTAAACCATCCAGAACCTTGTGAGGCCAATGTTGAAATAGTTTCAGCTATTTAGGACTAATCTATGTCATGACATTTTTTTTTTTTTTTCAAGAAAAAGAAAATGTCCTCTAATCTGAGTGGGGCAGCTCACCTCGCCCAGCATATGTTGAGCCCCCAAGGATATACTAATCATTCACTAATCAAACTCATCAGTCACAGGAGTTTATGCTATTTTTCTTAACCTTTACTCAGTATTTTTAAAGTTTGGCTTCTGATGCCTTTAGAAGCACCACCATTCTTTTCCCTTCAGACCCTCTTACAACTTAGTAATGTTTTCAGATGGCAGCAGGTCCCTTGACAATAACACTTTTCAATGTATATTTGGAAATGGCATTTTTCAGGAGAATGCTGCGGTTGGATTGCTACAGCACAGGAAATCCATGGTCCTCCACCAAAATAATGTCCTCCAACACAGTAATTTCTGGAGGGGATAAAAAGAACCCTCTAGCAGAGTGCTTTGTGGTTTTGTGTTACTGTCCATTTTTCCTGGCCTGTGGACGACACTGAGCAACTCCTGAACTCCTTGGTCACACACTCAAACCTCATGCCCCCATCTCAGCCCCTTGCCCGCGTTTTAGCATTTTTCAGAAATTATGGGGCTTTGTGGATTACACTTTAAATGTACGGCATGTAATTAGGTACTGTAATGAAGAGTATAGCAAAATTAACTGGGTTGGATAGAGCAACCAAAAATTTTACCAGTAACACAGAAAAACTGGCAACTTAAAATGAGACATTACAGTTCAGCAAATCTGCACGTTCTAAGGACTCCATGCAAAAATAGTATGACTGGAAGCCTTTAGATGCTTGTTTCAAGTACATTATTGTGAGTACATATAAAATGTTAAGTGTATCTTTCACTTTTCACTTGAAAGTCAAACTGTTGCACATATCATTATGTGATGGGCTAAATTTTCCCTGTTATGTAGATATAATAATGACAGTTATTTTTTGTCCAGTGTTTCCTGTCTGTAGTAGTCTATGGCAGCATGTAACAGCATCGCTGAAGGCAGGAAATATGGATGCAGCCACAGAAAACAAACACAGCCTGGAGGAGAGGCAGCGCAGAGACAGCAAACAGAGAGCTTCCACCAAAATCCCCTGGAAACCCAGATATTTTGTTAAAGAAGTGAGGAAGAGCACACATCATTGACATCCAGTGCCTTAGTGACCACTAAAAGGTTCTTAGTTATCACAAGTTTGTAGGTTTAGGTCGTACAGTTTTTTACCTTTTTAGGAACTTTTTCAAGTCAGTATTGAATAAGGCATATTAATAAAAAAACAAAAAGCTAGACAAATTCCACAGTTTGGATAGGTCATATCTTTGAGGCTAATGAATTTAGAACACTAAATATATGTACAAGGATGTTAAAACCTGTTCTTAGACTAGCTAGAGGCCAAGGGCAAGGTTATTGGAACAGGAGTAAAATAAGTTCTTATCTTTTTTTCTAGTTGAAAAACAAGGATAACATTGTGTTCACCAAGCTAAGTGCAACATCACTCTGACAGGTAAAATAAACAGATTGTAAAGTTTTGAAGCAACCATAAATGGACATTTATATAGTTGTAGATTGTTTGGTTGTAAACTGAGAGTTGTATTTTTCTACTTTACATGGGATTAGTGTTTTAACTCATAATGTCAAGAGCTCAGTTATAACTCCTGAAAAGGGAAAGATCAACTTTCAGAAAAGTGTTACTTTAACTCTGCCCCAGAGTGTATTTGATGGTCACACATGAACACTTGAACTGAATTGATCTGAACTCAAAGAGAGTTTTTCCAGGATTTGATTTTTTGAATTGGGTCAAATTGTCTACTAATGGAATTTTTCTGGCAGTGGTGGATTCAGTATTCATATCATTTACTTAAGTAAAAATACGATTACAGAAAAACAGAAATGCTCCATTACAAGTAAACCGTAAATGGACTGTACTCATATAGCACTTTTCTAGTCTTATTTGACCACTCAAAGTGCTTTTACACTACTGTCACATTCACCCATACACAAATATTCAAAAAGTGCTTTTTTTTCTACACACACAGGGGCAATTTGGGGTTCAGTATCTTGCCCAAGGACACTTCATCACGCAGAATGGAGGAGCCAGGGATCGAATAGTCACCCTTCCAGTTCGTGGTAATACGTGTATCCTTTTACCTTAACCTAACCTAGTGGTCCCCCTCCTTAACCCCTCACATTAAGGGGTTAAGGCAAGGGGAAACGTGTATTGACAAGGAATTAAACTTCAAAACAAAACTGGCGTTCCATAATCAGGGGCATGATTCGTGGCATAACAGTTTTAGTGTCTCTCCCATCATGCCATTTTTTCTTTAAAACAGACATCAATTTAGCTCTGCAACTTACACCAGCTTATTGCTTGAACAAAAATGCCCCCAATACAGAATGCAAAGGTGGAATAAGGGTCCAACATTCCCCTCGAACAGCCTGTAAAAAAGAAGTTTTTGCAGCAGACGCCCCTGCTTCAGAGCTCTGCATGTTTGTGCCTGAAAACAATGACAGAGATGTTAAAAGAGAGGAGGCAAACCACAGCATTTAGAATAGAAAAGTCTATAACACCAAAGACTGCAAATGTATGACAAATATCCCTGCAAAAGCCCCTATCCTAATCCACCATCAGCCTGCTTTGAGATGCAGGAAACAGCCACTAAATAGATCTTAAAGTCAGACGTTTTGGCAAATGCTGCTGACTCTTATTTTGTGTGTTTGTGTGTGTGTGTGTGTGTGTGTGTGTGTGTGCGTGTGTGTGTGTGTGTGTGTGTGTGTGTGTGTGTGTGTGAGTGTGTGTGTGTGTGTAGGGTGAAGGCTGGGTATACCACAAACCTCTGTGGAAAGCTCACTGACCAGGAGCCTTGGAAGCAGCTGTTGACTCCAAGGTGATCAGGGCCAGAGGCTGGCCAATGAAGACTTGAGGAGAGAGAGTCAGGGAATAAGACTGAGACAGACAGAGAGAGATGAGTTTCTTTGTGTGCCAAAACAAGAGATGCCAAACACTTCCAGTGGAAGATTGACTGACTCACAGCCCTGTCCTATTGGAAACAGGTTTGTTCAGCATTAAAGGGAGATTGATCCTTGACAGTTTTAGCCACTTTTGAGGTGACATTACTCTCACACAAGATATACCTAGATACCATGACAGAATGGCACAATTTTTTAGACAATAGACCCAAAAAATGCTTGAAAACAGCTACTGTCTCTTACTTTTTAATTATTTGCACAATGTACTAAGCAGTGTTGGTCACAACCGTTTTGTCACAACCACATGCCAAGCGTATGTAGGAGAAATGTGCAGTGTAAAGACGTGAGCAACTCTGACACCAGAGTGTTAAGGCCTGACAACTGGGTTAAAGCCTCTCTGAAACAGGAGAGCTCACTGGGTACTCCCAGTCAGCAGTGTCAGTGGTCCTATGCTGGACAAATCAAGAAGCAAGATAGGTTGTTGGGATATGTGTGGAACTAGTATGCGCAGCAGTAGCTCAATCTTGCAGCTTAAAGAAAGGCTTAAAGGCTGCTAACATCTTCGAGCCAAATACCGCAGGGGATCTTCGGAGGTCGTGTAGAATCCATGTCTTAGTGGGTTGGGGATTTTTTGACAGCATGCGGAGGACCATCACCATGTCAGGTGTGGCTGGTCATGATATTTTGGCTCATCAGTGTAGTGTAAGCAGGACTGCATATGTATGAGAGAAATGTGCATGTGTTTTAAGTTTGGGTGTATGTTACAAGAGTGGATACATAAACTACTTAGCCAGTTTGAAAAACAACCCCAAATGCACATTTCATAGAACCCATAGAGAATAGAGCAGAATGTAATCAGACTACTTTCATTTGAAGTTATTTCCCACTGATCTTCTCTGCAATGGAACTCATTTCAATTTCATATAACAGTGAACTTTTTATGGGAGAAATTATGTCATATATCAGGTCATACTTTATGTTCATTTGGGGAAGGCTTCATATCCTCAGAGTACATACATTTATCATATTAAGGTTAAGTTTCACTGTAATTCATCATCAACATCTACTTAAACCCTTCAGTCAAACCTTTATGTTACCGTAGTCAGTGTCTTGAAAATGAGTTAAACTGCGACCCATTTTACCAGCTGAATATGTCATTGTATCATTTACTGTTCTGCAGTTTGCTGCAGTTAGACAGTTTTGTTTTTATTTGTCCACGTTGTCAGACGCATGTCTCTGAAATGACTGCCCCCACCCAAATTCAACAAAGCTGAATTAAAAAATTGTTTTTTCTTCTGTCTTCATACAACATTGTATTTTATTGCAAATAATACTTTTAAATTTCATCAACAACTTTTTCCAGTTTAGCTGAATAGTTTTTAAAGGAATTGTGTCTTTTAATAGTGAGTAGTTCCTATCAACACCGTGTCTAGAATATTGTTAGACTTTATCCAGATTAATAGGTACACTATTTTTGATAAGACGTGTCATTGTCCTTTAAACATGGGTAAAATCATTATGTAAGGGGTGTGGTGGAGGGGTTGGGGCATTTGCTGTTTGGTCAGTTAAAAGATAGGGCATTTATAAATAGATTTCACAACAACTGTAATTAAAAGAAAAACTGCATGTGATTTCAGAAAACAGCCAAAAACACAGTTAAAAGGTTATTTCAATTCAGCTCTGTCATTTTCAGTGAGCCTGACCCCCCCCAAAATAAACTTAGGCTACTGTAACAACTGCTCCCTTTAACTACATCATAAGTAACGTGGTTCCATTTTAGCTAAATGACTACACAAATCCAAAAGCAAAGTCTTAAATTAAATTGTGGTCATGACATTATCAGTGTTGGTAATATTACCTTAACATAAAAAGTGGAACTGTCAGGGGCTTATGTTATAGTTAAGAAGGAGCTTTGAATGCGGAGCTCAACTATTGTTGTGACTGTTTGCAAATTGGTAAAGTTAGTATTATTAAAGTGGAATTTGGAATAACAAGTGAGCTAGCTGTTAGTTTCCTTGGAAATAATGTTAAAACCTAAATTTAAATCCAAATTGTTATGGTTTGCATTCAGCAAATCAAAAAAAACTCAACCTTATTAAGCTAATTTATAGTCACAAGCTTGACGTACTGTCATGTAACTCAAATTCTTACAGTAGTAAGAATTTACCTTAGGTCATACAGGCAGCCAAAAAAATGACCTCCCAGAGATAGCCCCCTCCAGGCCAAGCACAGAGGCCAGGAGCTTTTTTGGACTATTCAGAGGGGATGATTCTCATTTCTCTCCCTGTGACTTTCTTCGCAGACCTCAACCCTTCAACCCTTGACAGCAACAGCAATCACCCAAATTGATGTGAAAAAAGTGACATTTCCTATGCTTTACGAATTGTTTGCATCCCCATTCAGTTTTTCCTTAACTTTTCCAGGTACTGTTACTCAAACAATTGCATCTCACCAAACAGGGCATAAGTAATGGTTGATGTATAAAAATGCCTGTTGAGGGTTGAGTGCCAGTTGTAACTGCTGAGCACCACAGTGCACTTTGTAGAAAGTTTTATTGTGAGGCTATAGGATCACTGCACCACTGTGGTGTAAAAGAGTTTAGTTATCCACTGGATTACAATAGTACGTTTCTTGCAGGCGTACCAGACCAAAATTGTCACCTCTTTTTGGATCTAAGTATGTGAACTAGCTGACTTAATGCTAATATAATGTTTTTGACCTTCAGTAAAACCATTTTTGTCTGTTCTCAATCTCTGGTAGAGGAAATCTTATTATTGAAGTGATTTTAAAACAAACTGTGTTAATTAAAGGTCACACTAGAGCCAGACATGTCTGTCCATACATCAATAATTTTATTTTTAACATTTATTTTATCTCATACTCACTGGGAATGTTTTAGTGGGAAGTACTGAGTGTCATCACTAGTTTTGACCAATTAGACAGCCAAACACCTTGTCCTCCATCTGACCATATAGTCAACAAACCTATGCAACACTTGACTGTAGACAGTAGTCTTTAGGGGGCCCTGGGCCCGGGAATTAAGAAGCTCTGTATTTGTTTAAAATAAATATCTCTTATTAAACCTGTGGTCTCCTGGGTTTTTGGGTGCTTCTTAGTTGTCTTAGCTTACCGCCACATGGTGTCAAGAGACGGGGACGGGCATTTTAACACTGAGAGAGATGACAGAAGTTAATGAGATCCTTAATGTAAGTGACACCAGTAATAATACAATGTATTATATACTCCATTACGTGTAAAAGTCCTGCATTCAAAATGTGTCAAGTAAAAGTATTATCAGAAAAATGCACTTACAATCTACTCAATGATAATATTTCTCATTATGTAGAATGACACCATTAATAGTGTAATAATATCATTATTGCTTTATGCATTATATAATTGTATATTGTTGATGCATCATGTGAAAACTGTCCCATAGTGCATCAGTATGTACATGCTGCCATCTGGTGATAAAAATGATACAGCACAATTGGCAAGTATAGAAAATAAGAATCTGAGACACAATAGCCAGACTGGGACTTTGTGAGTTTAAAACAAAATCACAAGTATATCCTGAGAGGGTTCAAAAATGGCAGCAGGATTGTAGCTTCCTTAATGATTCACTAGTTAATCCACAAATAATCTAGGACACATGAGGAGCACACTGATAATAGTAATTCATTACATAAATACTGTATTCTTTAGTTATATAAAAACTATGCTTTTCATCAGCCTGATGAGTTTATTGATGAGGCTAAACACTTGTCATCATTATTGCTGACAACATGGTCCTGATCCAAGAGTCAGCAGGATGATTTAACACTTGACATTGTATGTGCAGATGCAAAAGAGATAAGATGGCCTGCTTCCACAAGGACAAGAAGGCAGGAGACCTGCATTCATTAAACTGAAGCTGGAGATGGAAAAGTGGCCCTTTCAGCTGCAGATGAAAAGTGGATCAAGAGTTTGGATATAATGGTCTGATAGTCCCAGTTTGCTGAAACTGATAGCTCAGCCCAACAAGCTGGCATGTTGTTTCCAGGTTTCTGGAGTGCCACCCTACAGTGCCCCTAAAATACAAAACAACAGAAAATCAACAGAAAAGTAAAAACCCCAAAATTTCATGAAACACAGCAAAATTCAGGTACAGAACAACATCTAGCTTTCAATCAGGAACACTAGGAGGTGAAAGGGAGGGAATCTGATTGGTTATTGTGTTACAAATACTTTCTTTTTATTGTAATGAGGGGAACACAAGAGATGCTGTGTCATGCGTAAACCAAAAAATAAAGTCTACTGTTTACAGCACTCAGTGTTTTCCCAAAGAAAACATCTACAGCAAATTACTAGTGGCAATTGTACCAAGAAATCTAATGCACTGTGTTACACAATGGTGCTCGTGATGTTTGCTGTGAAACTTTTTTTGCAAAACTGGTGTAGAGATGAGTGACAAGACAAGAGCTATGTGTTTTATTAACACTTGTCAGTTTATTGGGTCCACTGAGCTAAAAATAATTAAGTCTAGTACAACAGTCCTGCAATAAATCCTCTTTCATGAGGATTGGGATTTTAATAATTTTATTAAAAAATAATGAAATATATTTCATTGCAACTAATGTAGCCGCAAGGGGACACAAGCCAGTGTCTTATTGTGCCGGTCCCAAGCCCGGATAAATACAGAGGGTTGTGTCAGGAAGGGCATCCGACGTAAAACTTTTGCCAAATCAAACATGCGAATCAAATCTATGAATCCCATACCGATCGGTCGAGGCCCGGGTTAACAACGACCGCCATCGGTGCTGTTCACCTACAGGGTGCCGGTGGAAATTGGACTACTGTTGGTAGAAGAAGGAGAGGAGGAAGGTGTGTTCGTAGGAAGAGAGAGAAGAGGAATGCCAAGAGGCTAGGACTGAGAGTAGGGACTTTGAATGTTGGAACCATGACAGGAAAGGGTAGAGAGTTAGTTGACATGATGCAGAGGAGGAAGGTAGACATACTGTGTGTCCAGGAGACCAGGTGGAAAGGTAGCAAGGCTAGAAGTTTGGGAGCAGGGCTCAAGTTGTTCTACCATGGTGTAGATAGGAAGAGAAACGGAGTAGGAGTTATCTTGAAGGAGGAGCTTGTTAGGAATGTCCTGGAGGTAAAAAGAGTGTCGGATAGAGTGATGAGTCTGAAGCTAGAAATCGAAGGTGTAATGTTCAATGTGGTTAGTGGGTATGCTCCATAGGTAGGCTGTGAGCTGGAGGAGAAGGAGAAATTCTGGTTGGACCTTGATGAAGCCATACAGAGCATCCCTAGAGATGAGAGAGTTGTCATTGGTGCAGACTTCAATGGACATGTTGGTGCAGGAAACAGAGGCGATGAGGAAGCGATGGGCGGATTCGGTATCCAGGAGAGGAACGCAGAAGGACAGATGGTGGTTGATTTTGCAAAAAGGATGGAAATGGCTGTAGTGAATACTTTCTTCCAGAAGAGGCAGGAGCACAGGGTGACGTATAAGAGTGGAGGTAGGAGCACACAGATAGACTACATCTTGTGTAGACGGTGCAATCTGAAGGAGATCAGTGACTGCAAAGTAGTGGTTGGTGAGAGTGTAGCCAGAAAGCATAGAATGCTGGTGTGTAGGATGACCTTGGTGGTGAGGAAGACGAAGAGGACAAAGGCAGAGCAGAGGACGAAATGGTGGAAGCTAAAAAAGGAAGAGTGTTGCATGACTTTTAGGAAGGAGTTGAGGCAGACTCTGGGAGGTCAGGAGGTGCTTCCAGATGACTAGACAACTACAGCTAATGTGATCAGGGAGACAGGGAGAGTACTTGGTGTGTCATCTGGAAGGAAAGTAGATAAGGAGACTTGGTGGTGGAATGAGGAGGTGCAGGAGTGTATACAGAAAAAGAGATTAGCTAAGAAGAAGTGGGACAATGAGAGGACTGAAGAGAGTAGACAGGAGTACAGGGAGATGCAGCGTAAGGTGAAAGTAGAGGTGGCAAAGGCCAAACAAGGGGCTTATGATGACTTGTATGTTAGGTTGGACAGTAAGGAGGGAGAGACTGATCTATACAGATTGGCAAGGCAGAGAGACAGAGATGGGAAGGACGTGCAGCAGGTTAGGGTGATTAAGGATAGAGATGGAAACGTATTGACAGGTGCCAGCAGTGTGATGGGAAGATGGAAAGAGTACTTTGAAGAGTTGATGAATGAGGAAAATGAGAGAGAACGAAGAGTAGAAGATGTGGCTGTTGTGGATCAGGAAATAGCAAAGATTAGTAAAGATGAAGTGAGGAAGGCACTGAAGAGGATGAAGAGTGGAAAGGCACTTGGTCCTGATGATATACCTGTGGAGGTATGGAAGTATCTAGGAGAGGCAGCAGTAGAGTTTCTGACTGGGTTGTTTAACAGGATCTTAGATAGTGAGAAGATGCCTGAGGAATGGAGGAGAAGTGTGCTGGTGCCCATTTTTAAGAACAAGGGAGATGTGCAGAACTGTGGCAACTACAGAGGAATAAAGCTGATGAGCCATACAATGAAGCTATGGGAAAGAGTAGTTGAAGCTAGACTAAGGGCAAAAGTGGGCATTTGTGAGCAGCAGTATGGTTTCATGCCAAAAAAGAGTACCACAGATGCAGTATTTGCTTTGAGGATGTTGATAGAGAAGTACAGGGAAGGTCAGAGGGAGCTGCATTGTGTCTTTGTAGATCTGGAGAAAGCGTATGACAGGGTGCCCAGAGAGGAACTGTGGTACTGTATGAGGAAGTCTGGAGTGACAGAGAAGTATGTTAGAGTGGTGCAGGACATGTATGTGGACTGTAAGACAGTGGTTAGGTGTGCTGTAGGTGTGACAGAGGAGTTCAAGGTAGAGGTGGGACTGGACAGACTGACAGACGAGGTTAGACAGGAATCTCCATGGACTATGATGTTTGCAGATGACATTGTGATATGTAGTGAGAGCAGGGAACAGGTGGAGGAGAAGCTTGAGAGGTGGAGATTTGCCCTGGAAAGGAGAGGAATGAAGGTTAGCAGCAGCAAGACAGAGTACATGTGTGTGAATGAGAGGGACCCAAGTGGAAGAGTGAGGTTACAGGGAGAAGAGATAAAGAAGGTGGAGGATTTTAAGTACTTAGGGTCAACAGTCCAGGGCAATGGAGAGTGTGGAAAAGAGGTGAAGAAGTGTGTGCAGGCAGGCTGGAACGGGTGGAGAAAAGTGTCAGGTGTGATAGAAGAGTTTCAGCTAAAATGAAAGGAAAGGTGTACAAAACTGTGGTGAGACCAGCGATGCTGTTTGGTCTAGAGACAGTGCCACTGAGGAAAAGACAGGAGGCAGAGCTGGAGGTAGCAGAGATAAAGATGTTGAGGTTCTCTCTGGGAGTGACCAGGATGGATAGGATCAGGAATGAGTACATCAGAGGGACAGCACATGTTAGAGGTTTAGGAGATAAAGTCAGAGAGGCCAGACTGAGATGGTTTGGACATGTCCTGAGAAGAGATAGTGAATATATTGGTAGAAGGATACTGAGTTTTGAACTGCCAGGCAGGAGGCCTAGAGGAAGACCGAAGAGGAGGTTTATGGATGTAGTGAAAGTGGACATGAAGGTAGTTGGTGTGAGAGAAGAGGACGCAGAAGACAGGGTTAGATGGAGGACACTAATTTGCTGCGGCGACCCCTAAAGGGAAAAGCCGAAAGAAAAAGAAGAAGATTTTATTGCAACTGTTTCAGGGGGGTGTTCATTTAACCTAACTTAAAGTCCATTTTGGAAGAATTTAGTTTGTGGTGCCATTGAACTTTTTTTTGCATTATACAGGGAAATGTGTTTTTTTGTTTTTTTTTTTTGGCCTTCCCTCATTGTTTCGGATGCAGTGCTAAAAATAATAGAAACACCTGTTATGTCTAATTCAAAGAAGTAATGCATCACCACAAATTACATCCTCCAAAATGACCATACAGTTGTATCAACATCTCTGAAACACTTATTCACTGACTTTTGTTTGATAATAATGACTGTCTTTGGTTGGGGTATAAGATGATGTGTAATGAATTTGTCAATTTAATATGTGCATGAAAAATACTGTTAAGTGTTTGTTTGTGGTATCTGTAGTTGACATGAGCTGACTTCCCTGTGTAATGAGCAGGACTGCTCATGGCTCAGAGATGCTATTATTAACCATGTGACCCTGAACAGGATGAGCATTTTGTTAATAATCTGTTATTTGATCAGACTTTGTTGATGTGTGGTTGTTATTTCAACAATCCTGCTGTCTTCCCCATTTAGTGACAGAGTATCAAAAAATCACTACATTAGATAAGTTGAGTAAACTGATATTCTGTATGTTAAAAACTGGTATGGGATTATTTGTCTATCAATCTCAAATAATTCGAATATGTCCATAATTGCCAAGTAGCTGAGCCAATGTTAGTTATTTTTCAGGAAGCCATCAAAGCCAATTGTTTTTAAAATTTAAAGCTCCTGATATGCTTGGCTACCAGATACATCTGGGTTTACACACAGCAAATTTGGTTTTATGCATGAGGTGGTACAGTGTAAAGCACTACACAGTGTCAGCATCAGTTGACATCTGTAGCACACACCACATGCACAAGGTGTCAAGGTACAGTATTGGGAATGTACTGATCTGCAGTGTGAATTTTATAAAACTGCTGCTTTTCTGGAAAGTTGACATGTGTCAACAGCAGGAAAAAAAAGTCAGTGGTTTATTCCTGTGAACTGGCTTGTGAGCAGGGCTATATTCAAGACTATGACTGCAGGTATTTTGACCCACATTACAGTTGACTATTTTGCAGCAAAGTTCTGTAAAGAGATTTGGTAACACTTCATGTCATGTAATCAATAGGTTAATGATTGGGTTATTAGCAGTAACTGTTACCCAGGTGCTGCCAGTGCGGTTGCTTTACCTGGTGAACAGTTTGGCTCCACTGGTCAGCGATTTTATGGCTTTCACAGAGTCAAACATTTTTTAGTACCAAAACCCTGTCTCCAGACTCTAACTTATACTGTCCAACTCTGTCAATTTGCTACTTCTTGTGGAGAGCAATTTTTGCACTATGATCAACAGTCTGAGGCTTTTAACATACTGGGTATTGGATTCCTTCCCAGCTTCACATGTAAGTCCAAATGAAATATCAGGGGAGTTGTGCTGTCTCCTAAACATCAGTTGTTATGAAGAATACACAGTTGTGTCATGTTCAGTGCATTTAAAAGGATGCAACAATGCCTGCACAATATCTTTCCAGTTTACATTATCTTCTTCTAGCACTAAACGCAACATTGCAAAAAGTGTTGCATTAAATCTTCCCAGAGGTGGATGGTATGGCATTCTCTGGGTTTTTTTTCCAAGTAGACTACACAACTCTCTGACCAATGCAGATTCAAAAACCTGGCCCTGGTCACTAAAGTAGTCACCCAGGAAATCTATAATGGATGAAGAAGATATTACCCCAAGGCCTTTTTGACTGTTTTTTTCTCTCTTGCGAGGTGTTGGGATCACCACAGCATACTTGGTGGTTGGTAAAACAGGCAACTTTCTGGTCTCTCTCCTTTACGACCCATTAAAACCAATTTCAGTTGTCTGCTTGTCTGAATATTAACATGTAAAGCAATGTGTTCAACCATAGCCTTTTGTAACCTACATCTCACATTTTCTGGGCTTTGTTATTAATATCTGTCAACATACATGGCCAGTAGAAGCAGGTATGTACCATATCTATGTTGCAATCAACACCCATGTGCATGATGGCATCATGAAAACCTTTTAGAGCCACTTCCAAATAACTCTGGGCTAAGAGAAGCTGAAAGGATGATTTACAATTCACTATACGCTTCCTGTAGACCACTTGATCCCTTAAGGTTAGCTGGTCCCAGAGACGTCTCATGAGCTGAACCTCAGTGTTTCAGCCTGTGTGACAGGCATCTACTTATGGCAGGTTCTTTGTTTTGTTCAAGAGCCCATTCTTGCGAAGACATGCAAGATAGTGTTCATTAATCTGGTAAGAGGTCAGAAAGAAATTGGCATAAATCACAATACAACTGAGCACAGGTTGTGTGGTGGAAGCTTGTTCAACAAGATGCCTTTGACAGATTTTACAACACCTGGTGAGTGTACTGCCTCATCCTTTTCACAAGCTATGAATTGCTCGCTGCAGTGGTTCTCTTCCCAAGGTGATTTGTTTCCTCCATTCTGGAAATGTGGTCACCTGGAGAGACATCAGTATCCTGATTTCTCCGTCCAACCCTGTGCTGTACATGGGAATCAAAATTTGACAAGGCTGCCAGCCAGTGATAAAGTGCTGCATACAGTTTAGCGATTGTCAGAAAATATGATTGAGGGTTGTTACAGTCAAAAACCCTTTCAGTGACTGCCCATTTACAGACAAGAAAATCAAGTTTATGGTATGGATAGCACTTTTCACAAATCAAAAGCCCTCTACTAGCACAAGCTACCACTGTTCACTGGCAATCTTTCTCCTGATTAAAGGTTGTACCCAACCAAGACTTTTTTTTAGTGTAAGAGCCTGCTGTTAGGGCATTCTCAGGCCTTGCTATCTTAGTGTAGTCTCAGATTAACCTTCCATAATACAATTGGATTTCCTAGGAATACTAGAATCTATTTGAGGTTCAAGCTACCTATGCATTTTTCCATCACATTTTTCCATCAAATTCACAGATCCCCATAAGGGTTACAAATGCTGTCTTAAACTTATTCTCTTCCTCAGCTTTAACTTGATAGTATCCTGATTTTAACTCCATAACTGAAAATTATTTTGAGTCTCAATTATGACAAGGCTTCTTCGATGTTTACTAACTCAAGTAAATTTTATGAAGCCATAAGTTATCTCAGCACTCTTTTCATGTAGACCAGGTCTAGACTATCATTTTTATAATATTATTTACAGACACACAACATTCCCCCATGAGCAAGCAATTGGTAACAGATGCAAGGAAACACTCTTACACTTTAAAAGGTAGAAACCTTGAGCAGAACCTGGCTTATGGTGAACAGCCATCAGCCTTGAACATTTCAGTTGAGAGAGAAAGAGAGAGGGACAGAGAGAAAAAGAGAGAAAGGAACAGAGAGAAAGGTGGCAGGAGGAAAGAGAACATAGCACAATATATGTTCTATATAAAGATCTATAATAGTAATAAGACTAATAGTAAAACAAATATTAATGATAAGAACACTGCCTCCCAGACTCAAACCGGAAGACTCTATGAACCACAAGTAAGCCTACATTTTAGGAGTGCAGTGTTCTAGTAGGGTATAGGGGTACGATGAGGTCTGTACAATATGATGGTGTTGGTGTCTTACCATTAGGGGTATTGTAGGTGAAGAGAAGCATTTTAAATTCTATTTTGGATTTTGGAGAGCAAATGCAGTGATGCTAACACAGGAGAGATGCAATCTCTTTCCTAGTTCCTGTCAGTACTTGTGGTATTGCATTCTGGACCAAATAGAGAATTGTAGGGGTAGCCTAATAATAGGTAATTACAATAATTAATCTTAGAAGTAACAAAGTCATGGTTTATATGCATCTTTTTGAGACAGGATGTGCCTGATTTTTGCAATGTCACATAGGTTTAAAAAAAGTCAATCATTTAAGTTTGTTTCATGTGGGACTTGAATGAAATATCCTGATGAAAATTAACTCTGAGATTCCTAAGAGTGGTGCTTGAGGCCAGGGAAATTACAACCAGAGTAACTATATTATTAGACAATGTGCTTGGGGCCAAGTACACTAATATTAGTTTTATCTAAGTTTAGTAGCAGAAAAATGTCCTTTACATCCTTAAGGTAGGCTTGAAAATTTAGCCAACTGATTAGTTTTATCAGACTTCAGATGAAGAAGTACAATTGGGTATCATCTGCATAATATTGGATGTATATGTGTTTCCCACCAATATTACCTAAAGGAAGCATATATAAAGTGTATTGAATTTGTCCAAGCACAGAACCTAGGGGAACTCTAACTAACTTTCAGTAGATGGAAGATTTATCAGTAACATGTACAAACTGATATTGTTCTGATAGGTAAGATTTAACCCAGTTTAATGTGGTTCCTTTAACTCCAATTAAATGGTCTAGTCTCTGTAGTAGGATATTTTCAATAATATCAAATGCAACACTTAGATCTAACAAGTGTGCTGATATTAGACCGTTTACTAATACAGATTTAGATGAGAACAACTAATTATTAAGAGTCCACATTTAATTCTTCTAATTTGTTGTACTTGTTGTAGCGGTGGTGTTCATTTTTATTAGGTTTTTATCTATAATTCCTCCAGTCTGAGGGGTGTAGAGGCCCGTTTGGTCATTATTTGAAAGGGGTTATTTTTGAGAGCCATATGTAGTGTATTTAAAGCCATTGTATACCCATAGTCCAATCATGTGTGGCTAAAATATCTGACAGGTGAAGGTAGGTGAAGCTTGTGAAATGACTCTGTTGATGGGGTTCAAAGTACCTGCCTCCTAAACTCAGACTCCCTCATGACAAATGTTTCTGTGAGTTTGGCAGTGTGCTATGCCCATACCTTTCAGAGAGCCTCATCTGGTTTTGCAGAAGAAGGCTGATTCATGCTGTTAATCTTTTTGTGTCATTCTGTTTAGTTGCTTTACTGAAGCCAGGTCCAGTTGAAAGCTTGACCATATTCAGTTTCCTACTCCTGACGCTTTTTTTCTTGTGTCCTCCTCCTCTGAGCTCTCTTTTCTATTAGTTATACTTGTTCAGCTATCTGTCTTCTTAGATTTTCTGTCTGTGTTATGTATTTCCGTAATATGTCTCTGTCAAACTCTAAAATGGGATTTACATTTGAGGCAAAAAATTACTCTGCATTCTATCAATTTATACTGAGCTAATTTCCTCTTCTGTTCTTAGCTTGAGGACAAGCTTAGAGAAATCTTGTGGTGGCTCACATTTTATCCTTTGGGTCAGGAGTAGAGTTTGATCCAAGCAGTCACAAATAAATGTTTCTATAGCTTTTTGGGACTAGCGTTACCCACACTAACTTCTCTGACTGATTTAAAGGTGCACGTAATATCAAAAGGAAATGAGGTGGTTTTACACCTGCATCATGGGGAGTGTTAAGAAACGTAGCAAATTTATGAGTTAAGGGGGACAGTATGCAACCTGGCCATAAACAAGCTAAGCTATGCTGTCCTAGGTTCAATTTATGAACCTGAGACAGCATATATGTGAACATCATATAAGTCTCTACCCTATTAGAGGATGTGTTCAGGTAGAAGTAAAGATAACTAACTGGAACTAAGTTCTTTGACTCAAGAAACATTTCAACAATTCAGTTCAGCTCAGTTAGTCAAATAGGGGCCCCTTTTATTTTTTAAGCTTATCTGTTATCTAAAGGAAAGAATCCAAGTACAAGATCCAGCACATCCAGCTTCCTGAGTGGACTCATGCGAGTTGTGGTAATTGGATATCCCCTCAACTACTAAAACTCGGTTGTAAAAAAAAAAAAAATAGAAAACCTGACATTTTTATTACTCTTCTGATTAACAACACATCCCGTAACATAATAACTCTGCTGGGTCATGCTTGCAACAACTTTTAAACAGTAAAGCTTTTTTTTTTTTTTTTTTTTTTCATTTAAGCTAGCTTGCAACAGCAATGTCCTCTGTTCCCACTTCATCAATCTGCTTTTCCCTTTCCTTTGTATTTTATTTGCTATTTGGCCTTCTGTTGGACATTTAGAAGAACTGTAGTATTAAAACTGCCATCAAATTTAAATGATTGAACATTCAAATTTTTGGGGTTTTCATTTATACTACTCTCAAGGTTCAGCCACCTGTTTTTTTCTAGACAGCTATAAATAAACTAAAAACCCTTTTCATTTTTATGATTTCCAATTTTTTTTCCCTTTTTTATTCTGTTTTATTTTTTTTGAAAATCTTTACCATGATAGGAAAAGTTTGAATTTCTATCCTATATCTATATTTTTAGATTTATGCCCTAATACTGCTATTCAAATAGGATTACCTTTTCAGAAATGTTGTATATTTTGTACATCGGGGCTTCTGCACTAGAGCCTGTTAGAGGCCATAACCTGACTAAAATGTGTCTGTGTTCCTATGTGTATGGTTCAGTGCTATTGGCTCAATGCATGAGGCAAACTATGTATTGTGAGTGTGAATAGGGCTCAGTGTCAGTGCAGGGGATTAGCATGAGAATGGTGTGTTAGTGCTGGAAGGCCAGTACTTCATTTCTGTCACTCTGCAACTCATGCTCTCTCACCTCAGCCCTTTGCTCCTCCAAACACTCAGCTGTGGCTCAACTCAGCTCTCCATCACTGTCATCATTGCCTTATTCTGACTGTTAAATCTAAACTGCCCTCAACCAGTCTCATCATCCACTTACCAGAAACTGGTGACGACATGGAGAATAACCACACCTTCCTGTACTTTGCATATGGCAGCAACCTACTGAAGGAGCGGCTTCAGCTCAAGAACCCTTCTGCAACAGTACACTGTGTGGCCAGTCTCAAGGTACGGTCTGATATTTGGGGCATCAAAATTCTGTTCTGACTTGTACACAAATTAATTCTTTCTTTTTCTCTTTTTCAGGATTATAGATTGGTGTTTGGGAACCATAAAGGCCTTGCAAGTGACCGGTGGCATGGAGGTGTCGCCACCATAGAGCACAGCCCAGGGGACGAGGTATGGGGCGTGGTGTGGAGGATGAATATGTCTGATCTGGAGTCTCTAGACAGGTACATTTTCATTAATCAGTTTCTTAAATGTATATCCTCAAATTTTTTCCCGTGAAACTAACATTTACTGTGTGTGTTTTTATGTGCATGCATTGTGCACACACTTAGTCAAGAGAATGTTACATTAGGTGCATACAGTCCTGTGGAGTTATCGGTCAAGACAAAAGGCCATGAGCTCAACTGTCGTACCTACATAATGAACAGCTGTGTGTATGCCCCACCATCGCCACAGTACTTACAGGTAAGACTGCTTTCCCTGCATCCATGCTTGTGGGCTCAGAGCACTTAAATGTAATGCAGGCTGAGGGATTCCTTCCAGGCAGTTCCAAATGCCAAACAAATTCTTTAATTTATCATCTAGAGAAAGTCATCTTTTCCAGAACTTTAAAAAATAAGACTCTTGTTATTCTGATGTAAATCTTTAAAACTGACTCACAAATTTATAGGCTCTAAAAAGGCTGGAAAGCCTCACTTCTTCAAGAAGCTTCATTTGGCCATCACTTCTTCTTCCACCACTGAAAATACAGTGGCATAATAAAGAAAAATTTGACACAAAATTTTTGTTACTGTGAATATTTAAGCAAGTAAAAGGTAACCTATTTTCAGCATGAATTTGATGATTCGGATTGCTTTAATTTTTTTTTAAGCAAGATTAGTTTTTAATTTCTATCTTTTACAAAATAGCAAAAAAGGAAACGGGCCTAAAACAAAAGTTTTGAAGTTATTAAAATTCTGTACCATTTTTCTCCTAAGATACATAGGACACAGGAAAGTTTTTCTTATGATGACTCTTCCATGAAGGTCATATTTGTAAAGGCTGCACAGAAAAACAGTACACCTCCACTCCAGAGTCTGATAAATCTTCCTCAGGGTCTTTTGAGGTCTAACAGGAGTTTTAATTTGGCATTCTAGCAAATCTACAAGAAGTTTTCTTAATTAAATTACACTTTAAGGAAATTGTTACCTGAAAACACTTTGCTATCTTTTTATATTCTTCTCCTGCTTTACAAGCATCATTTTTTTTAATTATCATATCACTAGGTGACTGCTTAGAGGAGCCCATGGCTGCTGATTTTTGGGATAAGTTTTGAGGAATAAGAATATTTAAAAGTCTTTGAAAGTTGCATCACTTGGCCTTTCCTAATGATGACTGTGAGCAAGACATAATCATAACAAGCTAATTAAGCTCTGAATCCTTGGTAAAAGTCATCTGAGAGTTTGAATCCTGTGGGGTTGCCAAACCTTTGTATAATGGTCCTTTCCTTTTTTCACTCTAAAATTATACAATACACAAGTAACATATTGAACTTATTAAAAATGTTGAAAAGAACGTTTCACCTTCAACTCAATGCCTTCAGAGATCAATTAATCTTCTTACACTAACAAAGATTTTGAACATTTTCAGTACTGGAAGAAGTAGTGATGGCCAAACTAAGCTTCTCTGAAGCACTGAGGCTTTCCAGCCCACCGATGCACCAAATGCTCATTATGCTAAACTTCATTCAACAGTACCCATTGATGATATCTACATAGCTACTGCTGAACTTAATGTGTAGCAGCCAAAGAGACTAGTATAAAAAAATATGTAGTCCTGCTATTTTTTTCTCTTACCACTGTGTTTTTCATTATGACATTGACTCATAACTCATTACACATATTTGTAAAGCAATGTTAATAATGATGGATGACGGGATTACATTTTTGTTAGGATTCAGTGCTTGGGGGGACTTCACTGTGCAGTGCAGTGGAAGTGGAGGAGAGAAAGAAGACTATTATTACTATTATTATTGACTTTTATTTAAATGCATAACTCTCTTCAATGTTCCTGGCTCTTCTTACAAATGACTTGCCTAGCCTTAGGAGATACCCTCTCACGTGGCACTGAGGAGGCTGAATGTGATATAATAATGATAATAATAATAATAATAATAATAATAATAATAATACTCTGTTAAAATCTAGTACAAACTCTGCTACACTGATGAAGCATGAATGAAACTATCACCTACAATAACCTGCTAAGTGCCAGGTATTTTGGTTTCTTTTATCCAGAAATTGACAGCAAGCTGCTGATGTGTCCTGTGTAAACAAGGCCTTGTTTGACATGGGTAACATGATTTTCTGCAAAACGATACAAAGCCCCAAAGTGGAACATCATCTGGCACATCCTTCATACTCACATCACTTGGAAGAAGTACACAGATCCTTTACTTGCTTAAAATTACCAACATGGCAATGTAAAATAATACATCCAAGTGAAAGTCCTGCATGAAAAAATCTACTTGAGTAAAAACAGAACTATTTTCATTAAAATATGCCTTAAGTGTCAATCATGAAGATTTGAGTCCTGTAACTGCGAATGCAGTTTATTACTACAGGTCGCACAGTTCTTAGGGCGGCAAAACAAACTATTGTAAAGAAGTGAGGCAATAATTGGCCTTCTCCCATCATTCCTTGAGCAACTGTGATCTGATTTTATGCTGCAGCAGGGCACAGTAAAAGGTTGAGAAGTTAAAGGTGTCCAGCTAGTTAATTGCAGCTCTGTTTGGGGTAGCAGGACGGTATTTGTGGAATTGAGTCAAAACAAAGTACAGTGTATGTTCATGGCAATGAAGGAACATGTAACCCAGTGCAACAGTGTGGCTCAATGAAGTATGGAGCTCTATGGTTTTGGTCTTTTCATGGAATTTGTTGAAATAGAAAAACATTCAGTCAGTTGAAAATTTATAAAGTCCAGGCAGCATAAACAAAGGCCTTGCAGGAAGTCCTCTTTACTGAAGGTTATTATGTACAGTTTTTTTGAAAATGTTATAAAGAGGTGTTTAGAGAGGTCAAGTTCTATGGTCATTTTGGATTCCAATTGAGAGTACAGATATGTGACCAAAAAAATGAGTGGAGAAACAGGATGACAATGCCGCCATCCATAGGGCACAAGTGGTCACTAAATAGTATGAGTATGACAATGATTTGAATCAGATGCTATGGCCTTTGCAGTCAGAGGATCTCATCCCAGTTAAACACTTGATAATTTTTTGACCAGCATATTAGAGTTTTCCACCACCATCATCAAAACACCAACTGGAAGAATGGTGTCTTTTATACACACACACACACACACACACACACACACACACACACACACACACATATATATATATATATATATATATATATATATATATACACAGGTGTGTATGTGTATATGTGTGTCTGTATGTCTGTATACATGATGTATATATACATACACAATTAAGCTACAACGTTAAAAATGGTACTAGGTTTTAAGCTTGTTTCTGATTGTTAAACTTAGTTTCTTTAGGAATTTTAAACCAAAAATAAAGTGAAACATTTATTACTAATGACCATATCAAGAACATATACACTGTACTTAGTAACTGTTTAAAATGCAAAGTTGCTCTGAACAACTCAACTATATCTCCAGCCTGGTTGAAGGCATAGGATAAGGTAATAGCTCTTGGTTAACTCAGCATCAGTGTTATATTTTGAATTTGTGACAATGAAAACTCTGACATTGTCCCAAGTCACACATGGATGAAACTGTAAATTACATTTTTATTGAGCCTCACTCACTCTGTGTGATGTCAAACATGGTTTTTAATGTTGTTTTGAATTAGGAGGACAAAAGAATATGATCATGAATCGGGTCAGGGGCATGATCACCTATTCATTTCATTTCTCTCTGTGAAGCATCTGGAATTGGGGTCAGTTTGCTCACACCCCGAATCACCTGACAATGTGATCAACAGGTCAGAACAGTCAGGACACACCCCTATTGCAATTCTACATTTTACAGATCTGACAGCTTGTCAGTTAGATTGCCAGATTGTTCTTCTGCACATGTGAAAGCTCCAAACATCCCTGAGAGAAAAGCAGAATGCAGAGAGACACCATAGCTTTTTGGTCACAGCTTTGTCTTCTATACTGTATATGCAAGTCCACTGCATTGTTCCCTCTTTTATGCTGGTACTCGTTTCTGTGTGAGCTGATGGTTGTTCTCAAATTCCCTGTGATCTTTGGATCCTGACATACTCCACCTCACAAGGCTATAACATATGGAACAGTACAGCGTCCATTACAGTAAAGAGGTAGAAAGGCTACAGTATATTCATCCTGCTCACCACCTCTATCCAGTGTTCCATAAACTGTACATTCACTTCTGGCTAAGTCAGCTAATGGGAATAGGAAATGTGATTCCTGTGGACACTAACAGAAGACTGTGAGTAAGGGACTAGATACGGAATATATCTATAGTGCAAAGAATTCAGTACCCCTTCACCTTTTTCACATTTTGTTATGTAGCAGCCAAAAATCATTTAATCCATTCAATGATCATCAATCTCATCAATCAAAACTTAATACACCATAATGACAAAGTGAAAACAGAATTCTTGCAAATTGATTGAAGAGGAAAAACTGAAATATCAAATTGACATAAGTATTACTCAGTACTTTCTGCCATACATCTCTGCATATCCTCTCAGACTCTGTTAGTGTGACCTGAAAATGGTCACACAAGAGATGTTTGTTTTGGTTTAAGTCAGGGCTCTGGCTGGGCCAATCAAGGACTTTCAAAGAGTTGACCCTAATCCATTCCTGCATTTTCTTGGCTGCGTGCTTAGGGTCATGGCACTGTTGAAAGGTGAACATTCAGCCCAAGCTGAGGTCCTGAGCACTCTGGGCCAGGTTTTCTTTAGGGATATCTCTGTAATTTTTTCCATTTGGCAGGTGATGAGCAGTGTCTCGTTTCCTCCAGACATGACGTTTAGAACTGAGGCGAAAAAGGTTCAATCTTAGTTTCATCAGACCAGGGAGTTTTAGTATCTCACAGTCTGAGATTCGTTTAGATGCTTTTTTACAAACTGCTATCAGGCTTTCATGTGTCTTTCAGTGAAACAAGGCTTTTGTGTTGCCACTCTATAAAGTCCAGATCGGAAGAGTGCTACAGTGATGGTTTCCCTTCTGGAAGTTTCTCCTATCTCCACACAGGATCTCTGGAGCTCAGCCAGAGTGACCATCCAGTTCTTTGTCACCTGTCTCTGCTCAGCAGCCAGCTCTAGGAAGAGTCCTGGTTGTTCTAAACTTCTTCCATTGAAGAATTATACAGACCACTGTTCTATTGGGAACCTTCAATGCAGCAGATATTTTTTGTATCCTTCTCCAGATCTGTGCCTCAACACAATCTTGTCTCTGAGCTTTACAGCTGTTCCTTCAACCTCATTGCTTGTTTTTTTCTCCGATGGGCATTGTCAGCTGTGTGGCCTTATATAGACAGTGTGTGCCTTTCTAAGTCATGTCCAATCCATTGAATTTTACCAAAGTAGGACTCAAAAATCTCAAAGATGATAAGGAGAAATGGGAGGCACCTGATCAAAATATCAAGTCTTATAGCAAAGGGTCTGAATACTTATGTCAGTGAGGTATTTCAGGTTTTCCTTTTTTCATGATTTTTTAAAAATCAATCTATATTATAAGACACTGTTCATTTCATCAACCTATTCTGAAGACCATCGCCGTATTCACAAAGGGATTTTATCTTACATTTCTGAGTCCTTCTAAATTGCACTGAAGTTTTGTATCTTAGTTTCCCACTGAGAGATAACGAGTAAAATCTGGGAAAAGCCAGACACCTATTTATCACTATGTGTTTACATACCACTATCTGGTATTAATTCTTAATTCTGATGATCCTTTACTCTTTCACATTATACTTTGCTGTCCTTTGTATGAAAAAGGCTCAGTAAAGGGTTTAGTGTAACTGTCTGATTCTAACCTCACCTCCAAGTTCACTCTCTGTCTATTGAAACTCACCACACTTGACAGCTGAGTTCTTAAAAACATCAACAGTGAGCTGGGATAAAATTTGGGATTTTTATCTTTTATTGGTTATTATGAGAGAATCGGGTACTTTAGCTTAAGGACAGGCGTTATATTCAACTTCATCAACCACTGCAGGTCATTGTGATGGGAGCAGAGCAGAACGGCTTGCCAAAGGACTACCAGGAGAAGTTGAGAGCAATAATGACCAACATGTATGAGGGTCCACTACCCATGATGGCTGAGCTGGAGAGGGCCAGAAGAAGAGCTAAAGAGAGGGCCAACCACCTCTCTGATGCCTGATAATTCAGCTGAATGGTCCACTTTTTACTATAGGAAAGTACTTGTAACACTGTATTCACCGCAATACTGTAGCTTGACAAATTTACATAAGGTGGCTGCGTCATGCCTAACTTGGCTAACCTTAAATCCAGCAGCAAAGTTTATGATAGCAACTATTGTCAACCACTGATAGAATACACCATGATGGTTCTGTGGTCTAACTTGACTTGCTTGTGCAGATGAAAATTAGAGTATTAGATCCACCAGAACTGTTGCGGTAATATATAGTATATCACTGGAAGAGAACGATAATAGAGGTTGTTATATTCTTTTTTTTTCCTTCACAACTGTGTATTGAGTTTTTATGGTTGAGATATATTTCAATGCTTATATCCTGCTCGTAATACTACTTTGAGTCATGGACAAAATAAATTTATAGGGCCACACCAGTGTCTCTGAGAGTTTTTGCCTATTAACTACAAGTAAGATATATTATTTTACCTACCCTCCACCCTCAAATGTTGCATGCCAGTGCTGTTACAGTATGAGTGCAGATAGATTTTTCCCTTCTACTCCACAGTTCCAACAACAACATAAATTCCTAAAATAATAGCAAGTATAACATTATTAGCTAAATAAAGCCAGTCAGTGACTACAGGATTATTTCAATACCATGTGAAAATAAATGGAAAACAATGACTGCCTTGGAGATTAAAAAACTTACATTAAAACTCTGTGGCCCTTACTTGGAGCGAAGGAACCTTGCAGACACAAATATGTTATTATCTTATTTGTGATGCTAGTTGTTATCTCTCAACTAGCCAAGTGTAACATAACATGAAATGTACATTAAAGTTGTGTATGTCAACACAGTCACAACTTCTACTTTGTCATTTCACTTTACTAAACGAAGAGACGTAAAATAGAAATCTTTGCCAAGGACTAGAATTTATGTGTAGTCAGTTTGTCGTTCATGGCTTGTGACAGACAGTGTTATGTCCAAACATTTTTTTAGATTATTTTTGGGCATTTTCTGCTATTATTAGATAGTAGAGAGATGGCAATTAGCAAGGGAGAAAGATGACATCAGAGGCAGACCAAAGCTACTCTTTGACTGTTTTCAGCATTCACTGACATCATTTTAATGGTGAGAAGTTTAAGATATCTTAAATGTGTTAGATTTAGCTGGAATGATGTATTTTTTATTTTTCCAAAGCTCTTCTCTTTCTGCCTTGTCATCTCTTCACTGTGTCCTGGTGAAATCTGCTGGGATGTCACTGTATTCTTTTCAATGAGTTTGCGCAGAAGGAAAAGGGAGGAGGATTAAATAATATCATGTGGAAATAAAAATGCAAGATAATCAACCATACTTTAACATTTGTGAGTTGAATAATAGGTGTTAAATGAGAACTTCATACATCTTTAGTCATTGAGTTTTTCAATGTTTCCCTCTGTTTGTTAGAAGCTCTGTTTTAGAGCACATGGACAGCCTCAAAAAGAAAAATGATTTGATTAATATATGTAAATATCTATTGCTCTTTATTATTGGTAACTTTATTGTAAACTATTTTATCTATGTTGGGATCCTGTAGGAATGATGACTCAGTTTTTCAAGTGATCTCACTGGTCAGCTGTTTTGCTGCTTTTTCTTGTACATGTATGCTGACATGCATGCAGCCTGTTGCAGTTGTGTCTTATCATATTCTTATTTTTCCAACTTTTTAACTTTCTTTTTTTGTCATATTTGTTTAAATTTTAACTGGTAACTTATTTAAACCATGTTCTGGTCTGTTTTTTTTTCACAATGAAACTACTTCTTCAGTTCCTTTTTTGAATGCTGTCATTCTGTTATGCTAATGTACGTAGCAACTTCAAGGTCAAATTTTTTACACCCAGGACTTATTGGGCTGACTTGGGCCAGCTGGCATGGCACCATGAATGATGGACAGCCCCTTAAAAATCAGCAGGATGACACACAAAGGATGCAGAGGAGGAAGAAAGCAATGAAAGATGAGAGCTGGGTCCAGAAATCAGAGACTGATGAGGAGGAGGTTTAAGCCATATCTCCCTTCTATGTTCAAATGATGGTGGAGCTAGTGGTCCCTCCAAGGAACTGGAGGGCCTTTCATGAAGTTTAGTGTTGTGTTTTTCATAGAGACGTGGCTACAAAAAGATACTCATATCCCATCACCGCTATCAACAGCTTTCAGATGTTTTAGGTGGACAGGAAAAGAAACATTAATTCAGCCCAGA
The DNA here is from genome assembly GCA_016859345.1 of Istiophorus platypterus. Classification (NCBI taxonomy): domain Eukaryota; kingdom Metazoa; phylum Chordata; class Actinopteri; order Istiophoriformes; family Istiophoridae; genus Istiophorus; species Istiophorus platypterus. The sequence goes on along the minus strand of CM029126.1, from coordinate 27,685,124 downwards.
AACTGAACTGTTAGAAGTAGGGCTACGTCCATACTTCATTCTGGGGGAGTTCTTACAGGTCATCTTTGTTGTTGCAATCACCTATATGACATCATCCATTCTGTTACTGCAAGACTCCGTACTCCGCAACCCAGTGCTTTCTTCACGACCTCTTAAGCTGGACAAGACTCTCCCTATTTTCACTCAGTTTGTGAACACACTGCCAGAAGAAGCAGGACCCAGGACCTGCTCTTTGGAAGTGGTAAAGAGGCCTGGATATTCTACTTTGCACATTACTTTATCCTTCAGCACATTACTTGATCCTCCTTGATCCAACAAGTTAGCCCTGCTGCATAATTTTCCATTGTGATCTACCCTGATTAAAAGTCAGCCAGCCCCTGGTTTTCCTCTGTTTCACACATACAAACAGAATATTTTTGAAACAGCTCTTTTTGTGTAGATGGAATGGAATGTTTTCTTCAAGTGGCAAAGTTGTTGTTGAGGTCTAACATTATTCCAAGACTGCAATCATGTGGCAGCTGTGCAATGCATAAAATCATGCAGATACAGGTCAGGAGCTTCAATTAATGTTTACATCAAACATCAGAATGGGGGGGGGGCTGATATCATTAACTTTGACCATGGCATTATTGTTGGTACCAGAGGGACTGGTTTAAGTATTTCTGAAACTGCTGATCTCCTGGGATTTTAATACAAAACAGTCTCTTGAGTTAACTCAGAACTCAGAAAAGCTAACGAAACTCAGAAAACTACTCTTTAAAAATGTGGTGAGCAGAAAGCTATCTCAGAAAGCATAACATGTCCAAGCTTGTCATGGAGGGCACTACAACTGCAGAAGACCACAACAGGTTCCACTCCTGTCAGCCAAGAACAGAAATCTAAGGCTGCAGTGGATACAGTCTCACCACAACCACACAGGTAAAGACTGGAAAAACAGAGCCTGGTTTGATGAAACTGGATTTCTGCTGAGGCAGCAGATGGTTTGCTCAGAATTTGGTGTCAACAGTATGAATCCAAGCACCCAACCTGCCTTGTGTCAACATGCCAAGCTGCTGGTTGTGTTGTAATGGTGTAGAGAATGTTTTCTTGGCACACTTTGGGCCCCTTGATACTAATAAATCAGGGTCTGATGCCACAGTCTGTCTGAGTATTGTTGCTGACCATGTGCATCCCTTAATGGCCACAATTTACCATCTTCTAATGGCATGATAATGCACCATATCAAAGAGCAAAAGTCGTCTAATGAACAGTACAGTTCACTCAGTGAACTCATATGGCTTCCCCAGCCACCAGATCCTAATCCAATAGAACATTCTTAAGATGTGGTAGAACAGGAATTTGGCAGCATGAATGTATAGCTAAAAAATCTGCAGAAATGATGCGATGGATTAATGTTAGCATGGACCAGCATCTCAAGGCAATATTTCCAACATCTTGTGGAATTCAACTGAGGCTGTTTTGAGTACAAAAGGATGGCCTACCTAGTATTAGTAATATATTCCTAATAAAGTAATCATTGAGTTTAGTCCAGACCTCTTGTGCTATGTGACAGTCTATTAAGAGATGCTGTTGTGCTCAATCTTCCTTAGAGTAGCGGGACATTCTTTTATTGTATGTCATGAAACTCACAAGAAGTGAAAGAAATAAGCTACTGAACAGGTTTTTCCAGGCTCTACTGCTAATGCATTAATGTGGTACCATCGCTGTTGGGCTCAACCTAGAAATACATGGATTAATCCACTATAAAATTTTCTCTGGGGCCAGAGCACATGCACCAATGGACCTTGGCTCAGAGTGATGGCCTTTTCTTGATAGCATGCTTTACGTCTGGTAGAATAACTGTGGTGACTTCCTAAATGTTTTATTCTAGCCTCAGCTTCTGATAGGGTGGGCACGTCTTGTAAGTGTCTTGCCCCTTGTCCCTGTGTGTGTGTACGTTTGTAAATAGCTCATTTTATTTGAGCACATTGTTGAGAACTCAGGTGGAGGCTACTTCTCATTCTGGATGAGTGTGAATGTGTGTCCTAGAGAGTCCCTGTATAAATAAAATATGTAGAGTTTAGAGACCATCCCACCAGTGCCAGGCTGTTAATCATTTACAGAGTAATTCATGTGTGGTGCTTGTATAACCACCAATTGCCATTTTGTGGATGGCTACCCCAGGTGACAGGTCTGACACCAGGAAGGACACGCACATCCTAAGCTGATCAGTAATAACTCATTATGGTCTCAATATCCATAGACATTCACACAAACTTATCTGAAGATGCACATGTCATCTTCACATCAGGTGTCCCACCAACAACTCCTGCCTAACAGCAACCCTTAGGGAACATGAAACCTAAAATAAAGAAACACAGTGAATACAGAATTCTCAAAGTTTTGTTCATTCATTCATGCACTCCCGTTTTTTCCAAAGTGACTGACTCTCCTGTCATTTCAGGTCTTGCCACCCCCATCTGCCCTGCAGTATTTCCAGGCCTTCCTGCCATTCCCAGCCCCTTGATTCCAGACACCCATCTGCTCACTTCTTCCCCAGTCCCTCAAATCCTACTGGAATTTCAGTATTTTTTCCTGCCCATTTTTGATACCCTGACTGTTTTTTGGACTATGCCTTTTTCCTGCCCCAGTTAATGTTTGTCTTTGATTCCTACCTGTTTGTTGCCAACCCAAACCTGACAATGGACTTCACCCTCCACTATTCCCCTTTGTGTGCCTTTGTTTACAACTTTCAGTGAAGATGAAACTTTTGAACTTTTATAATCCTCTTAGAGTGGAGCATTTGAGTTCTGACTGTACAAGGGGCATTTTGCTGATGCCAGTACCATCTACTACCGTGAGTAGCAGCTCTCTTCCCTTCTGTGTTGTCTGTAGGAGGTCACCACCCTACTTCAAGCACCTCCTAGAAACCATCTGAGAGCAGGTCCAGCAGCTCTCCGTCCTGAGAGAGTAATAGTTGCCTACATTGTCTCTTTGCTCAAGGCAAAAACAAGGGTTTTGGGGCACCAAGTTGAAACAACAATGTTGAGTTTGTGTGTCAGGTTCACTGCAGAGCATAAGAAGGTCTTTGACCACATTTACTCTTAGAGCAGAGGAGCCATGAGTTCTGCTTAACATGAACTGGTGAATAGGTGGCTGAGAGCTCCATCAAGCTTGATGATTGCAACAAAGTGCAAGAGGAATAAACCCTACCTGTAAAATGCAATGTCCACAGTAATACACCTTGGGCTTCCTGTTTATATTAAAGATGAACTGGTGGCACAAAAGAGTTTCCTACAGAGCGTGATGACCCTACCTCTAATCCATCTACATTTAACACCAGCTCCAAGATTGGCACGAAGAATGAGGTCAGCCCACCAGTTCCTGAGATTCTCCACATTCATCTCTAGAGCCTCCTCATCTACCTTACCCAGCCTTGTCAGCTTTGTCTCCTGTCTCTGCTCCAAGACTGTCCTTACCCTATGCCACCAAGCCACACCAGACTCTCTCCAGAGGATGAGTCTCTGGTTGCTTGGGTCCAGAAGGCTTAAATTGTAGCATTGATTCTTGATGCATCGAGAAAAACAATGAGTAATACAAATGTTAACAAGACAGTACGAGTGAAATACCAGCCCAAATCTGAACACTGTCCTCCTTGCAGGACGTAGGATATTCATCATGGGCCATTAAACCTATCCAGACATGTGTTATCAATCAATCATAGTATATTTGTCTACTTTAAGGGTAATCAATAAAAGCAAATTGTACAATTGATCAAAAATGTAAAATGTTAAATAATGCATCAAGCAAGTATTTTATTGTCCCTCAAGGTCCATAAACATGGCACTCGCAAATCAGAACTCATCTAATTAAAGATATAAAGGTCTTTTAAACTCACATGTATGTGTAGCACAGTTAGTTGCAAGTTAAATGTCTCCATTCATTGTTGGCTCAGGGTTGAAGTAAAGATGCAGTGACCAGTCGCAAGTAGAGGTTGCCCTTGTGATGTATTTCTTGTAAGCTTGGAGCTGCTCATCAATCCAATTTTTCAACTACTTCGTCCTAATTCTTTGTCCTGTCTTTTTCATACTCCAAAGGAACACAAAGAAACATTTTCTAAATTTATGAACTGACATAAATAGACTTAATAATCAAGTGATGTGTGAATGTTTAATCGCTAATGGTGCTGGATAATTTTTTTACTTGTGTACTAACTTTATTTATATAGAACTTTTCTTAACAATGTTGCAGAGTTCTTTACCAGAAAAACAAACAACATGAACAAAGAGAAAGTAAAAACAATAAAATGAATAAGATCAATAGAAAACGAATAACACAGTACAATAAACAAAGTCTTGAAATAACATCACCATCAAAAACCGGTACCCCTCTGACTCATCTGTTCTGCCTTCAAACTTGGTGGGGCTACCATTTTAACAAAACTTAATATAGGAGTTAAGAGTTAGGATTAGGAGTTAAGTTACCCCTAACCAGTTCAAGGAGCTGGAAACCCTAACCCTAAGCACAAGACAAGATTTTTAATGAAATTAGACATGTAGTCCCCTCTATTCTACTCACAAAATATTTTTAAAAAATGATTAACCTTAAAAATTCTGTTCACCTACTAGGACAGAATTTGATTACCAAGCATCACTGATGTAAACACAGAGTCCTCCACCTGTTCCACTGGAGTCCTGTGTTCCATAAACATGGAACATGGCCCACCCATCGAGTGGAACAACTCAGTTATTGCAATGGAACCAGGTCTCTGCAAAGGTCTGAGCACAGTAGTCTCCAATCTCCTGTTGCTGAGTGAGCCTGAGTCCTACCTCTTCCATTCCATTTTCCTGTCAGCAGGCTTCAGCGAGAAGTATGCTGTATAGAGGAACAGGCTTTGGTCCAAGCTTCACTCTTATCACGGCTCTCTTCCCTGTGTTTTTTGGTTGATTGCACTACTTGCAGTGACATTTTGTCCAGCTGCTCTGGCTGGTCAGAGGATAACAAGGGAGAGATGGTCTGAAGGTCTGCTTTTGTGATGGTGATGAGTATATTTTTGTCCGAAGTAGTCATAAGTAAATCATGCCTCAGTAGTAATGGTGAAAAAATAGTAAATTAACAAAAAATTGTAGTAAAATGGAAAGGAGCTCTTGGCTGCCACATCTGAATGCACTGTAGTCACCATTGTAACATACAGTACATAACTTAAGAAGAATGATGTCCTTTTCTCTCCTGAGTATTTATGACCTGATGACGATCAGAAATGCAATGACCCACATTTGTTAGAGCAATCAGTTCATCAAATTAATTTTGGTGTTATTTGTCAACTAGAATTGAATTAGTTTTCTTAGGTTTTCTTCAAAGCTGGTGTTGATGTCCTTGTAAATCCAGCACAGCATCTGTGAAGATATGTAAAGGCATAGATTGTGCATTGTCAAAGTAGGAGCTACCTCTTGAAAATGACACAGAGGTGTCAGTGAGAGGGAAGACCCCTTTGAGTTAGACCTTCAGTGTCTTAAATGAGACTCTTTAAATGACGGGGTATCTCAGGGTGTCTTTCAGGGCTGAGAGTGTAGGACCCAAAAGGTTTACCTTCTAGGTAAAGCAGCACTGGAGCTAAACTTACAATGGGGTAACCTTCCCTCCCCAATCCTAAACCTTAGGTAGGCACTAACTAAGCGGTTTAGAATCCCTCTTGTACCTGTTTTCTAAATATCAGGGGCAGTCCATTAGTTTGTCACTTTAATATACAGCTAGATTCATAAATATTTGGACAGTGACACAATTTTCATAGTTTTGCCTCTGTACACCAACATACACCAACATATGAAATTAATGAATAAAAAGTCTGGAAGACCACAGTAGACAACTAAAGTGGACGATTGCACAGTTATTTTCTTGATAAAGAATAACCCTTCACAACATCTAGCCAGGTCAAGAAAAGTGTCCAGGAGGTGGGTTATCATTGTCAAGTCTAGTCTGGAACAAGAACAAGATTCTGACAGATGAAATCGAGATTTATTCATTTTTTACCAGAATTATGGGAAGAGTATGGAGGAGAAGAATGGCTCATAATCCAAAACTACCACATCATCTGCCAGACATGGTGGATACAGTGTTATGGCATCAGCATGTATGGCTGCCGATGGAACTGGGTCATTGCTGTTTATTGATGATGTGATTGCTGATAGAAGCAGCAGGATGAATTCTGAAGTGTATAGGGCTGTACTATCTGCTCAGATTCAGCCAAATGCTGACGGTGGCTGCACTAAATGCTTGGCAGTGCATCTCAAGGGAGGAAACTCAGCATTCTGTGATGTGCATGGGGTTCAGACTTTAGACAGTGATTGACTGCAAATTATTTTTATCCAAGTACTAAAAATAATCCTTATTTTTATGATTATGTTGGCAAAATTATCCAAATACTTCAGTTCCTTGCATTCATACGTCAATGTTGTTTCCTGTTTCTGTCAATGGCACATCCTTTTATGCTCTGTCATACCTTTATATGGTTAAATGTTACCGTAGCAAAAAAACCTGTCCTCCAGCTCTAAAAACTTGAAAGTGTGACTCAAAACATTTATTGAATTACAATGTATATATAAAGTAAAGTAAACAGTGAGAGTAAAAACTTAAGTAAGAAATATCAGAACATCATATGAACGAGTATTATTAGCCTCCCTCAACATTCTCCACTCTCCTGTGTCCCTGGGGAGCAACTGTGGTCATAAAGGTCACATATTTTTATTATATTTCATTATCTCCTGTGCAGCTATATCTCCAGCTCTTGGGATAAAAATTTGGCAACAAATACACAGAACTGAGGCTTCCAAAAAATATCTCTTCCAATGTGTATCTCTTTTTCACAAGTGAAATTGCATGTCTTCTTGCCATCACCTACAGTATATTTTGGGAGTGGAAATCAATACAATTTCACAATTTCGCAATTATTATTATTTTTTTAACCTGAGATAGCAGCAGGATGCACTCTGGGACAAGGATAAGGTGGCAAAGGCAGTTGAAGCTCTGGGAAATGTTCCGCTGGGAAACTTTGGTTTCTGGCATCCATGCAGATGAACCTAAACATTGTTGCAGGCCAAGAACACCCCTTTTGGACAACATTATCCTTTGGTAGTAGTGCCACCTTTCAGTAGGAAAGTGCACCCTGCCTGTTTTGACAGCACAAGGGGGACCAACACAATATTGGCAGGTGGCTTTAATGTTGTGACTGATCAGCGTATAAATATGTGATGTACAAGATACAGTATGAATCCTTATGCATATTTATGCTGTTTTATGATTGGTTGGTGATAGGCTGATTTGACTCTGTTAAAGCCACTAAATACCATGTTGTCATATTCTTCTGATCTACTTTGTCCATTTCCTTTGCATATCAGGAAAACTCACTGTGAATTATCACTAATAAAAAGACCATAGGAGCTAAAAGAGACTTAACCTTTCATTTTCCTCTGGGGTGACAGATTAAACATTTGCATGGAGCTAGTAAATTTGCAAACTCCAGACTTAAACATTCTTTGATGGGTTGTGTAAATGTAGGGAGTAAGGGGCCACCACTTGGGCTTCAGATGAAGTGAATCTGGTGCTAATTAAAATATAATTATTTTTTAAGTCATTGTTTGCTGAAGGTGCTAGGATGTCAGAGCAGATTGTTTTCAGAGCCCGTTACTATATGGTGCTTATACAAGGGAAAAGTTAGGATTTTTAACTTCATTTTAGTTTTGGACTGACCCCAGCTGTCCCTCTCTTCTGCATGTCTGAAAGAACACTATAGTGTAGAGAAGCTGTTCTGGGTTATGGAAACAGGACAAACTATTGGCCTCCTCAAGAGTCGAGCCTTGTAAAATTCCATGTCTGTTGACAAAACATGTCCCCTTTGCGCCCCTCTGTGAGCTATGCTGCTCTAAAGCATCCCTCTCCAGAAACTCTCTCCTCACTTCACACATTTCTTTCCAGGCCTCTTACCCACCCAAATAGAGCTGTGACAGAAACCAAAATAAACACAGAATCTGAGACAGAGGAATGTATCTAGGACAGAGAGTTGTCTTTTCTGTGGGGATCAAGGCTAAACAGATTATTTTCTGCCGTGCAGCTGCAACTTGCATTTATAGAATCACATGGCCACCAGCAGTGCAGAGCAGAAGGATAAATACTGGAGACTCCCATCAAGTTCCTTCCACACACAACAGGACTTACAGTGTGGTAAAATGTTCATCTAGGGTTAGAAGTGCCCTATCTGCCATTTGATTCTAATTATCTCAAAAGCAGCCAAAATAGCCAGCCAAAAACCCATGAAGATGAAGGTCAAAGTGCAAGATGTGCAGCAGATGCTGATAACATGTATTCTCTCTCGCTCCCAATGCCAGCTCACCAGTGCAGTGGCACCTGAAGTTGCCATTCCTGGCAAAAGAGCCAGGAGCTTCATTGTTCCGGAGCTGCGGAGTGTGTGAGGCTAGCAACGTTTTAATCATAGAGGGACATTTATATTAATTAATTCTGAATTCTGATGTTTTAAAGTGTGGCTTTTAGTCTTTAGGTGATTTCAGTTTTTACTGATAGAGACTTCTGTCATCACATTCTTTAGGTATTAAGTGAGATTTTAGGGTTAGCTATCAAGTGACGTGCTCTACTCAATAGTATAAGGCAGTGGGTTTACATGTATTACATTGTTGGTGTTGTCTATGACAGACAATCATGTCTTCACCGTATCAGTCTAGTCGGTCTAGTGGACCCAATCCATGTACACTGAGTGCTCCTGCTTTTGCCTCGGTAATGTCACAATTCCTAGCTAGTGATATTTGGGGTCAAAAGTTGCCAGGTAATACTCGTATCTGCCTTTCACTCCCAGTGTTTCAGCTGCAAATTGGACTCCAACCAGAGTGGAGAGTATGAACCAGTTGCTCTGAGACCGGTTTGTAGACAATATTGATTATTGTACACTAAGAACGGAACTGAAAACACCAATTTATGCAACTCAAACTATGACTCTTTCAGATGCTGAGGAGTCACCACAACACAACTGTGCCAGACTACAAAGGTAATAGTACAGCCCACTGTCCCATCCATATTCTGTATGGATACCACACTACTGTCCATCACTGACATGTGTTGTTTACTAACTCAAGTGGTAAAATCGCCAAGCCCACTCTAACTGTAGGCATTGCCAAACTACCAATCATATTCAGCAATACTGCCCCCATCAGGAGAGGGGATTAAAGCAACAGTCCTACCTAGCCAGCTTTATGCTATTTAGTACCTACCCTGTCAGTGGGCTGACAGAAGGGCAAAAGAACATGGCATGCCATGACCCATCCACAGAATACCTGTTTGGAGAATGCCAAATGGTGAATGATAAAATGGCAGGTGATACTATTCTACACCCTGTGGACACTAACTCACAGGTCAGCATGTTGCAAGAGAGCACCTTCAAGCATTTGTAGGGATGGATAGATAGCTGACTTGTCAGCATGGTTCCATCTGACTGCTGCTAATGATCAAACCAGGTTGTGAAGTGCTAGATATCATGGTGGGTCTATTGAAAGTGGAACATTGTGGAGTAGCCATGATGCAGTAATTCCCCTTTGACTCAAAACATCACAACCTCTCCATTCATCTTACACATTAAGGTACCATAGAAGCCTGGTTACAATCAGTTGTTTCAAATCAAAACACCAGAAACTGTTAACTCTGTCCCAGTTGACTTTTCAAGTGTCAACCTATCAAACAAGAAGCAGTGACAAGTGCTGAAACTGTTAGAATGAGAAAAGTTCTCCCTCGCTGAACATAACTATGGGAGAATAGGCACTCTGTATCATTAGATTCCCACTGGTGAAGCCCCATCCATCCGTGAGATGCACAGACAAATCCCACTTAACATTTATGCAGAGGAACGTGCTCATTTGCAGGACATGCTGGAAGCAGGAGTCATCTGACAAAGCTGCAGACCCTGGGTATTCCCCATTATATTGGTGTGGAAATGAGATGGCACTGTGTTGACTGTTGCAAGGGAAATGCAGTAACACACAAAGACACATTCAATCTGCCAAGAGTGGAGGAAACATCTAAATACAGCAAATAAAGCAAAAAGGCAAAAATATTTCTCCACTGCACTTGGCTAGTGGCTATTAAACAGTTGGGTGTTCATTCTGAAGACCATCAGAAGACTGCCTTCATTACATACATGGGCTTATATAAATTTAACAGAATGCCATTTGGATTATTTAATGCTCCTGCAACCCTCCAGTGATTCATGGACATCTGCCTGGTTCTCTGAGATCTGACTTTGCCGCTCACTTGAAATATCTTGGAAGGTCTTCACCTGGCCCACCAAGCATAGCCTTAGACTGAAGCCAAATAAATGCCACCTGTTTCACTCCTCTGTCTTAGTCATGTAATGCTCGAGAGCAGTGTCACCACTGTCAAAAACAAAGTGAAGGCTGTTTTGGAATACCAGAACCACTGATAGTGAAAAGCTGAGAGTTTTCCTGGCGTTGGTGGGATTCTACCAGAGATTTATCCACAACTTTGTTCCCTTGCATGCTTTGCTGGCAGAACTGCTATGAAAAAAGGCACCTAAAGTGAGCCCTGCATTGTCTGAATAGATTCTGATTGTCTAAATAGATCCTGATTGCATTTGAAACAAGCAATCACAAATCCACCAATCCTTGCCTTTGCTAATTACTCTCTGCCTTTTAACGTCTTCGCAGACGCCAATAAGTAGGGCCTGGAGGCAGTTTTCTTCCATGGGAGGAAGAGAGTTTATTGCAATCTGCTGGAGCTTGCAAACTCCAGTTCCAACTTGGAGTTCTTTGCACTAAAATGTGCAGCAACAGAAAATTTTCATGAGTACTCAATGGGCTCTAAAGTCACTGTCTTTGCCAATAATTTTCCACTTGCTCACTTGACAGCAAAAAATGGGCAATGAGAAAGAAGGTTTTGCAGGTACATTAGGGGCAGCTGTAGCTCAGGAGGTAGAGCCACCAACCAGAAGGTCAGCAGTTCAATCCCTGGCTCCTTGGACAAAATACTGAACCCCAAGTTACCCCAGATGTATTTTCAGTTTGTGCTGTATGAATGTGTGTGTGAATTTGTTAATGGTTGAATGTGACAGTAGTAAAAGTATAGTCCATTTACCATTTACACACCATTTGAATTGGCACATTTGAACTTTGAGATGTAGATGGCCTCTCAGAGTAGCAACAAGCAAGCACAGACAGGGAACAGTCAAGTTGCCCTTCCCATCCAGTTAAGTGACATACAAGTGGGCAGGACTCCATTCAAATGGCAAGAGGCTCAAAGTAAAGGTACAATCATGCACACTTTGTCCTATTTGTAATCCAACCTCGTATATACAATGGATGATTCAATTTGAACTTATTTTTACACACATTATACATCATTTTTGTTGTGTTATGAATCTCATTGGTCACACAAAGTACCACTTCCTAAAAATGTAAACAATCTCAAAAAAAGCTTTAAACCTGTGATTTTTATTAAATATAATCAAATGACTGCCTAATATAAAACTGTTTTGTAATGTTATTAAACTAACTAAGAACACATAATTCTGAAGCAGCTTTTATTATGCGCAGCCCTGTTGGAGTGTTCCTGAGGAAGTACTTGTTAAATCTCTGCATAGGGTTCTTAGTAACTCCTTCGTCCAATAATAATTTGACAGTGTTTGACTGTCAAGATATGTTGGTCCCAAATGGAATCAAACAGTGGGAGTAGAGTCTTCATTCTGCATGAAGAGTCTGTCAGGGGAGATTACTGAAACCCAGACTAACTGAATTCTTTTAGGGCTAGCTCCTTATTGCTGCTTTTTCAGTGGAAGAGACTAAGGCCTTAAACCTTTGGAAACCATATTTTTTCTCTAATATTTATGGCTGTATTAAAGTGAGAACAGGGCTCTTCTTTTTTCACACTGCATACTGATAACATATTTTACCTGTTCATTTAGTTTGTTCGATTGCTTTGTGAAACCAGAAACAGGTACTCTATCCTGTTATACAGCCCTCAGTCCTAAATGCTGAGCCCACTGGCGTCCCACAGGCCCTGACAAACAAGAGTTAAATGGGACACAGCAAGACTCCACATGTGGGCCATTACACAACCAGCTGCTCACCATCTGAGATTCATGATGACCTGAATGGAACGGTTTTCTTTGGGACAGTAGATTTTTCAGTTAAAACGGTGGGATCTTTGGATTTTCAGGAGGAACCTAGACAATGTTTCCATAAAGACACATTGCTTTTGAGCTTTTCAGATATGATTTTCTGATGCTTTAAGCAATATGCACATCCATTGTCTTGTAGTGGAAGCAGAAATATATTGTTAGATAGAGGGTGAGAAAAGCGAGAAAATGTATTTGGAATAACCTATAAACCATTTCATCAGAAAAAATGAAATGCAAATAAAATTTATAAAATTTAGGATTGGTTGGGACTAATACCACTTGTAATACCACTGCAGTGTAATACCACTGCACAAACCCTTAAAATGGCATGTAATGAGTACTAGGCCATGAAAGAGTAAATAACATTAAATGATTACATAACATAAATGACGACAGGAATTATCCAATAGCATGAAACCAATAAGCGGATAAAACACAAACACAAACAAACACATACACACACACACACACACACAGACACACACACACACACACACACACACACACACACACACACATACACACACATACACACACACACATATATATATAAGGGACTGGAGCATACTCTACCAATCTGTTGTGGCCAGTGCAGTCTACTGGAGTTGCAGCATCACAGCCAGTGATACCAAACAAAGTGTAGCCAAACTGTCTAAAGACTTGTAGAACATCTCAACCAAGTGGTTAAACAGTGGAGCACTTTCAGTGAGAGATTTCTTTAGCTTTGCTGTGACAGAGAATGCTTAAGGAAGTCATTCCTGCTAGCTGTTTTGTAGGAAAGACCATCACTGGCTGGATTTGTTGAGACAGTATATCTTTTGAATGAATTAACCCCTTCATTAATTAACACCAGTGGAGCCACCATAAGGTGGTTGAGGTGGGTAGGGGATGTACAAAGTGCACATATGTCACACCAAAAACTGTCACAATTAGAGTCCTCTCTGGTTTTGGAAACAAAAGCAATTTGGTTAAGGTTAGGGAAAGATTGTTGTCTTGGTTGATTGTAAATAAATAGGATGTTTCTGAAGTGATGGTGAATGCGTTGGCTGGACCACAACAGTGGGGCCAGCCTTATGGCTGAATGTCCATGATTGACTGACTGCATGATAAAGTTAATCCATTGGTCTGCCAAATGCCGTATGACTGAGTGCTGAGGTTACACCATTGATCAGGAGTGGAGGACCTAACAACAAATCTAGCAAATTTTTGGACCATCCTTAGTAACTTTTCATAGAAAAGAGTTGCCATTATTGTCCCACAAGGTCAGACTTTCCCTCTGCAGGCTAACCTCTCCAGTAACTTATACTGTATGATTCCACTGAAATTAAGGTGTAACTTTGTCAATGAATCAATACATACAAGACACTTACCCATTCCTATTGGTAGCTAAATATAAGTACAGTGGAACAAGTGAGTAACAATTGGGAATCTTAGAGAAAAGGATAAATAAATTATACTACAGTATTTTCCAGGTCCTGGGTTCATCAGTATGAGAATATGAGAATTAGTTCCTTTTTTTGTTCATCCAGACCTGCAGCAGCTCATTATGAGCAGTCTGGAGTAGAAAACAAACTTAAATTTCTAAAGCACAAAGCTAAGGAAGGCTTGTATTGTCATCCAATACAATATAATACAGTAACAAATAAAAAAATAAAATTCCCCTCTCACCCCATGATGGGGGGTGGTGTGTCCTCCTCAAGCTCGAGTCCTCTACCAGAGGCCTGTTTTAGTTTGAGGGTTCTATAAAGTATCTTCCCTGTTCCTAGGACTGTGCTCTTCTGGACAGAGACCTCAGATGTTGTACCTGGAATCTGCCAGAGCCACTTTCCCACATTTGTGCATCAAAGCTCCCAGTGCTCCTGTCACCACTGGTATCACTGTTGCTTTTACTCCCCACATCTTTTGTAGCTCCTCTTTCAGCCCTTGATATTTTTCCAGCTTCTTGTGTTCCTTCTTCCTGATGTTACTGTCACTTGGGATTGCTATGTCTATCACAACTGCCTTTCTCTGTTGTTTGTCCATCAACACTATGTCCGGGTGGTTAGCCATCACCAGTTTATCAGTCTGGATCTGGAAGTCCCACAGGATCTTAGCTAAATCTTTCTGACCTTGGGACTTCCAGCCCTGTTCCAATACTCAGTGTAGATGTTCCAGTACACTATACCAGCCACTTGGTTATGGCGTTCCACGTATGCTCTTCCTGCCTACATCTTACACCCTGCTATTATGTGCTGAACTGTCTCAGGAGTATCTTTGCACAGCCTTCACCTGGGGTCCTGTCTGGTGCGGTAGACCAGTACCCCTATCGATCTTGTGCCTGTTCTTTTGCTGCCATCATCAGCTCTTCTGTGCTGTCTTTCAGTCCAGCCTTTTCCAGCCACTGGTAGGATTTCTTGGTATCAGCCACTTCCTAATTCTGTCAGTGGTACATGCCATGCAGGGGCCTGTCCCTCCATGATGTTTCATCCTCCTCTTCTACAGTATTGAGTTTCTGCTTCTTGAGGTATTCACTTAGCAGCTCATCATTGGGGGCCATCTTTCTGATGTAACCAAGGGGGTTGAACTACCAGAAGGCAGCATTGCAGATATCCAGGACAGCTAAAAGTACCTTGGGATTCTGCAGGTGAATGGGAACCATGAGGAAGCAGCAAGAAAGTCAGCCACAGCCAATTAGCTACAGAGAATAAGGCAGGTCCTGAAACACTGGCTGAATGGGAAGAACAAGGTCCAAGCGATCAACACATTCACCCTGCCAGTCACAAGATACCCCACTTCTCTCTGGATTATTTTCACTATGTCAATTTCAGGACCTTGAACATTTATCTAAAATTCTCTTTGTTTCTCCTTTCCACTAAAATTCCTGTATGTATATTGCTATATCTACATTTAAATAGCCTACGAGTAGAAATCGGTGTTGTATATGTACTAATTCATACAGTGAAGTTATACCATAGATTCAGAGGAATTATACAGAAAAATGCAAGAAGTCACGCTATAAAAAGCAGGCTGTATTTTGTAGCTTTAGTCACTTACTAATGGTACAAGAAAATGCAGTTTAATACTACAGGTCACAGATTTCTGGGGCACTAAAACAAAACTATCTAGTGTCAGTAAAGAAGATAGGCAATGATTGGTCTTTTTCCATTGTTCTCTGAGCAACTGTGATCCTATTTTATGCTTCAGCAGGGCACAGTCAAAGGATTTGGTTACCTGGCTGAGAGGTTGGAGATGTGCAGCCTGTCGTCTGTAGCTCTTCATCTAACAGCTCCTCACTGTGGCTGTTCCTTCTTGTTTCATTACTCCCTACAATATTTCAAACTGATCCACTGTACAAAAATGTCAAAAATGACCGTAGTCTTGTTTTGTACAGGCATTTTTGATGATAATTAATAGTAAGTGCTAAGCTCACTGACAAACACATTGTATTAGATAGGTTATGTTACGTTTGTATTATCTGTTTTTTAATTAAGCATTTTTCCCCGGAATGTCACCACAGACCCCATGTTTGTAATACCGCAAATTTATAAATATTTCAACACTTTCATCAAAGGGCCATAGGCTCATTAACCATTGTGTTAGCTCGCTCAGCAATAGATAATGACTTAAAAGACATTTATTTAAATTAAAATTGTCAAGATTACCACTTTAACAGCATATAATCATAGAAAATGTAATCTGGTCGCAATTGGGTGATGTTTCCTACGAAACACATTGACTGTTGCAGTTTGAATTCGAATGAATTGTTCAAACAAATTGCCTGAGCTGGATTGTGCCATTTTTAGTGTTTGTATTTGCATGAGTGACAGGATGTCTTTATTAATCTAGTGTGTCTCAGTGAGCTCTGGTAAGCTTCCATGTGCTAACCTCATAAGGGGCACTTGGCAGAGTGACCGCGCATATGTCACCCAAGTTCACCTGATCACTCGTAAATCCCACAGGTGTAGGTACTGGGATAGACCCTTGGCATTGTAACCCCCCCTGGATGGAGAATTACAAATGGTCCAGAGTTCCTCTCTGGTGGGTCATGAAATGATAGGTTTGCAGTAGAACCTTTTTAGGTTTGCCTTGTTAAAATAAATAAAAGCTTGTGCTGGTTGTGCAGACAACTACACTGTCTTTTTTTTAAAACATAAAATATTCAAGCATGTTTGTGATTAAGAGGAAGGAGTAAGGATGCAAGATATATGTGTTGTTTTCTATTAAATTACTAAATCAAAAATATAAAGAATTGATAGGTAGGATAGAATCATGTCAGCAGGTGGAGGTGAATTATTTTGTCAGCATTAGTGTAGAGGTTCAGTGTGTTTGCAGGCAGAGCAAAGTCTCCTGGACAGGAATCCTCACACATTATTCATTGTATCAGCCTTTTGTTTTTTATCTAAGAGGGCTGCCAGGTCATTGCACTTTGACTCGAAGGTATTATCAGGAAGAATTAACTAATAAATTAATAACCAAGCCAAATTTGACGTGTTAATGGAGGCTGTAATTACAATATTGTAAAACAATAATGCTTATGACAGTTTTACAATAAAGGGGTAACTTGCTGGGATAATTGCACATACAAAAAGGGAAGAAAAACCCTCTTGGTATGAATAATGGGTTACTTCTCACAGGAGCAGCGTTAATCATCCTACAGTTATGTGACTGCCATTAGTTGCCCAGTAATAATGGACACGGGTCCTTATTCCCTTTTCAGAGACACTTGGAACTTAATCATTACCCACCGATTAATTAATATAATATCTCCTAGTCTGTTCTCATCATTATATAACATAAAGAATTATTTGAATTTTAAGTTGGATTAAATCATTATTTTTGATAAAGGTTTTTAAATTTTCATTTTTGTTCATTCCATATTATTTACAGTTTCCATTTCAGTTTTTGTGGTCACTTCAATTAAAGATAGTCCTCTTTCATTTAAAGAAATATACAGTAAGGGTTGTGGTACAAATTTGGGGTTGAATCCCCAGAGCCAGTGGCAGGAGCTCTTACTGGCCAGCTGTTAAGTGCTGGCAGGCAAGATGAGCATCATTTGTACATCAAATGATGAAGCAGCTGTGCAGGATCCAGCCAAGTGAAGATCATAGCTGTTTGTACATGGCCACAACTTTAGGTCTCCTGTAACAAATATTCAAGTGTCCACGCAGACAATTACCTTCATTAGCACGCACACTCACGTTGTTAGTATATGGGGCCAACGAAGCACTTTGTCCATTAATCTCAGGGTTAGTGTCCTGCTCCTTTCAACAGGTATAGGTGTCCCTTAGCTAACAATGAACCTCTAATTCCTTGCAATGGCCAGGCTTGAGTGGTAGCTCTGCTGCTAAGTCTGGATTTAAATGGGA
The DNA here is from genome assembly GCA_016859345.1 of Istiophorus platypterus. Lineage (NCBI taxonomy): Eukaryota > Metazoa > Chordata > Actinopteri > Istiophoriformes > Istiophoridae > Istiophorus > Istiophorus platypterus. Next base: position 27,667,610 of record CM029126.1, on the reverse strand, counting down.
AAACTGTTATGTGTGTTTAGGCTGTTAATACAAATAACACTATTAGAGTGTAGTCCATTTACCATTTGTGCATGTATTCTCCATTTTCTTCAGAGAGACCATTGATCATACCTTACAGTATTAGCGTCTTCGTAAATTTTACCGTCTAATACTCCTTTCTTTTCTCTGATAACAAAGGCAGGCAGGATTGTGGGGCCAACAAATTTATCACTCAACTATAGTTTAACACTGTGACAGTATATAAAGTCTACCAATGGAATGGAAGTTACATAACCGAGTCCTTATCAGAAAGCATAATATGAATAACCCATTAAATGGTACATATTTCTGTTGCTTGCAAAAAAAATGCTTTAGTTAGGATCTGAGCGCTAAACATCAGCATCAAAGCTGAAGAGAAGTAGGTTAGTTAATGAAATCATAATTTTTCTGTCAGGTCGGGTTCAGGTGTAGAGAGGGGTAGCCTCAGACTTTCCCCAGAAGACAGAGTACTGCTGGGGTTAAGGAGCTTGCACAATTAAACATTCACCTGAATTATCTCCCACTTCCCACCCACCTCTAGGTTAGTTCAACTGACAGCAGGCTCCCTGCCACAATGTGGTTAATTTATACAGAGGAACAATTCAATAGACATCCTTTTGAAATCTGATGACTGGGATATTCTCTTCATATCTCTTCAAGCTAAATGTGTCTATGGTACTACCAGCAATAAATACCGGGATATGTACTGTACTTGACAGTGATATTTTAACACCTTTTCATTCTGACAGATGTACTGTAGCTTCAACTCAAGGACTACATATCCCAAGAAGCTTTGACAGCGCTCTAAATTCAAAGGCTCCTGGAAGATGTAGTTATTCAATAACACAAAAATAATCATTATCCTGTAAGAGGACCCTCCCCCTGAGGGTGACCACGTTATAATCACAGCCAGCTTATAAACGCTGTCAGGACGTACGGTGACATACGGTGCAACGATCCGCTCCCTTATTGCCCTATTGACTGGCTGAGATTCGGCTGCTTAGCACAAACCTGGAGACGTTCACAGGAAGGAGGCATGGAAAAGGATGCAAGACCCAACTGGGACAACCCCATGCAGTTTGTTCTGGCATGTGTATCATACGCGGTCGGACTTGGAAACGTGTGGCGGTTTCCTTACCTCTGTCAAATGCACGGTGGAGGTAAGTCACTGATTACATTGTAGAAGACTTACTCAGTGACAGGTTCATTTCAACAAAGACTGCGCTTGAAAATTGTGTAGTCATGGGGCGGGAGCAGATCGTTATTCATACACATCTGGTCTAATTTACGTTTTTAAAAAGAGATCAGGTTCACTTTCACCAAGGTCGATACTGATGTGACACAGCTGGAGTAACGAGACGTTTACTGTTCCCTTCTATACGCCACACTAGAAGTGTTAAGCATCGTGCAGCGTGCTGTGTAAATCTAAATAATGTTCAGTATGGTAAGTATCATTCTCGTTCAAACCTCACACAAACGGGACAGAGTAGAGATACCCCAACAAATTGTAAATGAATGAATAAATGAAAAAAATAAAACGGTATTTTGAAACAACGGAACATATTTACAACCGGTTTACAGACTATTTGCCGATAATCTGAGTCATGCAGGTGGGCTCTTTCCAAACGAATCCTTATCACACTAAATGAGTTATTGTTAAACGGTCAGTTGACACAAAGTTGAAACTAGCTATAAATCAAATGGAGGCCAGAAAATAGGGTAGAACCGATGAGTAACGTCGCGAATGAATTAATATAGATTCTTACAGTGTGACGCCTATCTACAAACTTTCCACTTGTTCTGCTGATCTAGCACCATTTATTATTCGAAGCTATTTATTACAGGACAGTACAACAGTAGTAAGGTACAGTAAGTAATAGTTAAACCATTGTCGCTAACAATAAAAGGTTCTTAGTTTATTGGTTAGTTTATTATATTAAGTCCAGAATCTTCAATTCAAATTATAAAGGAGGATGGACAATTTAAACATAGCTGAACTGTGGATTCTGGAGTGCAAAAGGGGCAAACCGAAAACATGTAGCACAAATACATTATTGAAAAGGTAGATGTGATATAAGAATTTTCAAGTAAGAGTCTTAAACTTGGATTGTGTTCTTCCAAGTGAACCACAGGGATGGATACTTTGATTCTTTGTTAAAATATACTAACTTATAATAATGTAATCATTTAAATCTAGTAAAGCAGGTCCACTCCTTCAATTAAAAGTTTTGATATTTCTCCTCAGGATTACTGTATAACATCTATTGCATAATAGTTCCCCACAAAAAGAAAATCCATTGTTATTTAGAACTGAGAGGACAATACCAAGTTCTTTTGTTTCTTTAAGTATGATATGCTCAGAACACACTTATTATATCCATTTTTACTTTTTACCCAAACAAAAGCACAACAGTGTAAAAATAATGGTTTAGTTCTGCTCAGTACAGGAACAGTTTGGTTACACCGAGTAGGATAACACATGTAATGTGTGTAAACACAGCTGTCACTGTATACTCTACTTGTTGGCCACAAAAACTTTTGTTGCTATGTATAATGATTTCTCTTTAAATACGAATGTGGTCAAGTGTTGCTATTATAGAGTGTTTGTCCTAGATGAAACAGTAGTATTAAGGTACAGGTAAGAATGAACAGCGGCATTGCCAGATTTTCTCATGAAACAGTACCTGAAAGTGTCCAGAGTATATATAAAGTGGTTAGATGAGAGAATTGTTATGTCTGTATTGATATTATGCACGGACCACTGAACAAGGAGTGCACATCTACAGTAATTACTTTCCTGAGTGTGTAACTTCCAAGCATGAAACCAGTGGTGACATGTGACAGCCTGCTCTCAAGGTTGGATGGGGACAATTAAATGCAAATTACTTTGGTCCACTAACTCCAGAAAAAGTAGCCATACTTTTTTTGTGGACAAAAATTGGATGTGAAGCTACTGTAATTTAAGCAGTTTTTATTGCTGCCATGAGCTTTACATATAATAAGGTACCATAGGTTCAGATTCATTTTTTAAATTTACTAACATATGATAAAATATGTCTACAACACTGTGGGGTTTCTAATTAAATGTTTTTGATTATATAGTGAAAGTAAAAAATTTTCAGCCCTGGAAGTTGAGGGCAAAATTGTTGCTGGATAAATGTCCAAATAAACAGAAGAAGCTCAGCCTTCAACAATGGCCTGTTGCTGTTTATTATAGGTCCATATTTTCCTACAGTTTCCTGTAAGGAACAATGTAATTAGGTACAATGAGAAAATGGCAAAAAAAAACTTTGTTTTAACTGAATCCAATATTCAACCATTATTCATTTATTATTAGAAACTTTATTCCCCATATCCTGTAGTTTGAATTGTATCCAGCCTGTAGAACCTGACATTCTGTGCTCTGAATAACAAGCTAGCATTTAGAAGGAAGAATTGAAACTGATTAATTGGAAGTGTACCAACTGAATATGATCTGTATTGTGCATGTAGTGAGTACCATTACACAGTTCATTTCAGAAAACTTCTTGAAATGTTTTTTTTGATGATTTGAGGCATAATTAAGCATTACCAAATCAGCATACAGTACATGAAAGATGTGCTTCTGCAGAGGTCAGTGTGTGTGCCTCTAATAAGTAAACCCAAACAAATGTTGTTTGCACTTAATATATGGCAGGATATCAAATCTCAATACATTTTGGGTATAAACCAAAATGTGTCCGTGACATAGAATATTGAAAACTATCAAGAACTGAAAGCTGGCATCAAATTTCTGGTCTTGATAGTTTAATCTTATCAATGGGTTTTTTTGATCAGACGGTTCCTGATTTAAAAAATATTTTTTTCAGCTTTAGATTGTCTTTATGCAGATTTCTTGAACAGCATTTTAATTCAAAAAAAGGAAAGAAAAGAAGAAAAGGTTTATATCTTTCACTGTAAGTGCATCATTTTTATATTGATACTGAAACTCAATATTGTCTGTTTTGCTATAGCACAAAAATACAAGCCATTGTGGTTTCTTCAAATGTTATTTTTTTGTGATAAAATAAGTTACCAATATTGATCAAATGTTAAATTTTTTGAATGCAATGTAAGAGCTCTGCACTCAAAGCCCTAAATTTTTACATGATTTATCATTTGCTGAAATTCTGTCAGAGCAACGTTAGTTCAATTTTATGGTCATTTCCGACATCATAGTTTGTAACGGTGTTGGATTGACTGCATCAAATTAAGAGGTGTTTTTAATATTTTGTTATTAAAAAAACATATGTCAGGGTTGTGGGATGGGCAAACTATGAAAAACGAAACATTAGAAATTCTTTGAAGATAATCATCACAAAGGTTAATTGCAATTATACTGGATTTAATCAGGTTATTTGTATATGGTTGTGTGAAATCTATGCTATATTTAGTCTTTGCTATACTGACACTCCAGGATGCATTCTTTGTTTTCTATTTCCTGTTGAAAAAAAATGAAATTCTAGACTGTTGTGACCCTAATTTTTGTTTGTTTGTTTGTAAAACTATCCTTCCATCTTCAGGGGGGTTCTTGATTCCATATCTCCTCATGCTGTTTTTGGAGGGTGTGCCCTTATTTTACTTGGAGCTTGCTATTGGTCAGAAAATGCGTCTTGGTAGCATTGGGGCATGGACTGCCATTAGCCCTTATTTGGGAGGATTGGGTAAGTACTGAATGAACTAAGTGACTGTACTTCAGTATTGTGCCTTGATATAGCTTTAGTGGATTCAGACAGACTACTGATGAGGGAGCACCTTTGCCTCTCTGTTAGCAGAAAAGATCATCTTTAATTTTACTCGAGTTTACAAGGAATTGTGTGCTTGCTACAGCAACCCTGTGTTGGGACTGAAGTCAATATGTGGTGAACAATTTGAATTGCACTTTGAATTGCACTTTGAATTGCTAGAACTTTATTATGTATTGTCAGTGAAATGCTAATTCTTTTTTTCTGTAGTCACACTTTCTGCCTGTTTTTGTGGATACCTAAGATAGCTTGAATTTATTTGAATTATTCCAGTTCCATTCCAACTTTTGAAGCATTACTTTTCAACATTGTTGGACAAACCACAACTCTGGCAACGCTTGACTTTTGTTGGTCAGAAATATGGTTTTCCATCATAGATTTTTGACTTACATGGATTAACTGATTCAAAAGCATTATGGGTTTATAAGTGGATACAGAATCTGTAAATTGGGGAAAAAAAAAGTCCTTTATAACAATTTTCTATTTTTAATTTAATTTTTTTGTGTACTTATCTCATTTTAGGTCTTGCTAGTGTTGTGACATCCCTGTATCTCTGCCTCTATTACAACATCATCAATGCATGGAGTTTCTGGTACCTCTTTCATTCATTTCAAGTAAGCTGCTAATTAGCAAACAACTGTCATTTTTTCAATGGCAGATACTCCATGTATACGAAATGTTTGATCTTCCTTGGACAGTAAGATAACACATCTATACTGGTCTGTGTTCATATTTATCCCAGTCAGTCCTGCCCTGGGCAGATTGCCCCATCAATTCCAATCAAACAGGACCTACAGAGGAGTGTGAAAGGGCTACACCCACCCAGTACTTCTTCTACAGGGAAACACTGGACATTTCATCCTCTATCGAAGAGAATGGAGGCATTCATACAGGCCAGGCACTTTGCCTCCTACTTGCCTGGGTGATTACTTACCTGTTCATTGTAAGAGGCGTACAGTCAACTGGAAAGGTAGGTTTACAGATTACAAATATTGGGAGCATAAACACTTTACATGTTGTGGTCTAGTCTGCAAATAGGAAGATTCAGAGTGGTGAATATGCAAATATCAATTTCTTTAATCAATGTATAACTGCAGCTGCAACAAAAACTATAAAAATAAAAGCAGACTTTAAAATATATTATAATTATACTAGAACTTTACATTTTTCCTTTAGACACAACCAGCTAAATGGAAATGTGCGTTTAAAAACTGTGTAGCTTACAGGATGTTCTACTTTTGGCCAGACTACAGGGGTGATTGTGGGGATATAATGAAGTTTTTCAACTTCCGACCTCCTGGCTATCCATTCACTCCTATATTTGAACTTTGACCCTAGCTTTGCTGTTTGGCTTCATCTGTAGGTGGTGTATTTTACAGCCACATTTCCGTATGTGGTCCTCTTTATCTACCTGATCCGTGGCGTCACTCTTCATGGTGCCATCAATGGTGTCAAATACATGTTCACACCAAAGGTAAGGCTGTGTTTCTCTACATGAGTAGAGAAACAGGATGACAATATTCCCATTCATAGGGTGGGGAACTGTCATCCTGAGGTTAGTTGATCATGCCAATATATGAAGTCCCACTAAATTATATTTCGATATGTGACAAACTGGCTATGTTATAAGTCACATAAACCTCTGTGCACAGTTTTTGTCTTATATTAAATATTGAATGGAATGCAAGCTATGGACCCACACAGCTCATAAATTACCCCCTAATTGTGCTTCTGTGTTCTTAATGTGACAGCAAGAAGATGCATTCAAATTAGAACCCTTAGGAGAACTGTAAAATAAAAGAAATGAACAATGAAAAAATGTATCTTAAAATGAAATATTTTTTGCTTATGTTTGCTGTGTGTGTGTGTGTGTGTGTGTCTACACTTGTGCCTATATGTGCATGTGCATTTGTCTACTTTTAGATGGAACAGCTTGCCAACCCTACTACATGGATCAATGCGGCCACTCAGATATTTTTCTCTCTGGGTTTGGGTTTTGGTTCACTCATAGCTTTTGCCAGTTACAACCAGTACAACAACAACTTTGAGCGTCAGGCCATCGTTGTCTCCCTCATCAACAGTGGAACCTCCATCTTTGCCAGCATTGTCACCTTTGCCATCTATGGGTTTAAAGCCACCGTCAACTACGAGAACTGCCTAGAGAGGTGTGTGTGGTTTGTGCTAATGTATATATGTGAGTGCCCCCTTACACCTGTGTGCATGCCTGTGAATTTGCATGCTTGTGCTTTAAAACTGTATGCAGGTGCATATAAGTGTACCCCAGAGTTGAAAGTGATTTGATATTTTTTGGGATTGTTGTTATTTTTTAATTACTGAAATTCAAATGAGAAATTAGAGAAAAGGACACTGAGATGGAACAGAACAAGACATTCTTACATGACATTAAAAAGATAAATAACAAAATAAGACAGTACAGTATCAGTGATACCATGAGCTCGTACCTGGATGCAGAGAGAGAATGTTTATGTGGTGTGTATGAAGTGTATGCAGTATATGTGCATGCCTAGTTTTTGTGTATGTGGTATTTATGTATACATGGTTGTGTGTGTGGGTGTGAATGTGTGAGAGTAGATTTAAACCTGACTAGGTCACTGAATGGTTTTGATGAGTATGAAAATGATGTGAATCATATACTGTGGGTTTAACAGAGACAAAATCTGAACCCAACTAAACACTTATGGGGGATTTTCGACTGATAGGTTAGACAGCACTCCTCACCACCATCCTAAAAACACCAAATGAGGAAATATCCTTAGGAATGGTGTTCCATCTCTCCAGTAGCATTCCACTTGTACAATAAATGAGAAGGGGCAATATTTAATTTGACACCTGTCTGTTGATAAATCCTCCTCCAAATTCTGCTAAATGTCACTAGATGACATAATACATAAATTAGAATATTCATCACATCATCACATTTTCCCTCTGCCTAGTAGTCAGTTTCAGCCCTCTATCTGTTTGCTACTCTCCTACTCTTTGTGTTCACATATACACTATTTTAATACAGCTGAATTCCCAATAAAGCTGTTCTCATTTACATGTTTTAAGCCTCTGCCCAACAGCCATGGCCAGAGGTATTATGTTTCCAGGTCGTCCATCCATCCATCCCATTCCTTTGAAAGTGGTATATCCGGAATCCCCAGAGGAAATATCATTACATTTGGCTGGATGAAATGATGAAGTCAAAGGTCAACATCACTGTGAAATACTGTTTTACAAAACACTTTTCTAGCCATTATTCAATGCTAAAGCTCAAGAACAGATGGAGGGCTTGTGACAAAATTTTCTGCAACTTGACTGGTTGGCGGTGGCATACAACTACGCAGCAGACATTCTACTTCTGTTTCTGTTGTCAGACAATGGAACTCGCTAAAATGGTAATAGAATGCAGCCCATTAAGACTGTATATTAACTAGCAGTCACTTCCAAGCCATTTCCAAGCTGCTACTGTGCACTGTTAAAATCCTGATTTTACAACCATGACATTGTATCTAAAAGTCATCATACACACAAGTTAAAGAAATTATGGCAGATGGTAACTTTACATTATTAGGTCTTACAGGTACAGAAATGTAAGAGATTGAGACACAGACAAATATAGACAAATACGAATCAACAACAACGATGCAGATGGTTTAGACAGCCATTGATACTGCAATCTATAAGGTGAGGTAGATGCAATATTAATAGCAAGAATAATGCAACAAGTTGACAGTCTGACCTATCAGTACTCACTAGTCAGTACTACATTATTACCAACTGTGACAGTGTAGCTGGTAAGGTTTTCACCTTGTTTGTTTGTGTGTGTGTGTGTGTCATCATGGAAAAATCTAGAGACACCCACTGTGGCAGGAACTACCACAGATGGCGGTTTTTGAGTAATTTTGCAGGTGTTTATATGGTTTGATCCATAATTATTTGGAAATTGAAACAATTTTTGCTGTTCTGATTCAAAGAGACCTCCAGGTTAGAGCAATATCCTTTTATATGATACTTCACTATACTGACAAGTTAGTTAATAATATTGCAAGTGCTTAATATTTTGTGTAAGATCAGGGTCGGGGTAGAATACTTTTCCTGTAATGTTTCATTTTTTCCTATTCCAGAACACGCTTACTGCTGCTGAATACCTTTAATCTAGCAGAGGATAGCATCACCATGGACACTGTCTTTGAGTGGATTGAGAAGTTGAACACAACATACCCGCAGCAGTTTGCTGAGCTCTCCAACAAACTGGAAAACTGTGATCTGGGGAGTGAATTAGACACTGTATGTTCCTCATCATTACACTCTTAAAGTTATCCGTACTTGCACTATTATTTACACTTATTAAAATATTGAGAATACAGTAGATTCACACATTGTGAAAGAGAAAAGTATTTTAAAAAGAAATAAATACGAACAGGGCAAAAAAAAAAAATTAAGTGCAGTCTGAGGTGATCTTTCCGTTGTGATAAAAGAGAGTTAAAAACACGTTGCCTCTGATAGAGAACTACTGAGACAAATTGGAGAGGACAAAAAAAAAGACTGAACTTGACAAGGCTGTCCTCTCTTAAAATTTTAAGTTGGCATTTCCATCAAGCCAGTATCCATATCATTTTGTAGCAATCTGAAAAAAAGAAACAATGAGAGGTGGTGCAGGTATTTTTACATGCTTAGCCTGCTGACCTTAGTCTGTTTTGCTTGGAATTATTTTAGACAAAGATGCCTTGGCATGTGAGTTTCAACTTTAACAGATTATATGAGGCATATAAGACATACAGCTTTTGTATTGACTTATGAGAGTATGGCCAAGGATCTCCAAAAACTATTTCTATTGGCACAACTAGAATACTGGAAAGAGTGATGCCTTTTTCTTTTAACGAGGGGAAGTTTGATTTTTTTTTTCTTCATTGTTCATAGAAATGTATTGACTGCTTCAAATGCACGTTTGGTTTGAGGGTATAGTATATTTGAAGTACAGTTAGGTGCGTAAGTATTTGGACAGTGCACAATTTTCATAATTTTGCCTCACTACATCCTCACAATGGATTTGAAACAGAGCGATCAAGGTGGGATTTAAGTGTAAACTTTAAGGTTTAATTCAAAAGGTTTCACAAAAAATACATACTGAACTCACCTGCCACCAAACGTACAGTCCCCATGAGTCCACATATTCACCTGGTCTCAGTTGATGCAGGGATGTCCCTCCTCACTGAGGAGACAATAATGGTTAGTGACAGTGTTTTCAGAAAACTAATATCTGTATAATCAACTGCACTAGAGCCTGAACAAAGAATGATTTTGATTATTGATGAATTTCTAAAGTACTTTATTGATTATTATTGATTATCCCCACTCCTGACAAACTCTGACGGGTATCAAATCATCAGACTCTGTATCAGAATGTGTATAAAAATGGCTGTAATTTCTAAACAGTTCATGTTATATTTTTGTTAAATCCTTTCAGTCTAAACATCAATCACATCTTGATGGCTTTGTTTCAAATCCATTGTGGTGGTGTATAGAGAGAAAATTATGAAAAATGTGTTACTGTTTAGATACTTAAGCACCTAACTGTACATAGTTTGAATGGCTGTTGAAGTTCTTGCATCGGTTATGTTTTCAAAACAGTGGTGATTCTTGATGGTGGAGCTAATGATGTTCTATATCTGGCTGGTGCCACTTGAAATCTTTGTTGTAATTTTAAATTTTTTTTTCAATAATATATTGCAATGGCTTAGTTGAGGGTTTTGAAGCATGATGAGGGAGACTCAATTGAAAGGATTGAAAACAGATTTTTTTTTTTTTTTTTTTTTGAATTTGTCCCCTTACCATATTCAAATTGGACAAAATGTAATGCAGCCACAAGACCTAATGTGTTCTGAGTCTCCCTCAAGACCTGATCTTTTGTACTTGGAGAACTAATAGTCATACGAATGCAACAAATTTGAGAGAACAGGTATGAATTGGTTGCAAGAGAAATACTTGAAGAGAACTACTGCAAGAATTTGCTTTTCAAGAGACCAGGTCAAAATGGGTCAAAGCCCAATTCAGTTTCCAATAGTCATAAACTCTCTCTTTCATCTGTTTCAGGCTGTAGAGGGGACAGGTCTGGCCTTCATAGTGTACAGTGAGGCTATTAAAAACATGCCATTGTCTCAGCTGTGGTCAGTGCTGTATTTCATCATGCTCCTGCTTTTGGGAATGGGCAGCATGCTGGGCAACGTCACTGCTATCATCACTCCATTACGAGACTTCAAGATCATGTCCCGAATGAGCAACGAGTTGTTCAATGGTAAGATTTAGGCTGATTTGGTGGAAAATGTTCCCAACATCATGTTTGTGGACATCAGCATGTGTTGGTGGTTTATAAGGCACATGACTAGAGGAAAATATGTGAAATGATTGCACTCCCCAGGGGTCCCCGTTCATCAGTTTGGGAACTACAAGTTTAACAGAAGCAATCTTGCTCTGACAATTTGGAATTATCCTTTTTGCCATCATATTTGAGTGGGAGACAACTATAGCATTTGCTATTAACTTTTGATAATTTGGTAACAGAATCCAAAATCCATAAAAAAAACAGGTTTTGAGTTTTTCTTCTGGGTTTAGAGGCAGATATCTGTTTTGCAGGGAATTGGAATTTATTTATGGAAGTATGAGCTGTTAACAGGTTTTTGTCCCCATTGAGTCTACCAAAGCTGATTATATTTTAATATTCAATTTTTCCCATATTGCTGTGACCTATCAGAGGATGAAGGTGATAGGTTGAACTGATCAAAAACTCCAATAGTTCAACTAGAATTTGATGAAAGGTGTTGATTCATGTTGATTGACATTGTTCAGACCAGTGTTTAGGTAAACAGACTTCACTGTCCTTTAGTGGGAAATTTGTTTTCCCAAAGTGCATTGTTTGCCTTCAGAAAGCTGATGCATTCATACAGTACATTCTTTCAAAAGTGGGGTTTAGTGTGTGTTTGTGTGTGTCTGTGTGTATGTGTGTGGTGGGGGGCAGGCAATTACAAAATACATTCTTTTTAAATATTGAAAATATCTGCAGCAGACACTTACACACACGTTTATTTGTGAGCTGTATATCTCTCTCACCTAAAGAATTCACTGACAACCCTAGGTATTTTTGAGCCTGCTGCATACTGCAATGTAGTATGTCTTCACTATGCAGTGAATGTTACAACTTACTTGTTAAGGGGTATTTGGTTAATGGGTGACTGAGTACTGTGTTTTGCCTGCAGGATTAGTGTGTTTTTTCTGTCTACTGCTTGGCCTGGGCTTCACCACCACATCAGGGAACTACTGGTTTACCATGTTCAATGATTATGGAGCTACTTTCTCCCTGCTGTTCATTGTCCTCATCGAGGTCATAACTGTCAGTTACATCTATGGAATTAAAAGGTTTGTGTATTTGTGAGTGGTACAGTATTATCCACATTTGTATGCCTTCAGTTCAGCTTCTGGCTCAGCTAGTGCCTTGTGCCACATGTTAATATGTAAAATAATCATCAATTTTATCATGATTTTTAATGAATAATATTAAATACATTATCTGCTCTTTTTAGGTTTGAAAAAGACATAGAAGATATGCTTGGTCATCGTCCCAACTGGTACTGGAAGGTTATGTGGGCAGGCACCAGCCCCCTTCTCCTTATTATTCTCTTCATCTTCTACATCATTAAGTACATCCAGGGAGGGACACCTACGTACCAAGCATGGAACAAAGAGCTGGTGAGCTTTAGTGTTTTCTACAAGACTATCTATCGGAGCTCCCTAAAACAGATAACACTGCCATCGGAGCATTATGACCAGGCTCATAGTAACATTGAATTGGTAGTTTATGGATGAGTATTTTGAATAGACTACTCTAAAGGTATTTTAGGAAGTGCTATGAGCACACCCCCGACTAATTGCTGAAATGTAAATATCAGTCACTGCTGGCTAGTAACTGTGGCATTTTTTTAGTTTTTTTGGTTCAGTTGCTAAAGCTGACGTGTTTGCTTGCCCTTTTTGCCTGCAAAGGTTTAAGGTTGCAATTCAACTCTGGCTAGGAGCAGTGGTTTCAAATGAGCTTTGGGCATTGTTGAGAGAAATGGATAATAATCAATTAGGCTCAAAACAATGAGGTGGGGCCCAGCTATATGTGAGTCAATCACCAGCTAAATGTTCACTAATGCTACCTTTTTAATATGTTGGCACTGTCTCTTCATATACAATGATACATTGTGAAGGTGAAATGGACCATAAAATGACTTGAAACTTTAACACTTGTGTAGTTGTTAGCCTTGTTAAAGACTCCATTTAATATTACTAGTAAAGGGGCTAAAGTATGATCTGATAAACTGATAAGAGTGAGTGGCAGCAAACCCGACCTTAACTTTGAATCGTAAATTTAGGTACATAAAGTTCACTCTAGATTTGTCAGTAAGCAAAATTGTAGGTTATTGTTTGTGTTATCATTGATCAGGCACCAAAAGCTAATATAATTTTTTTTAAGGAATTAAGGTAATAAATTAATGATAATAATGATGAATTTTAGTTCAATAGCACTAGCCAAGCATTAAGCACAAAGGGTTTTCCACAAGATACAAAATAAAATACAATGATAGAATATAATTAAAATATAATTAAAATATTAAAATAAGAAATTTAACAAAAAAAATAGTAAGAGGACATAGTGGTAATTATTGTGGCATTAAAACACTTTAAGGATATGCCGATATACTGAAATGTTTCTTTGACAGTTGTACTCTAATGACAGGAGTAGGTGACTGAATGTTAGGAAGACAAGTTCGAGTTCAAGAATGAGTGGAAAGACAGAAAATCCCCAGTCAAGTGAATGGCTATGGGAAGTATCTGGAGATGTGCATAGGGCATATTTCAAGTTTCACAGTAAGTCTTTTGATGTTATGGGCATCTCAGCCCTCAAGAGTTATGCACAAGGGTAAGGCCATGTCAAAGTTTCTAGATTTAACGGGGAGAGAAGAATAAAACATTTCATGAGATTGACACCTTTACTTGAAGTAGCTGTTCAGCAAACAAATAGCCACAAACAACCACTGTATATAAGGCCAGTGGCAGTCATGGAGGCACAGCATTCTATTACCAGTGAACAGGGAAAAAGCTCAGAAGCACAAGCAGCTCAGCATTTTTTTCAAGCCAAGCCGTGCTTTAAGCAGATATTCACCGGGCAATCAAGATGGTTACATCACACTACTTATTAAACTTCAGCTCTGATGAAATCCGTCATTGTAGGTCAGATCTTCCCAGACAGTGAGATTTTTTTTTTAATTTGGTACAATCAGCTTACCTTGTATGTTTTTGGCTTCATCCATATTTCACAGAGCAGCTGATCAAAGATACAAAAAAAAAGTACAGGGCTATATACTGTCTTTTGATGAAGGCGCAAATGAAGTGACACAGAAACAGACGGATGTCCTTGTGTGGTATTGAGTTAACATTAAGTTAAGCTAGCTATACATTATTTTGGCTCAGAGTTCATGCGGCACACTCAAACAGATATGCTTCTGGAGAAAATCAAGAGAACCATGTTATTATTGAACCAATATTAAACCATGTCAAGCAAAGCTTGCTTTGGAGAAGGAAAATCCAGTAAAAATGCAGGTGTTCAAGAAAGACTGTGTCTCCTTCCTTGCTGTGAAGTGCAAGGAAATTTTTCTTATGTACCCGACAGTGCAGCACATGAGCTCCATTGACCCTATGACCATTGTACGAAAAGTGATATCTGAGAAACTCCTACAGGTTCTTCTCAATGTAGGATAGTACCGTGCCTCCGAGTGTGACAAAGTTCTTGCTCAGTATTATGCATTTCATTGCATGTCAGTGCAAACCATACACCAGATTTCCAAAATACTGTTTACAGCCGAATTTCATGAATGATTTGTCTGTGGCAGAGCCAAGTATGCAGCACGATGGGACCCAATGGAATGTTTCCTCGCACTATCTCATGGACAACAAAAAGATTAAACTGCTATTGAGAAGTTAAGACAGGACCTCCATCATGAAATGACAAATGTCCAAGCAGAACAGCAAAAAATATTGCAAAGTATTGAGAAAATGCAAATCTGCAGGTGTTCTCATTATTCTGTGTTCAATTTGGTATGATTTATTAGCATGTAAAAGATGATTTTATAAGCAAGTTATAGCCATATACTCCCCATCTTTTCAATTAGACCACATAGAGGAACATATTGGTGTATTGCACAATTAATGTCTGTCATACTAGCTATATCATCACTAAAAATAACATGTTAAACTTCTGGAAATTTATCTCTAGAAAAGAGTGGGAACCCACTGTCTTGTACATTCCACTTTTCAGTCTCAAAGATGGTGCAAATGTGTGCATCACCTGGGGTTAACTTTGACCAGAACCAGCCAGATCCAGGCTCCACTTCCTGACATTCAAATCACAGTCAATCAGCTTTTCTACATCAATATCATATCACATTGGGAACTGCCAAGTCACACAACAAAAGTGTGAGACACCTGCTTTCCCCTTTCTGGCACATGCTTACCCTTCTACAAAAATAAATACAGTGTGGTCCAGACAACTTTCCCTTTTAGAAATGGTGTGTGTGTGTGTGTGTGTGTGTGTGTGTGTGTGTGTGTATATATATATATATATATATATAGTGTCTGAAAGGATATCACCATGTAATAAGAGCTGTTTTTAATCATAGGCGTGTAAGGCTGACAGGGCAACAAAGAGATGGAAGAACTGCTTTCTAATCAATTTCAGACATCTAATCTACTTTTGTTTTTTATGGTTGTTTTATCATTTATTTTATTTATCTTAATATTATTATCTGTTTTATTTTTTATATTTTATTTATTCATTTCATTTTTAATTTTTTACATTGGGTCGCAATAATCTGATCTGATCTGATCATTTTTAAGTATCTCCACTGCTCACACTGTACTAAACCCTGATTCTGAGAGATTACAGTCAAACTGTAGAGGGACCCTCTGGAAGCTGACAGGTATTATTGCAGTTAAATATATACAAGTGATCAATGGCTAATGATGTGACCAGAGCATTCACTTTGCAGTTGAATCACATCTCCACAGCACTGTTCTTCATTGTAAACATCATCATTTTTTAATTCTGTCTCAAGCTTGTGCCGACTACAACAGACTCTCTTATATTATGTTTTCTAAATGTAGAGCCAGTCAGCTGTAAAACATGTCAAACTTTCTACACGAATTTTAATGCAGTGTGAACTGCAGGTTGTCTATTACAAAAAAAATGGTCAGATACTCAATTGACAAAAGTGTATGTGTTACTGAAAATACCTGAATTTCAGCACAGAAATTACTAAATAGTTTTAGTATCATACAGGAATATGAATCTTCTTCTTTTTCTTTCGGCTTTTCCCTTTAGGGGTCGCCACAGCGAATCAGTGTCCTCCATCTAACCCTGTCTTCTGCGTCCTCATCTCTCACACCAACTACCTTCATGTCCACTTTCACTACATCCATAAACCTCCTCTTTGGTCTTCCTCTAGGCCTCCTGCCTGGCAGTTCAAAACTCAGTATCCTTCTACCAATATATTCACTATCTCTTCTCAGGACATGTCCAAACCATCTCAGTCTGGCCTCTCTGACTTTATCTCCAAAACCTCTAACATGTGCTATCCCTCTGATGTACTCATTCCTGATCCTATGCATCCTGGTCACTCCCAGAGAGAACCTCAACATCTTCATCTTCATCTAGATCAGTCTCTCCCTCCTTACTGTCCAACCTAACATACGAGTCATCATAAGCCCCTTGTTTGGCCTTTGCCACCTCTACTTTCACCTTACGCTGCATCTCCCTGTACTCCTGTCTACTCTCTTCAGTCCTCTCAGTGTCCCACTTCTTCTTAGCCAATCTCTTTTTCTGTATACACTCCTGCACCTCCTCATTCCACCACCAAGTCTCTTTATCTACTTTCCTTCCAGATGACACACCAAGTACTCTCCTTCCTGTCTCCCTGATCACATTAGCTGTAGTTGTCCAGTCATCTGGAAGCACCTCCTGACCTCCCAGAGTCTGCCTCAACTCCTTCCTAAAAGTCATGCAACACTCTTCCTTTTTTAGCTTTCACCATTTCGTCCTCTGCTCTGCCTTTGTCCCCTTCGTCTTCCTCACCACCAAGGTCATCCTACACACCAGCATTCTATGCTGTCTGGCTACACTCTCACCAACCACTACTTTGCAGTCACTGATCTCCTTCAGATTACACCGTCTACACAAGATGTAGTCTATCTGTGTGCTCCTACCTCCACTCTTATACGTCACCCTGTGCTCCTGCCTCTTCTGGAAGAAAGTATTCACTACAGCCATTTCCATCCTTTTTGCAAAATCAACCACCATCTGTCCTTCTGCGTTCCTCTCCTGGATACCGAATCTGCCCATCGCTTCCTCATCGCCTCTGTTTCCTGCACCAACATGTCCATTGAAGTCTGCACCAATGACAACTCTCTCATCTCTAGGGATGCTCTGTATGGCTTCATCAAGGTCCAACTAGAATTTCTCCTTCTCCTCCAGCTCACAGCCTACCTGTGGAGCATACCCACTAACCACATTGAACATTACACCTTCGATTTCTAGCTTCAGACTCATCACTCTATCCGACACTCTTTTTACCTCCAGGACATTCCTAACAAGCTCCTCCTTCAAGATAACTCCTACTCCGTTTCTCTTCCTATCTACACCATGGTAGAACAACTTGAACCCTGCTCCCAAACTTCTAGCCTTGCTACCTTTCCACCTGGTCTTCTGGACACACAGTATGTCTACCTTCCTCCTCTGCATCATGTCAACTAACTCTCTACCCTTTCCTGTCATGGTTCCAACATTCAAAGTCCCTACTCTCAGTCCTAGCCTCTTGGCATTCCTCTTCTCTCTCTTCCTACGAGCACACCTTCCTCCTCTCCTTCTTCTACCAACAGTAGTCCAATTTCCACCGGCACCCTGTAGGTGAACAGCACCGATGGCGGTCGTTGTTAACCCGGGCCTCGACCGATCGGTATGGGATTCATAGATTTGATACGCATGTTTGATTTGGTAAAAGTTTTACGTCGGATGCCCTTCCTGACACAACCCTCTGTATTTATCTGGGCTTGGGACCGGCACAATAAGACACTGGCTTGTGTCCCCTTGCGGCTACTTTCATAAAGGAATATGAATAGGCAGATGTTATTTCATATCATATCCTGAACAAAATTACAACCAGGATGAGACAGAACAGGGACAAGTGTGAAAGTAAAGTTACCAGTTGACAGATAATACTAATGACCCAGTCCAGAAGTTAAGTCAGCATTATTAAATTATAATAATCGTATTTAAGTATTACAATGAGAAGATCAGTCACCACTGCAAAGTTTCAGAAGCAAAAACAGACCAAATCTATGTAGTAGTACTTTACAATCATAATTCAGTTTTTCTGTGTAACTTTAAGTTTGTGCTATCCAATTACCAACATTGTGGCCAGGGCTTAAAAGTCAAATGTTCGATGTCATGCTAATGCCCTCTAAATTTTTGGTGGCAAATATCACTTTATTACTGTGAATCAACCAATTTATAGTAACGTAATATGATAATATTAAACATCGGTGTGCATGAGAACCAGAACCAAAACCAGCAGTGGTTTTAATAATCATCATCTTTCAATGGCCAAAATCAAAATGTGTGATTAACAACAAAAAGAGATGAAAACTTCTTGTTTGGAACCAGCTGACAGGGACTTTAAGAGGCTGTGGTCAGATAAGACTGTTTAATAATAATCCAGAATGAAGCTCAGTTATGAGGGTTTCCAGCAAAATACGGAGCAAAAGAGTGCAAAGAGCATTAGGTCAGGTTTAATGTTACACAACACAAAGTTCCCTCCAGGGTATATAAGTAGTATGAGCTAACCCCAGGGAAATGAAAAACATTGCTGATCTTAATAATGAGGAAAGAAGTGCATATGGCATTGATTGCTTTTATGACACTTGAGGAAGCTTTTAATCAGCATTTTGGTACTAAATAAACACTGATGCGCAAGCCTACATCAACTATGAAAGAAAAAAAGACAGCTGGCCTATGTTTAGGGATCATCTCAAGTTATTTTTTAAATGTATTTGCATTGTAATGTGTCTTGGTATTACTTAATCAACTACACAAGAAATTTTCCTCATCAGAAAAACATTAACTGTTGTTTGTTCAGTTGTTTAAAACGACCTATAATATAGTAACGTTTTTGTGAAAAGAAACCTCCTGATTGTATAAATATGACTGTCCTTTCCCAGAATCAAAGACAGAAATGGTGTGGCATTCTTGTAGTGCTGCTGAACCTCTCAACCAGTGGGCCAAGGTGGATGGAGGGATTAATAATTTCATGATTCCTTTTTCCATGATAGCTTGACCAGGATATTTCCAAAATCATAAACTAGGTAGTTTTAGTTCCCCCGACTTAATCAGACCTGAAACTGAGGTTGAAAATGCTTCTACAAACTTTATTTGTAATGATCATAGGATACAATTTGGAGGGCACTGAAATACAAGCTATGTTGTAGTTGAGGTATGAGGACTTGATACATAGATGTCCGGATACAAACTCTGTGGAGAAGGCAAGCAGCTTGAGTTTGGCATTGGTGTTTGGTGTTAGCAAGGATTAGGGATAGGGTATGGTAGAATATTATAAAATATGAATCTAATTCCAAATCTATTTACTGAATTCTAATCCTTAGGAATCATATTGAATCTTTTTAGGTAGTTTGATAGGGAATGAGACATCCTAGTTTAAGAAATATGTATTGTTTATGTATCTTATTTCTCAATTTACTTCTCATTGTGGGGGGCTGTTTTACAGCTGCAAAAACAGTAGTAGCTAAAGTAAAAACAACACAGTAGAATTAATTTTACTTCATCATTCAGCAATATATCAACTAAACACAGGGTTTATTTTTCTGCATTCACTATGCACTAATCTCTGCTTGAAGTTAAATTCATTATTGAATTGTTACACGTTTCCCAGAATCTGATGATTTACAAACTATAATGTAAATCTGGCAGTTGGCTTAGGAGAGAACTTACTCTTATTACGTTATCAAAAAAGGGTTGGCTGTGAAGCTTAACAGATCCAGTTATTTTACCTTTTTCTTAATGTATCCAGTATGGAAATGGCTGTTGGAACCCATCTCTTGCAAGGACCTGCCCTAGCTGAGATATTTTGGTGACATGACAAATGGAGATCGGCTGAATCTGTGGCCCATATATTATTGTTACGTGGTGAAACATAAACAAATACAAATGGGATTCATAGATTTGCTAGCTAGTGTTTAGAAAACACACAAAGTCAGTTAAAATTAAGTTCTGGTGTTTTTTGGAAGATGTAAATAATTAATGAAAGTATCCATACTGTGCATAAAGTAAGAAGGATTTTATAGAGATGTGAGTGTGATCCTCTGCAAAGAGGTAAACTCCTCTGTGAGTTTAACAGATTGGAACACAATAGCCAAGTGACAAGTGACAAAACCCTCACATCATTTTCCAGAGTCTGGGATATGATGAAAATTCTGCTTGTCCATTGCATGGACAGGCCAGTATTTAGAGAGGATTTTTCATCAGAGGCTCAGGTTTAGAGGCTCAAATCAGGTCTGTTGCAGTGATGGCCAAAAATAAACAACCGTATAGTTTCCATTGATATGTTTGTGAGTTTGATACAAATTGATCTCATGCTGGTACATACTACCACCAGGAAATAGCCATATGCCACATGGAAGCTCTCACTTTCTCCTGTCTATTTAGCATCTGTGTTACAAAACTAACTGCCAACCATATAAAAAAAAGCATTGCTACTTTAAATTGTGTTACTTGGCTTTAAGTAGCGCAGTGGGTAACTTACTAAAACTCAGGGCTAACCATAGCTATCTATGCACACTGCTGAGACTATTCAGTACTACAAACCTCTGCAAACATCTCAACTCTACTGCAGTGTTTTCTACCCTTGACACTTCCCATACATACTGAACTGAAGCCCTTATTCTGAAGAATGTTGAAGAAACCAAATACAAGCTTCAGGCACACCAGTCTGTTCATGTATCAGAGTCACAGTAGACTGAGTGCTTGTTAGTCTGTTAGCCTGTTAGCATGATGCCTGCGGAGTCTGAAGAGACCCACAGCTGCAGTTTGATTAAGTTACAAAACTGTTAGTGCCGGTTAGTGTTAATAATTGTTTCAGATTTTGATTTAAAGGCCCATATTTTAACACTTATAGTTTTATCTGTACCGTCTATGTGTCTCTTAAACCCTTCTATAAGGGTATTAACCAAAAAATATGGTGTTGGTTTGATTTTGCCCCACTTTGCTGAGTTTCTCTTTCAGTCAGATTTTGCTGCTAAGCACAAATAACCAACAATTATTCATCAGCAAATTGTCTGACTGGCTAAATGCACACATCAACTCTCAAGTTGGCCTGGGATCAGTTAAATTCACAGTTTATTATGCTCGCCCAGCTCTGTGCCAATCAGCAAACCTCTGTCTGCCCTGACAACAGCCACACCACCACTCCCTGATTCTAACTTGCCCACTCACTCTGCTAGTTTACTGTTAGTGTTAGCCTGTACTCTGCAGCCAAAACACTAAATTGTAAAAACCTCCCAAATGGCAGTCCTTTTCTTCAATGCAACTGCTATAGCTACCAATTGAATTGACCTGATCGAAATCTTACTGGCTTGTATGGTTGGGGGACATCTTGTTGTGGGGAATCCAGAGGAAGGGCAGCAGTAAGCGACTTACTATTTGCACAGCTTTTATTTTACACTTCTGAGTTTATTAAAAAAAAATATATATTGAAAACCATTTTCAAAAAATGGAACCTTTGAATACTTGTATTGTGTATTGAGCTATGTTTTGAAAAATAAACATAGCATCAAGACAGTGATCAAAGTAAGTTGTTTAAAACACTTATTAATATCATACTATATCAATTTTATATAGTCTGGAGCTTAATATTTTGGGGAAATAAGCATATCATGTTAGTGTGTCTAACACTTTGTGGCGTGAAAGGTAAGAGACATCAAATAGTAAAAAACTTATAATTCTCAGTACAGTGAAAGGTCCAAACCCAGTATATACTTTGCAAAAATAACACCAGGGCTTTCAGGCACTAACCAAGTCTGGCCTGTATCTGCCTGTGTCATATCACGTAATAGGGTGTTAATCCAAACCCAATTTTGTGCTAAAATGAGCAGCACAGTTGCACTGGGCCACCTTCATAATTAACTAATGTGTACAGACAGGTGTTAACTGTACCTGTTGTTTTCTCAGGGTAAGTCTGTGGTGAAGGAGTATCCTGTCTTTGGTCAAGTCTTCATAGGACTGCTGTTGGTGTCATCAGTTAGCTGTGTTCCCCTCACAGCTCTGTATGTCTACTGCAGGAAGAGGAAACATGGAAACCATCACAAGAGGCAGCATACTGTAAGCACAGTATCTGCTTAGTGATCAGACAGACGGATGGATCTGTCCTCCAGCTGAACACAGCAACAGTACATCATTTATCTGCTATGGCTTGGGTGGACAATGGAACATGATTGGTGGTCATTTGAGTTTTCTTTCAATGTTTTTCTTCACTTTCACCACATATTACATTTTTGAAAGCATTCAGAGCTACCTGCAAAAGTGCTTCTTCTACTACAATGATCAGTACCTCTTAAAGCAGGAAACATAAAAAAAGAAAAATGGTGGGATGGGAACATAAATTTAAAATGAAAAAAAGGTTAACATTTCTGCTCATTTTTTTTTTTTTAAAGATTTGGGTCTCTCTGTTGAGCCAGGCTCCAATCATTACTCTGTAAACTAAAAGAGATATAAGTTCATCACATTTCACAGAGCAAGAAAAATTACTTGCTCAGTCTCAGCTCACAGTTTCCATAGCTTAAGGGTGGAACATGTTATTAGTGTAGATACAGTTTGTTTAATTGTCAAATACTCACAGCAAATGAAGCTGTTATTCGGTGTTTCCTATGACACACTGTTTACTACATGGTCATAATATGATGAATGTATGTAGATAAGTAGCTTACTCAATGAGTTATGAGATGTAGTTGAGATGTAGTTTAAGTAAGTTAGTTATTTTTTTCATATGTTATCTACTTATAATGTCTTAAGTGGAGTTGTTTCATATTCAGCCTTAAATATCAGTGGTGTCAAGCCACTTCAAATTTATTTGTAGAAATCCAAACCCACACAATGGGATTTTAGTCCAGTAATAGGATTCGACAGATTCCAGCACTACTGCCACAAGTAACGTTTAGTTTCTCTGGTTTAAGGAATTTTTTCTAAAATTTAATGTCAGTATTTTTGAAACATGAGAGAAGGGGCAGTTTTCATCACTCGTACCAAATAAATGATAATTGATTCTGAAGTGCTGGAAAATTCTTGAAAAACATCACACAATCATGGGCTAAATTTTGTTCCTTAAGAAAATAACACATTGAACTTAAAGTAGCCTGATTAAGGTGTATATCTTTTAATGCTTTAGTCATCTAATCAATTTGTTTAGTCTGGTAAGTGGATTTATGTGTGTTCTCTTTGTAAGAAGGTTGTGCAAATTTCCTGTTTTTCCTATATATTTAGTATTTTTTGATAACAATTTTTATATCTCTTTTAAAATGCTGGCATCTGCTATCATGCTCTCTCTATAAGACAGTTAAACAGAGAGCACATGAAGTCACTTGTATGAATCAGTAGTAGAGCTACTGTGCTAATTATAAATAAAATATTAAAATATGTGCTTTTTCACCTTCAAACACATAAACTGTGTGCATATTGCATATTGTAGATATGTGTGTCATCCAATGATCTAATGATAAGAATACTCAAAAATGTGTGCCATTAAAACTAGTTTTATGTCATTTTAAATCAAGGTGAATCGAAGGTGTCACTAACAAATAACATCTCCTGAGTAGTAATTATCCATTCTTCATATCTTTATACAATTATATCTTATCTATTTATCTTGATGGTGAATAGAGGACGATAGTCATTTTTTTATTAAAGAAAAATATTGTTGTTCTTAATGGATCTGTAATCTGTGTGTGCATCATGAAGATTGTTTAGTTGATCCTAAGAACTTTTGTCACAAAATAATAGGTAGTTGTGGTAATCCCTATCTGTTCAGAGACAGAGAAGATTTTTAAACCTTGAAAACAGCTTCTTTCCATCTGACATCTGGTACTTGTACATGGACAACTCTTTCACAAAATTGTACATTTGCACCTAGTATCGCTTCATCCAACACATTAGGAACATCAACCTACACATCAAGTTCAGAGCAGGAAGAGGATCTAAGCTACTGTACCTGAGCACCTGTGTTCATGTAAAGATGGACAGGGGCACAGAAACCGCATTGTACAGAAAACCCACTCACACAGACCAGTAATTTTATTTGAACTCAAACATCCTCTTACAGCATCAAAGCTTAGTGGTGAGGAGCCTCCTCACATAACATCTTATCAAAGAGCGGGAGCTCGGAAGGTCCAGGGGTACTCCAGGTCAACATACAAGGAGTGGAGGATGGGAAGCCCTCCCTAAATTAACGCTGCTAAATGCCAGTGGACTCTTCTACACAATTTGAAGGTTATAACATCTAGCCAGAGTCTCCAAGTCAGATTAAGTCAGCACTTACCACAGATCCTTAATGCTAGACCCCAAAGACAGGACACCTCCTGTCTTCCTTAGAGGAATTTTGGAGTGTATGACATCATTATGACATCACATGTGGCAAAAGTAGGGAACAGTAGAAACACACATCATTGGCTGTCTCCACCTGATATTAACATGTAAACTGTATCTAGACACATTATTAGTATAACATCACAGCCATGGGTCTGTGCATTTACATTTAGTATTGCGTTTTCATAATGTCGACTGTGGTTGTGCTGCGATAGGATATTGCTATGCTAATTGTCAATAGCCACAACATGACTCAGATCAAGAGAAGCAATGCCTTGGGTGGACATCATTTGCTGTGCAAACATTTTTTCTCACAAATGGGGTCACACTTTATACTTTGCATTTACACCTGGCTGAGATCCAAGCACAATGCAAGCCTGACTAACAGCAAATAAAATCTAGCTCATCCAATTCCAAATTCCAATGCTTTTTGCATGCATTTGCATCTACCATGAATCTGAATTTTCCTTTTTCCATTTTAAATCCAGGTGGGAACAGGGTAGAAAGTGTTGCTACAGACCAAACTTAAACAACTCACAGCATCTACTGAGAAGAGGTTAAAGGTCATTGAGGTCATTGTAAGTGGGTGACATGAGAAATATCAAGGCATCTGACACCTGGGACCTGAGACAGAAGTTACCATCCCACTGAGGTTTAATACATCCTCCATTCCACACTATGATATGCAGTTGAGAGCTGTTTGTAACTGGACATTTAGTAATTTTTTTCAAACAATAAAATAGGCTTATTCACCTTCTACAGCCACAGAACATACAATCAGTATTTGTTTTGTAATTTAATTAACTTCTATGCAAGTTATTTGATTTGAAATTGTCAGTCAAATATGAATAGTATCCTCTTTTGAATTTAAATGCTTTTTGGTACACAATAACTCTTTGAAAACTACTGCTGCAAAACCAGACAGACTTCATCAAAATTCCTGCCCTTTTTACAAAGACATTTGGAAACAACATTTTATTGAATGGAGTGAAAGTCCACGGTGTCTTGCAGGTTTGACAGGCTTGACCCATGGCAGCTCCCCCAGCGGATCTCTCTTCCTGTTCACTGAAACTAATCTGAACTGGCATTTTAAGCTTGTTGTTTCCTCATCATCTGATCCCCATCCTAGAAAATACGCCAGAAAAACATTATGGTATTGCCAATGGTAGAAAAAGTAGAAAAATACTTTACAAGAGTCCTTGAATTAACACCACAGTGAACCAATGTTACAATTATATACAAACATTCAAAAGTAAGAGCAATATGACTATCACAGTCAAATGTACCACATTGCTCAAAAACTGCTTATTTTGAGGAATGCTTCTCAATTATTAATTTATTAGGACAAATGTGTAAAAGTGTCTCTACAAATTGTGAGTAGTTATTAAGGAATAAGTAAGGAGTGAAGCAGGGACAACTTAATAATTAATCAATAATTAATTCCCAGCCACATTACAGTGTATATGGCCTGTCCTCTCCATTCTTCCAACTCTCTAACCTGTTTGAAAGAGGAGGACATCTGTTAACACACACAAACCTCTTTTTGGATGATGCCTTTTCCACGAGGAGTCTGGTTTCTGAAGCAATATGAAGTATGTTATTTAATGATATCTCTGGAATATATTACAGTGGTCATACAGTAGTTAATTTCAAGGTTGCTTACATTTCCACTGTGTTAAACATGTCATGATTGATGTCATTTAAAAGCATAAGACAGGATCCATGATCCCTGGTATGCGATAAATAGGCCCAACACCATAGTAGGAGAAACATGCCCATATCATGATGCTTGCACCACCGTGCTTCACTGTCTTCACTGTGTACTGTGGCTTGAATTCAGAGTTTGGGGGTCATCTCACAAACTGTCTGTGGCCCTTGGACCCAAAAAGAACAATTTTACTCTCATCAGTCCACAAAATGTTCCTCCATTTCTCTTTAGGCCAGTTGATGTGTTCTTTGGCAAATTGTAACCTCTTCTGCACATTTTTTTAACAGAGGGACTTTGCAGGGGATTCTTGGAAATAGATAAGCTTCACACAGACGTCTTCTAACTGTCACAGTACTTACAGGTAACTCCAGACTGTCTTTGATCATCCTGGAGCTGATCATTGGCTGAGCCTTTGCCATTCTGGTTATGCTTTGATCCATTTTGATGGTTGTCTTCCGTTTTCTGCCACGTGTCTCTGGTTTTGCTCTCCATTTTAAGGCATTGGAGATCATTTTAGCTGAACAGCCTATAATTTTTTGCACCTCTTTATAAGTTTTCCCCTCTCCAATCAACTTTTTAATCAAAGTAAGCTGTTCTTCTGAACAATGTCTTGAATGACCCATTTTCCTCAGGCTTTCAAAGAGAAATGCATGTTCAACAAGTGCTGGCTTCATCTTTAAATAGGGGCCACCTGATTCACACCTGTTTTTTCACAAAATTGATGACCTCACTGATTTAATGCCACACTGCTATTTTTTTGAACACACCCCTTTCAACTAATTGTCAAGAGCGTGCATATCATGAATGCTGGGTCTTGTTGATTTTCTGAGAATCTACTGCACCTCCTGGTAACTCGTTTGCCATGTAGCAATAAAAAATATACTAATAACAGTGATTAATCTGGTTAGTCACATTGGACTACTATTATTTTTAACACTACTGTATACGATACCATATGTCCAAATTTGGGTATAGGAACGGCCTGGCTCAATCTACAAATGAAATGATATGGTACATTAGGGAGCATCACATGGTCAAACCTTTGTTTGTGTGACAACATGAAGAAAACCGTGGGGCTTCGGGCGCCATTAGGGACAGACTGAACAATTGCTTTAGTTAGTGATTCTATTTCATTTTTGGCAAGAGAGGAAAATGGCGAAGCATTGTGGTCTGATGAAGCTAATGTGAGTGTAGAAACTTGTATCTCTGCATTTTGACAGTAATTTTCTCCCTGCCTTCCAATGTATCCATCGATTTTCTTTTGCTTATCTGATGACAAAATTTGTATTGAATCTCCTGTATGTGAGATTTAGCAATTGGCCAGTCTCCTTTCCAGCAACATGGCATGTGCTCTCCCAGGCTGGCTAGGTAGTGCAATACCATTATAGCAGGAGCACATCCTTCTATCCCTTTTTTTTTTTTTTTTTTTTTTTATAAAAATGGGAACTACTGCCTCTGTCTGACCAGCTTTTACTTTAATTTCTCTATAGCATTTTAATTTTAACAGAAAACCTGAAATGTAGAGCAAATCATAGAGGCTGGGGCGTAATGGTAACTCCCCTGTTTCAGTGTGACTTATCAAAGCTGATTCCTTACTGCAGCACCCCAGGTTTGAATCTGGCCCGAGCCCTATGCTGCAAAAATAACATTCAAAAGTTGTTTTACTGGGAGTAACAATTTCATTTCATCCACATTTTTTCACCCACTCTTTCTGTAGATGGAGGGTGAGTCATCGCTTCATTGAAAGATGACTCACACGACAAAAGTTGACAGTACCTATAAAAAGATCAAAGGTGGGACAATTTCGCAGAGGCCAGTATTTGGTAACACCTTGCAACCATAAAAATCTTTTAGAGGTACATATCACTTTTACACAAACCTTCAGCAACATCCCCAAAATACAGTGAGAGAAATGAACATCAAAAAATAGCCCAGTGCCTTCTATATTAATAGTCCCACTTTCTCCGAAAGCTTAATATGTGGGGAAAATCAACACATGTGAGAATGGTGACCAATCTTTACTGACCCACACTCCATGCAGCACAATTATTGGGTCCTGGTTTGTTTAAATTGATGCCTTGGCGTTAGGAGAAGCTGAATCAGATTTTCCTTCAGATATCTCTCCAGTGAATTTGCAAAGGTAGTTTCCCAGGCTTGTAGCCTTCTCTTGTACCTCAATCTTTATCTTTTTTCCCCAGAGCTGCCAAACATCATTTGTTGAGTTTTTGTTTAGGTGGTAACTTTACATAATTTCCCTGGATACCTGTTGTTATTGTCACCCTTATAAGCATCTAAATATCTGAGTCATGCTTTAAGGGTTCTCTGAATTGGAACCTGTGGATCTGTAATTGTAAAATGCTGGTGTAATATGTAAATCAGGAGACTACTGACAATCTCCTCCAAGAAAGGAGTGTCAGTCAGGTCCAGGAGTCCTAAAAGTGTTTTGAAATCCTTATGCTTAGCCTTGCAGATGGCGGGCTCATTGGGTAAAACAATATGTCACCCTTTCAGGCCAAGCCACCAAATGGTCTCTGACAAGCTCCCCTCCAGTCCTGGCCTCTGGAGAGGGGCAGCCCCCCCTTAATTATTTTTTTGCACTGTATAC
The DNA here is from genome assembly GCA_016859345.1 of Istiophorus platypterus. Classification (NCBI taxonomy): domain Eukaryota; kingdom Metazoa; phylum Chordata; class Actinopteri; order Istiophoriformes; family Istiophoridae; genus Istiophorus; species Istiophorus platypterus. Next base: position 27,638,781 of record CM029126.1, on the reverse strand, counting down.
ATATTCACATAGATTCTTGATGCCATGTTTATACAGATGATTTTCCTAACAATACACATATTGTGTGTAAAACCTGAGATGGCCATTTGTGAAAAATCCTCAGTATAACAGTGGAAATACTGTGCCAAAATTCACAATTTTTTATTTATTTTTTTTTAAATCTCTGTAGGAAAGATATTTTTTGTACTCTAAAGATTTGCTTTATTTGTTTCTAAAGTATGGTGCATTAGAAATATACTGTGTATTTGTTTGATAGGTATTTTTGTAATTGCAAATTGCTTTAGTTTGTTAATGTTTTAATATTTAGAAACCAGGCCATGTTTGTCAGTGAATCGCACGGCATTTTCAAAACATATTTTATTTGTTACACTTAAAAGGTGGGTAGTCAGTCTTCCCCTTGTCCCCTGACACCCCACACCACCCCCACCCCACTTTAAGGTGGCAAATCTCAAAGACTTGTGGAATAGTTGGAAGGTGTATTTTATGACATATGATGAGGCTTGGCTAACAGGTTCCCTTTACGATATGATCATCAATCCTCCACACTCAGCAGGGTGAGTAAATGAGTATCAAATAATATTTTTTTAAAGCACTCTTTGAACAGAGGAAAAAATAAAATTAAATTGCTCGAGAGTCATAAAACAGTATTAGAGATAAAGCATCAAATACAGATACAGAGGAAAACACAGGCTCAAGGCTATAAACATACAATAAAGCAATAAATGGGGGGAACATTTTTTGCATAATTTACTGTGAGATCAAGGCTTTGCAAAGCACTACTGTCATTACTGTGCCTTATCTGATGAATAACATTATTGTTATCATCTTATATCTAGTAAAATCCGATAAAAGAATCAGGAAATAGACTCCAATAGTAAACATGGTTGTTTCAGGAAGTTTAAGCAGAAACTTTTTAGCATACAGGAAGGTGGAAAAAATACATGATATAACATTATGCAACAAGCTATTCTTAGTCAAGAAAAGACATAGAAAAATGATTCCAGCTGAGACTTTGGGATGGAAGAGTTCTTTGTTTGTTAAGTGTAACATAATGTGGACTGAGGTGTAAAGCTTAGAGACTCTTCAGACCAGATTTCCCCTTCATGTTCCACACACCAGGTTATGCATGTGTGACATGGTAGTTTCTGTGTGTCACTCCTGCCATAAATATGACCTTTGAGCATCTCACAGCAGTTTTTATTGACACGTCGCAACAAAGGCGTGAAAACACCTGAAACATATGAGACACTAAGATTCAAACATATATATTAAATCAGAGCACCATACAAACAAACAAATATGTTTGAGTCCTTCAGTACAAATCCTATTCATCTCACATTACTAACAAATACCACATTCCACACACCAAATTCAAATCCTCTCTGAATTCCAAACCTTCATGAAAGCAGTATTTGTTTCAGCACTGCAATGGATTTCTTGATGTTGTATTTTTCTGATCATTGAGTATACAGCTCATCAATGAGATCTATTGTGGCTATAATATCTCAAATTTATGTATTCATCTTATTCTGCTACCCCCAAATGGCCAAAAAGAAAACAAAAGCAATTACTACTGCTTTAAATAAAGTATGATTCAGTGTAATGTGATACTCTTCTCCTCTGAGCTGATACTGTCTCAAACAATGTTTACAACAAAGCACTGAGAAAGTCTAGGACACTACAATAATCATCTGCTCTATTTATTATTGCACCACTCCACTACAACTGATGTCAAAGAAGGCATTTCTTGGCTGTCTGGAGGTTTTAGTGACAAAAACACCAGACAAGAAATCTAGTCCTATAATTAGTTAATAGCTTTTTACATTTCTCTTCAGCAGAGGTCTATATTGAAAATGAAGAGGAGTAAAAAATGGTTATGTAAAGTCAGACAAACGCCGCCTCTTCTAAGTCTCGTAAAGCAGCAGTTTGGCCTGATGGGTTAAGGATGAGTAAGTAAAGACATGAAAGAACAGAAGAGGAAGGGTTGGAATGAAAGAGCATATATTGTATGTTTATACAGTCTGTTTCTACTGCATTAATCTCAGTGGGTTCAGTGGTGCCTTACTAGAATCAAACTCATGATGCTTTTTACACAAATTTTAGATATTTAGACCTAATTTCTAAATATTTGCAGACTAAAATGATGTGATCTCAACTTCAACTTAACATTACAGTGTCCTTTACATTGTGTTAATGCCCTAACCTCATCCTTGCAGTTGTGCTACAAAAGGCTGGTCATATAAAGCTGCGTACTGTACATGTCCCTCAATTCCACTGGTTAGCATCAGCTCTTGACCACTGTGTGGCTCTTTTTATTGTCACACTCCATCATTATTTTTTAGTTACTCATTTTATATTTATAACTGTTTGGCTCATCACAGTCATATTAATACAGCAGGAAAACTAATCTAGCTTCTCCTGCATGTAAACCATATTGTAAATAGAATGTTACATACACAGTAGTGTACATAAAGTTTATATTTAATAAGGGTATTGCCAACAAATATGTAAAAACAATATTTTATATTTGTTACCTGTCGCAGACAGCTCTATTGTTAATGGAATAGTCCACTCTGATCCGTGGGGTTTAAAAATAAGACTTTGCATTATGTTTGTTTGTTTTTTTTAATGACTGCTCATATTACTTTAATTATAATATAAATCTGGCGATATTCTATTTAATTATTCTCAACATATCCCATGTGCAGAGCTGAATCAACACTACATGTATCCCTCTAACATGTATTGTGTGTGTATCAAAGCATGATATATCCAATTCCACTTTGCCATAGTGCTCCAGTGTCGATCAAACTTAAAAAAAAAAAAACAAATCATTGAGCCTCCCTTTTGCACTGGGTGACATGTCCCTTCATTGTCATGAACATAAACTGTAGTTTGTTTTGACAAAATCTCACAACACTGTACTACTGCCATAAATAATCAGATCACCAAATTCTGATCAATCCACCACTAAGAATAGTCCCCCACAGCTGCACTTTTTACTCCTCTTTGTTTTATAAAAACTGCAGTGAGCCGCTGCTTTACTGAGCTTTTTTTTTATGATTTACATCAGCAGTAGGAACTAGTATGCTTTGAGCTAAAAGCCACAGTCAGAGCATGGAAATCAGGAAGTGTTTAGAGATGGACTAACACATTGTTGGCTTTTCATGGGATTTGTTGAAAAAAAGAAAGTCAGAAAGCCAGAAAGTATTGAATAACTCCAGATTGAGCCTCTGCATTCCTGAAGACTCAAATTTTTTCTCTTGAGCTGTACAGAATACTTTGCTATAGCTGCCAACTTCCTTTTTCACAGTTTATTAAACTAAGTGGTCACCTGCATGATGTTTGACATTTAAGAAAGCTGCAGGAGATTCATACATTCACACAAGCCCAGTGGTTGTAGAATCTAATGATACTGAATGAAATGCAAAGAAAAAGATGCAAGTTTGGTCCTGTTAGACACAGATATGAATGTTCTGGTCAAAAACTGATCCTGTCATTATTGTTAAGATACCTGATCATACAGACTATCTGCAGGAGGTAACTTTTCTCATCCGAAACCTTAAAAAAGCTTTCTGAACAGCAACACAGACACACAATGATCCTACAGAAGGAGGATTTCTCAAATTTACCGTGCAGAAGAGTAGAATTGAAATCATAATCTACATTTCCAAAACTTGACTGACTGATATCTAAATCGTTTAGCAGATATTACTGTGACAGATCACGAGTAAATGCATTATTTTGACCCAACTTAACAGTCAAATATTAGTGGACTGTTCATATAAGGACCCACTGATTTTTAAGGAACTACCTCTCAGGCTGGACAATGAAAATTAGGAATGGCAACATCTCAGAAGTTAAATAAAATCTACAATAAGCATTTTGTCAATTGATTGTACTTGACTATTTCAATGTACCTACAAAGCCTGCTGGGGAAAGATGATCAAAAAAAGATAAAACAACCTCTCAAATATAGTTTAGATTTTGTTCTTTGCTTTTTTTGTCCAGGAACAAAAAAAAAAACCAGTCAAAAATGCTGAATAAATTCCCTTTCAACAACTGGATACTTCATTTTCATGAATATATTATTTACTTCGGAGATTATCATATTTGGCATTTTCAAAAACCTAATCAATATTTCTCTACAGCTTCAAGTGGAGTCTCCAACATGCTAAATGTATTTTTTGTGTTTTTCCATAAACTACAATATATAGATATAACAACCATAAAGTATTTACCAAACATTATGGATTCAGGTTAAAGACAATATTTTGATTTCAGTCATACACTCCTTGCAGAGCCAGACTACATTTCACAAACTCATCATCTCTTAAAACTGCTTAGGAGATGTAAAATGAAACTTGGATCAGAAACTACATGGCCTGCTACATCTTCTGTCCTTTAACCTTACAACACCAGGATGACAGAAGAAACCACTAACTTCCACTAAGGGGCAACTCTGGCCCAACCCAGGTATTGCCTCCTACAAAAAAAGGTGTAATCTTCAGCGGATTGAAGTGGGCAGATGTTATGTTTCTCCTTGTAGGTGTTGCAATCTTTTACCCTATCAGGATACAATCATCTGGAATACATTGGGCCTCATTCAAAAATATTTCATAATAGGCTACCTATTCCACTACATTTTTGGGTAAGTTTCATGTACAAAAATTTTATCAAAGCACAAAAAGAAGAATTTCACATTTTGTAGCTTCATCAGACAAACATATAACAATATGTCACTATCAGTAGTTGTATTGCTATGGGAAGAGATCTGTAACAATTAGAAAATCTGAATACAGCTACCCGTGACGTGTCATCACAGCAAAGCTATATTGTGACGGAAGAAGTGTGATATGAAGTTAAATGCTAAAAAATGTATTTCTAAAGTGACAGTCAAAGAGATATTAGACAAGAGAATATTAGAGCCTAAAGTAAGTTAGGTTACACCTTTAGGTGCATTTGAAGATAATAGGGACAGAAATCTGCATAAAGACCCTATAACACCCTCTGTATTGTAGTTGCTGTGATGAAATATGCCAATAAAAATCAGAAAAATTTAAATCTTCTCAGTAAATTAGCACCTGTGAAGATGATGATCTCTTGATCAGAATATTAATTTTGTATCAAATCTGTCTTATTCATATGTTTCAAGTTAAGTTCAGTATAATATCTAAAATACACTCAGAATGAGACTTTATGATTTCTAGTCAAATGTGGCAAATATGAGTCAAACTATCTTTATCTGTAGTGTACTGTACTGGTTTGAGAGATCTAGATCACTCTTGATTTTGATGCATGCTTTGGAAAAAATTCTGAATATGACAAAATTGGGTGAATACCACCAGTTCTCGTAAATCACACATAGAAAGAATATGTTCATACAAGCGGTTCTTGAATGAGGCCCACTGATAAAAAAGCATAGATCTGCCTTTACAGTGACAAGTTAATCATGTATTTGGGTGGTCCATATCAAGTTGATGACACTTTTGAATTACACGACTTCTCCATCCCAAATCAAACCCAAACTGCATTAAATCAAGCAGTAATTTATATCAGAATGTTCCCTAGCTGTGGAATTTCAATTTTGGCAAAAGATGGCTGGATTTCTTGGAGCCTTTGGAACATGTAAACCCTACTGACTCATTAGTGGTTTAGAAATACTTTGAAACAGGTAGCTTTTTAACCTGGGAGAGAGTTTCTGTACATTGATAAACATATTGTAAATGGCAAAAAAGACAAAAGGGAAATTAACAGTACCTAAAGTTATTCATTTCCATATTATATAACAGCAGCTGTTCTGTATCTGATCCCAATGTAAAGGAGTTCAGTTCTAAAAATGGGAGATTTTACATAGGTCCGATGCATTCCTCTGAAATCAGGAACAATGACATACAATTAGAACAAACTTCATAAGTTTAGTGTCCAGTAAAATCTGTGGACAGCCAGTGCTGTCCACATTATAATCGCTGCAGTGTGGACAGCAGCAGACCTGTGCACTCCCAGTCTCTGTCTTTCTCAGTGATGTTGTACACGAGGCCGGCCCTGCTTGCCACCACCCTCCTCCACTTACCCCTCCGTTAGTACAGGCTCCAGGGCTGCTGATGCTGGGGGTAAAGTGATAAAGAGCTAGTGGATGAGGCAGTAAGCTCGCCAGGGCCTAGCTGCTTTCCACACACACACATTCAGTCCAGCTTCTCCTTCTGAACTAGCTTAGGAGCATCTACAAAGTCATGTCCATTAAAGAGGATGAGGCCGCCTGTCACCACACTGGCTGTTCCCCAGAACAAAACATAGGCCAAAGTCTCAGTCCATGTGTCACCTGAGAGGGGAAAACAGGTCATAAAGTCGACAGGGGAATTTAAAACATATTTTTCTTTCTCTGTCAAAATACTGGGGAATCTTTCCAAAAAATAATAAGTGTTTACATATTACATAAAAAAAACCTTTGGAAATAAATAAAACCTAATGTTGTGGGTATTAATATATGTCTGTTAATTGGAGTTTATTTGAAGTTTGTCTTACCAGCCATTAGCAGACAGATGATACACATGGAGAATGCTACCACCATGATGATAGGCAGCTATATAAAGGTAAGAAGACCAGAGTCACATTAAACACATCTGTGGAAAACACAAAAAGACCCCCCCAAAAAACAAAAAACAAACCATCATCCTGACCCTTTCTTACCGTCAGAAACTTCCAGTCTTTGGGATCATGTAGTGAGTTGGCCCAATCAGCTTCCTCCACAGCATAGTTTCCCAGAAACAGATCAATGGAGTCCTGCATTATAACAGACCATTTCCAGCTGTTTCAACTTTCTTTCTAAATATCTAGCTTTAACTATGCAGTTGCCCTTTAATTATGAATTCACCTGATTATCAAGTTAAGAGTGGACAGGTCCCAAAAAATTCAGGATTCAGGCCCTTTTGTTCCATAAAGCATCACATTTAATTTTGGTTAGTTTCAAATGCAATTTATTCATTAATAGGTTTACATCTCACTGTCTTCTCATTGTGTCAGCATATGAGATATGAGATTCAAAATGGAAAACTAATGCCCTCATGTCAGGTAAGAAATGACTATCGCCACTAAAAGTATTCTTGAGATTACAGCAGTGTGATCAGGACCAGCTGGTCTGCAACCCATTACTCATAAATGTAGTCTACTCAGAATTCTACACATCCCTTTATTCTTCACAGGGAGAGAATACACAGGATTTATTGGAATTCTTAAGACTGTCTAGGTATCCCTTATCTATCAGAAACAATGAAGGATGCTCTTGTAGGTGATATAACAAAATAAGATGTGTTAAGATGCTATTGTGCAATTACCATCAGGAAAGACTCTAGGATGACGTTTTTTCTAATGATTGTAGTATCATTCAAATAAGTTATTGTGTTTTCACTTGTTATTTTATAAAAAAAAAAAAAAATGCTCCAAGCTTTTTCTATTTAATGTTGCAGAAGGGAGAATGTTCTCAGCGTCTATTCTGCATAACTCTCTCTCTCTCTCTCTCTCTCATATACATATATATATATATATATATATATATATATAAAAATTGAGAATGAATCAGTGAATTGTCAAACTTTTCCTTTTTAAGGGTTCGGCCCTGAGGTTGATTCAGTGTAAATTACAGGCTATTACTAAATTTAATTTTTAGTTATGTCTAATAGCCAAAATTGACAAGCTTACTAAATTTCTCACTAAATCATGATTTCATGCTTTAAAAGTGAGGGATATGTATAGATGGAAGTAGTTGCCAGTTTCTCTGGTTGGGCTTGTGAACTGTAATGATATTTAGATATTAGTAAATTACATTTTTTGGTAATAAATTAAAATATTATTGGGGCTCTGTATTGGAGATTCTTAAAAAGATTATTGGGTTTGAAATGCCCAGCTCACCTAAACTACCCTTAATGGGTGAATTATCAGACATCATCTGACTAAAAGGAACAAGGTGTGGTTTATGAAACTGGCCACTGTTGTTGGGAATGAATGCATTGCTTTGTTATGGAAAAGTAAAGATCCTCCCCATATCTCCATGTGGCTTAAAGAAAATTTCCTCATACACGGTATCAGGAAAAATATGTTCAGTCTCAAAAGAAAACCACATCAGTTGCATTCGATAAATGTTGGCCTGATTGTAGGAGTCTCCAAGTGGGGTTATTATTATTATTATTATTGCTTTATTTTAACTCTTTCTTTTATCTTTTACCTATATCTTTGATATGAGAAAAAAAAATCATTGAAAATATTGTTAAAAAGTAGGTGGTAGATTTACTTCAACTTGCATTAAGTAAAATCTGGACGGGATTGCAACTAATACTTCATGGTATTAAAATATTAATTATTGGTATTAAAATCACTGTAAAATACAGATCCACAGATATTGTGGCACTCAAGTCCATGAAGATTTTTGACCCACCTGTCTAAAACCATCAGAGAAATTGTTTTTGTAATATCGGATCATGGAGTTCCAGCCATCCATCAGCAGCCCCCACTGAGTTCTCTTCCCTGTCCTGATAAAACAACATGAGAGTCAACACCACATATATAAAATCTCCCCAATGTCCAGAGGATCAATTTGAACCATGGTGACTCCTGACCTTTCCTCAAGCATCTCAATTTGAACTTGTTAACTTTAATATATGTAAATAATAACTCAGTCAATTTACTGAGGAAATTCGTGTTACCCATTGGACCCTTATCCAAGTGAAAGGAATAATCAGTCACTAGTGATCGGTTGGGGCAATTTAAATTGGAAATAGCTGACAAGATGGTATGTAAACGTGAGACAGAAATGCAATTTGCAATGAAATCAACATTAGATTTTGGTGTTTTATTCATTTTTTCTGATGGTGGAATCAGAGGACCGGTCAGGATAACCAGAAAACACCACGATTCATCTTCTGGACCAATAACATCCAAAGGTATTTTTTCAGAAATCTCAACATAATTTGTTGAATAAAATATATTGCTCTGGACAAAGTGTTGGGGGGGCAGATGGACAGGTAGACAGACCTGCCAACATCTCCAAACTTAGACTATTCCCTTGTCATTAGCAAGTAGATTGCATGTGTTTAGATGGATGTTATATATGTGACAACTGACCTAGTAAAGTCTGTCTTCAAAGCACCAGTACCAGCATACTGTTTGGCACAGGCATCAGCATTATCTGCCCAGGCTGCATGTGGACATACAGGGAAGGAGACAGAATACAAACCAGAAAGAGAATATGAAGAAACAGATCATATTAACGTCAATGACCATAAATGTAGGCATGGCAGGTGTTTAATTCATAGGACACTACTGAGGCCACTGTTGTGTCAGGGGAGAGCCCACCATTCTTGTATATCTTCTCAAAGTCTGCTTGCGTTTCAATCTGTTGGCCCATGTGCAGGACTCCCATTTTCTGCAGGTAAAAACATATCTGAGTTGAGACGAAATCCAGAATGAATCTTTTGACTAATTTATCAAAGGCTACTCCTATGTTTGGTAATATTTTGATACAAAGCCTCATTATTTTATGATCGTCTCCTGTTTCAATTAGCTTTTTAATGCAAAGGGAGCACCTCCTCCATGTTTACCTCTTATTTTGAGAAAATTCAGTATTACGGAGCACTATTTCCATCAGTACAACAACAAACTCATTTTGTATTCACTACTCCTCTGCTCTGACTTTTCTTCCTATTGTTTCTACTATACTGTCTTTTTTTCAGTGAAAGTCAACACTTACTGAAAAGGTCACATTAAAAGCCTCCCAGTGGCTCAAAGGGCACAATCCCTACCTTTCTTAACAAGCTTTTTATGTGAAACATCAGCAGGAAAAGTGGATTTTCATTGACTGTATATATGTATCTATATATACATACATACATATATATACATACACATATGTATTTATATATATACACATATCCACATATGTGTATATGTATATGTATATATATATATATATATATATATATATATATATATATATATATATATATATATATATATATATATATATATATATATATATATATATATATATACACATATATATACATACATATACATATACACATATAGACATATACATATATACATACATATACATATATATATATACATTTACATACATATATATATACACACACACACGTATATATATATATATATATACACATATATATGTATATGTATATATATACACACACATGTGTATATATATACACATATATACATATATATATATACATACACATATATACATACATATATATATACATATATATATACACATATATATACATATATATATACACATATATATACATATATACATATATATATACATATATATATATACATACATACATATATACATATATGTATATATATATATAAAATATATATATACACATATATATACACATGTATATATATATATATATATACATATATACATATACACACAAACACACACACACATACACACATACACACACACACACAATGCAATGCCTTGCAGGGAAATAATGCTAATTTCAAATCATGTTGGACTAATTAATATCCAAACTGAGCAAATGTGGAGCAATGGATAGCTGAATTAGATTGCAGGATTGGATTGGGTAATTTTTCTATGGAGAACAATTTACAATTGCTCTTTTTTTTTTTAAATTATATTGTCAAGTTCCTTTATGATTATTGATTCCTACCCGTAGCTGCGACTGCAGCGACCTTCTGGCCAGCAGACTCTGGATGACATTGGTACGGTCCAGACAGTCCATGCAGTTGCTCCGGAAATTCCCCTCCTGGTTCAACAGCACCTTCCCATCTGCATCCACCAGGAAATATCTGAATTCACATACACAAAATTACTCCTGATGCCAAGTACATATGAACAGTGCTTTCAAAAAGTATTCACACCCCTTCAAATTGCTTTCTTATGATATAATTGTTTCAATTCCATTTTCCCTTCATCAATCTATACTCAATACCCAAATATGACAAAGAAAAAATACGGTTTTAGAATTTTTTGCAAATTTATTAAGAAGGAAAAATGGAAATATCACATTGACATAAGTATTCGGGCCCTTTGTTATGCCACTTGAAATTTACCTCAGCTGCCTCCCATTTCTCCTTATTATCTTTGAGATATTTCAAAATCTTGATTGGAGTCCATCTGTGGTAAAATCAGTTAACTGGACATTATCTAGAAAGGCACACACCTGTCTATATTTGGTCTCATAGATGATGATGCATAGCAGAGCAAAAACTAAACAATGAGATTGAAGGAACTACCTGCAGAGCTCAGAGACAGGATCGAGTTTGGGCACAGATCTGGGGAAGGCTAAAAAATCATATCTGCTGCATTGAGGGTTCCCAAGAGCAAAGTGGCCTCTATAATCCCTCACTGGAAGAAGTTTGAAACAACCAAGACTCTTCCTAGAACTCGGAGAAGAGCCATGGTTTAGAGGTGATCAAGAACCCAATGGTCAATCTGGGTGAGCTCCAGAGATATTTTGTGGAAATGGAAGAAACTTCCAAACCATCACCATCACTATACCAATTTGGGCTTTATATCAGAGTGGCCTCATGGAAGGCGCTCCTCAGTAAAAGTGAGTTTAAATGACTCTCATACAGTGAGAAACAAGATTCTCTGGTCTGATGAAACCAAGTTTGAACTGTTTGGCCTCAATTGTAAGCATCATGCCTGGAGAAAACCAGGCACTGCTCATCACCTGCCCAATACCCTCCCAATCGGGAAGTATGTTGGTGGCAGCATCATGCTGTGGGCGTTTTCAGGGACTGAGAGACTGATCAGAGATGAGGGAACGCTGAACGGATCAAAGTACTGATATATCTTTAATGAAAACATGGGGCAGAGTGCACAGGACCTCAGACTGGGCTGAAGGTTCACCTTCCAAGAGGACAATAACCCTACAAATTCTGCCAAGACGACACAGGAGTGGCTTAGACACAGTTCTGTGAATGACTTTGATTGGCTCAGCCAGAGTCCTGACTTGAACCCAATCGAACATCTCTGGAGAGACCTGAAAATTCCTGTCCACTGATGGTCCCCATCCAACTTAACAAATTTAGTGAGGATCTGCGGAGAAGATGTCAGAAAGTCCCCAGATCCAGGTGTGCAAAGTCTATCGAGTTAAAACCTGAGAAGACTCAAGGCTGTAATCTCCGTCAAAGGTTCTTAAACTAAGCACTGAATCAAGGTTCTGAATACTTACTGCAATTTAATATTTCAGGTTTTCCTCTTTAGTCAATTTGCAAAAAATTCTAAAATTCTGTTTTCACCTTTTCACGATTGGGGGAACATTTGAATTAACAGTTTTAGCATGAGGCTGCAACATAACAAGATGTGAAAAAAAAGTGAAGGAGTCTAAATCCATTCTGAATGCACTGTATCGGCCTGGTGTATTTGCATATCAACTCACACCAATTGAGAAAAGCATACTGACCCAAATTCATCCTGCATTTCAGCAACCGTGTCTAATAAGATCTGCAGGCGGTGCCACCTCATCCGACTGCACTCCTTATGGAAGTCAAACGCTATGTACCTTCAGAAAAGCAAGTATTTACCAAAAATTCAATAACCTCAACCAAATCTGAGGCACTAAAAGAACCAAACCACATGCAAGGGGAAAAGGATGGAATTGGTGGTTATCTTACTTGATCATGCCATTACCCAGGCTGGTCACTATTTTTTCAAATGCTAGCTCCAATGGCTTCTCTGAGCCCTTTTGGTTGATCTGTTGGGAATAAATTATAGCAAGGACTCAGGGTTCCTATTCAAAAGTAATTCAAACAACCATAAACTAGACATTATCTACTTGTCAACATGTTTATGTTCATCATTACTACATTATTACATGAGTACTCATTACTCATAGGTTTGACCATGCCCCATTTAAAACCCAACCTTTTTTTCAATCTCAACTACACACCTATAAATTGTCATGAGTGTTACCTTCCACTGTTGTGATACTATTGCAGTGACAAAACTGTCCACAGGAAGACAGACAGATAAACATAAACAGCTGCCAAAGTACTCCAAACCATCTTTGCGGTAGTTCTCGCTACAGTAGGTGTCTCCAGGACATTTTTCCATGATGTCACACAGGTATTAGGAAAAAAAGATATGACAATTATCTTTTTTTTTCCAATTTACCAAATTCAAAATGACTTGTCTTCCATAGAGAATAATCTGTGAGTCAAAGTGTCTCTGGAATCCATCCAACTACGGAGATAAAAAAGAGAGAAGAGACAAACTGCATGAGAAATAAAATAAATACACAGAGGGCCTCATTTTTTCCTAATGTAAGTGTAAAAACAGCTTACATGGTTGACTGTTTTGCTGATCTGTGGTTTTGGCTTGTACTTGAGATTGGGTCTCTGGGACCAATATAAGGGGATGGAGCCTCTTGTCTATGAAGGAAAGAGGCAAAATGCATAAACATAGCATTATCAAGCTTTCAAGCACTCATTCTTCAATTACAGCATATACAAAACTATTGAAGCGACCATTTTCACCTGGTTGTGGCGGGCCAATGCATCTCTCTTATAGCATTATTGTTTTGACTCACCTGAACAAATGAAGCTTTGGCACTGTTGTACTGCACTATCTGCTCTGTTTCTACATAGTTAGCAGCGTGGCCTTCAGAATCAATGCCTGCAGACAGCAAGACAAAGAACTGGTGAGACGTAATGCATTTAAAGGTTTCAAAGTCCAAGTAATGTGGACACAATTATCATGTAATGACTTAATGTCCAGTGGATGCCCCAGTGGAAAAATTGTCTCTGACAACCTGTGGCTCAGATGTGCTGGAGTAAGTCATGTGAGATTCACTTGAATCTACTTAAATGCTTAAGTTTAATGACCACTGAGATGAAACTATTATTTAATGATGCACTTCATTTGTTATTGTTTCAGTCTTTACATACAGCGGGTAAAATAAGTATTGCACACATCAACATTTTTCTCAGTTAATATATTTCTAATGGGGGTTTTGTAATGAAATTTTCATCACCAAACTCTCTTGTTGCCATAATACACATCACCCCAAAAACACCATACCAACAGTGAAGTTTGGAGGTGGGAACATCATGGTGTGGGGTTTTTTTTCAGCAGACGGTACCGGCATTCTTCATATAATTGAAGGAAGGATGAATAGGAAAATGTATTGAGACATTCTTGATAAAAATTTGCTGCCATCTACGAGGAAGCTGAAGATGAAACAAGGGTGGACATTTCAGCAAGACAATGATCCCAAACACACAGCCAAGGAAACTCTGAGTTGGTTTCAGAGAAAGAAAATAAAGCTGCTAGAATGGCCCAGCCAATCACCTGACTTGAATCCAATTGAAAATCTATGAAAAGAACTAAAGATCCGTGTTCATAGAAGAGGCCCACAGAACCTTAAAGATTTGAAGAATGTTTGTGTGGAAGAATGGGCCAAAATCTCACCTGAGCAATGCATGCGACTAGTTTCCCCATACTGAGCAAATGTGGAGCATAGATAGCATCCTGAAGCTGTCATCCTGAAGCTGTCATTACCAACAAAGGCTTTTGTACTAAGTATTAAATTAATTTCAGTAAGCGTGTTCAATACTTTTTTCCCTGTGTAATTCCATTATATTAAACATAACTTAATTTCTGAACTATTTGTTTTTGTTTCTTTGTATGTATGGATAATTTGGGTTGTTACCAACATCTGGTAAAAATTTCATGTCAATACCACCTTTAGAAATATATTTGCTAAGAAAAATGTTGATGTGTTCAATACTTATTTTACCCGCTGTATATATACAGCATAAGTATTTCTCACTGTCATAAATGAGCTACAAATGTGTTTTCAATAGGTTTGTAAAAGACAAAACTGCTAATAGAAGATAACTAAAAAATATTGGAAATACAGTATGTCTGCTGAAACACAGACAGAAGACACTTCACTTTAGAAATACTTTCAGTGAACATTAGAACTGTGACAAGAGACGTAGAGCAATCTGAACATGACACAGCTATATCAGTGGAATAAACAGTAGTGTTACCTCTGACATAGTAGCGGACACCGGCTCTGAAACAGCTTCTCCTGGAGATAATACTCCACTCAAACATCTTTCCATTGATGCAGCTTGACTTCATGGTCATGACTAGTCAATAGATGTGTTAAGAAACCACAAGTTCTAACATGGAATATTAAGGAGTAAGTGCTACACACATTTAAAAAAAAACAAAAAAAAAAACATTATATAAAGACAAATATCTGATGTCTGAGTTTAAGCGGCTAGTTTTTTTTCTCTTGTTCCATCGGTATCAAAAATCTTTCTTAATACTATAGTACCTTTTTAGGCAGTACTGTAACCTGCTATTTTTCTGCTTCTGATAGGCACCTAATAGTTATCATGGTCAAGGCCAAAAAAAAACCCTCTTTTATCAACACATTTGATTGTATAATGCACATTAAGCAGCTTTTAGAAAGAAAAATAAAAAATAAAAATAAAATACTAAAAGCTCTCAAAAACACATCTTATTTAATGCTTCACTCCGATAACATAGTAAGATGGCACAAGTCTCACCCTCATTGACTTAAATGGTTTGGTCCATTTTGAATTTTATGAGGGTAGGAATAAACTAACAGAAAGCAACAGGAAAGGATACAGCCATGGATAACAGGATATACAAACTTGTGTAACTGTAAAATGAGAACAGTGTTAAATGATTTAACGCTTTATCATTCTGTGTACAATTCCTCTGAAATAAAACTTTAAGTTACCAGCTCTCTTTCACAGTACTCTTTCCTTTGTCTCACTATGGGATAGGAGGACTCCCATTTTGATGGACAAGCTCATCTTTAAGAATAAAAGCTTGGCCCCCTACATATTATTTCAGGGGGGCATCTACCGGACATTGTTACCAAGGCTTGAAGTAGTTACGGAGAACATATGAAACATTACAAAGGTGAAACTGCGGTGTCATGGGCCAGGAGGCCACGTATAAGGGTAAATGCTAAATGAATCACTTATATCCTTTTTATACAAAAATTAGCATGTGTACGCAGGTTTTTTAAAATGCAGCAGAACCCACTAAAAAGGTAATTGACCCCTTTCCCATTGCCAGTAGACAAATTCTCCCAGGGACAATCCTGTAGACTATAACAACAGGAAGGAATGATATTCATTTATTCTATTTATTTATATTTTATATTTATTTATTTGTCCTTATGAAAGTATGTCCACTTAAAAGTAACTGTTTTTGCCACTGACAGGTTCAGATTTTTATAATAGATGTCATGCATAGGATCTCTACAGAGAGACCTTTTAGTTAAAGAATAAGATCCTTTTGATTTAACATTAAACAGCTGTTATGTCACTCTCTTCATAGCCACCAGACTCTATTGACAGAAACTGTTATTTTAGGTCACAGTCCACAGGATTAGCTGGTCTACTGCTGCCTCAGTCAGTTAGTTTTCTGTGTGTAATTACGTGACTTTCATTTGATAAACAAAGTATTCAGCTCCTTTACTTAGATAGACCAGCAACTCCTGTGTTCTTAGAGGTAAAGTTACTTTATTTGTCTGTGGAGTCTGGTGGCTTTGAACAGAGCAATATGACAGGTGTTTCGGGTTAAACAAAGGTCTCACTCTTTTACCAAAAGGTCTCTGTCAGATTCCTGTCTGATAGGATACTTATAGCAACAATCTGAACCTGTCGAGGGAAAAAAACATGTAGTTTTAGTGGACATACTTTAACACAGAAAATCACTCTCTGTGATTACATTGCAGCTGTAGCTTAGCAGTTGCTGTATATACTATTCTTGCTCAGCAGTGGAAAAACTGAAAAGATTCTTGTCCTCATCAACTATTTACAGTGAACCATTTGCTGCAGGGTCCTGATGCTTCTAGTTTCTTTGGTATAGCCAAAGCAATGAGACTCATGAAACCAGATAGTATTATTATTACTGTAGCCTTCTGTTTGCAAACAAGCTACAGTAGTCAAGCATCTTTTCTATGGTGAAGGCAGCTGAAGCTTAAGATGGGTTCAGAACCTGATTTCATCATTCTCAGAAGTGTTACTGAGAATAGATAGGTGAAGAAATCCCATAATGTGAAGTCAAGACCAATGCTATGAAAGAGAACTTTAATTTTGTCTTACCTCTGGCTGTGCAATAAATTCCCTCAACAGATGGCCATTCCAGACAAAACGCTGATCTGCCTGGAATATGGACAGTTAGCACATGTTAGTATAAGGAAAATACCAAGGCAGATGTATGTGGTCTATACTTGGAGATGATGCCATCCTTAAGGAACATGCCCCCCAAAAATATCTATAAAAATAAAAGTCTGTAAAACATAAGTGATACAAATTTGACTTTTATTGAGATGATGATGCTGCTTTTAGTTATAGGTACATAACAACTCATATAACTATTAAATTATTTATGTGAATTTACCACTGATTTTATGATTAACAACATTTCTCATTAGGTATTTATTTCCAGACAGACTGGACTATGCATGTATAAAGGTCATATAAGGTATATATCTAACCCTCTCCAGAAGGCTCATCTCCTGAAATTCAGGGCTAGTGTTGGCCAGGCGCTGCAGAGTGTGGGTCAGGTCATAGTCTGTTGCAAAGTAGAAGCCGTCTGTGTGAAGCACGTTGTTGATCATCGACAGGAAAGTCTTGTTGTCTTGCATCTAAAACAAGAGACAAATCCAGAACATGATGGGAGAGATACAAACACTGACGTTGGAAAGGTGGTAGTGTGGAATGCAGCCAGTAGGAAAAGTTAGTAGATCAGACAACTGGGGGACTTTAGCTACACCTTAGATGCACCCTGCTTCTCTTACTTCATACGCCCTGCTCCTTGGCCCTGTTCAGTGGTGGTTTGAATGGATAACAAACCATGAAAAAAAAAAACTCACACTCTCCTGGTTCTCCATAAACAGGTGTTTTTATTATCTCTCATATTCCCTTTAACATGTATACTAGCTCACAGGGAGACTCCATGAATTTATTTTTTTCCAGTAGACAGTATTTAATTTTTTATTATATGATTACAGAAGTTCACTTACTGTATATCACAACCTAATTAGCATATAAACTAGAACATTTCATCTGTTTGTGTAATAAAATAATCTGAAATGAAAGGTCTGAACTGAACTGTTCTTTCTATGGATCTTCCAACTACAGTGCAGGGGGGAATTAGCGCGTGGATTTTAGAGCTGACATTAATTTGTAACAGATGGAGAATGAACTTCCATGAACATGTTCCATGTTCAGACTCTAGCTGTCGCAATTTCCAGCTCATGGTCTGTTGCCTAAACAAACTGTATCACCACTAAGATATTTTAAATGTTTTTCTGGCTTACTTAAGTTGCAAATGCTGTGCTGCTGCTAAGGATGTTTCAGGTCATGTTCGCTAAACTTCATTTAATTCTGCAAAAATTTGGCCAGTATTTTGTTCTTTCATTTGTTTTCTCTAGTATAACATTATGATATGATAACATAGTATTACTGTTTTATGCTTTTAATGCTTTCATCAAAACTGATGATTTCAAGTATTCAGTGATGTAATTTCAAAACAGAATAGTTAAAATCCACTGACCATGACAGCTAAGCTTTGTAGCCTTTACTAGAAACAATTGTACTAACTATAAAGAAAGAGTTTAGACGGTCAAGTAGACTTTTTGAGCAATTGTTAATTTCAGAAGAATGTTCTTGAAAGTACTGCTCCATTTAAACCCAAGTAATTTATTCATATGAACTGGAAACTTTGTTTCTCATATGAGTACCAAATTACCTAGTTCTTTCCAAAAGCACACAGTTACATATCAGTTGCAATGAAGATACTATGGGAACTGTATATAAAAAAAGGGGTCACCCCTTAATCAGTACTTAATGTTGCTTTTGATAATGTATACATAAATGTATCTTATACTACAATAATTATTTTAAACAAACTTTTAATAACTACTCAAGGCAGGTAACAGAGTAGATAGTTTTAGCTTTGGGTATAAGTCAGTTCAACATGTGTACAAAAGGTGCTCAAAACCAGAGCGGCTGAATAATGGACAGACCAACCTGGCATATTTAGGCCCCACTGTCTTCAAGGAGGTAAATTGTCAGAGACCTTTTCAGCAGTAGTTAAGATGCATTATCATCTAGACTCCCCTGCCAAAAGTACAATCAGAATACATGCCATTAAAAATATAAGATCTTACCTGATTGTCTGTCAGGTGTAGTATTGTCTTCTTGTAGGAGATGATGTCAAAGTCCAGAGCCTTCCACACAGCATGGCCCAGCAAATCTCCCACCTTCTGCTTCTTTGTAATAACAACCAGGTACATACCTAAAACAAACAGGTGATTGCAAATGATTATGTACAACAGAGCAAAACACCCTGCTACAAACTCCCAGTTCTGTAATAGCTGATGGTTGCCATATTTTCCAGGGCTGGCTAAAACATAATCTTCCTGAACTAAATACTAGACTTACCTGCCACCAAACGTACAGTCCCCATGAGTCCACATATTCGCCTGGTCTCAGCTGATGCAGGGATGTCCCTCCTCACTGAGGAGACAATAATGGTTAGTGACAGTGTTTTCAGAAAACTAATATCTGTACAATCATCTGCACTAGAGCTGCAACAAAGACTAATTTTGATGATTTAATTGATGATTCTCTGAATTATTTTATTGATTAACTGGTTATCTACTCTCCTGAAAAACTCTGCCCAGAGTTATCAAGTTATCAGGAAATAAATTAATGCCTTAAAACCTACCTTTTTATTGGGAGCTACAAATCATACAACATAGAAAAGATAGAGTGCTCCTAACTGTATAACTAAACAAGTATGTTTTGCATTTTTACTTATTAAAAGAATAACACAACTAACTGATCAAACTGTAACAATCACACTTTGTGTCGATATATACTATGAAACGAGTGAATGTGTATGACTGTATATGCGACTGTAGTGGGACTACAGTACATTGCTGGATTACCAACCAGGCAGCCCCAACAAAAAGTCAGACTAGTTTTAAGTCCATTACTGTTTCAGGATGTGCTTTTATATGTGAAACATCCTTACTGAGCTTGCATTTAATCAAATTACCAAACAGAATGGGGACAATATCCCAACACAGGAATACTGCACACACTATGGAGATGAGCAGAACAGGGGAATAGAGGCCCAAAAGCTTTCTATGGACCTCCAAAGAGGTTAATTGAGCGTAGCTGTAAATAAACTCTAGATGGCTGGGAGTAACATTAGCATCTCCAGGGTTTCTTCGCTTGCAGCTGACCTTACTATTGCTACAGCCAAACATTTGAACATGGAGTAGTTTCATTGTATCTGACCAGTGTGTTCTCATTCAGCTCAATAAAATTTTCAGTTCATTGTCCAGACCAGGGACAGTGACACAATTTTCGGAATTTTTCCTCTGTACACACCATAATGGAATTTAAAATAAGCTATCAGAATGGGATTGAAGTGTAGACTTTCAGCTTTAATTCAAGGGGTTTCACAAAAACATAAAATTAACTGTTTAGGAATTTGTCATTTTTATATTCAGACCCTCATTTCAAGAGGCTCAAATTAACCTGATGAACAAACATAATTATAATTTGATGAAGTGCTGCTTAGATGGCCATCCTTCTGGCATGTCCTCCCATCTCTGCAGAGAACTTCCAAAGCTCCATTAGAGAGACCGTAGGGTTCTTGATCACCTCCCAGATGGAAGAGACCTGCTGGCTCCAGACACTTAGATTTCACAACCTTTGAGGCCACTTTGCTCCTGGGAACACTCAAGACTTTAGAAATGGTTTTAATACCCTCCCTCTGACCTGTTCATTGTCACAGTCTTATCATAAAGGTCTACAGAGAGTTCCTTGTATTTCATGGATTGTTTTTTGTCCTGACACACAACGGATAATTGGGTATAGTTTGATTGCCAACTTTTATCCATTAAAAAATTAAAGCTATAACACAATAAAGTGTGAATTGTGACAGAGCTTGAAGCCACTGTATGTGTTGGTGCTAACCTGTGCTTACCTGTGAGGGTCATCTCTGTTGACACCCTGTCAATAGCCAGGACATCCACGGAGCCATCATCACAAACCTCTATGTAAAACTTCTCTGGTGTGGTGCGCCTGGTGTAACAGTGACAAGAGCTGGTTCAAAACCGACAACCATAAACACTACACCACCACCACCATCACCACCACCATCAGCAGCACCAGCAGCACCAGCAGCAGCAGCAGCTTCAGTTCACAGGGTGGGTGAAACCGGGCTGTTTGAGTAATAACATCATTACAACAATACTACGAACATAAGCCAGAGAAAGGTGTAGTCAGGTAACACAGAGCAGCGTTTAAGAGCTCACGGAGCTAATCTAACGATGTAACCAACTTGGAGCAGCTGGGATCATGTTGGGCACATGAATCATGTTAAAGAATTAGTGCTATAAAATCTAATTTCATTAAAACGGACCATTTCTACAGAAAAGTTTGTTTGGAATCGGATGGCGCATTGACTGCAGTAACACGATGCCAGCGCCGAGCAAAAAGACTGGTCACGTTTAGCTGCTTTATCGTTAGTCATGTCAGTATGATGTCTTCGAGGAGGTTCCTCGCCTTTTCATTGACCCGAAAAAGAAAATAAAGCGCTGTGATATTCACATATCGATCCATATAACTTACAAGTTTAAATTCTCATAGGTTGTCGCCATCTTGCCTGCAGTTTGACCTCACTGACGTGTCAGATTCAGACCAGCTACTTCCGTCACCACTGCCAGTGCGATGCGGACAGTTTTACCGAAAGGCAGTGATTTGATGTTAGTATTTAGCAATTATGAATTATGCAAACTCTCCAGCATTAAATCTAATTAAATAAGACTCCTGTGTTTGTTGGTATTTTGTATGCGTTTTTGTTTTGTTTTGATTTGGGGTTTCTTGGTATTAGACTTTTTTTATGTCACGGAACTCAATAATGAACGCTGAACCCCCCGATGCATTTTATTTTTGAAAATATTCCTCAATAAAAGTCCCTTGGGGCAGAAAATAAACAGACGAAGGATGGCGCTGTGTTGCGAGTTTGAACTGACTGCTCCAGTTTAAGGATCACCAGGAGAAAGACACGGAGCTGTCTACCCCTCTGTTAAAGCCAGATCGTGTGGAGTTTTGAGTGGGATTGATTAGGACTAAAGACAAGACACTGGCGGTGGTGTATATGAGAAATTCATGTGAAATATACGCATTCTACATACGTTTGAATGTGGTATGTCGCTGTAAAGCCGTGTTATAAAACGTAGTCTACATGTGCGGCAGCTGGTTACTGTAAGGCAACAGTGCCATTAAGTGATGGCATTACAGAACAGCAAGACACAGTTCATTTTGCCAGTGTATCCTACAACAATGGTTTCTATAAAAGCAATCAAGACGTGATTAAAGTGTAGACCTTCGACTTGAAAATCAAGGGGTTTCATGAAAACATCATGTCAGTTTCTTGGCATGAAACTGACATACTGGCAATTGTCCAATTACTTTTGAGCCTCTGAGAATGAGGGACTGTAATTCATAAACGGCTAATGTGATATTATTAACTGTCATTATCATAATGGAACAAAAATAACTTTGAGGAACATGGAACAGTCCTCCAAAAAAAAAAAAAAAAACAACTATGAAGATTAAAATATTGTAAGTTGTGAAGTACAAAATCATGAAAGGTTATTATTAGAAAGTTGACATTGTAATTGTGAAGACATTTCAGATGAAGAGTTAAAATAGAAGAGGTTACATATTTGGGAATAAATATTATTTAAAAGCCTAATTGACATATTGCTGCTGTATTGGGGAAAAAAACAACAGCTTAGTAAGGCAATTGAACATTAATTTACTTAGAATATTATTTAGCTGTACTAGACCGGTGCATTAAGAAAATAAACCAAATTCATTATAATTTAATTCAAAAAATTACCTTGAACACTTGATATGAAAAGGTGATATAGTTAAATAAGTAGAAGTAGGACAGATGACTGTAACTGATTTTCAAGATACTGAATGATGTCAGTTCGTTGCAGACTTTATAAAATATATCATATGAACAATTTGTACTGTTTAGTTTACAGTCTTGTCCTTTTCAAATGGTAAGAGGAATTAACTTTGTCTAAAATGTGATTTTAATCCCTTAAAATTACCTTCAAGTTATTATATGCGGGTGTGACTATCTGTGTATGACAATGGTATTTTTAGCTGTACACAAATCTAGTTCAAGGCTGTTACATTGACTAATGGAATGTTGGGACACCTTGTCTAAAGTGTATTTATTTTTCTAATGTACAATCTTTTTTTATTTTATCTATGTATCTACTTTTATATATGAGGCTCCTTGTGGACTTGATGAAATGTAGATCTGGACTGCCTCAGCACTCACAGACTTCCCAGGAAGGTTCCCGATAAGTCTGCCAGCCTGCTAGTATGGTGACGTCCGGAGAGAGTCCGATTGGGTTGGATTTCAGCGGATGTCTCTGATTTTCCTTACCCACTCATTGTAGGACAGTTTGTAGTTTTTCTAACTGCTGACTAAAAAAATAAACCTGAAGAACCTATTATAAGTGTATAAATCAATTATTTAAAATGCTACTGGAATTGTGTAGCCCTGAAATAAATATTCAACCACATCATGATAGAGAAATATGTAGAATCATACGCTAAGTGATGTTGGTATATAAAATACATGCTTTGTAAGGACAAATTTATAGGATAAGTAAAATGGCCAAAAAATAACTGACGAGTGTCTTCAATGTAAGTAATGCCCAGTTTATTGAGCCACAGGCTGGTCCTTATTCACAAAACCTTTTTTGTATTTGTAAGTGGCTAGACTTGAGGCCTGTCTATCAGCAGGTTATAAATCCCTGCAGTTTTCTGCTCTCAACACGTCACGGTATGTACAATGGCTCAGTTTGCAATCCGGGGGTGAACATGTGGCTCAGCCAATGTCACAGGACAATCTCCTACTGCAGGTAATCTGTGGCACTAGCCCCGCAATCCAGGGGTTTTACATGTTACTCAGTCCCCACGACAGTGTTGTATGGGACAACATGTACTTACCACACACTCATAGTTTTATCTACTTATTTCAAGTGATACATTAAAGGTATCTGGTCATGCTTACATTCAGTGGACACACTGGGGAGTATTCAGGCCTTCTACTGCTTCTTGGCACAAAGCAATTTAAGTGTGTTTGTCAACAAATATTGAATGTTGGCTTTGTTATTAATGTAGTGTTGGCAAGGATTTCAACTGGGCAAAATTGGCAGCTTAAAGTAAGATAGGGGCTTTGATGTGCTTAATCTGGAAGCCCTGTATGGGTCCTATGTCAAAATGTAGTTGTAATAAATTTAATAATTAAGTTGATATTATGCTTACATGGTGCATATTCTTAAATTATTTGATTGAAATTATAAATAAGATGACTTTGCTCATGAAAAAGGAGCCAGAGCTCACTTTTGCTACATGGGTGCCTGGCAGGTTGATCTGGTCTTGGCTGTTCTGGGTAGTTGGATCTATAAAATTCCATCATATTTTACAATTATATCAAGGTTTTGTGAAATCTTCACTGCAAAGTTACAAGTAACTATAGCTGCCAAATAAATGTAGTGGAGTACAGTTTACAATATTTCTCTGAATGTAGCTGACTGTAAATATAAAGCAGGATGAAATGGAAAAACTCAGGTAAACTATAGCTATTTCAAAAATACAGTAAAGTACAGTCCACAACTTTGGCTACGGTGGCACAGTAGACAGTCTGGTGAGGGACAGGGGTTTGTGGGCATTTAATTACTGTATACTGGGGAGCTAAAGAGAGAAAGGGGGAAAATGTAAAAGCAGGTATGGACGGTTAAGTGGGGAATGGGAAGAACTGGAAAGAGAGAATGATAGGATTAGCTTTTTCAGGACTAATAATCAGGTAATATGTCTTGCTCAGGTGTCATCACATTACCTAAGTACAGAACTTCATACACATGATAATAGGTTGTTGTATGTGGGAGGAGATAGTAATCTCTGTCTCTTTTCAGAGGTAGTCTAAAGAGATTGTATCAGATGTGAATGTCCTTTTCGTTCTGTCTCTGGTTGTATTCTGATCCTGGTCCATAATGTTCACTCTCTTCCTAGTGAATGCTGTGAGTGTTCTGATCTGGTGTTCACAGACAGGTGATGTTGTGTGTTGGGAGTACAATAAATCAAATTTTCCACATCTTGGATGAATACAGAATGCAGAGGCAGATAGTGTATTCCTTTCCAATCTATTAAGGAATTCCATATTTAAATCCCAACACTGGATCCTCTCGAATGATTTTCTCAAGATAACTACCATAGATGTGAATATTTTATGTTGAAAACATTTTCTGGTTTTGGTATTACAATTTACAGTTTAAGGTCTAATAATGAGGATCAACTGAAATTCTTATTATCACTGAAGGAAGCAAAACATGATGATGTTACATTATGAAATGTTGCTCGAAAGCAATCACTGGTAATATATAGTCATTTAAATATCTATTTCACTGCTCCACATTCTAGTCTGGTATGTGCTGGTGTTTCGCCTTTGAGTCAGGTTTGCCTTATTAGGCTGATAGTAAACCAGATTCACCACCACACTTTGATATTAGAAAAGTGATCATATGTGGGTGTTCTGCTTTCAGAATAGACAGAATGACTAAAAAGTTATAATCTTAATGCTTGTTACTTAAATATGTGAAGAAAACATCCTATTCTAAAGTCTGAGAGAAAGCTTGGCAGAAAGATAACACAAATTTATGTACAATTTTACAGAATTTCTGACTCTATTTAGCATACAAAAGCAAACTTAACAAGTTAAAGTTTATAACTGGCCAAATAAAGAACAAAGAATTTGAATCAGTAAAGCTTTAATGTTTTCTAGGTTAGTGCATAAGAAGTCTGTTTTTATGAAAGATGTTGTTATTGAGTTCACAAACCTGCTCTTGTAGAAAGTTACTTAAGGCTGAAAAGAATTCTCTGTGTACCTTTGTGAAAAAAATCACAGGAACAAAAAAAGCAAATGTTGCTAACACATGAGTTAACAAGCTCTGTAGACAGTTGATTAAAGGAAACGGGCTAAATTACCATTCAGCAGTTGGGTGTAGAGAAATATCATTTAAAATTAGAAAAAAATAATATATTAATTGTGATTAATAAGAGTTTAGATCATGTAATGCTACTGTCTGAGATATATATAAAAAAAATAAGAATAGAAAAATTAAGAGCAACTGTGCGGGGATGTTTAATAGGCAATTGCTTTTTTTACTTACCGTAGCTTCGAAAAATGACTGACTGACTGAAACGAAAATGATCTAAGTTTGTTGCTCGCTTTGTTTTTGACACCACTATACCCTCCAGACCCGCTAGTGTCGCTATTGCTCCTTGTGTGGGTGTAGGGGTGCAGCCTGACGCAGACATAGAAGAAGAAGAAGAAGAAGAAGAAGAAGAAGAAGAAGAAGAAGAAGAAGAAGAAGAAGAAGAAGTAGTGCAGAAAGAGCACGTGTGGCGACACTGTGTGTGTTGAGTGAGCGTCAGAGTCCAGGCAAAGGGAAATCCACAGACCGCACCAGAGAAACGCATCGCAACTGATAACATGAAGCCAGGTACAGTGGATACAGTAGCAGCCCGATTTGAATGGTGTTTTATGTAACGGGAGACTGTACCGTTAATGAAGCGGCCCGTCGTGTGTTGGAGGTTAGAGGTTGTGCTCGGCCTACACTGCCATGCTGCTCAGTTAATTTTACAGTGAACTGTTTTCCTCTGGTGGACAATTGCTGCTAAGTGTATGGACGCTTCTCGCAGTAATATATGTTACATGTGAGCTAAAGCGCAGTGTAAACGTCAATTATCTGTCTAACTGGGCATCAGAAAGACTAGATATTCGGTCAGCAGCGGCACGCTGTGCACACGTGTTGAGCTTCACTCAATTGCTCAAAACAGCCACACCGGCCTCCATTTGTACAACATAACTAGAACCGAATATTTAACGCACAACTACGGTCTGTGTCGATGGTATTTAACGGAAAAACCAGATGTCCAATGGAGCTGAATTTCTCTGCACTGTTGCCACGAGGCATAGACTCGGAAGTTACCAATAGCCTCTGCTAACGCTAGCCCCGACCAGAGCCACTTGAAACCGTCTTTATCGGACCCGGGTCCATGTTCCGCACCTTTACAACCCAGAGAGCGGTTTTAGGGAATTCCTCTAAAATTACCCTGGGATATGTCTGCTTATTAATATAAAATCGAATGGACCACAGAAAGATCTCAAATGCATAGGAGACTTAGTTGCAGCCAGTGGTCGTAAAATACGGGCTGGGTAAGATTTCTGCTCATCGGAAGTGTTGTCAGACAGAACTGTCGTGTTTTACGAGTGTCACTATTTGAAGGATGAGGACTTAGTGGCTGGTTCGGCAAATGAACGCCTGGTCATCTTCCCCTCCTCAGATAAAGGACAGGACACAGCTGGTTTTCTATGGGAACCATGCGGCGCTGTCTCCCTCATAGTAGCTGAGCCAGTCTGTTCGGGGCTAATGTTGTTTTACTTTGTAATCATGACTCTTTAGTACATTTATATTTTAAATACAGGATAGTATGTATGTAAGTGGCGTATAACACTGATAAAGTGGTTTTCCATGAGTACCATGCTGTCCTCTGAAAGTAAAAGAGCCCCGAAGTGTTCCAAATAGATACTTCTGCCACTCTGAGTTTCTCCATGACGATCACTCTGCTACTGGGTCTTTATCATTTTTAAATGTATTGTACATTGGCTGAGTGTTCACTTCTAGCAGCACTGTAGAGAAGTGTTTTTTGACTCAACAGGTCCATTTTGGTTTGTGGTATAATATTCCACAGTGTAGATAGTGGTATTTAGAAATCTAGCCATGTGCCAAATAAAGGGATGGAAAAAGAGAACTGATAACTACTGAACATTGATTTAAAAAAATCATGTTTTAGCAGATTCAGAAAAAAATGCACTCTAGATGTATATGGAATAAAGTAAATAAACAGTTTCAACAAGGTTTCCTTAAAAAAAAGTTATCCAGTGTCACATGTAACCCCCCCCCCAGTAACCATCCGACTAGTTACAATCATCCATTTAGTCGTCTCCTGTGGTCTTCCAAGCCCTCTGGTGTTGCCGAGATTGCCAGTGACTTCCTTTTTGTTAAAAATCTAACAAATTTTTGATTTGGCCCCTCTTGAGGTTTCTGCCATTTGTCTGAAATATTAATTATTTTTTCAGCCTAATGATGGCCTCCTTAATTTTCATCACCACTACCGTGTAACTCATATTACAAACAGCTACCAAATGCAAATTCAACACAATCAAGTCCAGATCTTTTATCTGCTTCATTTGTCATGAAACAATGGCAAATAATGGCATACCTAATGTAATTTCTGTTTTTCTACTTTTAAATATAGGAATTTTTTTGTGAAAATAAATATATGAAAGCTGAACATTTACACTTCAGTTGTCTCGATGGCCTTGTTTCAAAATCAAATGTGGTGGTGTACAGGGACAAAACTTTAATACTGTCCTAATACCCATTGACCCAACTGTAAATAAGTCAGGAAAACAACAATGATTTGAGTGTAATAATTTGTGTGTTATCTGTGTGTTTTCCAGGGTTCAGTCCCCGTGGGGATCGTGGAGGACGAGGTGGAGGACGAGGTGGCGGTAGAGGAGGATTTGGTGACAGAGGAGGACGAGGCGGGTTCAGAGGAGGAAGAGGTGAGACTAGAGAAAGGGAATGGGGAATGGTTAGAGTATCAAGTGTTGTAAACATTATGTAATCTGTATTATCACATGGTGCCATTATTTAAATTTTTCAAATGTCACATGAGGACAGCTTCTTCAATTATAAGACAGATGTTTTTCATTGAAGAGAACAAGTGTATAATGTTGATGTACATTAGCTAACATGTTAAATTTAAATATTGACCTAGCTGTGTCTTACTGAAAACCAATTATTCTTTTTGAGTGTAACCTTTTAACATTTCGTTTTACCAGGGCTTTAGATATTGTCAAATTTTGACCTGTGTAGCTCTTTTAAAATGTATGTTTTTCAGGTGGAGGATTCAAGTCCCCTGATGGTGGAGGATTTAGGGGCAGAGGCGGTGGAAGAGGCACCCCAAGAGGGAGAGGAGGCAGAGGAGGGAGGGGCGGCAGAGGAGGCTTTGGAGGAGGGAAGAGGGTCTTGGTTGAACCACACAGACATGAAGGTTTTTAGTACTCCTGTTTTCAGTTGTTCTGGTTTATTATTTGGGTGCATTCAATAAATGCTGAAGCCCTTTTGGTGCTTAGGTCAGATGTTTAGCTGCAAATTTCAGGCTGGGATTTGTTTCCCTGGCCTTTATCCTACCCTCTCTCTGGTGTTTTCTTTTCATTTTCTGAATTTGCTATCTGCTAATGCAGATGTAAAGTGGTGTAGTAATGTAAAGCTCAGGGGAAGCATAACCATCTTCAGATAGACTGTAGGTACACTAATGATACCATTTTGTTCAGTATAACGCTTCTTTCAAATTTTCCATTTTTGAACTTTTTTTTGACGTGTGTGTGTGTGGGGGGGTATGCATGGCTAAATTTGTAGGAGTGTTCATCTGCAGAGGGAAGGAGGATGCCCTGGTGACCAAGAACATGGTAGTAGGAGAGTCTGTGTATGGAGAGAAGAGGATCAGTGTGGAGGTGAGGTGTTTTTTTTTTTTTAATATATGCACAGCAGCAGTGGTCAGACGGTGTAGGTAGATATTGCATTACATTCATAATTAACCTTTTCTGCACTGCATCAAAAACCTTCAGTTACATGATGGGTAAATTATCTATTATGAGAACACCTCTACATCAGTCTTGAAGTCTTTAAAGAGTCCTGGTCCTGTGAAATCAGCAGCTGTGATCTTTGGTGTCACGTTCAAATTTGGTCAAATTCAGACCCACTCTTTTCTTGCCCTTTGTCTGTTAGGAAGGAGAGGTTAAGATTGAGTACAGAGCCTGGAATCCGTTCCGTTCCAAGCTCGCAGCAGCCATCTTGGGAGGAGTTGACCAGATACATATCAAGCCTGGAGCAAAGGTCATGTACCTTGGAGCTGCTTCTGGCACCACAGTGTCCCATGTCTCAGACATCGTTGGACCGGTGAGTACTACACACTCTCAAAGATTAAAATTACTTAATACAGTCCACTACAACCCATCCACATGTTGTTACCTCATAAATTACTGTGTGGCCCATTTTCCTCCAAATCTCTAATATCCCTTGAACACTTGATGCAGTCCTCTGTTTGTTCATATACAGACATTTGTAAACTGTTGACCCAAAGACGTTGCATACAGGCAAATTAGCTACTTTCTGCCCCCTCCCCAAAAAAACCCGTTGTCCTAGCACGTATCAATGACATGCCAGTAACTTCAATTTGTCCTAAAAATAACAATATATGATGGCATGCACAAATAAGGCATATTTTGACCATGTGATAGACTGGTTAACAAAGGCAGTAGGGTTGGGGGATGTCTATTGAGTTTACATATGATTTTCTACAAAAAATAATTAATCATACATGACACTTTGCAGACTTGTTAAGAGTGAAATGCTTGGCCTTGATGTTTTGTTTTTTTGCAGGATCATCCACTTCAGGTGCCCATTGTTAAACAGGGATGATATCCATTTATGAGAAAAAAGTGGCATCATGTTTTACTTTCTTTTGTGGAATAAAGCACTTGTTTTATCTTTAACTCCTCAACAGACAGATGAGTTGTTTACAAGCCATGTAGGGTACTTTCCCTGACACCTACAATGCTTTTTATTTTTTCTAATTAATTAATTTTAATTTTCATGAATAACTTTCATCTATCCTCCTCTTAGCTTTGCCAAAATTATCCATCGTTAAAGATGATCGACAAAAGTTACGGCGAAGTTCCCCTTGAGATAGCACATCTCCAGGTGAACGGAGTCACAGCCATGTTACATTACCAGAATAATGTGTGCTGATTTGCTGAATTAATTTATCAGTTTGTGTTGAATAACAGCACTGGTATTGATGTTTTCTGCTTAAAACATGAAATTGAAATGACTTGACAATGCTGCCCTCAACATCATAATGACTGTCATTGGCACCATAAAAGGCAGTGAAAGCTGCAGGAGAACAGCCAGTGGTTAAAATGATGCATTCAGTGGTTTGTGTATTGGGGGGGGGGTCATCTGAAACACTAATTAAAAACAGACACAAAATTAAATGAAGATAAATTACAAGGAACAGTTAAACCAAATATAAAAATTAAGATGAGCATCAAATGCTTTAATAATGACTTGGTGTTACTTCTTTGAGGGTGGGTATATAAAAGCTTTTGTGTGGTTTTTGTTAAAGTAACTATTGAAGTTTAAAAGTTACGTTGAACTAACCTGTTTGTCTTGCATGTTACAGGAAGGACTAGTCTATGCTGTAGAGTTCTCCCATCGATCAGGTCGTGACCTTCTCAATGTAGCAAAGAAACGCACCAACATCATTCCCATCATCGAAGACGCTCGGCACCCTCACAAATACCGCATGCTGGTTGGTAGGTAGTCCTGAGCCACGGAGCCTGTCAAAAGATACCTGGTAGAGTTGTCATGGTGTCATGTCTGTTTATATATGTGCAACATCATCGTAAGTGTTACACTAGTTCAATCTGGTACTGCTGTTGTACAATTGTGAAACTACGAGCTCTTTATTTTAAATTGAATTAAAATGGCTTCAACAACTAATATAGGCCTTGGTCTTAGTTTCAGATGACAGCTTTTTCACAAACCAGTGGTCATGTCTTTGAGATATCAAAGCCTTTGATATGATTTTCCCTGGGACTGTGGATGGATGAAGTCGACCGATCAGTTGTTTTTCATTTTATGAACTGGTAATGTCAAATGCCAAGGCTAACATGATTGCCAGAGGCATAAAAATGCTGAAATGCAATATGCTGCAAACATTCAAGCAGCTGAATCAACAGTAATGTTTTGCTCATTCATCTTTGTCATCCCTCCTTTACAATGTAGGTAAATGTGACTATGGTTTTTGTTTTAAGAATTTAAGTTTTGAACCATTTTTGTTGCAAAAACGATCAGTTAATTTTTATCGTTGTTGATGACATTAACACTGGTAGTGTAAATTTCTTTAAAAAATAGAATAGTTGCAGGTTTTCTAAATTAGTCTCGGTGGTTCTTAGCAAATCCACTGTTGGGCTAAAACATATTAGTTACATCTTGTATATGGTGAATTACCTAAATTCGCACTTGAAATTATGGTCATGTAGATCTGCTTGTTCTCACAGAAATTGTGAAGGACGATGAAAAGAAGCATAATGCGGTCATCAAGCTGATCTCCAACATCTACTTCTGTGATGTCTAAATGATACTGTGTGCAGATAGTAATGCTCGCTCTCTCTCTAGGCATGGTCGATGTGATTTTTGCTGATGTTGCCCAGCCTGACCAGACAAGGATTGTTGCTTTGAATGCTCACAACTTCCTGAAGAACGGAGGGCACTTTGTTATCTCCATCAAGGTATCCTAATGACTGACTTGACGGATAGAAGCTCTCCAACCTTTAACACAAAGTTCAAACTCCAGCAATTGTGTCAGTAAACTATGTGATAGGGATGTTGATACATTTATACAGTTTTACTCTCAAACAGCTGAGACAAGGCTGGCTAGGGAAGTCAGGACTGATGACTTGTTGGTTGATATCTGCTGCATAACCCCCCCCCCCCCAACATTTACTCTGGGCAAATTCACTGTTTTAAATTTTTTTAAAGTAGTATTTCATAATGTACAGTGCTCTGGGCTCTATTTGAAGTTAAACATGAATCTGTGTCACATAAGTCAATTAATGAGATGCAATATCAGTGTAAATAGCAAGGCACATTTTCAAACTCTCATCGAAGTCATTTGTAGAGTTGTAGATATAGAAATAGCTGTATGCAAAACAAACATGGGAGAGATACAAACCATGCTGATTTTTCTCACATACTTATTGTGCTAAGTGGGATTAGGGGCCAAGGATTTTAGGATATCATTTGCAGTGTAATTTCATGTATAGTACTCCCTTTACTCTGACTTTGAATCAAATCACATTCTGCTGTTGAATGAAGCACCTTATGTCTAGTTTTGAGCAGCTGATGTTGGTTTACATGGAATGTATCATCAGATGTGGTGACACTTTCTTTCTACTTTAGGCTAACTGTATAGACTCGACAGCGGCTCCGGAGGCAGTGTTTGCCTCAGAAGTGAAGAAGATGAGTACTGAGAACATGAAACCACAGGAGCAGCTCACACTGGAGCCCTATGAGAGAGACCATGCTGTGGTGGTGGGCGTTTACAGGTATATCAACATCAGATTTCTCTCCTTAACCAGCCCAAATACAATGCATCACAAAAAGTCTTTTATGTTTTGGTGAAAAGAGGAAATATTGGTAAATTATTCTAAATTACATTGTGTGTGTGTGTGTGTGTGTGTGTGTGTGTGTGTATTAGTTGCAATCAGAGGTACACCAGTCATACTAATCACCAGCAAAATGCTTCATAATGGTTAAAATTTGGAGGTAATTTTTAAAGCTCCACACTGAGGTCGATGAGTGACAAACCTGATTGTATATAGAACTCATTCATTGTTTAGTGTCCATTGCCGTTTTCCAAAAACCAAGCCAAAACACATATTGTAGCATCCTGATGTGTTGATTTGTGCTCAAAGATACCCATCGAGTGGAAGGTCACTAGTTCAAATCTGGCTGGAGACCTTTTGTTTTTAAATCCTCCTGTTTCTCTACCGTTGTGAACTCTCCACACACACAATGTTGCTTGTGCTTAAAAGTTTTATAGTGCATACTTTTACCGTCAAGACCAGATATTTTGACCGTTTTAGCACAGTCACACATTCAGTTTGGAATAAAATAAGATACTACATTTAAGTGCAAGGTCTCAGCTGTCATTTTAGTGGGTTTAATACAGAAAGAACTCTGTGGGAGATATTGCCCTCCAAACAATAGTGCCCAAATATTAAGGTTTCAGAGGAATAAAAAAAGGTGACAAACAACCCCTCCCCCTTTTTTTTGCCAGTCCATAAGTATCTAGATGAAAATTTTGACATGTTCCTGAAATTGTTTCCTGATATGTCTAAAGGTTTATTTAAAATGTATTTCTCCTAACCGATTTAATGCTAGAACAAAGACTTGGCCACAGTATTAACATCCTTTTAATGAGAAGTCTTGATTTATTCTTTAGGTTTATGTGTCCACCTAATTCTAGTTCTATTTCTCTAATATGCTGCCAAGCATAAAGAGGAATGTTTAAAGGGGAAGTGTAGTTCCCGAAGCTTCATGGCTTCTTGGGTGGAAAAAGACCATTGCAGTACAGGTTGAGCTGAATATGGCTTCACTTCCAACACCAGCATTAACGGGATCAACGGCTCCACCTGTTGGACTGTTTTTAAAATTAAATTTTCATCCTATATGACAAAGTGAAATTGTAAAATTTGGTCCAGTATACTAACAGTGTGATTAGAGGACAAAACCTGTTTTGTCAGGTTTGGCTGTAGATAATTTCTCACGCTCCTCCACTTGGCTGTCTCTCACCCAGATGTGCGTTGGATATGACTAAGTGCAGCACAGTCATGTTAGTTGCCGCTTGCAGGGTTTTGCCATAAGTTTGCATTCAGTCAAAATAGTTTGTTCAAGATAATACTCTACTACTCAGTATACTTATTACTTACAAATTTATGTTCAGATTACACACAGACCTACATATATACCTTGATACAAGGTCAGGCTATAAATCTGACGGGTTAAATAAGAGTCGACATATTCAGACAGGCTGCAAACCAATTTAATCCTGCCCACTGTATTTGGAGGTAAAACCAAGCACACCTGGAACACAGCTTAGTAAAGGGTGGTAGAGGATGTAGGATGGACAGTTTGGTTAATTTTTCTCTTCCACATTAATTTGTATATCCTTGGAGTTGGTTTCCAACCTTGAAGTATACTACAGTAGTTCTGCAGGATCTGTAGGTAGCCTTTCAGTGTAGGATGTTGTAAAACTAGGGTCAGATCAAGAGGCAGTGGTAATATGGTGAATGTTGAGCAAGTAAACAGATGGGACCAAACTGCCCTGGCACTGCTCCAGAACTCCATGACTGGGATTTTGAGATAGAGCAGTTTCCCCCACCTACCAATGAATCCGGGGAAAAAAGTTATGGTGACAAGTTGGCACAAACATTCAGACTTTCCTTTATCACTATGGTGTTCTTGTTTTGTTTTGGTTTTTTTTGGTCATATTTTGTTAACATGCTTTTTACATTCTTTCCCCAGACCTCCACCTAAACAGAAGAAATGATGTGTGGAAGAAAGCCCAGGAACTGATTGCCATGTGAAACACCATCTACTATACATACCGTCTGTTTTCTCTTGCTCTCCTCGCTATCTCCACCTGCCTGTTTGTAGATTTCTGCAGTTTGAAAGCATGACAAGCACTCAGGGTAAAATTTGACCAGATGATTTTTTTTTTTTTTTTTTAATTTTTTTTTTTTTAAATTGAGTCCTTCAACAGTTAACTGACCGACGAACCAACCAACTGCTGGAGGGTTTTTCTATTACTAATAAGGTTGGGTGCACATTACATGACATTTGGGGCCATTTGAGCCACAGATTATCCTCGGAGTTGGTTACCAGATTGGAGCAAGTCATGTTTGTAGTACTAGTTTCCTAATATGTAATGGTTCACTGCTGGTCCTGATTGGACCAGCCTTATTTCACATTTGTTATGCACAATTGATAACAGGTCTGTGTTCTTGTGCAAAAACAGACCAGGAAGATTAAAAAGTAACTGACAGTGGTCAAGTGTTAAATAGCCAGTCTTGTGTAGTATGCTCCC
Organism: Istiophorus platypterus; assembly: GCA_016859345.1. Classification (NCBI taxonomy): domain Eukaryota; kingdom Metazoa; phylum Chordata; class Actinopteri; order Istiophoriformes; family Istiophoridae; genus Istiophorus; species Istiophorus platypterus. The sequence continues at coordinate 27,602,820 of CM029126.1, read as the reverse complement.
TTTTTTCATATTCACCATCCTCTGCCCTGTGAACTAGTTACTTTCTACACTGAGAAATAATTTGACATAAAAAAAAATGTAATCCACAAATATTTGTTGAAAGACTTCTACTGAGTCACACAGGTTTGAACTACTCCTATGTGGCTCTGGTGAAGTTTTTTGTATGGTCATGACTTTGTTTAAATACCTTTCTGTTTCTCTGTGTTTCTGATCTTCTTCCTTAGAATATTTTTTAAAAAAAATTTTATTAATGAAATGTGTATTTTTTTTTTTCCCCTCCCCTGCTCTTCTGATTATTGCCTTTCTCTGGGTGCTTCTGCTTTGAGACAGCACATCCCACAGCCTGGGATGTCCCAAGGTTTCACAAATCATATGACCCAGATGGCTAGTATTTTTTGTATAAATTGTCCATCTAAACTTTAGTACAGTAAAATATACTTACACTGTCTTAATGTTATGTGTACCTACGGTATCTTATGGGAAGAACTTCAGGTTGGCACATCACCCACTTTTTAGGCAAATACCCATTAATGCTGATCTGTTAGGTGGTAAACTGACCCTGTGTGCGTGTGTTTGTACAGACATATATATAGAAAACGACTTTTTCACTCTGTAATTTGATACTAGAACATGTGTCAGCAGAGTATGAAGCAGAATCGTTGTAGATATTTTACAAGTTATGCTTGAAACAGTTTTGACATACTGCAACTTTTTTTCAATAAAATGTTTTTTTTTTTTCACTGTTTATAGTCTCTGATCAAATGGCCTTGTATTGCTACCAAAATAACAGGTAAATTTACCCTAGCACTGTAAACAGACTTTTCATTATGAAAAATTCATAAAAAAATATATATACATATATTTTAAAAAAAAATCAGAACTACATACGTTCTTGTACAGCAGACTTCCATGAGAGATGGCGTCAGGTCAGGGCCCTGATTATCCAGTGGCCCAGTGTTACTACAGACCAGCACCCGTACAGAAGACATTACCTCCACATGAACTGGTAGCCAGAAGTCCCACACTCGGTATCAATAAAACTAAATATATTTGCAGCTTTCGTCCTCTGCTTTCGGGTAAACGGCCTCTGTGTTGTCTGTAGACATTAATTCAATGTATTTTGGAGGAAATCAGACGTGATTCCCACAGTATTGACACTCAGCACTCGCCTAACGGGCTCCCCTCGATTCGAAGCATCTAAACAAAAGACACATGAGTTACGTTCGGTTCTTCCTATTTTCCACAGGAGAAATGACACCGCCACATTTACCTTTGAAGAGTAACTTTTGGAAGTTACTTGTGCGAGTGTCCGCTGTGGATTTGTTTTGGCAGCCATTTTGTGGGAAATTTCTCTGGAGCGCGCTGGGCCGTACTTGCCTAGTGTCGGGAGTGCGCTCTCAATGCAGCCCCTCTCTCCTTTGACCGATATTAACATCACGGAGGGGCTGGCCGGCACTGAGCTTGCTGTAGCTGTGTGTGCTATCATACATGTAGTTTCTTCATAGTGGCCTCTCGTATTGTTGATCGGCTGGCCGTTGCCCGCCAAGCAGCCTGCAGTGTGCGGACTGTCTACCTCCAAATTCCAATGGCAGAATTTTATTAGACAGCTAGCATGCTGGCTAACAGCTAGCTGGCTAATGTTAGCTTCTTGCCTTTTAAATTTAAAAAGTCGATTGGCCAACGCTGTATTTGCAAGGTGCTCTATTGTATATATGGGAATAAATGTCGAACAAGTACATTAAGTTTGCCGAACAGAAAGAAGATTGAGTTTGAGGTGCCTGTGGTTGAGGCGGCGAGAAGCCCACCTCCCCTTAGGCACGGCTAGCTGCGCTGCGCCGGCGATCAGTACCCATCGACAACCCGCTCTCTGGGCTCCGGAGAATAACTCAATTTTACTGGAAACTAATCTCATCGGGATTTTTATCGTCAAATAATTCCGCAACATCATATTTGGATTTCTGCTGTGGAAGAAGGACGATTGACCCGGGGGAGGGGGCTCGGTTCGTGCGGACGGAGATAGGGGTTCCGAACATGGCTGCTACGCGGAACTTGGTTCGGCACACCGCCTGAGGTAAGAAATAGCCGGTCGGCGTTGTCTTTTTTAATTAATTTATGAATTTGCGGCCAGTTGGTTCTTGACTCAAATATGTGTGTTGGACGCATGGCAGTTAAAGAGGGGTAACCGTGCCTGGTAACAATATTACCCCTTCCCTACGTTATTCACCCCTGTCACACGGCCTCGTGTTCCCATTCCTCTGCCGCTGCCGCCCAGGTGGCTAATGGGGCGAGAGGCAAGCTTCGATTCAATGGCTGGTTTAACGTCGGTGTCGGACAATGGATCATGCCAAACCGTTCCGGCTTGACTGGCTTATCTACAGTAGCTGATATGTGAATGATGGTGATGGACAACACAACGGTACCCCTTTTTTCTAGTAGCTTGCGGTGTCCTCCAAGTCTTCAGTCCTCTGCCCTTCTAGTTTACCTTGTCGACTGAGTGGTTTGTAACAGCTAACCATCTGGCGAGCTGACTAAGGGTTGGGTTGGTCGTAAATAGGCTAATGATTGATGCGATCAGTGTGGGTGTATCTAGGCAAGTTTCAGTAGCAGCGGCATCGCGACCTGCCTTAAGTTAACGCTCGACACCAATAGACTGGAAGTGGATGCTGGCGGAGCAATAGGGAGGGAGAGATGGAAGATAAATTGATTTGTTGCTACATGATCGAAATTCTCTACTATAGGTGGCTATATCCTGGTTTAGCGTGTGGATGGCGATTACTTAAGGTGTCACAGCAGCCAGCCAGCAACCCCCGACTGTCCTCTCTAGATCTGCAGCATTTCATCTGCTATGGCAGCTAACGCTAGCCACTAGCTTAGCTACTGCATCAGCCCCAGCCCCTACCCTGCCCTGGAGTAGAGGGACACAGGTACTCAGTAGCTGGGAGATGACTGCTCCAAGGCATGGAACAGGACTATTAAGAGACCAGTGCTGATGCACAGCTGGAGGAATCTAGGGTTGACATCTCATCTCTGTATGTCTTTGGGGGTCTCTCTGGTCCTCTTTCAGATATTGTACAACAGAAGATGTTGTGGTCTGAAATTGTTGCCGTTTTAATGGGGGGGGGGGGGATCATAGATGCTGTGCCCACTCCCCATCCACTGCACTGAAGTTTGGTTTCTTTTTTCCTTGTGAACACACTTGGGTCTCACAATGTACCTTTCTCCCAAACCATATCTGTTTTTCTCAATTTTTTCCTTTATTTTTATCTTCTCACACCATGCCTTTGTAATATATAACTACTAGAATGCATGATTGTGTAGACATTTGTTCACCCAATCAAAAAGGCCACATATAGACCATAATGGAAATTTCAGATGAGTGAAAGAACAGATTTCCTTAGATTGAAGCTTCTGCCCTAAGTCTATAGCAGAGGAGTTAAGATGTCCTTATTCGGTATGTGAAGTTCCAATGGAAGTAGACCTGTAATCAGGTATTTGCAGGTCCATTGAACTATACAGGTCTCAAGTGATATTGTTTGTGTCATGTCACAGTAAATAGAGTAGATATATTCAGTTTATGCTTACTGCCTGTTAAGGCACTGATCTCTATTCATCAACCTGTTCCCGCTGAACCTACTCCTTTAGTTTTAGTCAGCCACTAGTAGGTATAACCGGGAAAAGCCCCTGAGCCTAGCTGGAGGATTAGCCCCTTTCCACACCACTGTCAATGTGCCACAACCACTTAACCATCAACATGTATGAGTATGTATGAAAGATAAGATTTCTGGATTACATTTACCATCCATAGCTGTCATCATATTTTAAAATGTGACAGAAAAAGGCATAAAATAACGGTTATTACAGCATCCCTGGACTTAATTTCATTGAACTGTAAAATTTATTAACATTCTGTTGTTGTGATACTACCAAGTTATAATGCTACAGTATGCATTATATGTGCATCACCAAGCTCAAAAATCAACTTTAATATTAAGTAATATCTCATTAGTTGGACCCTAGATTGGGTGCACATTGGAAGAGGGGCATCTAGGAGTGGCTTTTTTCTGTGCCAGACATTCATTGTTGTCTTTCACTGCAAGAAAATGCTTCATCCCACAGATATAAAGTATATAAAGTAAATTCTTTGGTTCGTTTTGATAGCTGAAGTGGTTTTTCAGTCTCTGTCTTTTGGCCACAAACAGCCAATGGACTTGTTCCTTGATGGACAGCACAGCTGTGACAACAAGCTCAGACTGTGTATAACAAATTGAACACTTTGTAGACTCCGATAGACTAACTCCAAAACTTACCAGGAATGCTGGTAACACTCGTTTTTCTCATCATTCTCTACTTTTTTCTCATGGTGTTGTTCCTCTCTGCCCCTGTCCTCACACATTTATGGTCTCAGCTTTAGATAATGGCATCGTTACTCAAGCTGAAATTTCTGCAACTTGAGCGGATGCATTTGCTTCAGCTTCTGTTGCGTAGTGTGGATCTGTATCTTCGGCTTTTGACTTTCATTCATTCATACCCCCCTTAGTATTTTTTCGTGTTGTGTATTGCCAACTAAATGGTAGCATTCACATATTTAATATGGAAACTGATGTGTGTGGCTAACTAAGGTATGTGGACAACATCATTACACCATGTTTGGATATTTTCTCTGTATTGTAAAGTAATACAACAACCTAAATTGTAGGTTTAAGGAATCAGACAGTCCCTGTAGACAGTAAAATTGGGTGGTAAAAGGGATGGTTGTAAAAACTAGTATTACTAACAATAACAATACTAATATAGTACAACAGAATTTAAAAAATTATAAAATATTTAAATAGGGTAAGGAAAATTAAAAAAAACTGCATCAGATAACTACATCAATTGAATCTTGTAATAGGGTTTAAATTAGATGCACTGAACAAATAACTTTAACAATATGGCAAATGCATGTATAAATACAAGTAGAATAATCAAAAAGATATTCATTGCAATGTAGACTTACTGTGCTCCACTGCATTAAATCAACTAGAACTGTCCATGCCTGTTAAACAAAGCTTCAGTAACTCATTGCATTAGTATTTAATTGAAATTAGATTGGAACCGTTATTTTTACTTGCCCAGTTTTATTAAACTGGATGGAGCTTTCTGCAGAGTTAAGCTCTACATTACAGTTACTACATACAGTCATTTTATTATTATTATTATTATTATTATTATTATTATTATTATTATTATTATCATCAAGGTAACATCCGTTGGTTGTTTTTCCCAGCCAGCAGTTCAGTACCTAAAAATATTCAGTTATTGTTAAATATGTCAAAGACAAACATATATGTTTTTGCTTTAATTTATGATTTTAATCTAGAACAGTTTCCTTATATTTAATATGATTTTTGTATGAGTGTGATGTAGAACCTTGATTTGTCACAGATTTATCTCGGATTACCCAAACACAAACACTCGAACAACAGACATTATATTTAGCAAGCATATGGTTTAGATTAGATGTCCTTTATTACCAACTTGATTAGGATTGTTAGGAGCTGTGTGGTGTTTTCTGGAAAAGTACTGCATTGACAAAAATTGACATTACAAAATTACACACACACACGCACACACACGAGCAGAAGTTGACCAGAGGCCCTTTTTCATTGATTTTTTTTTTTTTTTCTTTCTGGAAAATGCAGGAAGACTTTAGCAATATTCAAAATACACTAGTTATCCCACACAGCTATGGACTATCAGCAGCAGTTACTAGAGCAGTAGTAGAGCAAAGACATTCAATATAAGAGGCAGACCAGCCCACATTAATGCATTTGCTCCGTTTGTGTTTCTTGATGAAATCATAGCTGGCTAGCTGGTGTTAGCGAGCATTAGCTACCTACAGGTAAAAATAGACTCAACAAGTAGTCACCTGGAGTTGAGAGATACCTGGCTTCACACTTGAACTTTCTGACTCAAGTTAGCCAATTTAGCCAGCTATCATCTACAAATTCCAAGTAATCAAATTAATTGGATATATGGCCTACCACTATCTGGCCTGGTTGGTAGTAGTTGTGATCAAATTAAGCATTGTGAAGTGCTGTTCTGCACAAGACAAGTGGTTTCCAGTTGACAATACATCTAGATTTGTTTAGTGCTGACTACATATATGACATATAGCAGGCTTTTCATTTTAATAAGACTTCTGAAGTCGATTTTTAAAATGGCAGACATCAGCGGGGGCAGATTGGATCAGCTGCAACTAATTAAATATAATTCTGTAATTGCTGAAATGAAAAGTTTGGCTGTTTCCTTGTTAATGTGCTCTCTGCAGCTGCTGTCACTACTCAGCTAAAGCCTTGTAAATGAAAAGACATGACAACACTGTATAACAGTGCTTGTTTTTGTAGTTCAGCAGGGGCCAAAAAGAGTGGTGACCCTTCACGAGAGAAATAATGGGCTGATACTTTTAATAACCTTTTCATAAATTATGCTGCGCATGTCATTTTCAGGCTGTAGGTACAGTCTCTAAACATTAATTAGCCTGCCACTAAAAACTGAAGTGTTTCTTTCTTATCAGTCAACAAAAGGAGATTTCAAAGGATTTGGATTTGAAAACGCAAGCAAACCTCCTCCTTCTACATATTGTGTTACAAATGCTAATCGCAGCATAAGGAGCCTGGCTGTAGTTACTTGTTAAATGGTAACTTAACTTTCTAGTTTTATTGACCACTCAAAATGCTTTTAAACTACATGCCATGTTCTTTCACACACAGGATACATTGGTGGTAATTTGGGCTTTGGAACCCTGCTTAAGGACACTTTGACATGTGGGGGAATCTTCTCTACTCAACAGCTTTTAACTCCTTTGATATTTTTGTAATGAATTTTTAATATAATACTGTCTTTAATCATAATATTTTCAGGGTAAGGTTAGCCCACCAAACTATACATAGAAGTTATACAATTAATGTTGACAATTCCAAGATGTCTAGTTTTTGAATTGTCTGTCAATTCTCCCTAGTAATGATGATATAGCCTGTGAGACAACATGAATTTGTCAGTTGTCAGTGATATTAGCGTACCGGTTTATCCACTGTCAAGATCCATTTAATATCATGTGCTTTATTGGACCATTGCAAGCTATGTTCCAAATTAACAACAAGACTGTTTTATAGCATTAACAGATTTATACATCAATGTGATGAAATACATTGATTTGTCAGGTATTTTTTTGTAAGACTAGCCAAAAAAGACTTTCCTGTTTTGGGTATTCTAAACATTGTTTGTCAACAAACTCTCCAGAAATATTACTATATCAAAATACATATTCATATCATAATGTAAAATGGAATGCACCATTTTTAGAGGATTCAATCAAAGTTTCTGTCCATGTTACATCCAAACTATAATTGTTGTCATTTCATTGTATTTACAGTATTATCATTGCCTTTCTCTGAAGACTGTCTGCTCTTACAGGTTCCCTGGTAATCGTTTCCCTGTATTTTATGGTGCTCTCTTCACTGTCAATTTCACATGTCAATTTCTTACAGTTTCGAAAAGAAATGTTGTTACCATGGTTGCAACAAAGCTTTGTGCAGCTGTATATCTTCAGAGAAAATACTGAAAAGTTCAGAAAAACAAAATTGTAGTGAAATTACAAATAAAAATATTCATATATTTTGGCTAATGAATGCATCACATGCAAAATGCTGTCAGTTTTTGATTTAACATCTCACAGACAGGGTGGGGCGACTTGAGCAAGATCACAATTTTAAAACTGTTTTTTTTTCCTGCTAGACTAAAATGTGTTTTAAAATACCCTATTTTGATGGTCACTATGGTTGAGAAAAAAATTATAAAAATCCAGAGACCCATGAAAAACTGTTGTGCTTGTTTTTTTTTTTTAAAAATGGTTATCGCATACAGCTATGAACTGCTTCAACTAAACAGAGATACTGTTCCTTGCAGGTAGGCAGGAAGGGCAGACTGAACAGGGTAGATTCTCCACACTGTTCAGTAGACTGTGGTGGCTTTGATTTGATTGTTACCAAACACAAAATGAGAGCACAGATCAGTGTGCAGGATCTTTTTTTTGCCATTTGCAGATCCAACAGTTAAATTCACAATGACATAGTCAGTAATGGCTAACAATCTGGGGATGGGGAGTCACAGCAGTACCATAAACTACAGCTTGTCACAGTTTGAGATTGTTGTGATTCAAGATAACTATTTATAAGCTGCAATACTTTATGACCAAAAGTAACATTTTGTGCAAATTGTAACAATTTAATTTTCATGATGTAGACATTTTGTACATTATAAATGACACACATGGTTTATGTGCTCTCTGCTGATATTGAATATGTGTGTATATGTGACAGCATTGTTTTTCTGTTAGTGCATAGGTTGGTCCTTAGCATGAATACTTTAAAGTTGTCTTCTTAAATAAAAAAAAATATGATAGGGATGTACCCTAATATGTGAGCAGCCACAGTTTCAGAAGGCAGAAAAATCTTGGCCAAAAGTTGCACTACAGCCCTTTTTATGCTGTACTCACCTTAATTCTCTAACACAATGTTTCCATGATACCTATAAACGTTGAAGGTAAGCTTTGTGGGGAGGGTTGTGTTTTTTGAGTGCAGGCAGGAGGTATGGTTCTCTCCTGCTGTTCAGGACGAAATAACTGTTAACACGCAGAGAAGAAAGGCATTGTACACACGAGAACTACACCTTGCACTCTTGTCTGTTTTTGGGTTTTTTGAAAATAAATGGACAGGAAAGCTTTCTGCCCATCCACATTATCTAATGATGATATCAAACCTGTAGTCTTAATATGTCAATTATCATTACATGTGATGTTCAATATCACCCAGCATTTTGGTCTGAATACTGCTTTTAAACCTTCCTGAGGCTTTACAATGAGTTCTAAGGTGCATTTACACCAATCAGCCACAACATTAAAACCACCCACCTAATATTGTGTAGGTCCCCCTCGTGCTACCAGTTGAGGTCTGACCCATCGAGGCATCGACTCCACAAGACCTGTGAAGGTTTACTGTGGTATCAGGCATGACGATGTTAGCATTAAATGCCTTAAGTCTCCGTGGATCGGACTTGTTTTTCCAGCACATTGCACAGATACTTGATTGGGTTGAGATCTGGGACACTTGGAGGCCAAGTGAAAAAAAAAACAACCTGAACTCTTTGTCATGTGCCTCAAACCATCACATCACCCCGCTGAAAGAGGCTGCTACTATCAGGAAATACTGTTGCCATGAAGTGGTGTACTTGGTCTGCAACAATGCTAAGGTAGGTTGTACCAGTCAAAGTAAAATGTACTTGACCATTGGCAGACCATTGGCTGACCATTGTCCAGAGCATCACACTGCTTCTGCCACCTTGCCTTCTTCCCATGGTGCATCATGGCACCATTTCTTTTGACGGCCTGTATGATAGCCACCATTAGGCTTTTCAGCCTTTCATGTTACAGTAGCTCTCTGGCTGGTGTGGATTGGATAACACAGGCCAGCCTTTACTCCCTGTGTTCTTAAGTTAGCCTTTGACGCCCATGACCGCTTTGCCAGTTAAATGGTTGAACTGGCAACTGTTGCTTGGAACACTTGGTAGGTACTGATCACTGCATACCAGGCACACACCACAAAAGACCTGCCATTTTGTACATATTCTGACCCAATTGTCTAACAAACAAAATTTGGCCTTGTCAAAGTCACTCATCTTTATGCTTGCCCAGTTTCCATAAACTCCATAAACTTCAGAAACCTTGACAGATACCATTGTAATTAGATAATCAATGTTATTCACTTCACCTGTCAGTGGTTTCAATGGTGGTGCTGATTGGTTTATATTCTATTCATACACTGCTGTTAAGATTAGGTCATAGTTGTATATTGATTTTTTTTTTTAAAACAAAAAAAGGAAAAGAAGATAAAGCTAATATGAAAGTAATTACATATGAAACTAACCCAGATCCCCCTGAGATGGATTGAAATTAAAGAAAAATGCCTTTCAATTTTTTATTAGGGGTCAAAGCAGAGGTTTTGAAACAGTCAGACATGTCTCTCGGGTGGGCATAGGAAGGTTGAAGGGCAGCACAGAGTAGCTAACTAGTCAAGTCAAATTTGTTTATATAGCTGAAAATCAAAAATTTGCCTTAAGTGACTTGACAATCTGTAGAACATACAAAGCCTCTGTTATTATACCCCCAAAATCAGATACCTGCCAAAGCTCCACAAAAAAACCTTAATGGGGAAAGATAAATGGAAGAAACCTCAGGAGGAGAAACTGAAGACGGATCCTCCTTCCAGGACAGACAGACAATTGATGTCCTGTGTACATTATGAAGCAACAAAGTAGATTTATAGTATGGACAATCAGGTTATCAACATTATAGACTGTAAACATACACTCAGTTATCAATTTATTAGGTCCACCTAACTAATGCAGTCTAATGTTAGCTTTATGCATCTGCTACGTAAGTGGCCTATACATTTGTGAACATTTATACCTCTGCATTGATGTCTACGTCATTCTGCAACTACATGGCCAAACTGCTAGCTGGCAGTGGGCTATATATGCCACTATTGAGTTTTTCCCACCACTCCAACACAGAGTTTGTTGGTACACTTTGAAACAATAACTGAAACTGAGTGGATTTTTTTTTTTGCCTTAATACAGCAGTCATGCAGTAATCCCTCCTTCATGAGGTTATAATGTTCAGTTTTTATTGAAACCTTTGAGAGATGTTGATTACTATTCACATTGTTTCAACTTGTGAGTCTGTTTGTGTGCGATCATGGCAAAATATGCTCCTATAGCAGGAGCTGCCACAGGGGATTTGATCACCATATCTGTCTGGTGTGATTCCATCACAAGATGGTCTCTATTCAATATGTGGGGTCATTCTGGAGGATGTAGTTTTTGGTGCTTCAACACAAACTGAACAGTACAACCTTCATTATGGAGCATTTATTGCAGGACTGCTGTATTAGACTGCATTAGACGTAGCCAGGTGGACCCAATAATCTGCCAACTGAATGTATATAAAGAATATAATCTGGGAGGATGTTGAACAAATTAGCTTAGTAAGCAACTGCATCTAAGAGAGAAGATAGCCAGCAACATACCAAGATATGTAGGCTCTAAGCTAATAAACTACAGACTAACTTACAAATCAAATTTATCCAAAGTATATAAAACTAGGTATGTAACCACAACTCTTTCAACAACTGCCATGGAGGTTGTGTGGAGTTTCTTACCATTCTTCTAGGGCTTTCCGACTCCTTTAGTAATGATAATACCACTAGCAGTCTGAATGGAGACAAAAAAAGCCTATCGGAAATGACCTAATCCAGTTTTCTGATTGGCTTGAATGGTGACATGCTGTAAAAAATTCAAGTGCACATTCAAAACCGAGAACACATAGAGCAGAGATACTAAGAGAAACACTGAGTGTCCAAGGTTTTCAAAGCACACGGGTCAGGGGCATTCAGGGGAACTGAGTAAAAGAGGTTATCATTGCACACTTATATTGATAATAGAAACAATTTTTTAAAAATGCATTTAGCACAAAATAGATTTTAGTTTGCTCAGTTAAGGTTTTCTTTGTCTGAAAATTTGTCTCAAAAATATATTTTATGTCCTTGCAAAAAAACTTTTTTGGTCTAAGAACATCCTGTTGTGCACCTAGGAATGAGGCACAGATACAGTGGGAAGAAGTACATTTACCCAGCACATGTTTTTTTTCAGAGCAACTTACAAGCAAGGCAACTTAGGGTTCAGTTCTGTAATCAGTTGATAAACCACTACTACTAGGAATTACCTAGTTTTCTGTGTAAATTGTTCATTGAATGTGATCTCATCTACATAGAAGTCTGAAGAATATACAGAAGGAATGTGCTTAAGCCAATAACACACAAAAAAAATAATAATCTTTCATGTCTTTACCGAACACACCCATTAAACATTCATAGTGCTTGTGAAAAAGTAAGTGAACCCTTGGATTTAATAACTGGTAAAAGACATTTGCAGCAATAACCTCAAACAAGCTGTGGATCACACCAGCACAACATTCAAAGGGTTCATGTTGGACCATTTTTCCTCACAGAACCTTGAGGTCATTCCATTTTCTTAAATTTGAATTCATACTGTAGTAATTTTCACGATTAGGGTCATTTTCCTGCTTCATCACCCAACTTCTACTGAGCTTCAGCTGGTGAACAGCTACGCTGACATTATCCTGTAAGATACCTAGATAAACTTGATAAACTTGGAAATCAATTTTACCGTCGATGCTGATGAGCTGTCCAGGCTCAGAGGCAGCAAAGCCCCACTGTACTTCTCCAGTGGGATGATGTTTTCATGTTGGTATGCAGAGCTGTTTTACACCATATGTAGTCCTGTGTGTTCTTCCCAATTCCACCTTAGTTTCATCAGTCCAAAAAAAGATTTACCCAGTAGTATTTTGGAGTGCCGAGTTGCTCTTTGGCAAACTTCAGGCAAACTTTAAAAGGGTTTTTTTGTTTGTTTTGTTTTGTTTTCTTAATAGAGAGCAGCAACTTACTCCATGATATCTTGCCGTGGACACCAGACACCATGCAGCCATGCTCATGATATGTGTATGGTAGATGAACAGAGATGTTACCCAGCTTCAATGATTCTTTTAAGCCTTTAGCTGTTACTCAGGGATTCTTTTCCCTTTTTCCTCTTTTTTTCTTCATTGTGCCGTTGGAATCATCTTAGTTGGGCTTCAACTTCTAGGGAGAGTGGCCGCAGAAATAAATAATCTCCATTTATAAACAGTTTAACTGTGGACTATTCAATATCTGAACCTTTTGAGATTAGTTTGTTTTCCTTTCCAGCTTTAAACCAATCAACAAATCTGGATCATAAGGCATCTGAGATCTTTCTGTGAGGCTTGGTCTCATCAGCAGATGCTTCTTGTGAAGAGCAAACTCAAAATGTTGAGTGTGTTTTATAAGTCAAAGTAGCTCTAACCAACACCTCAACTCTGGTTTCATTGACTGGACTTCAATTTTACTAACTCCTGACTTTAATTAGCTTTTGTTGATGTCATTACCAAGGGACTCACATAGACTTGCAACCAACATTGTGAATTTTTGAATGATGTTTGTCAGTGGGTATGGATAGGTAGTATAGAGCCCTTTGTGTAGTTGATAAGACTAGAAAAGCACTAGTGCACAAGTGCAGTCCATTTATCCTGTATTTGATGTGAAAAAACAATATAACAGTTAGTTAAAATGTATCGTTTGTTCATAATTATCACTGCAATGAAGATTGGTAATTCCAAAAGTTCAAGTTTACTTACATTTTCTTGCCAATGTATAGCACTGTATAGCTCTACTTTGGTAGTGGCACGACACTGAAAGTAATGAAGACTAATTTCTTTCCACAGCCCTGGTTCTGTTCAGATGTGCATTCTAAAGTTCAGCTGGAGTTTATATCCTCTATCTCTACTATTTTTGTGGGACATCATCTTCCCACTGCTTTTGGCAATCTCACTGTGTTCTCATTTAAATGAATGAGGGGTTGCGTTTTTTTTAATGCATTAGCAATGGTTTGATGACACCCTTAGAGAGCAATATCTATCTTAAGTCTGCAGGACATTTTAACACAGTAATCACGATTTCAGTTTATACAATAATATATAAAATAATCTGAATTATATGAGCAACTGAATACAAAATTTTCAAATTTCATCACTTTTGATTACTGAAATTTAAATACCAAAGAATTTATTGCACTGAAATATTTGACTTTGAAAACCATCTTTTTCTGAATTTGTGTTATAACTTTTACTGTTAAATTCTCAATAGTCAATTTCAAGTTTTGCAATTTCAAAAACTTTATTACCAGTATGTATTTAATTTAAGGTTCTCAAATTCAATGCCGAAAAGCATCCATGATGTTTCTGCAGGTTTCCTCCCACTTTCACATTTTTAGGCCAATAGAGAATGTGTGAAAGAGTACTCAAGTCTAGCTGGATGAGAGCTGCCTGTCCAGGTCTTCTGCTCAGGAGCCGATTTACTTCCTGTTGGCTTCCCACACACAGAAATGAGATAAAATAATATAATCATGTGACTCTTCTAGACCTTCCGAGTGTTATAAAAAGTATTTTTGCGTGGTTTGTCATGCTCAGAAAAATGTGTGCATTTTTGTAGCCACTCCTTTCCCAACTGTATGCTCAGTTGCTGTAGGCTTGCCAGCACAGAGGTTGGATCATTTTGATTCATGCCTGAGTGTTTTTCCATGGCGTCCCAGTTGTTCAGATCTGAATCTCATTTCTTGAACTTTAGCATCTGAATTTGAATGAGTATATATGAATAACCAGAGCTTTTGACTTGATTTGAACGTTTAGATCTGAATTGAGCTCACTGACAAAAACTTGAAGCCACTTGAATATAGTTCTTGAATAACCGGCATGTAAATTTTGGATCTGAATCAAAGAACCCTAAAATAAGAATGGAAATAAAGTTTTGGGAAAAAGTAAAACTTAAAACTGACTTAAGAATTTCACACAGTGAAAGGCAGAACACATGAATTCAAAAAGATATTTTTTCAGTCATACGTTTCAGTGCAGTGAGTTAATTGGTATTAAAAATTTAGTAAAATTTCAAAATTTTGTATTCAGTTGCTGATAAAATTCAGATTATTGTGGCAATGTTTTGCTTTCATAGGAATCAAGACTGTGATGGTACTTTTAAAGGATGGATTTTGTATCAACAAAAACCCCTGAGAGTGTTGCTCTTATTGCTCATGAATTTAGCTCTTATATTTTTTGGACAACATAGATGGGGATATATATGTGATAGGCCTATACCACTGACACTGACAATATATCAGTTTGGCTCTAGTATTGACCGTGTCAGTGAAGTTCACTATCACCAGATTTTGACTCAACTATGTAGTTCAGCTGCTTCATTTTGGTTTTGTGATGAGGCAAAGATGAGGCAAACACAAGCGGAGTGGTGAGGGGAAGTTTGGTCAGAATAAGAGATAACTTCAAATGGCTAAAGATTAAGTTATTTTTATGTATATATTATGTATATGTTCACAGCATAGGCTTCATTTGTAGTTGTCCACAGCACACCTAGACACTTTGAGAGACACTTTCAATGCCTATTGTGTGAGTAATGACATATCTGAATACAAGGCATCTGTTTGATGTCTTAAGTACGTACAGCTCTTTACATCCTACCTGGGAATAGCTTTGGAGGACTCATCAATAATTGACATGGAACTGTGCTGGAATTACTCTATGAGGGTTCTTCCATAGGCCTTGCTTGGTCTGCTGTTGCCATGGGGAGCAGTGCCCTGATGATGGTGTTGTCCCTGTGATCATTGTTTCCTCCCCGTGATCATTGTTTCCTCCCCTCAGCTCTGTCCTCAGCAGCTAAACCTCTGTGGGTCTGTGCTGGAGACCAGAGAGAAAGCTATTTCTTTGTAGTCTCTCTGTGTTCAGCTCTCAGTTCTTTTGTATCCTCTACCTGAATTTCTGTGGTTTGCAGTTAAGTTTCATTCCTGTCTTCCTGTTAAAACTTTCAGATATCAGCCTTATCTTAGTGTTTGCTGATCATTTTCAGCCCTATTTGAGCTGTGTTTGGTTACTGCTGGTGCAAACTTAACCTTTCTTGCTGTTGCTGCTTCATGTTAAAAGCTTTACACTGTCTAACCGGCTGGATGCTTGTTTTGTAGAACTTATAGGATATGCAATGTGTTTTTCACCAAGTTAGCAAAGCTTCATTTGTGGTTCTGTTCTTCAATAAAATAAGAGGTCTAAACAACCAGATATGGACATATTTTGGTTAGCGGATCAGTTTTAAATCCTTTTTGTTTTTGGGTCTTAGCAACTGTTTTGGGCACTTTTCATATTAACCGGTGCAAGATTGTACTTATACTATACTGATATCCTCCAGGCAAGACTGTCTGAAGATGTTTAAATGTTGTTTAAACAATATTGTGTGTTCCTTCTCAAAATGACAGCCTGTTCTTCACCCCACCTTCCAGTGTGGGTGTTCGTAACAACAATAAACACTTTGATTTCCCATGTGGTTGGACAACACATCTTCCGTACCAGCTTGGATCAAGTACAACCCAATCCTTAGGCCATATTCAGACTGACCTAAACCATGCATGAAGAAACTCTCTCATTTATTTCAATGGAACCAGTCTGTCCATACAACAGGGGGCTAGCACAAAGGCTCAAGAAAAACGACTTTTGCAGCAATGCAACATCATCCAGCAAGGCACTCCATTGGCCAATCAAATACATGCAAGTAAGCTATCCTGATGTATTACTTTGTAACATATAACCATATTTCTACTATTTACCTTGTGACTGTCTGGACAACAGATACAATAAGTGCCAGCGTGATAACTTTCCAGAGTTGTTAAATCCTGTTTGTCATCATTACAAAACCATTGTGTAGGGTTATCAGTCACCAAGACTGATAAGCTATTAAACATAGTAATCTGTTTTTCAGACTGGACTTCCTGGATCAAAATCGGTGTCTTCAGTAACTTAACAACACACCCCCACCAACACAGCCCGCTGCACTGTTTCAGTGAAGGGCCTGTTTTTGGTCTGAAGCCTGACTAAGCACTGTAAGCAGCTGAAATGTCAGATGAAGTGTGAGACCTGAAAGCTTTTCAAGTCTCACTTGAGAAATAAGCAATTGAACAGTCAGATTTATATGTAAGCACTAAAACTACTTAACCTGTCAATTAAGGAAAAAGTGAGGGGAGCAGTTGACATTTCAGGTAAATTGTAAACCTTTATTTATTTTTAGTTTGTGATAATCCTCTTCTGCAGAGGTTTACCGTTAATTTAAACCAATATATGCCTAATCCTAAATATTAATCTGAATTTAGATCATAGTCATTTTACATCATGCTGAAAAAAAACAAAATATCTCCATTCAGCTAGTGTGAAGTCTAGTATAGGGCCCTGCATGTAACCAGTGGCATTCCCTAATATGCACACACACAGGCAGTTTCTCATGCTTGGAAACACAAAATTGAAGTTTCTGACTCTTGTCTCATAAACATATTTTATTTAGTCCATACATCTACAACTGAAAGACAAACAACATTAAGTGAGAGCCCTGTTACATACACACTACTGTGACAGACTTCACAGCCACCCACTGATCAAGCCTCTCAGTCTGTGTGGCTTTACTTTTTGTGTGTCTTCAGGTCTGTCAGTCTGTCTCCTTCTCTGTGTATGTGTGGTGGTAATTTGGGCGAGAGGGTTGTTGCATGTGGCCCCTCCACCTGTCCTTACTGAGACTCTATTTATGGGTCTTACACTGAACCTGACTATGTCTCGCCTGGCAACAGTGCCTCTGTATGTGTGTGTGTGTATATGTGTGTGTGTATATGTGTGTGTGTGTGTGTGTGTGTGTGTGTGTGTGTGTGTGTGTGTGTGTGTATGTATGTATATATATATATATATATATATATATATATATATATATATATATATATATATAGTCATGAGACTCTAGATGAAAAATGATCATATTCATGCTAGTGGTAGCTGTGGACTAAAGGCTGACATAACATTTTTTACTTGATCCAAATGTAAAGTAACCCTTTTGACAAACTGTTTTAATCACTGGCAGTTGAGATTGCATGTACATTAAAAACTGCATTACTCCAATAATAAAGTCATATTTGCTACATGCCTATAATTTAAATGCCAATCATTCATTTTATGTGTGAACCATACAAAGTTGATGGTTTTGCCTCATTTCTTCCATGTGCAAACATTTTTGTACCAATTTGAGAGATGGCTTACTTGAGTAGTTGCATGCCATCTATCTATTTTACATACACACCCAGTAGAGGGCCAGCCAGACCCAGTGCTTTATATGTGCAGTATTTGTCCCTCTAACGCAGGTAGAGAGTCCCTAATAGAAACCTCCAAAAAATGAAGTTTGCAGAGAAACCCGATAAGTAAATTTATTCTTCAAATAAGTTATAAGTTACAACTTGACTTCTTATCACTATCTATGAGCCAACAAACTTCAAAAATGTATATGTTTTAAATTTTCATTTAATGGTTTTATTCTTACTCTTTAGGTACTGTCACACTAGCACCTGTCACTCAGAATATTTGTGGTCTCTCTTTCACTGCATTTGAAGCCAGTGTGACTGGTGAGCTCAAGAATGTGTTTTCCTATTTCTTTTCATTTTTTTATGAACCACATTGGAACAGTTAGACTAAACCAAAACACTAAAGCTGTGGGTTGTAAAACAAAATCAATGAGCAAAAGAGTCTATAAAGCTCTGTAGAGCTGAGGGGAGCTTCAGAGTTTGTGATAATTCTGAGTTTATCAATAGGAGACACCTTTCATTCTACATGTAGTCTTTTGATTCATTGTTCATATAGAAATATTGACTGCTAAAGCTCTAAATTTGAGCACAGCTGGACATAAGTGGACATGAAATGAAAATATGAACAATATTATTCAGCAGGCAGTTACACAAACAGTTTCTAGGTTTATACTGGCATTGTCAATAAAGTTTTAGAAACAATACCAACTCTTAACACAGAATAGTTCACTTTAAAGATCCAAAGCTATGTCAGATACTTATGAGCATCTAGAATGTCCGTCAACAATTGGTCTGAATCAAATTGGATATAATGGTTGGGTAAAATGCTGCTGTTGCCTGCTTTTAAGCCAATGTCACAATTTTGTGCACAAAGTAGGAGATTTACGTTTCGAAGAAGGCCTCCAAGAAAATTTTCCTATAATAGCTCACTACTTATCACAACGATTATTATGTTAAAGGGTGGATGTGTGCAATCACCTTAGTGGAGCAAAACAGTATATGAAAGATCTGTCTGGATTTAAACAAATTTTACAATGAGCAAAGAATGAAGTCAGTCAAAGACTAGATTACAACACAAGATAGATTCACAATAAAAACATACTAAGCATTAATATGCAATCATTACCATCTGTTAACACAGTCCTGTAAAAAACTTTGCACAGATGTCAGCCTTACTTGGTGTTCACACTTGCAAGAGACCAGATGTGTGTTTGTCTTTTCCACTGAATAGCAACGAGCAGATGCTGCAGCTGGGGGAGGTGTGCAGTCCAGTTACTTCTGGCTCGCCAGCTGGGTCGGGTCTTCCGTCTCAGGCCGGGTCCAAACGTGTGTGAAGCGATGGAGGGACTCCAGAGAGTCTTCAACATTTGGAAATAAAGGGAGTCAATGCCTGACATCTCTTTTGAAACTGTGTAGCTTGTAGTAAAAGTGAACCACTTACAACAGCTAATTGTAGATGAACATGATTTGGTTATCTTACAATAAAACCAGTGCTAGTGGTAATGTAAGAAAACATGGTCCTTTCTCCTTTGTCCTGTATCTCTTTACCAACAGTGTGATGGCAAAGCAGGGAGAGGAAGAATTAAGTGTGAGCGGGGGTTTTGTTAAGGTCCTTTGGTCAGCGGTTTACAGTACCATTGATATGATTGCAAATGTGCTGTCCATGGGTGGAAGTCAGGTAGGAGATTGATTAGTGGAGGATTGTTGGGAATTAAGTCCACATGGAGGCATGAGAAGCCCCTACATCATCAAGTCATGCATGGAGTTGACATGGCATTGTCTATAGAAACAGAAACAGAAATTGTATAACTGCTTATTTTTTAAGACACCCACTCAGTGCAACACAGTAGAAACTGCTTCACTTTGTGTCAGCCAACACAAGCTAACTGACATACATTCCTTTTTATAGAAAGTCAAATCAATATTTCTGATGGAAAGGTTAACAGTAAAAGTGAGTCTGGAACATACGTGCCACCTTGAGAAGTTCACAGACCTCAGACCAAATGTTCCACAACTCTGCATCATATAAGGATTAGGTTTCAAAGATCTTCCCCAAGCATTGTTGTGCCCAATTTAATGGGGCTGTAAAGGAGAATCTAAGCTCAAAGTTCCATTTAATAGCCATTGGAACTTTCATCCGCATATTCTCATCAGAGTAACAGCCACAGGATTGACTGGAAATAAGTCAAATGTTACTACGAATTCAGTGAGCAGCTGAGGAAAGATCGAGGACCACCATAACTACCAAAGCCAGAGACCATCTTTGAACAGAGACTGGGATTACCATCACCACCCATAAACAACCACCTGCTATCATGTGACCAAAGTCCACTGGATGAATGAAGACCAGAAGGCTAGTAAGTGAGTTACAGATATGGTTCCCCCCGAAAGGTTAGGGATGAACTTTCTTGATGAGAGGAGAATGTTGCTAGCCTACCGTGTGCTTGTCATTGGCTTTGTTTGTTGAGATTGGATCTAGTTTGGTTTTATCAAAAAAAAAAACCTGTAAAATAACTTTACTGTGTAATTACATATATTTTGTATGAGTGATGTAGAACTACATTTACCAGAGATATGACGTATGGATAATAGAATGTATCTAGTGTAGGTGTGGTTAATACTTCATTGTTAGATATGAAGGACACAGAAAAAAATGTGAAAAACATATTCTGAAGTATTGATTCAAAGGTGTTGGTGGACGTCATGGGCTAAAGGAGATTTTGTCCAGGTCTTGGTATGATTTTTGATTGATTTTTACATAACTACGTTTAGTACTGTGACTGTAAATCCACTCCCCTGTATATGTGCATGTTGTTCGTTATGGCTATGCCATTCAGTATCAACACCTTATAATCCTCAGGTGTCTTCGTAACCATTATTATATTAGCTTCTCTTGGAGGCTTCAGTTTTTAAAGGGTGAGTTTCAGTTTTTAATTGGTCTGTTGTGTAATCGACACGGATATGAGTAAAGTTAAAGAAGATGGGAAAAAATGAGCGAATCATTGTAGAAACAAAGGAAACATATACTTCCATTACAGGTCACAGAATGCACAGAAGGGCAGTGATGAGTAGAAAAAGATGTGAATCATGTCGTATGGCCTTCAGTCATTGGATCTTAAACCCAACACTTCTCAGGGAAAGTCCCCTTTTTTAGTGGCCTGTCCCTGGCTGGAGCTGTTGCCAGAAATGTTCACTTTTCTAGCTGAGGAATAAAAACAGATTGGAAAGAAAGACCAGGAAGCAATGCAGGACAGATATCCTGCTTTGTGCTTGTTTTGACCAAAAGAGGGGGCTTGCTGCTCACTATAGCAGCTTCAAATGACTCTTCTTCTACTACTAACCACTTGCTGGCGTACTTTTAGAGAAAACTACTGTGTAAAACTCGACCAGACGCAGGTGTCAGGGTAGTCCACAACATCACCACGAACATCTCTTCAAGCCAGGAAACAAATTAGGGTAGGAATCATGGATGGGGTTATGGGACTTAAGAATCCTTCTACCAGGTGATAGGTAGCCGATTTGTAGGCATACTATCTGCTTGGATGTAGGCTACCATGTGATCTACAAATATAATGCATTGTTTTTAATTTGACATATTTAACATGCTATTTACTCAGGGTTTAGGGTAGTTTGAATGCTAATGTTTTACAAAATGTAGATAGGGAATATGTCTTGGCCTTTTTTTTTTTCTTTTCTTTTTTCTCGGTTGACTGATATCGAATCTCCATCCTCCTCAACCACTTGATTTGTTGCAGGTAAAAAAAAAAAAATCTGCACATTATCTCTTGATAAACTAAATTGTTTACGGAGCACTGAGTGCACTCTACATAGTAGCCTTATTAGCCTACATGAATTATAGATAAACATAAAAAAAATTGTTTTTGCAGCTTTTTAAATAACTTTTTTATTGTAATTATTGTACACTGATATAACAATAGACTCAGAGCCAACTACTGTGCACTTGCCCATATTCATATGATTTTGAAAATAAAACTGTTCCAACTGGTGTTCAGCAAAGGAACAATTGAGGAATGGAAACTCAAAGCCTCAAGCATTAAACAGAGCATCCTAACACAGACATGTTAGCCTATCGTTTTTAGATGATATGCCATGTTGGTTGTTGAGCTGTGACATGTAAATTACTGTCTGCAAAGTTTGCACTTGACTATTTGGTTTAACAAAATGCAGCCATATCCATGACTTCCTTGACATTGTGTCAGTTAGTTTGTAGCCAGCTCCTTGTAAATGTTCAGAATTCATTAAATAAGTTAGACCTAGCAGTCTCCATTTGGTTTGGTGAGTTAAAAAAAAATTAATGGCACTCCATCCAGTAATCGTTGAGATATTTCAGTCTGACCAAAGAGGTGAGCAGACCAACAGTGACTGTGGGAGAGACTGACATTGGAGCCTCAAAGTAGGGTGGCTAAAAATACTTTACTTAAAATAATTCAATAAGCACAAATGTTATGTGGCCAAGTGGTGGATAACGTATTGACCAAATCATTTGCTTGTGTCATGATCAAATTTGTATCTCCTGTAAATGCGATTACTTTGGAATACCCTGGAATCTAAATCAATTTCCTGGATTAAAATGTAACTTTACTACTTTACACAGAATAAATATTATATCTGGCCTGAAAGTTTCAAGACATGAATTAATAAAAGCCTCCAGAAACTGCATGTGTGTTTTTACTTTACTTTTCATTGATAAAGTAATTAGAGTGGAGAATGTGGTTTATCCAGAGTATTTTTTGTTATTTTTCTACCATGACATTACTTGGAGAGACAAACAAAGTAACACTTAAAAGCATCCCAAATGACATGAATGAAGGCCATGTTCAAAACTGTACTTAAGAAAAGTAGAAAAAAATGTGCAATGGAGAAATACTACATTATAAGTAAAAGTCTTGAATTCAAGGTTGTACTTAGAGTGGCATTCTCAAAGATATCAGTCCTTGTTGATTTGGTGACACCTGTGGTTATTGATTTGGTGATTTGGTGACATCTGTGGTTACGGGTGGTACCAGCAAATGCGGTTCAATATGGCACCAAAACAAACTACTGTCATTTTAATAAGGAAGTCAGGCAACTTTCGCCATCATTCCGTGAGCAAATGTGATCTGACTTTATGCTGCAGCAGGCCACAGCGAAAGGAGCTGGTTACCTGGCTATGAAGTTTTCAGGTGTACAGCCTGACGCCTGCAGCTCTTCATCTAACAGCTCTTCACTGTTCATTCTATTTCCATTACTCCCTGAGATATTTCAAAATCATCCACTGTACAAAAATGCCCAAAATGACCGTAGTCTTGTTTTGTAGATGCATGTATAAAGAACGGTAGTGGTAAGTGCTAAGCTCACTGACACACACATTGTACTTCCTGTGACTACTTCATAATAAAAGTCAAGTCATGTTTGGATACATAAATGTTTTTAATGTGAAGCTGTTTTTTTGAGTACAAATTTTTTACCAGTAATGTTGCCATAAACACCAAATTCATAAAAGTGCAAAGGTATAAATATCATAATATTTTCATTAGTGTGCTCTAGGCTCAGTCAGTATTATTACCTCATTCAGCAGTAGATTTACCTATCAGACATTTAACTAAAATGAAAATTTTTGAGATAACCACTTTAGGTAAAAGTATATATGTATCATCATTAGAGTGTACTTATATTAAAGAATATTTTCTCATCAATGTTTTCAATACATTAATTAAAGATCTTTTAATTGCTTTTTGTGTGGAATGTGCCATATGAATAAACTTGCCTTGTTTTGCCTTAAAAATAAAGGTACTCATTTCTCTGCAGAATTTTTCCCCTGTCAGTGTCTTACCGTATTATTATGTATTATATTATTGGCTTATTATAAATGTATTGGCGTGTAAGTAACTTTTTATCATGATCGGTTGAGCTGGAGCTAATTATAAGTGTTTTATATACCCTTGGGTATTTTAATTTACTGCATAAAGATACATCATATTTTATGTTCATTATAGATTGTCAAAAAATTTAACCAGAACTGTAATGGGGTTACATATAGGGTAAGGTTATGTTTGACAAGGACGTGTTGTCTGATCACATGAGAAGCCAAAAGTGTTTATGGCTGGTCTTAGCAACCAGTACATGAAGTGTAAAGACAGCAGTGATTGAGAGGGGGGAGATGTGATATAATTTTAATATGGGAATAAAAATACATATTTTCAGACACATTTTCCCTCCTTTAAGAGAGTCATAGTTTCGCACTTGGTTGTTCACATGAAAAGTGACTGAAGGAGTTTTGTAAAGAATGAAGAAAAAGATTGCAACAGGAGTTCAGATCATGCCTACATCTATCCTGCGAACGGCTGACCAGTCCCTGAATGAGTGTGCATTAAAGTAATATTTTCAGTTTTGGGGGGTTTAAGAAATAGTTGGAACTAGACCCCCCCCCCCCACACACACACACACACACACACACTAGTGATTTTGAGATCAGAAAGGGCATTGACGTACATGTAGTGACATAGAAGTGTAATGTTGCAAGAAACAGAAATAATTTATTTTACCTTTACCGTTACATTCTACAACTGGGTAGGGGCAGGCATTTGAAAAAATAGTTGATCATAAATAAGGATTGAGCAAGGATGGAGCAAGTCTGATATGAATTGGTCAAAGGTTTTAACACTCACCATTTATCTCGGGGTTCTGAATGGCCAATTTCCTCTGCGCTGTGCTCTTTGTGGCTGTGTAACAACATACTGTATTTATATACACAATGTGTCTGTGGATACGGGGACGTCAGGAAGATGCCACAGTACTGGCATATCTTAGACCAAAGGAATGAGAGAGGCTAAAACTGTAGTTTTGGTATTCCAGTGTTTTCTGAGTAGAGGGCTTGGTTGATGATGTCCAGAAAACATGACATTAGAATTAACATGAGAGTACATGGACTTCACTTAGAAGTTTAAACAGACAACTTCCTGGTTTAGAATATCCTATCAGTGACTATGCATGACAGAAATTCAGTTATAACCATACTGTCATGGTTGAATTTCATATAGAGATTTTGACCACTATTTTTTTTCATGTCTTCTCACAGTTTTTGACTTTTCATTCTAATTTAAAGTGATCATGATGCTTTTCGAGGGCATGTCCTGTACAAGCTTCTCAACAACCAAGGTAGGTGGGACCCCATGTGAGGTGACCTTATATGCAGATATTCATTGCTAGGTTCATGAGAATTGTAGAATCCTGAAATTAGGTCATTGGCAGTTAAGGTTGAGACACTGTAACCTACAGCTGAAACAGAATATTGGTTAGTTTTTGGTCTTAATAAGAGCTGTCTGAAATTCTGAATCATTTTTTTATTTAAACTATGATTAAACACAAACTGTGGATGAGTACATGACTTCACAGTAACTAAATCCCCACTGCAACAACGCTACAGAGGAGGGTCATATGAGCATGCACTGTCAGCCATACAGTGTACTGTGTGTCATGGTGTCTGGGAGGCTGACTGCACAACCTTTTACATTAATTTATTGAAACTATTTTGCACATCGAAGATATCACTATTTGTCTATTTGTTTTTTACATTAGGAAGCTACTGTGTTTTGTTTTGTTTAAACTGGTCACCGGCCATAGAGTGGAGGCAGTACAGTTATAAACTTTTCTTTGTAATTGAAATTGAAGGTTTCAGTAAATCATATCACCGCATAAGAAAGTCATTTTAAAACGGGTTACTTGTTTAACTCTAAAGCTGCGTTTTCCCACTGTATAGCTCAATGTACATTCATGGCATTTGTGCGTGTGGAACATTGGCAAGAGCATTGGTAGCACAGTTTCCAGAGGCCATATCCCAGTCCTCTGTGTTCCTCTTTGCCTGTGTCATTACTGCTTCCTTTTGTTTTTGTCTCTCTGGCACCGCCAAGTGCTGAGGAAGAGCAGGGTTTCTCGGAGTGAAGTGCTGCTCCACTCCTTGCTGAAAGCACCCTGCAGTAGCAGCATGGTAATTCTGCTCCTCTATCTTTCTCTGCATCATGTTTACCTAGCAACAAGCATCACCCGCGGCTGGCCATCCCATTGGTCATTCGAAAACGCACCGGGGACCAATGGCAGGGCTGTTGCCATGGTACAGTGTATAGTTGCCGGGTGGAATTTTGCTGCAAGGCACGTGAGTGTCGGAGTCTGCTTGCCTCCTCGCGCTGCCGCTGTAATCTCCGCTGTCTGGTTAGTATGGCTGAACGTGACTTAGTAGCAGCCAGTCACTAACTGGAGGGAGACGCTCACGTTTGTTCACATCGTCGGTAATAGAGGAACAGTAACGCGGCTCAGAACGGACCGAAATAAAATCGGCCTAGCAAAGAACAGGAAACGGCTTCGTCTAATTCCACGGCCTGTTTACGTCCGCTGTTCAGAGACAGCTTTTTGCCGTGGCATGGCATCAATGCCATGTATCACTATCTAACCAGGGTTCTCAGTTGGTAGTGAAGTTTAACGTTATCAGAACCAACTAAAGAAATAAGAAAAAATCTTTGATACAGACATGTTAACAAAACTACTGTTGCTTGGACTTGGGAAAAACATAATTCAAGCCCTTAAAAACTATCCATTCATGATATGACTAGAATGAGAACAAAAGAGCTTTGCAGACTTGAAGTGCTTATTTATTATATCTAACGACATGCATTTATATAGTGGTGCATATTATAGCTGTCCCGGTATAGTATATTTAATAATGTAAATACTATTCATGATTAAATCCAAGTTTGAAATTTATCGTTGCTCTTTTGAATATGAATTCTAGTGAATGATTTGAATTCATATCTTTTCTTATTTGAAACAGTAAACTCTTTCGAATGAGACAAGCTGTTGTTACATGGCATGGAGTCATTATGTATGATATAAAGTCGATTGATAGGTACCAAAATATAGGTTGAGTGATTCATACACTAGATGTAATGCTATTCCTCCACCATTGGGATTCCAATTTCAGTTTTACTTGTCTGTTCATTTTGACATAC
This sequence comes from Istiophorus platypterus, assembly GCA_016859345.1. Taxonomy (NCBI): domain Eukaryota; kingdom Metazoa; phylum Chordata; class Actinopteri; order Istiophoriformes; family Istiophoridae; genus Istiophorus; species Istiophorus platypterus. Next base: position 27,575,965 of record CM029126.1, on the reverse strand, counting down.
GTCAAAAGCTACATTTTTTTTAATTAGTGCAGAGGGTTTTACAGTATAGTGGCCAACAGTTAATAAAATCCCCTCAGTGAACAAACCCCACCATAGCTAGCAGAGAAACTTCATAACAGAAGAATGTTCAGCAATTGTATGTTATTGTATTTCATGGTTGTCCTGTCATCCCCAGCACTCAAATATTCTTCTTAACCTGTTGCTGCTCTGTCTTTAATGTGGAGCTGAGATAGTTGTGGAGTTTGCATTCCATGATGAGGCGGAGGAGTATTGTGGTACGCTCTATGTTTCTCCTCATTGCCAACAGACATATGCACAAAGTAGACTTGTGAAAAGCCAACTGAGAGTCAGCTTCTATATTTCTGCCCAGCCATTTTCTTGCTTCCTGTTGGTTGTGTGTCTGACAGCATACCTGCCCATAAAGAAATAGACTTGACATAAAATCAAAATTAGTGTGCATGTACAGGTGAAATGGTATGTTACTAGCCTAAAAAATGTGTCAAATGGTCAAATTTAGTCACTGTAAAGACTACACATACTCATTTCTGGATCAGTTTGAAACTCAACACACCTCTTCCTGTGACTGGTTAAGAGTGCTACATTATAGGTTTTTTGTTTCCTCTGGACTACTTATTCCCTTTTCATTCCCTAAATTTTCTTATGTGTACAGTCCCTGCTGATGAAAAGATGATAGTGCCAGCATCCTCTTTCTCATTTTCTAATTTGCATATTTTAGTCAAGAAATCAACAGCTTTAACTAAACTCAAAATGTCAAGGTAAACATGGTGTAGCAGACATTACCATATGCCCATAAAGTCCATTTTTTAAAAGCTGGGGCCATAGTCATCCAAAGAAAATCCTGTTTGACTGAAACTATACCAATTTAACCAATTGATTAGTTCTTTAGGGAAAATTTTAAAAAATTAAATCATTTTAAGCTAATTATTTTATGTTGCAATGATATTAAGAGCTGACTACCGTGCACCTGCCCAGTATGATTCATATGATTTTAGAAAATAAAACTATATCAACTAGTGATCCCAAATGTTCGGGAAACACTCAGTAAACATGAAATAAATTGGACCTCTGTTTGGTTGAGCGAATTTAAGGTTGTGCAAATGTGGGTGGTCTCAACCCCCCCCACCCCCCCCCCCCCGCCAGTGGATTAATCCTGGAAGGCTATTGATGAAGCACTTTTCTATTTATGAAAGTAACACCATTGATTGTCAGACCAATGACAATCAACCAGTTGACCTGGAGAGCCCTAGTAAAAAGACTACACACAAGATGATTCCTGCTGTGTTAGTTCTAGTTCATGTATAGTAAAGATGAAGAAGGCCACTGCCTTTAGTGCTACAGTTTTCCGCACATGCTAACGTTAACTTGAGCCCATCTCTCTATATATATTTATGACCCTTTTAGTTAAATGTGAAGATTAACACATCTTACTACATGGGAAAAATAATTAGTTTTGACGTTTTGCAAAGAGAGAATCTTAACACTATGTTTTAGCATTAATCAACAAAAAAGTCAGAGTTTTCCAAAAAGGACTTTACAATGGCAAAACACCACAAAATAAAGAAAAAAACAAATATAGCATCTGAAATCAATTTCTTCTCTAAGAAAAGTAATGACAAAAAGTTAATTAGTTGTAACTTGTTGCAAGAGATTATTAAACATAATACAAACTCACCTCCTCATTAATGCGCCTTGTTTGTTTTGAGAAACACTTGTGTGGTTTAGTGTGCAAACCATTGCTATTTTTGTTAAAAAAAAAAAAATATCATGCTGTAATTTCATTGAACTCATGACTCGTGCATTTGTTATTTTACATATGTGATTTATTTCCAGCCTCATCACCTTGATCGCATTACTCAAAGTCCAACTTCTGGCATGGATGGACAGACCTCTGGATCCATGGACTACTTTTGCACCTAGCACTGTATTCAAAACGACAAGTTCAGTTTTGTTTGGATCATAGTGGAACCAGTAGAGTTGCAGTCACACAGAAAGAGTAACTATACATGTGTTGCCTGACAAATTGTTATTTTTCTTTGGACTTATGTGTGGCACGCCTTTCTCTTCTGTGACAGACATGCTTTACATTGTCCTGGATCCTACTAAGACCAGTCAGACCCAGTGACCCTGAGCAGGTTTTTTGAAATAGACCACCTGTAGTGATACATCTGGATGTTAATAACATGTTAGCATACATTGGTGCCATTCATTATTGCTCTATAATGTTACTTCCTGCTTGTTTGATTTATCTCTGACACGGATCATTTTAATACAAGATGTATAATTATAGGCCTTGCTATGCTAATTTACCTGTGACTGATTAGCTGTTTCTGAGTGAGTTAGAGTGCAGTGATTTTGACCATAAGTTCTGGAGCCTGGAGCTTGGTTAGATTACCGAGGAAGGCTGCAGGGCTTTGAATCCAAAGCACATTACAAAGACAATGCAGTAATTGCACTTACAGAGGTTTGCCATGAAATTTAGCTTGTTTTGCAAACAAAATAAATTTAATTATAAATTGAGCATTCTTTTAATGACACTGTGCCCTGTTCTGACCAAAATTGTTGTTACTGCACATAATATTATAGGGCTCATGTGCAGTATCAGCATATTATGGCTAATAATATAATGATGTGGCTAATACTATATTCCCTCAAAATAACAAAAACAGGGTGGACTATGTAGAACATATTTCAAATGAATAAACAACAATACAGCAGTTAGGTTTTAAATTGCAGCAATAAACAACTGAAGAGCCTGTCGTGTTCAAAGTGTACTATACTGCAGTTTCAGCCCTTTTCCCAAACTTCCTCTGATGTGCATAGCTACAGGATTATCATAATGCCCTTACCTTTGTTCAGTAGGTAATTAGAGTAAGCAAACTGCAGTGGACCATTACTTTTTGGCTAGACCACAACAGCAGGCCAGCTCTGTAAAGGCAAATATCCTTAGTGAGGGAGTGAGTAAGTGAGTGAGTGAGTTACACCAATTGTTGGCTGGCCCAAGTGTTGGAGTTTCCCTATTGGCTGTTGCTATTTCAAAATGAATTGTTCTATTGCATTGTCAGGGCAGTTTTGCCAACTTAGCACCTTTGTCCCTAAATTTATTTACTTTAACACCCTTTTAGCCACTCTACCTTACTAGAGCACCTAGAGACCAATCTAAAGACTTTTTGAAAAAGCCTTAACTACTTTCTGTTGAGGAGAGTCACGAGTGTGAGGTCTGGCTTTCCCTACAAAGTCACACCTCTCCATGCTTCTCATTCAGTTGACCCCACAGAAGCTGACACAATCATGAATGAGCCTCTAACATTCTTTCTGAGTGATCATTTTACAAGTAAATGTAGCCAAAGTCAAAACAAAGTTATTGTCTTTAAACTTATGTGTATATCTATATGTATACGATTTTGTCAAATGACAACGTGGATGTAAAATCAGTATTTTAGCAGCAGAGAAGCAGCGTGGAACAGCTTGGAAGTGACTGCTGGTTGACATGTGGCCTGAACAAGTAAATAAGAACAGCTTTATTGGAAATTTGGCTGTATTAAACTACAGTATATGTAAACAGAGTGGGAGAGAAGCAAACAGAAAAAAGGTTTTCCAGCCTTGCACTAGTGCTTGACCTGGTCTTGTTTTGATTACTTATTACTGACTGACTAATCTGTACAGGGTATAGATTAAAATCCCAGAAAGAAAGAAAGAAAGAAAGAAGGACATAAATCTTGAGTGACACACATTTGTCTGTACAGTGTGAGTTGTGTTTAAGGGTGAGTTTTCCTTTAAGGGGGTGTCAGCTGGTATATGACAGTGTTTGTGTGCTGAGCTGTTCCCAGGCAGCATTGTGCCTGATTTAGCCGGAATGCTCGGATAGCAACAGTAACAACTTTTAGCTTTGGCTGCTTTGTGAGGAGAAGTCACACATCTCAGCTGTAGAGAGTCACTCAGTGACCATGTGCTTATGGAGGCCTCTGCCCCCGCCCCCGCCCCCGGGCTGAACCCCCCCCCCCCCTTTTCCATTTCTACCTGACATCTTCAAACTATTTCCGCGTCATTCCTGCCTCGCGCCGTTTGAAGAGACAGTGGGAAACTAAGCCGGCCGCCCCTCCCACAGACCCAGCCGCCAGCCAATCACAGCCGCGGAAGGGACTTTAAGTAGCCAATTGCACTGCAGCTGCCATGGCGTCGGGTAGCAACAGAGACTGTAGAGGGTGCGTGTACCCGAGAACAGAGAAGTTGAAATATTTTCAAAGGCTGGAGGAACAAAATGCGTGTGTACATGGTGGCAGTAAAAAAAGGCTGTGTCTGTCATATAAGTGGTTATAATATTAATAACTGCAGTTATTCACGTTCTTGTCCTCCGTGTTAAACTTTGTCCATCTTAAAGTAGTTATTTCTTAAATTACAGGTTTTGTAGGGGCAGCCCATCAACGATGACATAAACCTATTGTGTGAGGGCGGAAACGTGCATGTTTTAATGGCGTTCATCAATATAGGCCTCTGTCTCCGTTCCCCTCCCTCGGCCCGGGTCTCCATAAACATTGCACAATGAGCTTCTTGTGGACAGAACACAACATATGGACATATGGAACACAACAAGATCCTAACACATATTTACGAAGACCGTCGAATATCATTTTAATTTTAGAATTCCTTAGATTCTGTCAAGGTTCAAATTAAAAAGATTAGAAAAGTACCACCTATTATTAACCTCCTAGGAAGGGTTATTGGTATGTATCACATAGTCCTTTGTCAGAGCTTTATCCATGCAATTGTTAAAACAAGATTTTCAGTAAATTAATTAAAGATTGTCTATGTATGCGTGTGTATAAAGTCCCAGTATATATATCCCGCAGTTACTATAAATGGACAGGACAGGAGAGGTCTGCTTGGAACAGACTACTGCGGTCAGAGGGAAGGTTACCGTCCCGCTAACTCATTCGGGTTATTGATAACGCTCCATAAAATCACTCGATCGCTGAGTGCTGCTTGGTGTGTAATTATTTGTGAAATGCTGTTAATGTCAGTTTTCGTCCTATGTGTGTATCGGTCCTGGTTTTACCAGTACTACGTGAGGCTGCGCCAGACAGACCAGCTCCGACCCCTGCCAGGGGCATATGGTATAGTCCCTATCGCAGGGTGGGGGAGCCGTGTGGGAGAGGAACACAGATTCCGTCTAACGGAGAAGCACGGAAAGGGAAACGGGCGAGAAACGTGAGTCGAAATCGCCCCGGTGAATGTTTCCAGCTTGAAGGAATAGAAAATCGCTCCCAGCTATGAGATGTACACGCAAAGATGGACATTAGGTATTTAAAAAGAGAGCGGAAACAAACGGAAGAAGAGGCGCGTCAAGAAGCGATCAGAGGCGTCTGACAGCAAGCTCAGGAACTCCGCTGGATTTGGTTTCTATAGTTCACTTTGAAACGAGTTTCAAGTTGTGGTTCGTTCAGTTCAGACGCCGTTTGTGATTTTACTTTGGTCTGATTACCTCAGAGGCGGACTCTCCCCTGGATTGAGTTGCTGTGGTAAACAGTGGACAGTATCGGAGTGTGGAAGTACAATGCAGGCCGTCAACAGCTTGTCCCGTTTGTCTCCTCGACACGCGGATACTTTGGTCTTCTGACCCCAAATCCTGCATCTAAACTTACTATCCCCGTGGTACTCCCAGGGGCAAGAGGCGTGTAAGTGGGGTGCAGTGTCCCTGCTTAATAATGGTTCATCACTTTGTTCCTGCAGACAGTCCTGTTGGCCCATGAGGATATCCCCTTAGAGGAACTGTGTCTGGAACTACACTTCTCTGTGAAATCTAACTCGTTGCAGGGGAGGGGTTTGTTTATACGTGTATGTTGTCACAGAGATATCTTATATAGTGTGTGTGGATTGCATTATTGTCTGGCTTTTTAAAAGGACACCTTTTCACCCTGGTTGAGGCCAGCCCCTTTCTGGGCCAGTAGGTGGGTGAAGGGAAGCTGAGTGACCACAGCACAGTGGAGTTCTGGCTGTACAGGCTGTGTGACATTGCCAGTGCAGGGCTGTGTGTGTCACTGGATTAATCTGAGTGATAACATCACTCTACACTGCCCTACTCTGTCCAGTAACCAGTTCCCCCAGAAAGCACCAGTAATTGGAGCTATTTTTGGTGTAAGGGATGGGGTAAAAGCAGGCAGCTGGAAACCCAACTCCCCTCCACCTCCTTCTCTTCTACCCCTCCTGTCATACTACCTCGCTCAGCTCACCTGGCAGTATGCTGGGCAAGCCTGGTTAGCACAGACTTGATTTGCAGCTAGTTAGTGTGCTTTTCTAGTAGTCTGGAAAATAAAAAAAAATAGACACATTTATTGTGATGAATAATATGAATTCTGTTTTAACCATATCAACCATGGAGTCTTGGTAAACAGGGAATACTAGCTTTACTGTGTTCTACTGGTTAAGACTGCACTTGAAACCTAAACCCTGCTCTGGGTAACTGCTTAAAAGATGTCTGAAGGAGTACTAGCTGTGTACTTTAACTTTTGGTTAAACCTGCCCTGGACTAAGTGAGCCTATTATAAGCAAGTAAGAGTCTATGCCTTTACCCCTTGGACATTTAGCTCAAACTCTTTAATCAGAATACACACTAGTTAACATCCTGGTATAGAAGAAAGGCCTACCTTTGACTACCTAAAATATCCCTCACCAGCGACCTGGAGCAGTACATACCTCCAGCACACAGATCGAATACATGAAACTGCCGAAACTGACGCAACTAAAAATTAACCTTATTAACCAAATATTCTACCCCCCCAACTCCAAATACCCACAGAGAAACAGAATATATATGTAGAATGAGAGATCTATATCTTTAGTGTATCTTCACAGAAGACAGAGATTGCATCCTTTATATTTTTACTTCAGAGAGACAAGCTGCCTGTACACCAGTTGGTTGCCTTAGAAACCACAGTCACAAAAATTTATAGAAAACAAATAAGCCAGAGAAGACGGTGCCTTTTGATTGGTTGGTCGGTTTCCCACCATTTCAAGATTCATTGATTTAGTTGGATGTAAACTGTGAGAGCCAACTCTGGGATTGAAAACACGCCTGATGAAAGTTACCTGACCCCTCAGAAGCCCTGCCCACCTGTCAGAGTGTCTTGATTGACAGTATTTCCTAGCTGGATTGGACAATTGCCAAGCATTTCCATGGTGATCACGTCATCATCCGTGGAGGACAAGACCACGCCCTCTTGCAAGATGGTCCAATCAGAACCCTGGATCACCTCTGCCCTGCTTCGCAAGAACAAGAGTCAGTAAACACACGCTTGCACACACCTACACATAGTTCCACTGATAAAAAAAAAACAGTGTAAACTCTTCTCCTCCTTTATTTCACATTATAGATAAAATTGTGTGTAATTCTACTTTTGGTAATCTGTGTGTTTATACTCTTTTTAATGTGACTTTGTATGTATGTGTGTGTGTGTGTGTGTATTTTTTGTTTGTTATTGTAGCTGTGTGCAGTGTGTGTGTTATCTTTATAGTAGGATTATTTTTGTTTCTGTAACTACTTTACAGAGGCTAGATTTGTTTAGTTATATCATAATGGTGGTTTATCAATGTATGTCAGTATGGTAGCATGCTGCTGTGTGTGTTAGTGTGTGTTGGCATTGATCCTGGTTGCTCTGGGTCTGAATAGGCTCACACTCCTAGTCTGTCTGTCTGATCTGAAGCATTGTCTTTCTTTTTTCTTTTTTCTTTTCTTTTTTCGTTGGGTCAGGGAGACTGTGCTGAGGGACATGGTGGGCGAATGCTGTCTATGCTGAACAATCAGTATTTGACCAGTATCAAATGCAGTTTTACTACTCTACTCACATGGGATATCGGTTTATTCAACTGCTTGTTTTAATTCACAGAATAAATAAATTAATATCTATGCCTGTGGCTCCAAATGGCTCTGAGTGGGTAGCTAGCATGTGGAACAACTTTGTCAAAAAAACAATTAAAAACTTTACTTTGAAGTGTAGTTAATTTCCAGAACAACTTTTATTAGAGGCACTACAAAGTGAAGCAAAGTAGTCTGTTGATTCTTGTGCTGTTGCTCATGTACCATTGTCCATTGACTGCTCTGGTCCTTACGTAGTCTATGCTGCTCATAGCAGGGACTCAAGAAACTAGTTTGCTCGATAACATTACCAAACACATGTCTGACACAGAATATATTCAGCTGGGTTTTAAGGACTCTGAATACAAAAAAGGCGAAAAAAATCTCACTGTGTTTTATGAATAGAATTACTGGCCTGCCTTGAAAGCTAGCATGAAAGCAACTTTTCTTTATTATCTTCAGCTAAGCATATGACTATTTAAGGGTTATAATAAATGTGTTCTAGAAGACTGAGAAAGCAGAATTAGTTGTAACTGCTCTTGCTCTTGCTAAGGTTGTTTTACAGCCCTAGTTGCAATCTATTGCTGCAGTGGTTTATCTTTTGCTGAGTTACAAACATCAAGCCTGTTGGGGGAATGATGCCTCATGTTCAAGGAAAAACTTGGACCTCGAGGCCAATCGCCAGACTAGTAGCACAGCTGGGGATGGGTGATGTAGTGACTATTCACTTGTCATAACTTTGATGGGGATTGAAGTTATTGCAGCATTTTAATGTATTTCATGAACATTTCTTTATTTACATATAATATCAAATGGTCGTTTATTGGGTGCTCCTGGTTAAAACCAATACAGTCTAATCCAATAGTCCTGCAGTAAATCCTCTGTCATGAAGGTTATAATGTTCAGATAGTGTTAAAACTGTGTTAAAGAAGCATTTATTCAACTGTGTGCCATTTTGGAGGATTTAATCTGTGGAGCTGTTAAACTGTATTGTACTCCACTTGAATACAGTTTCAACAAGAACAGAAAATTAAAACTTTCATCAAGGAGGATTTATTGCATGATTATTGTATTAAACATCCTTAGGTAGTTGTTCCTAATAAACTGACAAGTGATTGTATATACAGTAAGTAAAAGGATCCAGTTGGTGACACCAGAGTTTTCTGTTTGACTTCTGCTTCTTTTTCTTCTTCTTCTTCTTCTTCTTCTTATTATTATTAATATTATTATTATTACTATTATCATTATCATTATTATTATTGTTATTGTGTTGTTGTGTGTGGTTGTGAGATAAAGCATGAGGACAAGGTACAATTTCTGCTTTTTTTGTTTGTTTGGGGTTTTTTTGCTCTTGCTTAAATTTTCTCCACTTGACTTAATTGTCATGTAAAGACATGTCAGTGTTGATGGTTTATGTCAGTTTATTTTGTTGTGTTTTGGGAATGAAGAACAAAAACACAACTATATTGTAAACACTGTTTTAAATTGTTTCTAAATTTTTATAAGATGCCAGCGTGAGACTGGCTTTGGCATTTCACTTCTCTTGGTCTCTCTTCACATACATACATACATCACACTCATTCTCCCATTCCTACCACTCTCCTGTGTGAGTGTGTTTTTGTATCTGAAGGAAACAGGGAGACAGCGAAAGAAGTGAATTACCAAAGAAAAGTTTATATGTGTTGAGTTTGGAAACGATAAGGTTTCAGAAACACTTAAAGTCATGTGCTCATGCTCCTGTGATATGACTTTTATTATTCTGCAGATTGGTTTGTCACAGTGACAGCCAGCCAGCCAACCTCTGCCTCTATGGTTTATACACCATGCTATTTTATTTATTTGTTTTACCATTTTTCACTCGATCCAAATGTCATGTCAAAAAGAGCATTTTAATTTATATTGTTTTGAAATTTCTTCCTGAATTCACTTTTTTGTTGCTTGAGCTCTGTTTTTGTTAAGGATCTTTGTTGATTTTGACCTCACAGAACCAGGTTATAGTACAGTGCCCACAATATGGGCACTATACATTATTTATTATCATTTAACAGCTGTTAAAAGCCTATGTTTGCAATTTCCTGTTTTGAATCAATATTTTTTATTTTTTAATTTAACTTGTTTGTGACCTTGTTTGCGATGCAATTTAGTAATTGTTCTAATAGAAACCATGAATGAATATAAACAAAAAAGTTTTGATGCACACGCATGTTGCAGGACCAGAATCATCATGCTAGTGTGATTGTATGCGTCAAAGGGTTAAATTGGAAATTTATAAAGGGCTTTAGAGGAGATTTCAAAAATATTGAGATTTATAATGAATTGTGATATAGCCTAAAATATTGCAACATTATTTATAGGCCATATCAACCAACCCTAGTGCTCATTGGCCCTCTGTAAATGTATTTTGTGGTGGCTTGCAGAATAGGTTTTAGGATAAGCTATGTTACCTAAGTGGAAAATAGGTCTGTGTAATTCTGTTGATATCAAATGCTTATTAATTTTTATGACAAAATGTTTGTATAGACCTGTGTATGTGATTCTCAACATCTGGCTCCTGCTACAACCATACAGTGCTTGTTCTGGGCTGCAAAGGCAACCATGATCTGTTATATAGCAGGTTTAAATCCACCCAGGGACCTTTGTTATATATCTCTATTCCTCTTTTCCTTTCATCTCTCTACAATCACTATCTGATAAATGCCTATAATTCCCGGAAAATAACATCCAGCCTAGAATTAAATTTGAACACTGACATTTTATGGCTTGCTTGTTCAGCTTTCTCTACCTGCACAGTACCTCACTTATATCTTGCCTTTCCTCCTTGTTTATCACTTGTATTCAGTTTTCAATTCATTTGTTTAATTCAGCTTGTAACAGTGTAACTCAGCTACATGAATTATACGGAAATAATAATAGTGATAACAATAATGATAATAAGAATAATAAGCACACCCCTAGTTGAATTTATTGTATTAAATGTATATCTATTACTGTTCCTGGCCCAGTTCCAATGTCCCTGCTAAGCCCTCACTGCTGAACTTTCACATACCGTTAAACCAACGTCACCTGTGACATCACAGTAAGCGTGTGAGTGCAGGAGGGTGTGAAGCCTCCAAATGCTGTCTGATGAATTGGACAGCACTGACATTGTGACGCCTGGTCACAGTTAAGTGTGAGGGCAATATTTCAGACTGTACATAGTGAAGTGAAGTATCTGTTTTTCTGTTGATATTTAAAACTGTTCTGTCAGACTAAATCAAAACTCCTTCCTAAATATACATAGTTTGGTTAACAACATGTATGATTATAAGGGGAAATGGCATCTTGCTGACAAATCCCATGTTTTGTTTTGTTTTGGGTTTTTTTTTTTAATGAAAAAGAAATTTCAATTTGTATGCAGTTTTACCATCATTGCTTTTTTTAGCATCACAGTTCTTACAGAGTAACAGACTTAAGGAGAGTGAATACAATCTTATGTAGTTTCAAATACTTTGAAGATTTCACATTGGGACAGCCCTGAGCCCTCATAGACTCAGTGGGAGTGAGCGCCATGCCAAAGGGTCTGTCACAACCACTGACTTTTAAATCTCTCCTTAAACCATACTTAATCGAAGAACTTTTCCTAATTTTACTTAATTTTATTGACTACCCAAATTACTTGATTCTTATAGATTTTTCTAATTGGTTTTATTAATTCTCATTGATTGCCCTTTTGCTGGTGAAACAGTAATCTCTCATTTTGTAAGGATCTGCTTTTATTAATTTGCTGCTTTGTGAGAAGCACTTTGTAATATCTACACTAAATGTACACTAAATGTACATCAGACACTAATATTTTAAATATTTTAAACCTTTACCAACAATGAAAGCCTCTAAGCGCTTCTTGTAAGGTTTTCAATGGGATTTAGGTCAGAAATAATTGCTGGCCAGTTTAAAACAGTCCATCTTTTCCTTTTCAACCATTTTTTTGTGCTCCTGGGTGTGTGTTTTGGGTCATGCTAAAAGATACAAGACCTTGGCCTCGAACATAGTTTTCTGACACTGGGTAACACATTTGGTTCAAAAGTGCCATTAGTAATCTTCTGATTTCATTATTCTTTTAATACATTCAGTTCCTCCAATACCAGAGACAGCAAAGCAACTCAACACCATAATAGAAACTCCACAATGTTTTACTGTTTTATTTTGTTGCCTATTAAAAAAAAACTGATACACTACATTCCTGATGAGCTAAGAAAGGCTGTGGCTTATCTATGAAGGTTTTTGCAAACACGAGTCTTGCCCTTATGTTTGATATTCTAAATTCTTAAAATAAATTTCAGGGGTGTCAATAATTTCAACCAGAACTGTATGCCTTACTGTGAGGTTAGTTGTTGGCCCTCACATTGAAACCAGCATAGAAAGTTTTGAGTTAGCTAATGTTACCAAAATATTTACTTGCCAAGGTTATTTTAAAAACAGATTTCCACATTTTTGACAGTTTAAAACAATTCAAAGATTGAATAGACTGAATTAGAGGTAAAGAATAGAACCATGATGTAGGATCTGTGTAGTTCAGTTTTGGTTTATGAGCCTTTCACAGTGTAGGCAACCTTGAAGATTTGAACAAGTAATGAAGAGTAACGACAGTACAAACACGTTTTTAGAAAGTCATTTTAGAAGAGACACCTTGCCTCGTGACTGTATGTTATCTGTGGTACTTAAAGTTCGACTTGCTAAAGGGTTTTAAGGGACAGACAGATGATTTAACTTGTGCTATTTAAGATCAGTTTGGATAGCAGACTTTCATGTTAACCAATCTGCATCTTTCTGCAAGTTATATTTTTAACTTCAAAGCCAGGAGTGCCAAGGCAATGCTTAAATTAACAAAATGATATAACCTGAAAGTCCATATAGTTACTTCTTGACCTTTTTTTAATCGGTCACTTTAATAAACATTGAAAAGATTCAGCTTCTGTAAGCCATTTAAGATCTGATGTAAATGGTGTCTGTTCTATCAGTTAAATAAAATATTTTCTCGATTTTACCTGAGTGCCTCATAAGTAATTATATATTGTGTAATTTTCTATCATCAGGTTATATTTGGATCAGCCTGTGGAATGTGCTGATTGCAGATCAGAATCACAGAGTAAAACTACAAGACATCATACTTAATTGAATTTACTCTCAAAGCCTTACAAATATTATGCACGCCTCCCTCTGAGATTGGATTATTTCAATTTCTAGTTTAATCTAAGAACAGTGTTTCCTACTGGTGGAGAATTTATTTGTGGTGGTGGGTGGCCTGGCATCTGACCTATGTGCATTAAGAGATTCATGCAGTTTAGAGGGGGAAAGTTCAACCCAGATTATTTTATAAACCTACAATATACAGATGTCCCCTAAATGCCATACATGCAGGTTATCAGTAGATGATAGCTAAGCAGCTGTACACAGAGAAGTAGCCAGTCCCCAATCAGTTACTACAGCAACCGCAACTCAGACAGGTTTGTGGCTAAACATGAATAAGTATGAAAAGAGAGAAATATGGTGTTTGATTGTTAGATTAACTTCATCAGAAACCAAGTGGTTCCATCTACCCGGTCATGGTGTTCAGGTAAAGCTTATGTTTGGGAAACACTGAAGAAGTGATCTTTTTGAAAAGCTTGATAAATACTGTTTGTCTTGTATGTCTTCTCACCAAACTGGCATTATATCTTACTTTATTTTGGGACTTGTCACTGATTTTTTTTTCACTTTGTATTCAACCATGGAACCCCTGGATACTTGTTGCCTACTGAATGTGGCCCTCTTCAGTCCTAATTTTTCACCCACATGTCGCTGTCACTGGTCTTACTCTTGGTTTCTGCTCTAGTAGATACTTGTTGTATGGGTCCATAATAATCATTATTTGCAGCCTTGTGTTACTCCTACTTATTCCTTTAATTAAATAACTAATTTTTTTGACTGTGGAAAATGGCAGCATTTTTGAAACAATTTAGTTTTTGCCATCTGTTAACTACCAAAGTCAACAGCAACTGTTAAATGACTGTTGATGCAGCCTTTGACACAACTGATCACTGCTTTCTTTTTGACACATTTGGGCATTGGGAGCTGAATTAAATACTCCATGAAATGAGTATACCTCTTATCTGTCAGATAAAAGGTTCTTGTTCTCTATTAACAACATTCCTTATAAAAAATACTTTTCCTGTGTCACATCTGCTGAGTTCTCTACATCATTGCTAGGTTGATGTGAAAAAACTGGATCTCTTTAACTTAACTCTAATTAAGAATTCCTCATGATTTGGTTTCAGCACACCATAAAACAGATTTTACCATCCTACTTACTGCTCACCTGTGGTAACATATCAAGCTTGCTTGTTCAGTTTGATAGTATTGTAATAGGTTTTGAGCATCCAACCTGTAATGTCAAAAATGCCTTTTTCCCTGCACACTGTAAATTGTCATCTAAAAAAGATCATACCAAGCTCAGCTTCCAAGCCTGTAACCAGAGATAAGGGGGGGGGCATCATACTTGTTTAGCCATCTATACACTGGCATCTTGTATACAGCAGAATTGATTTCCACATTTCATTAATTAGCTGTAAAGTTTCTTGGTCTAGCTCCTTGCTAAATTTCAGACCTTTTCAACTTATATGGACCTGGGTTTAAAACTGATTAAAACTGAGAAGTCATAGCTTTGTGTTCAGGGCTGAGAGACTCTGGGTTGACCTACCTGGGGAAAAGAAGAAAGAAATATTTTTATCAGAGAGAATATCTTGTTTTGACTTGATTGGTTGATGTTTTACATTTGCTTTTTATTATTGTCATCTTTAATCTCTTCATGGGAAGCACTTGGAAGAGTTCTCTATAAATAAAGATTTGGTCATCTGTGCTGATCGGTGTATACGGTATATATCATCATCATCATCAGTTAATATGGGCTATAGCCGTGATCGGAACTATCATCATCCAGTTGTCAGGCACTATTCAGCCAGTCGCCCCCCTCTTTTGTTTTTGGATCTGTGTAGTGTACATGTAGGTATATCCTCTCCAATGTAGTTTGATCTATTGTTGATTGTTTGCTACTGTGATAGTGACTGGTTATTGTAGTCCATCAGCGGCTTTACACTGAGTGATCTCTGCCATACCCCCTGCCATCACTTGGTATGTTTCTGTACTACTGTTAAGGTTTTGTCTTGCTGACCCAACGAGAACATTACTCTTGCCTTTATTGTGTTAGAGATGAGGGGGTTGAGTATAGTCCAATTCTTTCCTATCAAAGAGGTGCTGTTACTGCAATCAGTGTTATCTCTCCAGCTGTCCACTTAGTGTTAAAGAAGCACCTTACTGGTCATTAGTTGTATGGTTATAGGAAGCTCTTTTAATAACCCTCGTGTAATGGTGCAGACAGATTCATCTTTCTGCTTAATCATTATGTGAGATTTGATTTTAACTTCATCTAGCCAGCTATCTATTTCCCCCATTTATCCAACTTTGTGTTCTACATCAGTCTATCTATCTCTGCATATGTGTTTATCTACATGTCCACTTTTATTCTGTGTATTTGTATGTACACAATACTCTCCTAAAATTATGGTCTAACCATAACAATATGTTGCGTTCTGTTTCAGGTCCAATAGCATGATTCCCCACTACTGACAAGGAAAACTTAATAAACCCACTCATAGAGTTGGAATGCTTTGTCCGTTGGAGGTCGTGACTTCTCAAACCCCAATTCATAATCTCATGTAAAATGAGCATGGCTACCCACAAAATCAGAATAGTTAACAAATAGTACTTAAATAAGATTGTATGTTTTTGAAAACACTACAGTGAATTTTCCTTTCAGAATTGCATTTTTAAAGTTGTCAAACAAGTTGTTGTGGACAAGAAGCCAAATATCACTTCTCTATATGTGAAATTTGGACCTTAATATCAAAACAGTAAAGTGTCTTGAGACTGCATGTAATTGTCCTAATGGAAGGAAATATGTAGTTTATCATTTGAGATTGAGATTGGACCAAATATTGGTCATTAGAGCAGTGTTTGCTGTGGCATGAACAGAGACTCTGATCCTGGTCAACACTTGCTAACCATGGTCAGTCAGTGACTCGATAAGGAGCAGAATGTGGTGATGTCTGTCTCAGTGTGCTGAACAGCTCAGACTCTTTTGCAGGTTGTATCATTTTGATTTGACTACAGTTCTTTAATTTGCACAAACAGTTGATCACTTCACTGTGTTCAGCTGCTCTTTCTGTCTCAGTATTCATTTTATCAGGTATAGGCATCTAAAACTAATGCAGCTGTGCTAATTCTTCCTCTTTTTGATGAAACTGTCATAAAATGGTGTTGATTCAAAGTATGATCCTTTTGGCAGCTAAGAGAGTCTGTGAATTGTATTGCATCATAAGTGTTTCTAATATTTTGTTAACACTGTTTATATTAATAAGGATAAAACTAAATATCAGAAACAACTCTGCACAATGCAATACAATTTAGCACCAGTGCCAATAAACAACTCCCCAATGTCAGTTAACACCCTCTAAAATGATTTTAGCAAAAACTTACACTTAAGGTTTTTACTATATGTTAGAAACTGTTGTAATAATTTCTTTTAAGCTAGCCAGACATAATAAATTCATGTACATAGCTAAATCTCTCATCCAGGTGTAAACACACACCTCCTTCCTTTGTCAGTGTCCTGTACTGCTGCCTTAACCAATCCCCCTCTCAGACTGAAACAGGGATGAGTTTGAGACCTGCTTAGGAGGTCTTTGGGAATAGGTAAGCATGTACCAGATAACCCTCCCCCTTCATGACCTGGTTTGGACATGGGTGGGAGATGGCTGGTTCCAGGAATGGATATTGCTTCAATGATACTGACATATAAACGTAATGTAAGCACACTGACTGGCTGCAGGCTGAGAGTATAGGCAAGAAAGATTTTAAAAATTCTACACTTACTGTGTTATATGTAACAGTTTTTGGCATGACAGAGTATATGTATGTATATAGATTTCAATATTACTTCCAGTACATTTGTTCCGGCTTTAATACACTGATACACTTGGTCCAAGAAGAATTGTACCTTTCAAATAAGAAATCCTTTTTCAAAATCACCTCCATTGCAAACTTCTATATTATTGCTTACCTTGGATAATTGACTTTGTGGATACAGATATAGTGTGTATGTGTATATATATACATATATATATATATATATATATATATATATATATATATATATATATATATATATATATGTCTATCTGTGTGTATGTATATGTATGTGTGTTTATGTGTGTATGTGTATAAATATGTATGTATATATGTATGTATATGTGTATTACATATGTATATATATGTTATGTGTATATATGTATATGTATATCTGTGTATATCTGTGTGAATATATGTATATATACTAATATGTATATGTGTATGTATATATATAATATGTGCATGTATATATATTTTTATTATATATGTGTGTTTATATGTAAATATATATGTACATATGTGTGTATTTGTGTATATATATGTGTGTATATATGTCTATATATATATATATATATATATATATATATATGTGTATATCTATATATATAAATAGAGAGAGAGAGAGAGAGAGATAGAGATATGTATACCTCTTTCTCTCTCTCTCTCTCTCGATTATTAATTCTTTTAGTCTCTCACTGTGTGTGTAATATTTTAATTGTGTAACAATTCCAAGCACATTGTGGTAAAATCAGATTGGCTGGTGTTTTCAGGTGATGTTTCTGTTGAAGTGTACATGTAGTTTGGCTAGGTCAGTTAGTTCAAGCATACTCTTTGCAAGTCATAGACAGTCATTTTCAACCGTACACACATGATGTCAGAATCAGCTCAACAACTTCCCTGAAAAAATGCATTTGGTTTGTGTTGCTGTATTAGCTAGTTATCATGTTCCCAGCTGAGTGTAACTGGGCCATCTGTGATAGTGGGTTGGGAACGAAGCCAAAGGTAGCTTTAGCTCCATATTTTAAAGCATGTCTGGAGGAGATCTTTAAAAGATTTGTTCATAGGTTTTAGCCAAGGGATTATTTGCTGCAATCAAGTTTCAATCTATTTTAGATATGTTGGTTTCTATACCTTATTTTTTACAGAGCTGTCATCGCAGTTTTAAGATGTAATTGTTTCACTCTGAATCTCTGAAGGAACAGCATGTCTGTTGTCTCAGCATATGCTTCATTTGATCAGATCACAGTATAATACTCTCTGCTGGCACTTTCTTGTTCTGTTGGACTCAGTCTTCACTCCATCTCCAAACTCTTCAGACTGGGACCTGTCCCTGTGTAAGTGGCCTTGACTACAGTCATGGTTTAAACAGATTTGTGGGTACACACTGGTAGAAAAGAGACCCTTCTTCAAGGCAGCATTGCACAACTGTTGGATCGATCTGGTGAACTCGCATTTGGCTCAGTGTTGCTTTTTTCACCATCAAGGAACTCGTTGTGAGCAGGAAACATTAGTTTCTTACTGTACTGTGCGTTGCTGCTTGGAGTTACTTCTCACTGCCCTAAATTTTGTTACATCATTGTGTATCACCACAACACTGATGGAGAGATTAAACAGTTGGCAGGAAAAGGGATGTCTTTACTTAGATCTACAGAGCAGACATCTGAGTGAAGACAGGAAGGAGGGAAGATTAGAGTGAGGAATGGAGGGATGTATGAATGATGGATTGATAAACAGAAGCAGATTCAGAGGTACAGAGATTTTGGAGAAAGCAGGAAGGATGATTAAGGAAAGGGGGAGGAGAGTGTGGCTGGTAGGGTGGGTTGGGTTGGGTTGCTAGGGGAGAGTATGTCAGACTACTGCTGAGAGCCAGGCCTGCTATTGGAAGCTACTTGCTTAGCAGGAGCAAGGCGGAAGAGTAGAGAGAGAAGCAGCTAATGAGTATTGTAGGCTGGTTGCTGAGACAGCACTGGGTTTATTTATAGAGTGCTGGCCAGCCAGCCCTTAGATACCAACAGCCAATCAGCTTACAGAGAAAGAGGGGGCTCGAACCAATGGCTGTGCAAGGAGGGGGATGCCAGATTGAGGAAGTGCTGTGAGTGCCTCTTCGTCTCTTAAAGAGACGGTGCAGATTTCTCAGTACTAGGCAGATATTCTCTCTCTCAAGCAGTGTCATGTCTGTAAGAAGGCCAGGACCCAGAGCACCACAGCAGTCCCACTGACAGTGATTGGATTACGTGTGTTCTCTCGTGTGTTCTCTCATCACACGAGAGAACAAAGTACACGCATGCACTTCAACACAGAGGTTCAGAGCTGTTCTCAAACTGAGCCCCTTTTAGCCACAGAGCTTTATTTAAAATCTCAGAGCCATTTGGAAAAAGATGTAGAGTAGTGAATAGGAGAACTGTCAACACTGTGCTTGGAAGATGATGGTGGTGAGGAACCTATAATTACAAAAGTTATTAAAAGTTATTATATCGTATGCTCACTATGAGTGTCCGCCCTGAATTATCTTATAGTGAAATGAAAATTTACTGAATTTTATAACCCTGAACTCTCTCACACTGTGATTGGCATGGAGAGCAGGAGAGGACATAGGCTCTGCATTACAAACTGGGTTTTCCCTCCATATGTGAATCTAAGGTTGTCTAAGGTTTCCTTTTCCCTAAGGCCCAGTATAGCCTGTTTTAGCTCCTCCCACCTACATTATTGTCAGCCTGCTTGGTATCAGGGCCAATCCTCACCAGATTTCTAAACCAAGCTGTGTCTTGCACTATAAACTGACTAGCTCAATGCCTGTGGTTGTGCAAGTGAATAGAGAAAAGCCATATTCCTAGGATGTCTGGTGTGAACGGCTCTCTGAGCTCATTCCACAACATCACTATTGGGTTAAGATTTGGGCTCTTACTGGGCTACTCCAAAGGTGGATTTTCTTTATTTTAAGTCATTCTGTAGTAGTAATAGTAGTAATTTACTTCCAAGTTTATGGTCGTTTTCCTGCTGCATCACCGAAATTCTGGTGGACTGCCACCCTAGCATTATCCTGTAAGTTACCTTGATAATCGTGGGAATTCATTTTATCCTTGAGGATGACGAGCTGTTCAGGGTCATTGGCAGCAGGCCCCATATCATGATGCTCCCTCCACCATTCTACACCAGTGGGATGATGTTTGTATGTTGGTATGTAGTGCCAGTCTTCTACCATAGTTAGTTCTATCGGTTCTTCTCAAACAATTCCACCTTAGTTTCATTAGTCCACAAAATATCTTCCCTAGCAGCACAGAGCACAAATCTGGTCCTAGGCAAACTTCAGGCGCAGGGACGTTTTTTTTGAAGATCATATTTTTTTTTTTTTATACATAGCATCCAGGTCATTCCAAACGGTTTAGTTACTTTTTCTTGCCATGGTATGTTTGAATTATAGAGCAGTCTATATTACAAAACTGCTGTATCATACACTAGTCTGTGTTATCAGAATAATTAATATCAGAATACCAGTTCAGACTTTTGACAGATATATAATGCACCTGTTGATATTTTCAGAGTTTCTCTCACAGCTGAAAGACCAAAGACCCACTGATACTACACATTGATTGGTTATCCCAAACGCTCCCACTGATTGGCTATAGAAAATGTGTTTTTGGTGGGTGTATGAATTTACCCCCATTTTCTACAGACATATACAGAAATACTGTGTGCCTGTGTTTGGTTTTGGATCTACAGGATGAGACTGACAGATTTATAAACTCGACAGCTGGTCTTCAGATTGTTGTGGCAATCACCACATGTAGCTTTTGGAGTATGTCTGGCATGGCTTGCTCAGCCCATTGTTGGCCCATATCAGCAGCTGACTGAGCATGTCACAAGCATAAGAAAAAGTTGACAGTGAAGAGTTCTCTGATTGGCTGTTATGAATGACCCATACAGTGGACCTCCATGTTTTTTCTTTCTTTTCCACATGTAAAACACCACAGGTTGGTAAGAGCAAAGCAGAAGATTTTCCAGTGCCAGTTGCAATGTTAATTAGCAAATAATATAGTCGCAATTTTTTTGTCTCAAGTATATGACCAGACTGTTAAATCAGATTTATAGTGGCATGTAAACCGTTGGCTAGTTTGTTATATTAACTCCTCTGTAATGTTCTTTGGAGAACAGGCACGTAGTGTATGGTCATGTTGCTAGCCAGCTGGCTGCTTTGGGTTGGCTTTGTTGTGTGTTCAAGTTCAAATTTGACATGAGGTTCTTCTTTACAGTATTTATTTTCTCATCTAGTAGAGCTAAAAGATTGATCAAAAATACCATTGCAATCTAGATTCAGGCTTCTGTGATTCCATTTTTATTTGACAAGGATTCTGCCATGTTTGTACCAAAGAGGAGATCAGTTGAATCAAAACAAACACACCTAATTTTCTGAGTGACAAAGAGGCAGGACCAACATACACAGGACTGAAGTAGACTCTTACCCTCTGGAGTTTGGAGGTGAAAAATTGGTTTGCTAACAACAGATCTAACATTGTGAATGTAGTTTCCCTCGATAACTGGATGAGCTGTCTGTTAAAAAATAAAAGGCAGTGTGTCCTTTATCAGCAGCTAATGATCACATTGTTTGTTCTGTTTGCATGGAGACAACATAGACAGAAATAATTGTATCTTTGTTTAAAAAAAATGATATCCCTAAGAATTGTTGAAAATCTGATCTCAGTTCTGAGGGGAGAAAAATGTGATTCTCATTTTGTCCAGTATCGTGCCACCCCACCACCTGGTAATATAGTGGGAGGAGATCCTAATAGTCTTGGTCTAATGTGAACTGCAGCTCAATCAAAAGTGGAAGGTAGTGAGAAGACATATGCTCTCTGCTCCAAGACATGTGTACTGTAAGAAAAGTGGGCCTGTATATTTCCCAACTGTAAATGAAACTGTGCGAATACATTGTTACTTGTCCAAACCTGATAAGTAGGTCTCTCTGAAAGTATCAACTCACGTCAATAAATCCCCATCAGATTTGCTGTGCTTGTCTTAAATTGCTAGGTGAAAACATTAGGACCAACCAGGAACATTTAAAGTTTAGATTTAATTTGCCAAATTGTCAGTGTAACTCACAGACGAATATCAACCAGCGCAGACCACACATTTGTATAGTATTCAATATGTTTGAGTGTTATGGACTATTCAATACTTTTGCATGACATTGTTGGCCACTTTAAGGTTATCCCAGATATATCAGTGTTGTGTCAGTAGTGTACTCTATACATGGCTGATAAGTAACAGGAAATGTCAAAGATATATTTGAGGTCATTTAGAAAGTGTCTCCATGACACAGGTTGTCCACCAGAGAGCACTGTAAAGTTGTTTTTTTTTTACCAGACATCCCATTCAGTAAATATCTTACATATCATATTAAAATTCTTTAATAACCATTATGAAGTGGTCCTAATCAGACTTCTTTCCTCTCGTCTTTTTGTTTTATTTTAATTTTGTTAGAATCAATACTGGATATGTCAGTAACATATGATTTGAATTTACAGATTAATATTTCTATCATTGAGATCCATCTTGAAATAACTTTTCCTACAGCTCTTGGCATCACTTCAGACTCCAAGTAGTTAATCTGATTGCTGTGTAATAATTTGCAATATTTTAATATAAACTGTGCAAATCTGAAAATCCTCAGCTGCACAGAGTGGTGCATTTGAAATATTTGGTGTACTTTTGGGACTTGGTAAGGAAAGAAATCTAATCCGTCTTGTTTCTCTAGTTTGATATGTGTAGAACAGGTAGATCAGTATGCATGGCCAAAATTGAAAGTAATAATCAATAACTGTACCGTGATGGATGTGTGGTTTCTGATCAGTTGTGGCACAAAAATTGAAAAGCAATTGCCTAGTTGTTCCAAAGATGGAGGAAGAGAAATGGATTAAAATGTTGGAGTTTCCCCAACTGATCATGTCTCTGTCTCTGTATCTCTCTCTCTCCCCGTCTCCCTATGTAATATATATGTGTGTGGGTGTGTGTGTGTGTGTGTGTGTGTATATATATATATATATATATATATATATATATATATATATATATGTATGTATGTATATGTATATATGTATATGTATATGTATATATATATATATATGAGATATGATATATGATATATGATATATAATATATGTGTCTCCTCAGGTGTAAGCAGCTCAGGATGTCCGCCCACCTCCTCCTCCTCCTCCTCCTCCTCCTCCTCCTCCTCCACTGCCCAGGGTTTCTCCCTCGCTGAGCCAGCCATGACCAGCCAGCACACACATACACACCCCACCTTCAGCTCCATCCACTCCATGGCCGAGCAGCAGCAGGTAACACATACACACAATGTTCTGATGGTCCTGCCAACACATGCCTTTGGCACAGATACTGATATATAGTTCACCTGTTTCAATTGTTGATTGTCAGAAATGTCTTATCTCACGAGAAAAGTACATTTTAACACTTAGAGTTGTGTGTAAAAACAAGACAAATTCTTGTACTTTCATTCATAGCACACACCCACACCTACAAGATTAAATCCACTTAGGTTGTTCTATAACAGTAAAGTCAACACCCGCTGTGACATAACATGGTGAACTTTCATTGTTTATGAAAAGTATGCATCCTTGTACACATGGCTTACTAGGATTAGTAATAGAAATATACATACATAATACAAAATATAAGTATCTACCAATACTTCCCTAAGCTGTAAATCAGAGCGGCAAGACTTAAATACAAACTTGAATGAATTCAGCAGGTTTTGGAGTTGGTCTGTTGACATATATTTTTTTGACTGGCTCATTTTGGTTTGAGATATTCTATTCAAATTAGTTTTTTGTTTGCAAGCCTCATAGATGTGATTCAGACAATGTACCAATTAGACCTAATCCAAACTCTTTGAAGTAAGAAGTCAGAGGAGTTGTTGATTGCCATAGTAATCAGTGCCAACATCAGTATGCAAATGCTCCACCCACACATTGTCCCTCTACTTGGGAACACTTAAGGTGCTTCCAGAAAGTGAGCAGTCGTCACTGGCAACGTCAGTGCTATGTATTTTGAATTGGTAGCAGCAGGGTGCACCACTGCCTTGGCGGCCCCTAGCCACCCCCAGTCCTAGCAGTCTGCACATCATAGGCTGCTGCTTTCCACTATACACTTGGTATGACCTTATCACATAGCTAAACAAAGCAGGCTGTAGGTTAAAACAGAGGAAATGGTTAGCAATATTACTCGATTAATATAACAAGCTTTCCTAGCTAGTAACCTGACAGTTGTTTGTGTCTTTGACTGTGAAGCTGATTTTGTTCCTCTTCACTGATCTGTCAGACCTCTGCTGGTGAAGAGCTTTATAAGTCAGCAAACTCACAGTAAAAACAACCTCTGTATCATCTTCCTCTCTGCCATTTCTGCGGTTGCTGTGGCCACACAATGAGCTGTGGCAGCAAACTGAATTTATTATGAACTCCATGTATGAGGTCAAGAGCATGGCAGTCACCCTCCCTCTCCTTGCTGCTATTGCTGGCTTTGACCTCAGCAGCACAGCAACCGATGAGTTTACTTTGAAAAAATATTGGCCTTGGTAATCATTGGCTGTGTGACAGTACCTTTACACATTCACACATGTATATGTATGCCCACAGAAATTCCTTACCCTTTTGCTCCACACCATTAGGGCTACATTAGTTATGCTGCATAGCATTTTCTTGTAGAAATATGCCAAATGCTTTTTTTTTTTTTTTTTTTTTTTTAAACATACTA
Organism: Istiophorus platypterus; assembly: GCA_016859345.1. Lineage (NCBI taxonomy): Eukaryota > Metazoa > Chordata > Actinopteri > Istiophoriformes > Istiophoridae > Istiophorus > Istiophorus platypterus. The sequence continues at coordinate 27,551,346 of CM029126.1, read as the reverse complement.
AAAAAATCAATACTGTACATCCTACAGAGGAGTGCAATGCATTAATTGCTCAATCAGGAACGACTCCCCTACTGGGATACTGACATGAGTTGAAAGGAGCACTTTGGGAGCACCTGAAGCCGACTATCCTACATTCTGTACGCGAGATACAGCTGGAACAGACAAAGAGAGAGGTTCTTTTCCACAAGTAGAGGTCTCCTGTGGATTTGTTTTGAAATGCTTTCGGTAGAGCTGTGTCTTATCTATCGAGGAATTTCAACTCTGCCGGGAAGCTCAAGTCATGGCTTAGGAAAGAAGCAACTCAGATTCAAGAGGAAGATGGCCAGTTTTCTTCTGGCTGCAGATGAACCTACAGAGCAACCTTTCCTCCGCTCAAACATAAACAAACAGATTACTAGAATTTGTCTAATAATTGTGTTTTCCCAGGTGTTCTGTGGAAGGTTGCTGTTGGAGGTGCAAGAGCTGTGTTCAAGTTCTTTGAGTTGGGCCAAGAATAGCATTTGTAACAAGAATGCATCTTGTAATCTCAAACGTTACCTCAAAAAGCCCGTGTACCACAAACACATACAGCCTGTCTGCTGTTTTGTCTTTCTTGCATTTACCGCCTCAGATGCATGAAAACCTCATAACTTGAAAGAAGGAAGGGGCTGCTGCTCCCTTCACACTTAGAAGAGCAGATTGAGGGGCTTCAGTCAAACACTGTTAATCGTAATTTACTCAAGCAGGGAATATCAGTCTTTGTGTCTGCTCATTGAAGTTAGTCATCAACAGAGGACGAGACAAGTCAGCATCTTCACTGTGGCCTGGACAGATTGGGCATATTTGTCCTGAAATCTGCCACATCCTTTGGTGTAAACGTCTAAGACATGCATCGCATGCATGTCAGGCAGCAAATTAAAATGAGAAGAAATACCATTCAAGCTCTGATACACCTTATTGCATCAAATAGCCAAACCATTTAAAAGAGACACTACATTAAAAATATTTTTAGACATTACAAGAATTTTAACTTTCTATTTAGATATATACTCAATAGTACAGTCCCTATAGTTAATATTGAACCCTGTCAAAACAAGGTTTTGTATTGGAATAAACAGATGATTATACAAGTATTTCATTCACCTTCACAGTGTGGTGTGCCTGTTGTTGTTGATGCAGATGTATAGATATCTGTTGTAACCTTTGTACGTTCTTGTTTCTACACTCTCACATGTTAATTCAAACTTGAGTCATGTGTCTGAAGTGTTGCTGTTCCCTTTAGGTGCTGTCTGATATGACCATACTCCAGAGGAGGATCCCCCCTAGTTTCAGAGACCCTGCCAGCGCCCCACTGAGGAAACTCTCTGTTGACCTCATCAAAACTTACAAGCACATCAATGAGGTATGACGCATGAGACAGGTTACACGAAACATACATGCACTTTTGAAGGTGTTTGTCAGACTTTTCTTGTCTTACTAACTTTTTCAGGTTGTCAGTGCATTTGCCTACTTTCTGCATCATGTTTGAGGTTTGATGGCCCTGAGACAAAGCATTTTTAAGAATACTTGTCTGTTAGTGGGATCCCCACCAAGGGTCATTCATTGTGGGTTTCATGGTTGAGGAATGGAGGCAGAAGTGTACAGAAGCTGTGGAAAGTTAATCCTCAATAACGGTGCTTGTCTTCCCAGAGAATTGAGATTTGCTCAGTACTGTCAGCTAAACTAAACTGATTTTATGTGCTTTCCAACACAAATGTCTGTTTCTTCTGTTTCTTCACTTCAGCTGGGTTCTCTGTAACAATATTCTAGGCTGGGAGAGTTTAGAAATGATTAGTTTAAAAGGAAAATTTGCCCTGCAACAGGATTTGGTTCATGATTTATCCGTTATTTTGGTAAAGTTAATATCCTCATTAATTGGTCACCTTTTGACTATATTCATTTTATAAAAGAATGGTATTCATGCAATGGAAAAACCTCAAAAAACTAGAATCCAAACAAATTCAGAGATAATTTTAGAGATATTTTTTTTAAAAATGATACATGCTGATCTTGAGCTCTGCTCTGTGATTTGGTGCAGTAGAGGTTTGAGTGTGGTGACCACTGAGACATTTTTGCATGACAGGCCACTGGTGTGAAAATAAGGAGAGTCTGCTTTACACCAGGGACTAACAGCTGTAGTGGTCACAGGTCTGTCAGACAATGAACTTGCCTCATTTGTGAATGTCCAAAGGCTCGGCTAAAGCGAGTTTAAGAAAGCAGAGGTGACAAATATTTAAAGAGTAATTTACATTTAAAATAAAATACTCTATACAGCATGGAGGGACTGCTAACCTGCTCAGTCTGTCTTGATTTAACTGGCATATCCTATAAGCAAGACTCTTAAGAGGAACAAAAATAATGAAATGATTATAGTTACTGGTACATAGATGATTTGAGGGATTTTTGTTTTTCCAGACATGCGGTGAAGCAGAGGCAGGAACCTAAGCTGTGTTTTTATCTACAGGTGTACTATACTAAGAAGAAGCGGCGGGCCCAGCAGGTCCCTCCAGAGGACAGCAGTACCAAGAAAGAGAGAAAAGTCTACAACGATGGCTATGATGACGACAACTATGACTATATTGTGAAAAATGGAGAGAAGTGGCTGGACCGCTATGAAATAGACTCACTGATTGGGAAGGGCTCCTTTGGACAGGTAAAGTTGCCAAAGCAAACTTAAGTATAAAAACTCATTTAGTCCCCATTTACTGCTACTAACAGTTTGGACTGTCTTCATCACTAGAGTATCAAGAACCAAACCTCTAGAGATTTTTTCTTCAGATATAATCAGTTCTCATCATACAAAATGTCTTAATTTATCAATAGACAGAAAAAGATTGTTTGTTAAAATGACACAGTTAATTAGTTTGATATCGCAACTGGCCCCTGCAGTTATTAACAAGTTGAGAGTCTCAGTGAATTTCAACCATTTTCTGTTCCTTTCAAAAGAGCTGTTAAGTATTTTGAGAAATGCAATTATTTGCTATGTTTCTCTGATTGAGATGTTCAAATGGTAATAAGTCTCATGTTCATGTGTTCAGTACAGGGCTAGAGTAAGACCTTGTTAGCTTAGCTTAGAGTAAAGACTAGGAAAGTTCAAAAACAACACTACAAGTAGCTCAAAATTAACATATTGAATCTTATGTGTTTGATCTGTAAATAAACAGACATGCTAGAACTATTGAGAGTTTTCTGAATTTTAGGATATGTTTAGAGGATTTTGTTACATTAAGCAACATTCTCATTAGCTCTAGTCAAAGTTGAAGCTGCTCTTATTGGGAATCACTCCATGCATGTAATAATATGTGTCAAGACAAAATTTAACCACCATCCTGACAGCCCAGTACATCAGGCTCTGATTCATTCCTTGTCAAAGGAAGAAAATGAAAAAATTCTAAGCATACAGCATGTTTCTGTCATGGTGTGTGATGGCAAGGTGTTGATGTCTGCCAACAGGTGGTGAAGGCCTATGACCACCATGAGCAGGAATGGGTCGCCATCAAGATCATTAAGAACAAAAAGGCATTTCTAAACCAGGCACAGATTGAACTACGCCTGCTGGAGCTCATGAACAAGCATGACACTGAGATGAAATATTACATAGGTAAGTTGGACAACACTCAGACCAAAATTACAGTGAAATAGCAGTGAGTATAAGGGTCAGACAAAGCTCTGTAAATACTACACTGGTTGTCTGCAAACACAGATGTGTTCACACGTTTGATGTATCAAATTTAATTAAAATCAAACAAAGAAGTATCTTAAGTATTCACAGTGTCGGATCTCCTTGTATTGTGGTTGTAGAAGCTGTATGTTGGCTGCAAGACAAGAAGCATATGTGAAATCTTATTAGTTGTCTGTCATAGATGCACTTCTGTTTCTATAAATGTGTCAGTCCACATGACCCTGAAAGAGTATCACTGACATCAAGACAGCATTTTTTTATCCACCTCCTGAACATTAAACCCCACAGGCAGACTTTCAGATCACACTCATCTCACTCTTTATTTGACAATAATAAAGGTAAATACAAAACTGCAAACTGCCAATCCAGAAATACATTTAAATTGTCAAGAATAAAAATGTAATAAAGCTAAAAGCTTATTTCCTTGGTGGTCCTTGTTAATGAGAGGAAAGACTAGCGGCGTGTCTGCACAGAAAATGTCATCCCACTCACACGTCTCATGAAACAGACACACTCTTATTTTGATGAATTCCGCTTTATACACAGGTGGTGTAACGGCTCCAACTTTACTAAACATGTCACTAGTCTACTTTCCTGTGTAACTACGGTGATTGTGTGTTGGACTTTGAGTGCTTCCAAAACACAGATGACCTGGAACCCAATACTGTGCCTGAGCACCTCGTGTGATACTGATGGAGGTCTGAAGCTGCTGCTGCTCTTCTAACATACTGCTCACACTATGCCTTCTGTGTAGACATGGTGTTAGATGACAGATCTTCAGGCCAGGCAATGCAGTCACTCTGGGCCCACAGATTCATTATAGACATTAAAAAAAAAACCTTTTGATGGGGGAAATGAAGAGAAAATAGGATGACATAACTGATGTTCTCTAGTAGACTGATATTTTAGCTATTTCTCAAAAAAGGAAGGAAGTTCATTAAACTAGTACACAAATCAGCCTATAAAGCAAAATCAAAGTATGAAATTTCATCCTTGATGTTGGAAATATACACCTGACCCCAAAAAAAAATCTTATCTCAATGTCCACCAACCATATTTTCAGCTATATCTAACAGTATTCATTGCAGTGGAATTTGCTCAGTTGTCTGCTCCATTGTCATCAACATACTTAGCTTAAACTGTGACAAATGAGCCTTCAACTGAACAAACTTCATCCACTGATTAAGACTGTGAGATGCTATTTAAAGCTCCAGAAAAAGGAAGCAAGGGTTTGTTTTGTTTCAACTAAATAAAAGTAATGCCGATCAAGTTTGCTTTAAAATTCTGTTATATCAGACTTACACACACCATGACCATGCTATATCATAAAGAATGAACTGGTTTGAGTCAGCATGGATAATTTGGCCTTCGTCACCTCTAAGTGTGAACTCTGAATAAACATGAATTATCAGAAAATACATTTAATGATTCTTTACCTCACCTTTGATAACTTGGGCGATTTAGAAATTGTAATGTAACTTACTCTGTATATCTGAAAGCCAAGACTTGAATAGTGTGAGATTTGCAAGACAAATTGACAAGAAATGATTTTAATGTTGTCCAGAACTCTCTTTTAGTGCTTCTGTTAACCTTGCTCCTTGTCTCTCATGTATGTGTGTGTGTGTGTGTGTGTGTGTGTGTGTGTGTGTGTGTGTGTGTGTGTGTGTGTGTGTGTGTGTGTGTCCATCTGTCAATCTGTCTCTGTGCAGTCCACCTGAAGCGTCACTTTATGTTTAGGAACCATCTCTGTTTGGTGTTTGAGTTGTTGAGCTACAACCTGTACGATCTGCTGAGGAACACCAACTTCAGAGGAGTCTCCCTCAACCTCACCAGGAAATTTGCACAGCAGCTCTGCACAGGTTGGTGCATGAAAACACTAACATGTCACACAGGTGATTTTTAGCTTGTTGTGAAGTTCTGCCCCCAAGTGGCAAAAAGAGAAACTGATGAATGCAGTTTTAATACATCATCAAACCAGGATAGAGAAATATTGTAGTTCAGATGCCATTCAGTGAGATAAAGGACATAATTTGATAACAGTATATTAGGATGATGATAACTGAAGTTCTTTGACAGTTGCCTTTTTCCCACCAAGTATGTGAGTACATTGCTTATGCCAAATGTAACCAATGTAGAAAGTTGTCCCGATGAGAAAAATAAGGATTATGTCTTTTTTGTGGACAGCGTTATTATTCCTGGCCACTCCAGAGCTGTCAATCATCCACTGCGACCTGAAACCAGAGAACATCCTGCTGTGTAACCCCAAGAGATCCGCTATCAAGATTGTTGACTTTGGTTCCTCCTGCCAGCTTGGACAGAGGGTGAGAAGAATTCACAAACATGTCTTAGTGAACTTTGAAATATTCAGTAGTGGTATTGTATTTACCCACTCTTTACCCAGTCACTTTCCTGAATGGCAGTAACAGACTCTGGGTGACTGGTGATACTGCTGCTCTGTGAGGAGAGGTTGGCTCCTCATAGTAGACAGCTACAGAAACGGCAGCCAGTGCCCTGACACAAGTGTCATTTGACTTCATCCTAATTTGGCCTGTAAATGGAGTGTGTTTGCTCTGGTGCATATGGGAATAAGTTGGAGATGAATAGCTATGACGTAAAATCTAAAATTAATTAACTTTTTCTTTAGAGTTGTAAGGATTATCTGAATATTTGATGAATCAAGCAACAGAAAATTGATTAGCAAGTATTCTGATTATCAGTTAATCATTTGTCATTTTCAAGCAAAAATACTAAACATTTGCTCATTCTAACTTTGCAAAAAGTGAGAATCTGATGCTTTTCTTTGCACATGATAGTAAACAACTTTTGAGTTTTGACACTTCATTAGACTAAAGAAGACATTTGACATCGCCTTCGGCCATGGGAAATTATAACGGGCTTCTTTTTACTATTACTGACATTTTATAGGCAAAACAAATAATCAATTAATTGAGAAAATAATAGTCAGATAAATTGATAAAGAAATAATCATTAGTTGCTACCCTGCTCTTATTCACAAGTTTGTGTTGAGTCTCTCAACTCCTCCCCAACTCCCTCTCTCCTCCTCTCAGATCTATCAATACATCCAGAGCAGGTTTTACCGCTCTCCAGAGGTTCTGTTGGGAATGCCATATGACCTGGCCATCGATATGTGGTCTCTGGGATGCATCCTGGTGGAGATGCACACAGGAGAGCCTCTATTCAGTGGCTCTAATGAGGTAAAAGCAACACCTTCCACAAATACATGAGTTGAGTAAGGCTGGGCAATGATTCAGCATTACCCAGTATTATGTTTGTTAACATTTGATTCAACATGTTTCTAGGCTGTAGTTTGTTGAAGGTTGTACAGGAAGGGGAGAGCTGGGTTGTTTTTTCTCTCATTAACTTTTTTACCATATTTGTTCAGTGAATTGTGTCTTAATGTTGAATAATGTTGAATATCAGATAAAGATAGTCACAGTAAATACAGTCAATGTCATTCAGGAGCTGTACCCTAGTCACCATGAGTATATGTGTGGATGTTGTAACATATTGCCACCCTGATCCACATGTAGCATATACACAATACAAAGACTGTGTGTGTGTGTGTGCGCGTTGGTGTGTGTCGGTGTTTGTGTGTCTTTGTGTCTGTGTGTGTGTGTGTGTGTGTCTGTGTGTGTGTCTGTGTGTGTGTCTGTGTGTGTGTTTTTAGGTTGACCAGATGAATAAGATTGTGGAGGTTCTGGGAGTCCCACCTAGCCACATGTTAGATACAGCTCCTAAAGCCAGGAAGTATTTTGACAAACTGTCAGATGGTCTGTGGACAGTGAAGAAAAACAAGGATATAAAGAAGGTAATTGATTTCAGTTCCATTCACATTTTTCATTAAAACTTCAACTTTCACCTTCCGTCTTTTATCTTCTAACTCTTAGTGTTGACATGATTCACAAGAATCCTGTATGGTTTTTCCAGTTATTATAAAAAAAATGGACATTAGAGCTACGCTAGTAAACAAAATACAGCCTTTATTAGTGTGTGAAACACTAGTGGGCTGCATGATAATGACTGAATTCACTGTGGACTGTGTGTCTACTCCAGCTGCAGTTTAAATTCAGTTTAAATTTTTTTAGGAAAAAGGGTTAAATGTTTTTTAAAGACTGAATTCCAGATGTAAATATTATAGCCACTTCTTCAAATTGTCAACAGGGGTTTTCACTGGGAACTATTTTCTGCTGAAGGAAAAGTTTTAACTTTCCAAAACCAAGTCAGTGGATTAACAGGACATTGTTTGTGTTGGACTTTAATTCATGTCATTTGTATTTATGGTGGCTTAAGTCCAAAAGTTTAAAACCTCAGCAACATGTTAAACACAAAAAAAATGTACTCATGGTGTGAGTAAGTGCATATATGTGTATATGTTAAAGCAGTAAGTTGTTCACCACTTGTTTATTTTGTTATTTGGAGTAAATGTAGGATTCTGAGTTCATATTTTTTGTACCAAAATATTTGTGTGCTTTCCAGGAGTATAAGCCCCCAGCCACGCGTCGTCTCCACGAGATTTTGGGTGTAGAGACTGGGGGCCCAGGGGGCAGGAGGGCAGGGGAGCCAGGGCATGCTCCCTGTGACTACCTGAAGTTTAAAGGTAAAACAACACTTTATATAGATATGCAGTAGACATTGAGTTCATGTATTTATAAAAGTGATAAATTCCATTTCACTGACAATGTAACACCCCCCCCCAAATATCTGGAATTTACCTCAGTTGTCATTACAGACATTGAGAAGAACTTGCTGTTTGCAGGCTGCATCACAGAGAATCCATCAACCTCTATAGTACTATTTGAAGTGGGTACAAAAAGTGAAAAGCAGTAAAGAAATGAAATTACATCCAACCCTTCTCTTCAATTATTCTCCTAAGATACTTTAAATTCACAAATGAAAGTTGGAGAGGAATCACTTATACAATGTGATGTGTCACACAGAGAATTCATTATGAAATACATTTGCACACTCTCTTAAGGAGTTTAATTGAAAAACCGCACACCTGTGTGAGCTGGATCGTTTTGAAAAAGTATAAAGATGTAAGGGAGATGGCGAAGGCTACATCTCATTTAGACAGTAAATGTCAATAAAATTTAGCTGTAAGTTGTTGTTGTACTGTGAGTGGCAGCAGGAGTACCTGAACAGATGGCATTTTATACTCTATGTTCACACAAACACACAAATCTTCTTAAGAAGCTTAACATTTCAAATTTTGAATGGAGTTTCTAGGTCTTTGTTTTTGGTGAACCAATGACTAATTACTTACTGCATCCATGTGCCTAATACCAAATACTATCATCATCATCATGGTCATGTTTGTCTTCTTTCAGACCTGATCCTGCGTATGTTGGACTATGACCCTAAAAGCCGCATCACGCCATTCTACGCACTGCAGCACAATTTCTTTAAGAAGACGACAGATGAAGGAACCAACACTAGTTCATCTACATCCACCTCTCCTGCCATGGACCACTCCCATTCAACCTCCACTACTAGCTCTGTTTCTAGCTCTGGTAAAAACACTGGTGATAAAACCAGTATGCTCTCTAAGTTTTCCTACTCAATGAAAATGATTAATTCTCAAAAAGAATGATTTGTCCTGGATTTTTACATTATTGATTATTCCGATTAAATTATTGAGCTGTGGTGAAGTACAGCTGGATTTGCTGTCAGTAATTGGAAAACTCTTTTGGTTTTCTCTGCTGGGTCCTCATACTATAACCCAGCAGGATGACACATCACCCATACTGCCCATGTCAGTCCACGTCATTATACCTCTTTGTTGGTTTATAAGTCTATTTAAGTAAGAAAGGCCAAGAACCACAAGTACAATGATTTTTTTTTTGAACACAGTGAACCAAACAGTAGTTGTGACAAACATCCAAGATGAATCCTAATAAAACTGCAGTAATTTATCCCTGCATCAGCAGGCGTCCAGACTTTATTACATGTAATCATTTGTAGTCAAGTCAGATTTCAAAACTAAGTCAAAACATATAAGATGAAATTAATGATTTTTTTCCACAACCTCTGCCAGAGCAGCTAACTATAGTGTGAGTTAAATGTTGGTCTGTTTCATTTCCAGGTGGCTCCAGTGGTTCTTCCAATGATAACCGCAACTACCGCTACAGTAACCGCTACTACAACTCTGCTGTTACACATTCAGACTATGAGATGACCAGCCCTCAGGTACACACAGCACAGCATCACTTGCAAGCTTTACATGCACACTGCTATCGCGGCTCTGAGTCATATCCTGTTTTGGATTATATGTGGGGTGTGATGTTCACCTGGAACACAGAGTAAGGTCCTTCAAGTCCAAGACAACCAAAAAGTATCGCTAGTCCAGATCAACAAATGTAGTAAAATGCAGAACCACTGACTTCACCTCATCGATGTCAATGTTATACACAATACCGTTGTGCATACAGCTGTAAGCTGTTGTTTTACAGCCACTGTCCCTCACTGTCCCACTATATGGGACAAACTCATGTTATTTTTAATATGTGCCAATAAAAAGGCAAAAGTGGGACTGCTCGTTTTTGAGCAGTTGTGGAACAGCCAACAGTAAAGAAGATGCACTGACGTTATAACGATTTTCACTGTGTGAACATAAAATACAAGTTTATATACCAATAGTAAATTCAGGTCCCTGCTGGAACCAGCACATTCCAGTAGCCTGAAACAGCATCCAGCAGGTGTAACCACTGTAGCACTTTGCTCTTTTATTTTTCTGTTATCTTGTTTGGTCTTTGTAGTGTGTCTCTGAACTGCTTGGTTAAGTCTTGTAAAGGGCTCTTTGTCCTAGCTAATACAGATGAAATGGTAGTAAATGGTAATCTGATAGTAAATAATCTGCGTGACAAATCAGAATCCAAAGCACTGCCACCAGCCCCTGAAGGTACAGGGATCTAGAATTTTGTATCACCTTCTGAGCAGTGGTCAAATTTAGTTACAGGAACTTGTCTCCAAATCAGGTGGAGGACAGTGGTAACGGAAACAGCACTAGAGATAGCAGATGGTGTTTTGATACACTAGGGTTCTTTAAGTTCCTCCATCAGAGCAGAACTCTGAATAGCACTGGACTCTGAACATTTCTCCCCCCCCCCAGGCTCCCTCCCAGCAGCAAATGAGGATGTGGCCAGGCAGTGATGGTGGAGGTGGGGGTCAGGACCCAGCATACACCCAGTTGCTGCTCCATAAGCCGGCTGCCTCCCAGCAACACCAGCGCCACTTTCTGGACGCACCTCACCACCCCCACCCAACTTACTCCCACCATGGAAACGGTGGGCGTGGCCTGCGGCAGGTTGGACAGGCGGGCATCAGTGGAGGGGGGGGCCAACAGGGATCCTCGCCCCAGATGAGTGACAGCATGGATGTGGGCGTGTCCCTAGGGCTGCACCACCTGGGTGCGGTGTCTTCCATGGAGGCCTCTCAGTTTGGCTCAGCCTCCCTGCCCCTTGCTCTGCCAATTGGACTGTCTGCCTTCCGGACTCGGACGGCCCCCACCGCCCCAGGGCCACAAGCCCCGCCCCCTGAGGACTACTACCCTGCCTCCAACAACAATAACCCCGCTGCGGGGGGCAGAGGGAGGCCGGACTCAGACGAGGGGCCAGCCAACTCTTGATAAAACCTGAACCATGCCCTAAAGCCATACAATTTTAACTACAACTACTACAACTACACACGTACAGCCAGAGTTCAGAGACAAAGAGGTGAACTTTGTGCTGAAGGAGACAGTTTGTACTGCATGAGAGGAGGAGGAGAAAGGAGGAGGATGCTGGGAAAACTCTTTTATCCTGTTTTAGTTTGTTGTCTTTTGTTGCGACTGTAATTGGAAAGGAATGATTGTGACAAGTTTGTTTTTATTAATATTATTGTTGTTTAATATTATTTGATTTTTCTCGGTTTTGAGGAGTTGTGTGTTCTACTTGGTTGTTGTTTAAGCCTTGAGAGGAGGAGGAGGATGAAGAGGAAAGAGAGGGGAGCCATGCTTTTCCATTTTACTTCATATGGTGGCTATAAGTGGACGGAGAGCACATATTCACACTGGTTAGTTATGACATTAGCATATTCATATTTGCAGCCCTTAGAGACAAGCAGTCTTAACACAAACACAGAAAAACACACACATGTGTATACAGTATATGTATACTGCTGCATCAAGAAGACAGAAGCTGGTTTCAGATGGTGAAAACACCAACATATGTGTGATTCAGGACTCATGGATTCTCTCCTGTCTGTGTTAAACTCACCTTTTCTTTGAGTTTGTGTCCTCCCTCTGTTGCTCCTTGCCTGGTTGTGACAGAGTATGGAGAGAGGGAGGGAGGTGGAGGGAGGAGAAGGTGATGGGACACTGATGCCTTCCTGGCACTCATAGGGATCTCCTTGTCCTCCTTGTCCTCTTCTTTTCCGCACTCTCTTCTTCATCTCCTCCTTCTCCTGTTGTGTTTCTCCTCCAGACAGCTCCTCCTCTCTGTGCTGCTAATCACCATGACAACTGGTCCGGATTGCTGCTAAAGATCCAACACAGATCAATTAAAGAAATAAAAAGAAATAGAAACAGAAATAAAAAAAAAAACTTTTTAACCCTTCTGCTTAAGAGAAAAGGATAAAGTAAGAACCACTGCATCTCAATGTATTTATTACTATTTAACAAGAAAAAACAAACTGAAAGTAACCCTTTTTTCTGCTCTTCTTTGTTTGGTTGCCTTCTTTCTGCAGGTGAGCTCTGATTGGCTATTGTAACAATGACAGTAACTGGTGACATGGGAATGCCACTGGTTGTGGGGGCTGGGTGGAAGGGAGGGGATGGGGCAAAATAAAGTTGGATATATAATAAGAATAAAGAGTATACTTTTGCACACCAAAGTCAAACAAACATCAGATCTCCGCTTTTCTTCCTACTAATCTGATCCATCACCTCATGACCTCATATCTCGTCAGGATGAGGCTCTGATGCGCAGCCTCTGTTGATCCATGCAGGGCTCCTGCAATTGGAAATCTAAACATCCCATATAGTCTATGGATACCTACTGTGTTCAATATTTAGTAAATAAATAAGACATGCTATAAATAATATTGAATAGATACATAAAAAATGTGCCATTTAACCATGAATCATGATTGGCTGTTGCTTTGGTCTTAATGAGCAGACAGTCAATCAACTGGCTTTTGTCTTTATTGACAAAGACTGATGAAAATGTCTGAAATGATACATTGAAATAATTTGGAAAGAGGTTAAATGAAAATGAGCTAGAACTGATTGTTGTGAATAGAAGCAGGATGAAATTTCATAATGAGTTGAGCTTTAAAAAGGTATTGGATTAATTTACAGTTTTGTGGTTATATTTTTGTCTATATATTCATCTGACTTCTTCCTTGATTTGGTCTTATTTATTTAATATTGAAAACATTTGGAATCACATCTATACATATCAGTAATCTAATATTTTAACAATGGTTAATACAAATTTTTGAGTTTGAGCGGTCACACTTAAAAATCATATTACAAAAATCTCTTTTTCAGGTTATTTCTGAGTGACATTCATTAATCCCAAATTTCAGTTTGAAATGACTCCTACAGAGTCTACATTACTGTGGAGGACAATAGCAGCAGCTACACTGGCAAACCCTCAGAATAAGAGGAAAGGTTTTTTTCTCCAGTAGCATCATACTGGGAGTATTGGACAAACAATGTATCTGATTTACAAAGTAATCCACTAATAGAAAAATGTCTCAAAATGAACAGCTAACCTCTCCACTGACCTGCATATCGATATTACTTGGTTTAAAAAATAAATAAATAAATAAATATGGTGGTTTACAAAATTCAATATTTACCAGATCACCCAGCTGTTTGGAAAGAAAGTACTGGATTTTATTATTGTTTATGTGTAAATGTGTGACATTAAACACATGCACACTGTATAGAAGATTATATTAATATTTCGATAGAGAGTTTTGTTGAACTTCATAATGTTTAGTAAGTAAGAGAGAGGTTTACTCACAGGGACTACTACTGATAATCACCTTGGTAACCAGGAGAGATGGATGGTATGCAGCTCACCTGTTCCGGAAAAGGGCCCTCACCACAATTTTCAATAAGCAAGACTAGTGGGTTATCCAGGTCTTTGGACCTATCTCTGGTTTGCTGGTGTCACAAAACTGGATCGATCAAAACCTGTCAACAGCTCAACTCCTGACCATCAGATCATCCTACAGGATCATAACAGGGACACATTTACTGAGTTCACAATAAAGTGACAAGCACTGCACCTGTAAAGGATGATTAAAGCTGCTTCTTTGACAGCTCTTTGGATACCTGACAGTGTTGATGGTCTTACACTTTTATTTCATCACTGCAACTCAGAATAACTTGAGGACACTTTGAGATGATAATTGGGAGCGAACATGTAGGCTACTTGTCTTTTAATAGAAAATAACCCACACACAATTAGCTCCCTGTAAATTACCAGTGTAACATTTTGGTCTCAATCTTCAAACTAATTTTTTCATTATGAAAAAAAAGTACAAATACTCTATATCAACTTTAGGTGTTGAAAAAGCCAAACATTTAAAAAGACATCAAGGCAATGATTATTCCCCCACTTGAGGCAATGTGCCCCTGCAAATAGCCATATAAAAGTTCCCCCCCACCCCTACTACACAAGAGGCAACAAATAGAAGTTAAAAAAGATGCAAAATAATAATTTTTTTTTTGCATTGCTGTGGTGGTTTGATTGATTATTCAACATAAAATGTTAATAATAACAGTCAAGAAATGTTAACAGAGGCTCTGGCCCTCAGGCTCCCCGCACCTCCAGGCTCGTGCCCTGTAGGCCCATTCAGTAACCCACTCCCCATAGGTATTAATCTCAAGTCATAGTATGCAATCATACTTTGGATGATATACTTTGTAATTAAGAACTCCCCCTCCAGGATCACCAATGGTGGGCTTGGTGAAACCTGCTCATGCAAATAGAGACAGACAAGTTGAACTTGCTCTGTGATACAGGAGGTCGACATGATAGGCAGCAGGATCTGCCCACAATATCTACCCTTTTAAAAATTTACCTTAAAATCCAGAGAGTTTCAAGACAGGCAGAAAGTCGTCCAGTATTAACATGGATGAATAATGAAAACATGTACTTTACATCCATTGGTAGAACACACAGGTTCTATACAATTCTGAACAGTAACCATTGCCTCCTCTGCTGATCAATTAACCTGGATATTTGTTATCCTACATCAGAACAATTTGACTTTGGTGAATTTATTGTTGTCTGATTCTGCACAAAGCTTTTTGTTGGCAAAGGCAAATGCAAGGAATTCCAGGGTACTGTAGGTTGGACATATCGCAACAAGGACAAGCAACAAGAGATGTGAAGTGGCTTTGATCTCTCCAAATACACTGAAAATTCATGTTCTGTTGAACTCAAACAAAGGTCTCAGTACTTTTTACTTAAAGCACAGTTGGACAAATAGCAAAAGTAATGAAAGGAAAAGAAAACAGGATGATAATGTTTGAACATTTAACAAGGAGAAGGTGCAACTAGATGCCCCAAATGTACTGGGTTGTTCCCTGGCCCAGGCCCCATCGCGCCATCAGGCTCATTGCAAATCACTTCAGTACTTCTTGCATAAATCCTGCTGACTGAGATAATGGAGAGACTATAGATTATGACATACTTCACTCACTCATGATTCTGACTCTGAAATTAACTTCAGTTATATTTTATCAACAGTTTGTGGAGACATTCATTGGACTGTTGAAGTACTCATTTGATCTAGAGGATTATTATTATTATTATTGGTGCGGATGTATGCTCCACTCCATACCAGTCGGTGGCGGTAATGCGCCGTTTCGTTGTTTGCCAACTTCCGTAGAACACCCAGAAGAAGAAGAATCGCGTGGGTTGGTCTAAAGGAGTCTGACGTCATTACAAGTGCTGGCGCCGGAACCGAGAGGAGCACGCGGAACACGGATCCACTCTCTTAGGTGTTACGTCACAATTAAAGGTAACTTTATTTGAACCTTTCTAACTAGTTTCGTTCTTTCTGGGCTAAATCCAGGTCAGAAGAACCCAGTTTCCGTGTCCATATGTGTGTTGAGGTAAGGATGACTCCAGCTGTGTGTTTACCTGCAGACAGGTGTTCTCCGCAGTCCGCTACATCTCCCCGTGCCTGTAATCTCTGCCTGCAAGTTAGGTCCAACTCCCTGTAGCTGCTGTTATTGGGGCTAGACCGGTCCAAAGCCCCGCACAATATCCACACAATAACCTCTCCGAACCTCATGGAGAGGCGGTGGTGTCATGTGTGTAGACAGGCGGTCTGGAACATGCCAGGGATTAGTTATAGAACCTTTTCGGGTTCCCTGGAGAGCTGCCAATAGGGAGCCAGAGTTTCAAACATTACCTTTCATAGCACTATAATAAGAACGTTTCGTATCATTTAAAAATCATTTGGCTCAGGTGTGTGTGTACATATAGGGGATGTGACACAGTGGATTTAGTTCTTACTGGCAGACCAAAATAAAAGGAAAGAGATAATAGATCCTCGGTCCAATGAGCACAGAAGTGACACTGTGGTCAGGAAGTAATTTTGAAATAAAAAAACGAATTCATTATATGGTTATATGAAAGTCCCAGAGCTGTTCTCAGTCTGAGGCTGTCTGCTGTAGAGATGGACAGCTTGACAGACAGCTGGGTCACAGTGACACAGCTGATAAACTAACTGTTTTTCATATCATAATCGACAGACCTCTTTACCAGACACACCCTGTCCCAGTACAGCAGCTACACACTGTATTCACCTCTACTGACTCGCAGTTAAAAGTCTGTTGGTTATTGGATGTGATTTGTTTTTGTACTTAGCCAATGAGAACTGTTGCTGTCCTTGGAGGAGGGATTGGGGGTTTGGCAGCATCTTACTACCTGTGCAAAAGCCCCCAGGTTACCAAGGTAACACCTACACACATGCATATAGACTGCACATGATGAAGAGAAAACCAACATGAAGGTTACTACAGACTATATCTGTGATAAGCCTGAAGGGTTTTACAGCAGATGCAGATCACCTCCCCTCTGGACCATTAGTATAATAAAGATGAACGCACTTATAAGAAATAATGTTTATAGAAAGAGGATGATGTGCTTTTTCATACAGAAAATTTTGTGTGGCTATTATGGCCATTATCCAGCTTATGTCATCTAGTCTACGGCAAATTAATTGCAGGGAAAAAAATAAATATATAGTTTATTAAATGTGACTCTTCTCCAGGTCATAGTTTTGGAGTCCAGCAGCCGTTTTGGAGGTTGGCTGTGGTCCACCAGGAGGTCAGATGGGGCAGTGTTTGAACACGGACCCAGAGGGATTCGACCTGCCGGGGCAGTGGGACTCAACACACTCAATATGGTTAGTTCTACCATAATAATTAGGCTATACTCAGAGGTGTGCTCACTTATAATTTTCTTTTAATAACGATTTTTAACAATTTTTTTAAGAGTAATGAATCATTTTCCAGGCTGATTATTATGAGGGATGAATATTACTGTTACTAGGTAGATTTAGAGGGCAGTTGTTCAACAAAAGGCAGACTTTCACAGTCAGCCACACAGATTTAGGAAAAGTACCCTCTGAATAGCAAAAGAAATCAACTAAATACTGCACAATTCTAGTACATATGAACTGGGCAGCTTGATGTTGATTGTACCTTAGGGGAACTTAGGGAAAATCAAAATACTGAAAGGAGACAATAAAGCTTAACAAAAGTGATAAAAGTGAAGAGTTCCTCCAACAAAAAGACAAAACTGCTTTGACTTGAAACTGCAGGGACTGAACTGGAGGATTAACTCTGACGGAATAATATTCACATGATTAATCTACCATAAAAAGCAGAGAATAATGATAGTTGGAAAACTGGTCAAATGTAGACTTATCCCAAACTAGATCTGTGTGTGTGTGTGTGTCTCTGTGTGTGTCTCTGTGTGTGTCTCTGTGTGTATGTCTGTGTGTATGTCTGTGTGTATGTCTGTGTGTATGTCTGTGTGTATGCGTGTGTGTGTGTGTGCGTGCGTGCGTGTGCACACGTTCACATTTGTGCATGTGCATACGTGCATAGGTGGAGGACCTAGGACTTGCTGGAGAGATTCTGCCAGTAACCTACAGTCATGTTGCCTCCAAGAACAGATACCTGTATGTCAACAGGCAGCTCCACAGGATGCCTTCAGGAATAAGGTCTGTCCAGTTAGAAGATGAAGCTGTTACTGTTTTGCTAGTTACTTTTAAATACAGACACAGTCTTGAATACATCTAGAGGAATAGAAAACTTGATCAAGTCAAGTCACATTCCAAATTCCACTTTTCTCAGACTGTAGTTGCTCCATCATTTCAGCTTATGTTGTGTGGCTCAGTGCTGTTCATGTCTGTACAGTTTTTATTTCAGTTGGGAATCCTACATTTCATAATCATAATAACAACAACTACAACAATAATAATAGTTGTTATTTTTAAGTTTTTTGTTGTTTATAAATGTCAATATCAATTTAATTATATGACAATTGAATTAACTGCAGGTGGACTCCAATCAATGTGTATAAACATCTTAAAGATGATTTTAGTATAAAGCTACAAAATAACAATATGGAAAAGTGAAGATCTGAATACTTTCTGAATGAACTGTAAATGATATGTTAGGTCAGTCCTTTGGATGCATTAGACTGAACAGGTCTACCTAATAAAGGGGCCAATGACTGTATTTTCATTGCTTTGTGAAGGAATGTTTAAGACTTTTTGTAGAACGATCCTTTTGCAAAAAAAAGACTGGTTAGGCAAGTGACCAGGAGTTTCCCTCATTCTTTTGTTTCTGACATCAACTACTACTGTATCAATTTATTTTCTCTTTGTGCTCATCTCTTTCAGTGGACTTTTGCGGACTGCCCCACCCTTCTCTCGCCCCCTTCTGTTGAGTGTTGCGATGGAAATAATGGTGAAAAAATGCAAGGAGGATGATGAGTCTGTCCATTCATTTGTTTCTAGGAGGCTGGGAAAGGAGGTGAGGAGAAGCTCTCCAAACTTTCTGTCATAATCATCTACATTCAGATTTCAGAACCATCATGATTTATGTACTAAAGCATTACCTGAAGGCATTTATTGACATCTGACTGTGACTGTTCTCATATTGGCAGTAAAAGGCAAAAAGTAAATAACATAACTAAATAGGGAAGCTTCTGCGAAATATTTTCATTATAAATGAATCTGTTGTAGGGCTGTGATTCATTTGCATAAAGGTTAGGTTTGCATTTCTTTCTTAAAACAGTACTTGATTTTTTTTTCAAGTCTCATATTGGCTTCAGATTAGCTTTAGAATACATTCTTGTTCAGAACAGAGACTCTGGATATTGTCACTCATTACCAACGAAGGAGCTGTGTTTAGAAAGGGTCTCTTGACTGATGAAGGCCAGGATGGCCAAAAAGTGACTTCATTTCGAATGGCACTTCTGTAATCACTTGAAGGGACCGATTTACAAGCAGTATGGATAGGAGCTACGATTACAGCAACCAGGAACTCGTTGACTATACAAAGGGCATCTGAGTATTGTGTTTTAAACCTGAAAAAAAATCAGAACTTGTATTTTAACACTGATTGGGTTAGATTCACGATTCACATTTATTAATGCCACCATAAGTCTGTCTTGTGTGACTAGATTTTTTTTTTTTTCGTTCTGTTTTTGTGTCCAGCTGGCAGACATAGCTGTGGACAGTTTCTGTCGCGGTGTATTTGCAGGGGACTGCAGGAAATTGAGTGTGCGCTCCTGTTTTCCTCCGTTATACAACGCAGAGCAGCGCAGAGGTTCCCTGATACTGGGCTTGCTGCTGGGCTCAGGTACACTCGACCAGATACCTTACTGCTGTTACATTTGTGGTCATCTTATTTTGTTTGATTTTCCTATTTAGTGTTTTGAGGGTACAGGAACATAACACAAGAGAGATTGAATGCACTCATACAAGAAAGAGAAAAAGTGACAGAAAGATGGGCAATAAACAGCAAAAGAGTAAGCTTATAGAACCTGGAGCGGAACCGAACACGGTGAAGCTGCATTCAGCTCCTCACAGACATGATAGACTTCTCCTTCTTAATCTTCCCTTTCTGTAGCCACTTTCAAATCTCAGTCACAAATTCATTTTTTTCAGTGCCTCTGATGTTCTGTACTTTCCTCTATTAAAGATAAGACTTATTATTGCTCCACTGTATCTGTACTCCTATGAAACTTAATTCCTTGTCTACCCAGTTTTATTAGATGTTTTTATTTGATTCAGCTTTATTTTAGTCTCCTCCTCATTGTGTTTGAAAATGATTGCTTTGGAATGCTTTGTAACATTACCATAAAACAAGATCATTCAGCTGACATCACTGCTAAGTCTAATGATCATCTCGTTATCTGTAATCTGTGTAAAAACTAAAGTTGTATATGTGAAACCCTGCAGGTCCCAGTCCTTTGGTCCCCTCTGGTCCTCTGGCTCAGAGATCTATTAAGGAGTCATGGGCCCAGTGGTCCCTGAGCAGGGGAGTAGAGTCCCTCCCAGAATCCATCACTGACTACCTACAAAAAAGCAGGAGAGTGCAGCTTCACAGAGAGGCAGCTGTTACACAGATCTGTCCTTCAGCCTCAGGTTGGAAGGTTAGTGAGGACCATAAACTATGTTAACCTGAACCCGATGACATGAATGTGATGTTAAGATTGAGCTGTTTTTAGAACAGTTTTTCATTCCCCATATCCCTTGAGATGGTTTTTAACACAATTGTTTCATTTTAATAATCCAGCTGTAAGTTCTGCAATGATTGCACACCATTTTTAACCATGGCTTGCATCTGCAATGTTTATCTGTCCACCACTGTGGTCCAGACTGAAATATCTCAACAACTATTCAACTATGGATTGACATGAAACTTTGTACAAAGACTCATATAGAGAATGATGTACACTCGATCCCCTGAGCTTGTGAAGACATTTCATTAGAAACCAAAAATGTCAATATATTTTTGGTTTCTGATGTCACATTTTGTACACACACATCATCCCCTGACTTTTGCTTTAGCACTATAGTGAGACAAATCTTTCACTTATCTGGCGTGTCAAAGCAGTAGTGGTGAAATGATTTTTTTTCATAGATCCAAAGAAATTAATGAGCACCTAGCCTTACAAATATACCAGCTACTAAAAGGTCACACCTGATTAAACCCTGAGTGACTATGGTTGCGACATTACACAAAAGATGTGAGCCTACTTGAACTTCGGTTAGCTTGACTCCTCACAGGTGATGACGCTGTGTCCTGCAGTGTCAGCTTGCTCCAGCTGGATGGTTGTGGCCCAGCCGCCCTGTGGTCAGTCTGTAGTCAGTCTGAGCTGTTAGCCATGAGTGGCTCACAGCTCAGCATTGGTTTCTGGACAGAAACTAAACATAAATACTTCAGGAATGAGGGTTATCCTTCATTGCCCATCACAGACAGCAGCACACACCAACTCTTGTGTGTTTATTTATCCTTCCTCCTCCTCTCTCTTCTCCTCTTTCCTCTCACAGGCTCATGTACTTGAGCTTCTTGACAGTCAGTAACCAGTCAATAGGACAAATGACAATATGACCAAAGTGAAATAGCACCACATCTACTAAATGGATTGATACAAAAATGAGACATTCATGGTTCCTACACAATGATTCCTACTGACTATATTGATCCCTGATTTTTCCTCTAGTACCACCATTAGGTTCACATTTGTTGTTTTTGAGTGAAAATTTTCTCAACTTCTACTGGATGGATGGATTGCCATATAATTTGGTTCAGACGATCATGTTCCTTTCAGGATTAATTGTAATAAACATTTCTGATTTTTCATCTAGCGCTGTCACAAAGTCAAAATAATCATTTGTATAATACTTTTTTATACTTTTTTGGCCAAATACCTGCTAAACTAATGACATTGTCATTAGCCTCAGCTAAGACATAGACATTATACCTGCTAAACAACTGCATGTCTGAGTGGAGCTTCTAGGCTGGAAAACAAAAAGTGTGACTGCTCAGTTCTTATTCTTGTGTTAATATGGCAACATTCATAATGCGTGTGTGTCTGTGTGCAGATCCATCTGGTGGATGGAGTCATATCAGCTGATCACATTATCTCTGCACTGCCTGCTAAAGGTAGGTAGTGGCTAACACATTAGGACTGGAGTTTTGTTTCCCATGAAGTCGGTCATGGCCCTCAGCACTCCTAATGTCAAGAGCTCAGCTCATTTGAACTTCAGTTTCAACATGTTTACAGTCCTTTAATATATGCCTGCCTCCTGTATTTAGTATAGATGGAAATTTAAAGAAAATATTATTGTAAAAATTGAATTATTAATGTTATCTATGTATTTTAACCTGAAATCTATCCGTGTCTAACAATTGCTGCTTCAAAATATGAATAAAACAATATTTTGTGTACACAGATTTCTGAAATACCAATTGTTTTTAGAACTAACACAATAGGATCTAAAGAAAAATACCTTTTGCTGGCCATCACATCTACCCTGTTGAGGTCATTACTTCTCTCCCCCAGCTCTCTCCTCAGCACTGCCATCCTCCTTGCAACCTCTTATCCAGGAGCTGCAGGCCATCTCCACAGTAACAGTTGCTGTAGTAAATCTGGAGTATGAAGGCTCCATCCTGCCTGTAATGGTGAGAGCTACAGTGGGATGCATACACACAAAACATGTTTTTAAAATCCTGAATAAGGCAATTACATTAATGCATCTGAAAGTGTTTTAAAACAGATTTAAAAACAGTTAAGTAGCATTTTCTTTGTTCTCATTATGATTAGAAAAAGATGGAGTTCCTTTTCATTATTAGTCTGTGCATCTCACTTGCCTGACGTACAAGCATGTTCTTGTCTTTTCACAAAGAGATTTGTGCTAATCAAGATTTGGCAGATACAACCCCTGTGAAGTAGCACCAAGCCCATTCTCACCTCCTCCTCTTTCTGATGACCTAGGGACCCCTCCTCATGTGCCAACACAAAGGCAAACTATGACATCAAATATTGTGGAACTATAATATTGTGGCTCTGGTACCAATTTATTATTTTCTTGGGCTGTCCCCTAAAGGTTGATGAGTCAGTGCATCCATTTTGAGGATCCCAAGTCAATTTTAACTGCCTCACATTACATAGCAACACAGTATCAACAAGATGTGATGCTGTAAATTTAACAAAGTCTTGTCTTTATAAGACCCCACCACAAAACTAACTGATGGAAGCAGAGGCAGGTGAAGGAAATGGAGATCACGAGGCAGGGCAGTGCTACTCATTTCTGTTGCCCACTCAGATTCTCTCAGCTCCTGTATGCAGCTGACAGCGAGAGAGACACTTTTGCAGTCCGTTAGGATTTCACAGCTGAGCGATGACCAAGATGTCCCCTTTTCCTTTGCCTGACTGTGTGGAAATCTGAGGTTTTCACATCCCAAATGATGGACAAAGATGTAAAACACAAGTTTTTAGGTTAAACATGGGGTATGTATAGGGGTATGGTCAGGGACACTTGAACTGACACTACATGTGCAGGGGGTCAAATGACATACCCTGATCAGCCACAAAATTAAAACCACTTGTCAAGGGGTGGGATATATATTAGGAAGCAAGTGAAGAGCCAGTTCTTGAAGGTGATTTGTTGGAGTTAGGTAAAATGGGCAAGTCTAACTCTTTGAGTGACTTTTTAAAAAGGCCAAATTGTGATGGCTTGACGGGTGGTATAATATTAACACAATAATAAGTGGGTAGTTTTAAAGTTGGGGCTGATTTTGTGTATTTATCCTATTTATAGATAAACTGTAATGAAGAGAAGACACCAGTAATTTTTAGTATTATAAAATAAGGAAGAGCATCTTCTTTTTCTTTCGGCTTTTCCCTTTAGGGGTCGCCACAGCGAATCAGTGTCCTCCATCTAACCCTGTCTTCTGCATCCTCTTCTCTCACACCAACTACCTTCATGTCCTCTTTCACTACATCCATAAACCTCCTCTTTGGTCTTCCTCTAGGCCTCCTGCCTGGCAGTTCAAAACTCAGTATCCTTCTACCAATATATTCACTATCTCTTCTCAGGACATGTCCAAACCATCTCAGTCTGGCCTCTCTGACTTTATCTCCTAAACCTCTAACATGTGCTGTCCCTCTGATGTACTCATTCCTGATCCTATCCATCCTGGTCACTCCCAGAGAGAACCTCAACATCTTCATCTCTGCTACCTCCAGCTCTGCCTCCTGTCTTTTCCTCAGTGGCACTGTCTCTAGACCAAACAGCATCGCTGGTCTCACCACAGTTTTGTACACCTTTCCTTTCATTTTAGCTGAAACTCTTCTATCACACATCACACCTGACACTTTTCTCCACCTGTTCCAGCCTGCCTGCACACGCTTCTTCACCTCTTTTCCACACTCTCCATTGCCCTGGACTGTTGACCCTAAGTACTTAAAATCCTCCACCTTCTTTATCTCTTCTCCCTGTAACCTCACTCTTCCACTTGGGTCCCTCTCGTTCGCACACATGTACTCCGTCTTGCTGCGGCTAACCTTCATTCCTCTCCTTTCCAGGGCAAATCTCCACCTCTCAAGCTTCTCCTCCACCTGTTCCCTGCTCTCACTACATATCACAATGTCATCTGCAAACATCATAGTCCATGGAGATTCCTGTCTAACCTCGTCTGTCAGTCTGTCCATCACCATAGCAAACAAGAAGGGGCTTAGAGCTGATCCCTGATGCAGTCCCACCTCCACCTTGAACTCCTCTGTCACACCTACAGCAAACCCAACCACTGTCTTACAGTCCACATACATGTCCTGCACCACTCTAACATACTTCTCTGTCACTCCAGACTTCCTCATACAGTACCACAGTTCCTCTCTGGGCACCCTGTCATACGCTTTCTCCAAATCTACAAAGACACAATGCAGCTCCCTCTGACCTTCCCTGTACTTCTCTATCAACATCCTCAAAGCAAATACTGCATCTGTGGTACTCTTTTTTGGCATGAAGCCATACTGCTGCTCACAAATGCTCACTTTTGCCCTTAGTCTAGCTTCAACTACTCTTTCCCATAGCTTCATTGTATGGCTCATCAGCTTTATTCCTCTGTAGTTGCCACAGTTCTGCACATCTCCCTTGTTCTTAAAAATGGGCACCAGCACACTTCTCCTCCATTCCTCAGGCATCTTCTCACTATCTAAGATCCTGTTAAACAACCCAGTCAGAAACTCTACTGCTGCCTCTCCTAGATACTTCCATACCTCCACAGGTATATCATCAGGACCAAGTGCCTTTCCACTCTTCATCCTCTTCAGTGCCTTCCTCACTTCATCTTTACTAATCTTTGCTATTTCCTGATCCACAACAGCCACATCTTCTACTCTTCGTTCTCTCTCATTTTCCTCATTCATCAACTCTTCAAAGTACTCTTTCCATCTTCCCATCACACTGCACACCCTAACCTGCTGCACGTCCTTCCCATCTCTGTCTCTCTGCCTTGCCAATCTGTATAGATCAGTCTCTCCCTCCTTACTGTCCAACCTAACATACAAGTCATCATAAGCCCCTTGTTTGGCCTTTGCCACCTCTACTTTCACCTTACGCTGCATCTCCCTGTACTCCTGTCTACTCTCTTCAGTCCTCTCAGTGTCCCACTTCTTAATAAGGAAGAGCATGAACCAAAAAAAACAAGCACCTCCTTGTGACAGGAAGAGGGTCAAAGACATCAAGCACAGTGGAAGTGTGAGCCTTGATCTCTCTCACTTGTGCACACATGCAAAGAGTTGAAGAATCGGGAAAGCCCTTTTATTTTCAGTGGTAGTTGTTAAGATTTATCAGTAGAGTAACAAAAGTAATCCAACCATCTCCGTGGCTATCTCTCAGGGTTTTGGTCACCTGGTTCCATCATCAGAGGATCGGGGTCTGCTGGGAGTCGTCTATGACTCTGTTCCCTTCCCTCAACACAACAGACCTAATGGACAGACTACTAGACTGACGGTACACACACAGTTCTTTTAGCGGTGGTATGATCTCTTGGGCGACTATAGTGAAGCACTGAGAAGCTAATCTGTGTCTGTCAGCTTTTTGGTGCTGGGCAAGTGGTTTTACTGAACATGACTGAGTTTTGGATTGAAGTTTGTTTTCCTTTGGAATAGTAATCTAATCTCTGTGCTTGAGTTTTGCGCTCAACTTCACCTACTGCCTGTAAACATTAAGTTATGGTAATGCATTACAGAGATGACTGGTTTCGGAAATGTGAAATACAAATTGATAGGGAAACAGACTTTGACAGAGGAAAACCAAAATAACAAGCTGAAAGAGGTTATAAGGCTACCCCGTGATTACCTCTGTGGCCTCATCACTGTCAGTAACATTACACGTAATCATTCAATCCATTGTTTATATTGTTATATTGATTATTGCAGCTTTTAAGCGAAGTGTCGTTGCTTGTAATAATATAGTGTGACAGAGCAGTGCTCTAAAGTGAAGAATCTTGTTTATTTCAGTCTAGTTAGGTTGGCAGTGTGGACTCACCTAAGTTTATATGACTACGTTCCCCAGGTGATGATGGGTGGGGCCTGGTTCCAGGAGGAGTTTGGGGCCCCAGAAGCAGTAACAGAAGAGCGTCTTTTAGCAAGAGCCACTGAGGCGGTACAATGCCACCTGGGAGTCACCACAGCGCCCAGCTGGAGTCGGGTGGCACTACAAAGGGTATGACAGGACCGGAGCTGTGTATGCTGGTTTAAGTGTTATCTCTCCAGTTCATTTACAAATTCATGTTGTTACATTACTATTTCAGTCATTTAAATTGTTATAAATTCTATCTTTATGTGTTTTCTGTTAACACTGTGTATCAGTTATTTCTGTCCCCTTGCCTTGCTGCTTTATCTTGACTATATTGTTGATAGGTTGTAATGGTGATTATATTTTCCCTGTTTTTCTTTTACAAGGACTGTATACCTCAGTATTATAAAGGACACTTTTCGAGAGTTGGTGAGTATTGATTTACAGTATACATCTCAAGATTATACATTAACAAGGTGTAATGGTCACCATTTTAAGGTGCTTGTCTACTTTTCCAGAGTCCATGCGTAACTTCATAAGGAAGAATAATCTCTCGCTGTCTCTCATCGGTTCCTCCTATGATGGCGTGTCAGTGAACGATGTCATCTTCAATGGACGGAAAGCTGTTGAGGAGTTGTTGGGAACTAGAGTTTAATGGAGCTCCTCAGCACTTGAACATGCAGTCAACAGAGTGGATCACTTGTTGCTCCCCAAATGTACACACACACACACACAATAAAATTTTATATCTTGGTCACGTGAAAGCGGACAGTTGTGTATACCTTTGAGAATCCAATTTGAAAGCTCTTTTTTCAGTATAGCGTTTGGATTTTTAGTCAGACTGCATTTAAAGCAGTCATCGTAAGTCATGTATAATCAGTGTGACAGAGCACTGCCTACACACATTAATGCCAGCAACCATAGTCTTTCTACCTATAATGCCTCCTACTTCTCTACAAGTACTCATGGCCCTCTTTTCTCTGAGCCTCAGAGGAAGTAACTAATGTCACTCTGCTGCTGACAGCACAGGTCAGCTGTCATTATTGTACTCTCAAGACTTATGTGACATTGTTTAGACTGGTCAGTATAGACAACAGAATGGTGAAGTCCTGTTTCTTCAGTTCCTCTGTGTATAATTAATATTGTGATGTAATAATGTATAAATAATATGTTGTTTTAATATATGCGGCGTCAGAATGTGTCATGGCCAAGCTGCTCCAGACTGTGCAGGCACCAGTTTCATGCCTCTGACCCTAATTCTAGTCCTGTGTTATTTTATTTAATTGTTGCCTATGTTCAATCGTTATCTGGTTCAGAGGATGACATTATTATAATTATTATTGCTTTACAGTATGTGTGATTGGCCTGATGTGATCTACACTTAAAGTAAAAGCCTTATTTTACTTACAAGTGGTTTGTCATGTTATATCTTCATCAGTTGTTCGTTCTGTGGCAAAGATTTCAGAAGGGTCTCCAGTGTGTTATATCTTAAGAGAGCTCCTACTATCCTATTACCCCACTAAAACACTGAACTCCCAGAATGCAGGCTTACTTGTTATTCCTAGAGTTGCCAAGAGTAGAATGGGCCTTCATTTATCAGTATGTTAGTGGGCTCCTCTACTGCGGAACCATCTTCCAGTTGGGAGACAAACACCCTCTCCACATTTAGGAGTCAGCTTAAATCCTTACTTTTTCATAAAGTTTAGAGCTAGAACTGGCTCAGGCTTGGCTTGAACCATCTGATAATTATGCTGCTAAAGGCCTTTACTGCCAGGGGACTTTCCATGATGCACCAAGCTCATCTCATCTTTACACATTCATATTCCATCAATGCTTGTTACTAACTCTACTTCTCTCTCCTGTAGTTTTGTGCTTTCTTGTCTCTCATCTTGCTTTCTGCAGGTTTTTCTGCCTCTGATGCTGCAGTTGATCTGTGACCGCAGATCACCTACTGCCCCTATGATCCTACTCAATACCCACTGCATAAATTATCATTAGTATTACATGTAGTCTCATTACTAGCTCCATTACAATTATTAGTTTTATTTATCTTACTATATCTATTTGGGATCTGCATTGTGCCAAGTTCTCTTTCATCTTTCCGCAAATTTCTTTCCAATGACATATCTGAGAGGAAAAACGTACCTCTCATTTCCACAGTGAAGCCATAATCTAGAGGGGTTGAGAGCCAAAAAGGTTGGGAAGCACTGATAATGAATAAAATTGGCTTAAATAGACTTGGAATGCAACATTGATGGAGGCACTACAGAAGACACAACAGAGACGCACTACCAATAAGAACTGACTGGAACTTAAATCAGAAAAAAATATAGAAAGGATAAAATGATCCTGTAAAATGAACCATATCAACAACTTAGAAATTATAGTTTTATTAAAGAAAGAAACATTACCATCTAGACAATCTCAGACCCTTCCAATCGGACAAATTAAAAATAAGACATACTCTCACTGAGGAGCACAATACATCCAGTTCCACTAGTGTAGAGACACTATCTCAGGCCCAGTTTCTTTTTCTCTTTCTGTTTCTTGCGAACCACTTCGATGTTGCGGTCCTTCCACATGCTCTTCCTCAGTTTGATGGGACGACTACCAACATACTTCCCTGGACAAACACAAACAGTGAGAAGGATTCAGAGAGGCTGCTGTTATTCAGTCTGTCTCAAATCAGATTTACCTCCTGGCAAGCAAATATGAATATGAATACAAAGACAAAAAACAGATTGAATAGTTAAACACTCTCAGTTAAAGCTGGGAGTCATCAGCTCAATTTCTACTTAAAGGGCCATCCAACTTAAAATGTCACACATCAAGAGTACCCATTTGCAAACATAACCCAGTAAATGGAAAGAAAAGCAGCCAAGTGAAAGAGGTTTAGCATGTTTGTAAAGAGACAAACCATTCATCTCTCTCATAGCTCTGACGTAGTCGTTTGGATCTTTGAAACTGACGAAGCCGTAGCCTTTGGTCTTTCCTGTACGTTTGTCTCTCACCACCTGATTACAAAATTTTTTTTGGAGGAAACACAAAAAAGGGTTACAAAGGAAAACCCTAAATAAATGATTGGAGAAACATGAAAAATACAGATGCTTGCACATAGGTGCACTATAACTCAAAATTAAGAATTTAAAATCCCATCATGCCAAAAGGAAAAGATCTAAGTGTATCTGAAAGGGGGATCACTGTCGGAGCACAGATGGAAGGAGCTTCGGTCACAGCATTTTACTGGCATGGTTTGGGTCCACCTTTCCCCTTTGATGGGTTAATGCAAAATCCATACAAAGTTGTTCTGAATATTGACCTTTATTCCATGATGAGACATTTCTATCCTGATGGGAGTGGTCTCCCCCAGGATGAAAATGTCCCCCTTCCATAGGACAGTAGGAAAAAATTGAGAAGCATATGCTGTGGCCCTAACAGTCACCAGATCTCAACCCAACTGAACAGATACAGAATTCTCAAATTAGCCTTGATAAGTGACAGCAAATACAGTTAATGGGCTACCTGATTAGGGAAATGTATAACTCCATACCTAAATATATTATTAATTAATATTTACCATAATTTATGTGACTGGTGAGTAAAATGTTCTAAGAATTGTGGCATGATGACAAGAACTACAGAGGTTGTGTAGTTTTCTCTAAAGTGGTTATTGTCTTAAAATGATTACACTATGCAGCAAAGCAGATAAATCAAAGTAAACCCAACCTTAGCTTTGAGGAAAGAAGGGTATCTGCTGAATGCTCTGGCCAGTATGTCATCATTGACTTCATTACCAAGATCACCACAGAATATACGGAAATCATCTGCAACAAGGAGACGAAACAAGATTCACAGACACATTATAAGAACAGTGTCAAAGAGTCTGACAATGTGACATTCATCTAGCAGCGGGAAAGCAACAAAAAAAGCATTAAAGTCACCATTAAAACTCATGATCTAATTTTGTAAATTTTTGTTCTAAGTTTAATTTTCAGTCAGCGGCCCTTGTGTTTGATACTGTAAGGGAAGCAGCAGCAGTAGCTGAGCTCAGTGATAACCAATATGTGTAGTGAAAGAACTGCAATCAGTCATATCAACCAAAAACAAAATCAACGTAAAACATTACAGTGACAGGAAACTATACCCTTTTATGTTCTACCTTGGCATAAGCCTTTCATAAACACATTCTCTCACCACCAGCAAGTACTGATGGATGAGTTTGTGACTACAAATGGCTTCTTTTTTTTTTTTTTTTTTTAACCACAAGCCCAGCAGGACGCCATGGTAAAAACAATAGAAGACACTGTTCTCAAAGTTATCTTTGCTAGGGAACACCTTTTTTGTGGTCTACAACTTCTTAGCATACAGTGAGCATGCAAACCTTAAGGGATGGAAAACAAAAAAAAATGTCTAAAAGTATTACGAGCGATGTAGTACTGAGAGAGGAGGGAATGAGATTGGTTGTTACATAACTTGTCATCACTCCCTCTGAACTTTTAATCATTTCATCAGCTACAATGATTATTTTTTTGTGACTTTTACATCATTACATTTTATATAGGCTGTAATATGATACTGATTAACCGTCAGAGCAAATACAGTGCTAGAGCTGGACTCCTGAAGACAAAAAAAACAGCCACAACACTGTCAAGCTCCATTTAGTCTGGTTAAAAACAGCTGTACTTTATTATTTGATCTATTGAAAAATGATTACCAGTAAGAATTCATATACATATATACATGTATATAAATATATACATGTATATAAATGTATATATATATATATATATATATATATATATATATATATATATATATATATATATATATATACACACATAGTTTTTCACAAATGTCTTGTCATTTATTTAATATTTCAAACAAACAACATGTAACGCTGTTCGCTGAAAACAGAGCACGTTAGGATATCTTCACATGGAAACACTCATCGCGTCCACTTAGAAATTGTTTCAAAGTACTTCCGTCCCTGCAGTAGTTTGTACCTGCATCCCACTCCAAAAGACTGGGGTCCTCCCAGCTGGTCCCTGCTGCAGTACGGATACACTTCTTCACCTTCTCCACTTTTGCTTTCTTTTTGTCCTCTATAGCGCTTTCCATAGGCTGAAACACACACATACACAACTCATAACAATATTTCCAGAGTGCTGATAGAAAAAGTTACAGAGTAGTTTTGCATTTTCTCTGATCCATAGAAACAGTGTGTCAGTCAAGTTCTAATGCACTGCCAGCTGCAGGAAAATTTATCAAATACAAAAATGAGAGACTATGAGGGACTTCACATGATACATTTATTTCTTGCTACTTTCAAACGGCTGACCTGTGACAGTAAAATTCCCACCATGACCTTCTTTGTTGAAAAAAAAAAAAAAAAAGAAAAAAACAAGAGGTTTTAAATCCACTGGTGCTTTTTCAGTTACAGTGTGTTACTTGTTACTTTTTTTGTAACTAAACAGTTGCAATTTAATAGTATAAAAAGATGCAAGAGAAATTTACAGTAGTGTAGGCTGAGATAAAACAAATAGTCACTGAGGCCTTCACATTGTCCCAACGTAACCAGTTGGCTGCAATTTGCTGATGTATCTTCCAAGTTATGTCGAGTAAATCTCACACAGGTTTACACTACATGACTAGAAAAGCACTATATAGTGTAATCCTTTTACCATATACAGTAAATAGGGATATCAGTTAAATAAGTTCCATATAAAATTATGTATCTTGGCATATTTACTGCCAAAGGGGCTTCTACAAAGTACTGAATTAAGGGTTGAGTACTTTCGTATGTGAGAGTTTTCAGCTTTTGTATTTTAATACATTTTTTTAAATCTCTACATGTTTTCACTGTCTCATTATGGCTTACTGGGTGTAGTTTGATGGGTAAAAATGGAGAACTCATTAAAACTCCCTTGGCTGAATAGGAGCAAATCCAGCAGCCAGGTCCCTAAATCTGGTGGAAAGCATTTTCAGAAGAGTTAAGGCTGTGATAGGAGCCTATTAATGCCTGTGTCTTTCAAATGACACCCTCAACTATCACTTGTGTTTGTAATGTTTCTATCCACATACTTCTGGCAATGTAGTGCACTTTTCATCCTTACTAAATAATTTCTAAAGCCACAATAGGAAGGAAATCACAAGAGCTTCAGAGTTAACGGTAGAAAGAAGAAGGCTGCTTAGATTAACCTCATTGTGTGGGGGCTCGGGCTCAGGCATGCTGGGTCCAATGACAGTGTTGCTGTCTTCACTCTCCTTCTTGTCCAGTAGACCCGCTGCCATCACTGCTGCCTGCTGCTCTGCAACCCGCGCTGCCAATTCCTCCTGAAGGATTCACATCAGACATACTCAGACTGGTTAATGAACAGCAAATCTGATTTTACAACACCAGTCCCACTCTGTTTCAAATTCAGTACTAATCTCTGACACCCCCCCATCTTCCCTGTTACCAATAAGTGCCTGAGATAGCACAATTGTCTACTTTTTCTTATAATCCTCTAATTTTTTTTCTTCCAAAGTACATTACTTTTAAAAGTACTCTATGCATAAAGGTTGTGTCCTGATCCTGACACTAATGTTAAAACACACATATCAAGGCTGGCCAAGTGAAACACAGAAAAAAAAAAAAATCACAAGACTATACAGACAAGCACAAAGACACAAACACACACATCAAGCTCTTAGAAAATAATAATTGTAGTAGAGCACCTAGCTGTTAGTTTGTAAAATATAAATCAAAATCATACCATTCTGGCTTGTCTCTGAGCTCTAACATCAATCCTTTTATGTCCAACAGGGGCAGGAGGAGCAGAGTACACAGTAGGTGCTGCCTGGATGATTGACTGTGTCGATTTGACGGGGGGTGGGGCTCCCTGTCTTGTGGTAGGTGCTGACACCATCGAGACCATATCACTAACCTGTGATTGAGACACACAAACCGACACAGAATCCCATGAGAACTTAAGATAGAAAGCAGGTCACAATATAATTAACGTGGAAAAATAATTACCATTAATTTTGATAAAAGACAAGTTAAGTTTACCCCAGTATGATTCCTTTTTATAGATGCAACAAGTGCTGATGATATCACAGCTATATTATGCACAGACTGACATGGTGAAATATGTCCCAGCAAAGTGGCTTCTCCCCTGGGTGAATGTCCATTAAAACTGTTTTCTTTTTTGAGCTCTCACCTGAGCTGCAGCAGCCATGTGCTGGATGGGCTGAGCAGCACCTTGAGGTGTCTGGCCTTGCAGGGAAGGAGGGAGCATCATTGGAGGAGGCGGAGGAGGTCGGGGTAGGGGAGGTGCTATCGGAGGACCACGCATCATTGGCAGCCTCTGTCCACCTAACAGAAAGTATTAGGATATTTACATATATATGAACCCAATTTGTGAATAAAGACAGAGAAACGAGGAGGGCTGCCAAATAAAAGTGAAGATCATTTAATAGTCTGAATTCTGTCATTACACAAACCTAAAAAGAGAGTAGCTGGTTTCCATGATGTTTCCTTAAATTAGTATTTGGGTGACCCACTCTATGCTCCACCCCTTGTAATTTTCTCAAACAAAAAAAAATGTACCTCCAACTATTTTTTGGATGCACAATTCATATGTCAAAGCCCAGATAAATTTGTCCTCTCCTAATTGTACTCTCTTTGCAAAAGGAATTCAGGTTCTTGAATTAATTGCTTGAAAGCATAAATCTAATACTCCTATGTTATTTAAGCTCTGAAGCTCGTTGTTAAACAAAAAGAAAACAGAGTCTTTAAACCTCGACAGCTCCTACAGAGTAAAGATTTTGTACAACTCTCGGGCCACATTAAAAAAAAAAAATTTAAAAATCAGCCAGTTTGTCAATGCTAAAGGCAATTGAAAGATAATGTTATATGTCAAGAAATGTGACAAAAATGAAATATCATAACTAACATTAGTTTAGAAATATTATATTATTAAGTGACTGAAACCTCTATGTTCCAAGTCAGTGAGTGGCTATGTCAGGAATATTGATTATCTTTATGAAAAAGGCTGGATCAATATTGCATTTTATCAATTAGTGTTGATTTTCATTTAATGTTTAATGTAACTATAGGTTGTTTATCACAGTGCAGACATAATGTTCCATTGACAATCTTTGTGAAAGAGATTTGATTTGAAATCAAACAGCTTTTTGAATAAAATAATAAATTGCTATGTCTAGGAAACAGACCACCAACCTCCTAATCTTAAATATTAAGTCATACATGCATTTGTGCCTGTGTGTTATCATGTCAGAAGAATCTAAAGCATGCCTACATGTATACTATAT
This sequence comes from Istiophorus platypterus, assembly GCA_016859345.1. Classification (NCBI taxonomy): domain Eukaryota; kingdom Metazoa; phylum Chordata; class Actinopteri; order Istiophoriformes; family Istiophoridae; genus Istiophorus; species Istiophorus platypterus. Next base: position 27,516,692 of record CM029126.1, on the reverse strand, counting down.
GTATACAGTGTACGGTGTGGTAGAGGCATTTCAAGTAGGATTACAACACTCACATACATGTTTGTCTATTCAGTGCACATGCGTTTTGATAACTCTTCTCACACAACATAACACACACGTCATATGAATGATGAATAATAAGTTATCATAACTTTTCATCTAGATCTATTTGAAGGGGGAAATACTGCTAGTATGAATAAACCAGTAGATTAGTAGTGTAATAGTAACCTTACCAGGTCTCTGCAGGATATGGGGGACAAATGCCGGTCTCATCATAGGAGGAGGGGGAGGACGCACTGGAGGGACTGGGACAGACACAGGCCACACAGTTAGTGTAAATTATTGTGCGAATAGAGTTTAAATATCTGAAGAGCACAGTATTACAGCAGCATGATATATAAACATATATAAAGATGTGTACAGTTAGGTTCATAAATATTTGGACAGTGACACAGCTTTTGCAAATTTGCCTATGTACACAATCACAACAGATTTAAAAACCAAAAAAATCAAGATGTGATTGAAGTGTAGAGCTGCCCCTGAAAATAGGGGACTATGTATAAAAATGGCTGTAATTCCTAAACTGTTATTTTTTTGTGAAACCCTTTGAATTAAAGCTGAAAATCTACATTTCAATCACATCTTGATCGTTCGTTTCAAATCTGTTGTAGCTGTGTACATACTGTTTCACACCAAACCATTAGTTGACAATATCATTAAACCCTGAACTTTGAATTACTCTGATTGATGTTGAGCACTTTTTAATGCAAAGTATATTACTACCAAACCCTAGTTAGTGTTTGTGTGTGAGAGCTTATAGTCACCTGGTCCCACAAAGGCTGGTGGTGGAGGACCAACAAAACTTGCAGCTCTGGCTTCTAATGTCTGCTGTACCTAAAAAAGAGGAGACAGTCAGTGTTTGAGAAAGAGCTACCATGCAGAGAGTAAGAGAGAAAGTTGACACCTTGTCTTCCAATGAGATTTTCTCTGTCAATAGCTCTACTATAGAGTATTTGGCCTGAGCTGCCAAATTGCAGGATACTGCATTTGTTTCTATAAATTCATGACTCTACAATAAGCAGTTTGGATATTACTATCCAGATACTACTAGAATAAAAAAGTACAAACCTGTCTGTAGGTGTTGGTGCCTATAATGGGACGCACTACTGGAACCGCTGGGACAGCTAGAGCTACAGGTACTGCCTCCATAACAGGTGGGCTTCCTGATACTGGTACTGGACCACCAAGAACCTCCTGCTCAAAACTACAGTAAAATAAGGATAGAGACAAACTGACATTTATAAAAGGGAACACAGCATTAACAGATATATTTTTGGAGTCTACTAGTTGATTCCCATTTGAACTGAACTTAAAAAATAGAATACAACTAATAAAACATGAAGGGAAAAACAGAATGAATGCACACAACAAAAGTTAAGTGTTAGTTCCCTGATTGAACAGAGAATGAAGTGAGGGATTCCATACTGCTTAGGGTGAACACTCAGTCAAGAGGAGCTGTGCAGCAGCCCACTTACAACCCTGCCCAACTTCAGAAAACCCTACAGAAGTACAGGCCAAAACACACATTTGATTCAATTATCAAAGTTGTTGGGAAGGTATTTTCAGTTGATTGAAAAACAGATTACTCAAATTTTTATTTCAACAATAATTCTGCAACACCAAATTACCTTACTCTTAGCAGTCAATAAGTAATTTTTAATGTTCTCTAGATTATCTGACACCTAAAATTAATATATTCTGTTTGTTTGGGTCTTGTTTACCATTTACAATAATTCTGTTTCTGATTGGCAGCAGCAAAATTCAGTAAGAATTATTGCCTAGGTCTGTAACACAAGCTACACCGTGACCCACACTAGTTTCCCCATCAGACAGTCAGTAGACTTATATGGAATCTAATTCAGACCCAAATCAACAGGCCAGCTGCAAACATAAAGTTTAGCCCCAGTGCCATGTTACCCAAAAAATGGATGGAAACAGGGAGATAACTCTTCTCAGCTACAAGTCAGATAAAACTTAACATCAGTGGTGACACAGACCGAACTTTTCTTTCATACTTACCCTGAAACAGACCTGACTAAACTGGACTTCAGTGAGATCCTTTCAGGGCAGTCTCTACACTCAAGTCATGGATATTTTCTGTTCCTGCTATGTTGCCTGCTTTAGGTTACTGAACACATTTTATGCTGTTGTTACTGTGAACCTGTAGGAGTGGGTGTATTTGTTTTTATGCATGTGGTTATTAGGCAGCTGGGCCACACTTTTTTGTGTTGGGTTGACTACTTTAATGTTTTTATTGTTCCGAGTTTTGTTACATGTGTATCTGTTTGTATGGTTCGAAGGCGATGCTGCTGCAGTTGCAGTTGCATCTGCCCAGTATATATGGTGGCATGAGGTGTTCCAAGCCATTTTTTCATGCCCAACAACTGTTGTTTCACATGGCTTGATGTAACTTAAACTCGGGTATTTTAACAAAAAACGCTGTGGTGCAAACAACCTTGTCTTTAAAGTAGGCCAATCTGCTCATCTACAATCTAAATCCTGCTATTATTGTTAGGTATGACTTGGGAAAAGTTAGACCCTTGGTTTTTTTATGATTTGAGTGAACAGACCCTTAAAAGCAGCTGTACTTACAGAGCCATCTCAGCCTCCATCTCTTTGAGACGGTCCTCTCCTGACTTGAGCGGCATTCTGTGAGACAAAAACACTGATCAGAGACCAGCCAAGCAACATCCCAATCTATTTAATTTATAAAACAATGTAACAATTGATTTCTAGAAACAGGAGATACAATAACTTCATTTCAAAAGACTCCACTACTGTCCTTTGGTCTAGAAAATATGAGGCTAGGATATATCAGTGAAGTGTAACATTATAAGTAGTTTGCAGTAGGATCATCTATGACATAGACGGTTTCGATATGAAAGGTTATCCCCCTTCTCTGGCCAAATTAACTTAACATGCTGGGCTTTAATATTAAGATAAGTAACGTTGGCTAGCAGAACTTAACTAGCTCAGCTAGCAACTAACCTAGCTCTGCTGTATCAACCAGATAAGCACTAAGTTTAACGCTAACCTTCCTTAACCGATTTCTACGCTACTGCTCACTAACCTAGCCACCCACTGGGAATAAACATGTTGAAATTGCAAATAATTAATACGAGCGCCGTAAATACTTGTTTAATGGTAGCGTTGTGTTTCTGGTACCCAGGTTCTCCTGCTTCCTTTTGCCGACGGTTCGCATCCGGCTTACTCATGCATTAGCGCCACCTTCTGCACCGGAGTGTGGCTCACACGTACAAATACACTCCAAAGTACATTTAATTCTCAATGCTTTAACGCCTTCCTACCACTCTATTCTTGTTTATTGATCATACCCTATATGAAAAATCTTGTATGCCTTAAAAGACTTGCAGTACTCTGACCTGTGCTCCCTCACATACGCCCAGTAATCCTTTTAACGTGAACTTATTCCCCCAGATTATCCCTCATCATCTCTCTGTGTCCCATGCCTCCTGGAGCTCGGAGCTAGCTGCTCCACTGACTCCTCTTCATGAAATCCTTCACACAAGCCTGTCTGGTGTTTCCCTTCTACTGTGTCAACCCCATTTCCTCTCTCCAGTGTCCACTACCTACCCTTGTAACTTTGACACTTTTGAATTTGATATAGATGTCTGGCTTTCCACTCTCAGTCCCACCTCTCTTGCCACATTTTGTTTAATTTTTCCTATATTACACTTCTGCTTTACTGATAGTTATTTGAATTTCGTGTTTTCATTTATTTAAAGCTGAAATCCACAGAAATTAAACCTGACCGTTGCTTTTTTTTGTGACTGCCTGAGGGACTTAATATAGTACATCTTGACGGAAGGAAGACCTTAAACGTGCTTGAGCTGAAGATGAATCTGAACAGATCAACATCTTATTTTGTCTAGTTTTTTCCTCATCACGGTGCAACCAAAACTGCCAACATCTCGACAGTGTAAACCCCTATCTTACTGATTTTGTCTACTGCATATGTTGTTAGACTGCATTGATTGACATATTTATCTTATCACAAAAAGAAAAAGAAAACATATAAGGATGATTTAAGTAAAGATGATCTTATCTGATCCCCTGGATCATTACTGGCCCCAATACTGATGTCATTAAGCGAATCATGCTGGACTTACGTGACCAGTTTGCATTAAATATACTTTGCGGCTCTGCTCCTTTGCTTTGCTCATGTTGATTGTTGATTAATTAAGCTACAACTGATAGCAGTGCAGATATCACTACCTTTGTTACTTTGTTAATTCACGTAAAAAAGGATCAGAAAGAACTATTTTTGCGCATTAGTGAATATATTTATATTTGACCATAAAAATAAACCTAACATCTACAGTACAAAAACTGTATGGCTCTAAGCACATTTGTTATATTGCGATTGAAGCTACTATATCAGCCAACAAACATTCTTGTAATAATTTGGTATTTTGAAATACAGCACGATTAGGCAGGAAGTAAACTATTTATTAGATAGATATTATAGATATGATATCAATATATAGATATTAGATAACTGATCAGATATTGGAGTTGTACATCTGTCATGTATACGGATCCTCGGAATAGGACATGACGCAGAGCGTGGGCGGGCTGGGGGTCGGCACTGCTCGCCTGATCATAGCGCCTCGGCCCGGAACACGCACCGCCTCTGTCGTCTGGAGAGCAGCGAAAGGCATCATGCTCCGAGCCCTGCTACCGAGGGCCCTCCCCGGACTGACTCCGCTGTCACTGCGTCGCTTCTCCGCTGCCGCCATCCCAGCACCCAGCACCCGACCCGAGGTCCACTACAACAAGGTAGAACATTAGTCCAACGAGATGATCGCAAGTGCATGACCCGAGATTGGACAGTGGCCGATTGCGTAATCAACAAGTGTGTGCCAGTGCGTGGTAGAGACGCGATCAAAGTGCAGCGTACGTCCTACGCCCATCTCTGGTATGACACCGTCAAACGTACCAGTGAGGAGCAAAGTTTCACTTCTGCAAACAAGTAACGTTGCTCATTTGTTCTTCGATCAACGTCTCTCCTCATTCAAGAAGATTTGCTTCGGCTTTGAAAGCGTGCGCGAACAAGGCTGAGGTCCAGCCTTAGCTTATGTGTAGCAGGGGGAGTCACGCCAGGTAGCGTTGGAAGGTAAACGCACGGGTCTCTCAGGAGAGCGACGGTCCACGTGGGGGGCGAGGTTACATAAGGTTTATTATCAACAGTGACTCCTTGGGATCAGTCCTGTAAGAATGGGGTTGGAGTGTGTGTGTGTGTGTGTGTGGGGGGGGGCGTCTTCGATCAACGTCTCTCCTCATTCTACATAATTCTCGTCACCTCAAAATCAATCATCTGGAGAATGAATCGTTTCCTTTATATACTTGGCACTGTTTTCTGCCAGATAAGTGTGACTGTGAGCAACGCCTCCACATCTTCACACCTTTCTGCAGCACACACTGTGATCAGTTGACCACTGCTGGTGCAGCTGGGGCTTTCGGCCTTGCTCAAGAGCACCTCAGTATTGGTAATGAGAGAGAGGCTGGACCTGCTTCTCTGCTTAAACTGCCCAGAATTAAGCTTCCGATTTGAGAATTGAACTGGGGACAGTCCGGTTTTCTAGCCTTTTAATGGGTGTTCAAGTTATTTACAATTATCATATATAATTAACCATAAACAATAAATGTGGTTTAAGAAGTGTTGTTTGTTTATCAGGTTAAGAATTCTTCTGATGGTTTTCTCTGGCTTTGCCACTAAAGCCACCCCTGCGTTGTCTTGGCTGTGTGCTTAGGGTCATTGTCCCCCTGGAGAGTGAACCTCTGGTCTGTTGGAGGTCCTGAGCACTCCAGACAAATTTTCATTGAGGAGGTCTCTGTGCTTTACTCCATTTAGCTTTTTCTCATCCCTGATCAGTTTCCATCACTGAAAACACCCCAGCATGATGCTGCCACCACCATGCTTTACTGTGGGGATTGGTATTAGGCAGGTAATGAGTGTTGCCCTGATTATCCTAGACTTAGTTTCATCAGACCAGAAAATTTTTCAGGTTTCTCAATTGCTGAGAGTCCTTTAGCAAACTTTTACTCTGGAGCGGCTTCTGTCTGGGCACTTTGCCATAAAGCCCAGATCGGTAGAGTGTTGTAGTGATGGTTGAACGTGCTAAATGGACTGTACTCATATTGAGCTTTTCTAGTCTTGGCAACCGCTCAAAGTGTTTTACACCACACCCATACACTCCCACTCACACCCATACAGATTCATACAGCTTCTTTTTTCGATACATACAGTGCTTTCTACACACACACACACACCAATGATTGCATCAGGGCAATTCGGGTTGACTGTGGCTCAGGAGGTAGCGCTAAGTGGAAAGTCAGTGGTTTGATTCCTGGCTCCTCCAGTCCACATGTCCACAAGGTACAGAACCCAAAATTGTCCCTAATGCATTGGCGTGTGAATGGGTGAATGTGGCTGTAGTGTGAAGTGCTTTGAGTGGTTGATAGACTAGAAAAGCACAGTAAATTTAACATCTAAAGTCTCTCTCATCTCCATGTAGGGTCTCTGGAGCTCAGCCAGAGTAAACATCGGGTTCTTGGTCACCTTTTTTACCAAGCCCCTTTTCCCTTGATTGCTCAGTTTGGTCAGACAGCCAGCTCTAGGAAGAGTCCTGGTTGTTCTAAACTTCTTCCATTGAAGAATTATCTGAGTCACTATAATCTTGGAAATCTTCAATGGATCAGTTCCTTTAACCTCATTGTTTGTTTTTTGCTCTAATAGGCATTGTCAGCTGTGAAACCTTAATATAGATAGGTGTGTGCCTTTCCCAATCCTCTCAAAACCATTGAATTTACTACAGGTGGGCTTCCATGTGTCTGTTTATGGTACCTCATGTGCTAAGTTTAGTGCAGATTGGAGTCACAGCTTAGGACGAGTTCTGTGTGGAGTAATGTGTTCTCTGTGTTTAGTTTTGGTAAGAAGAGGTACTGCTGCATTTGGGATAAACTGAAGTTTGTTAAAAGATTCTTTGTAAGGACAGAAAAGATGGCATTATATAATCAAGTCTGCTAGAAATAAGAGCATGAATAAATCTTTTGATGTGTTTCACAGGATGTATGCAAATAATCTTTCAGAGACAGCAAAATGCATTTTTAGCAAAATTTTTCACTTGCAATTCAAAGGACAGGTCATAATCAAATATAACACCGAGGTTCTTCTTTGCTTCACGCTTAGTGTTCATAGTTAACTGTTTTAAATGAGCATTAAAATGAGTTTGCAATCCTTTGGCACCAATGATGAGTACCTCAGGTTTATCTTGTTTAAATTGCAGAAACCTTTGTGGCATCCGTATGTTAATGTGGTTAAGGAAACAAAGCAGTTTATTGATTGGGCTTTTGTCATTAGACGAGAAGGAAACCCATAACTGTGTATCATCAGTGTTATCATTTCTGCCCTCTAATGATATTTCCCAGTGGCAGCATGTACAGATCAAAAATGTGGGACCCAGAATGGACCCCTGAGGGTCACAACAGGTGACCTAAATTTTTGATGACACCTCATTGTCAGCTGTGAGACCTTTTTTATATAGACAGATTTGTGACTATCCAAAGCATGTCAAATCAGTGGAATTTAGTACAGGTCAACTCCAATTAGGTTGTAGGAACATCTCAAAGATGATCAAGAGAAAAGGGAGACACCTGAGCTAAATTTCAGGTGTCATAGCAAAGCGCCTAAATACTTATGTCAATGGGATATTTCTGTTTTTTCTTTTTAATAATCTTACAAAATTTCTATGATTCTGTTTTCACATGTAATTAGGGGGTATTAAGTTTAGATTGATTTGATTAAATGGTCTGAGCATGAGGCAGCAACATAACAAAATGAAGGGCTCTGAATACTTTGTGAATGCACTGTACATCAGGTTCTTTGTCCCATTTTTTTCTCCAGAATCAATGCACTTTTTATTCTAGAAAAATCTTAAACACCTTGTCAAAAAAGATTGCAGAGAGATTTTATTTTACAATATAACAAAAGGTTAGAATAGCAGTTGCAAAAAAGATAAAAACTTATTGACCTGCAAGGGTGGAAGTTGTGTCAACATAACACATGAAACAGGAAAAGAAGTTAGGAAACAAATAAGGAACCATGTAATGTCATTTCAGGTTTTTTTGTATAAAAAAATGAAATTCAAAGTTTTAAAACGATTGTTTTGTTTTAAGGCCAGTACAGTTTTCTTAAGCAGTGATTGAAATGTTTGTTTAGCTGTAAATCTATCCTTTCTAATGATACATTTTAATGTTTTAGCTGTTTATCAACAACCAGTGGCAGGATGCAGCGAGTGGGAAAACTTTCCCCACTATCAACCCAGCAACCGGGGAAGTTATCTGTCAAGTTGCAGAGGCTAATGAGGTGAACAAACTCTTGGATGCATAGCAACTGCTTCATTTACACTTTACTCTGAAGGCTGGAAAAATTTGCGGTTAACATTTATCAGAACTGTAAAATAGCATTAAACTGAAATTTTACTTTGGAAGTTCAACTAAAGTTGTGCAGATATGTTTTGTGTTTACATGTAAAGGGAGTTTGGTATTTCATTAGAGAAGTTTAAGAGGTTAGCAGGTTGAAAGCAACCTCCAAAGATCTACCCACTTAATTTTAATGACCGGTTTTCTAAAGCTGAAATGTTGATTATCATCAGTGGTTTATAGCGACAAACTGATAAGGGTGTTTTGATGGCAGTTGTTAGGTAGAAAGCTAACTTTGCTTTCTTTACTACACTCAGAGCATGACTTGATTTGGAATAAGCTCCCGAACAAAAAGGCTGCTAAACCACGGCGAGAACAATATTGTCTCTTGCAGCATAAGGATAATCATCAATATGTTAGTGGAAATTGCTGAACATGCTACTTCTAAAGGACCCATGAGGCAGTGATAGTATCAGCTATGATACTAATGGAAATTGCTGTATGAATCCACTGTGAAGACGTGAATTATACTTTTCATATAATGTAATGTTTTGACCTTTGGTCAAAATTAAAATAATTGGTAAATTTTATTTTCTCACTTAAACTTACACCTTTCCAGCATGTGATTCTCCAAAGATACATTTGACAGGCGCATTTCCTTAAAAACCACTAGCTCACCAAGTTATTCATGTTGTGGTGATAATATTTCCAGGCAGATGTAGACATTGCGGTGAAAGCAGCACGTAATGCATTCAGGTTGGGATCACCGTGGCGCCGGATGGATGCCTCACATCGTGGCCTGCTACTCAGCCGATTGGCCGATGCCATTGAGAGGGATGCTGCCTACCTTGCTGTGAGTCATTACTGAATGTCCAAGCACTACCAAACAGCTTTTTGGATAGACTGGTCTGCCTTCATTTGTTTCATATTGTTTCCCTTGTAGATTTACATGAGCATCCACTTTTTGCCATTTGCATTGATGGTCAGATAATGATAATTGTCAAATTTAAAATGAACCCATTTTATTATTAATTCTGGGATAGATCAGTACAGAAGTTCCAATACTGACTATCCAGTGTTTAAATTTCTGCCTTATTATTTTAAGTTTCTCATGGTCATTTTCTGTCTTTTTTCACATCATTTGGAGAAGAAGTCCTAAAGAAAAGAAAAGTGAGGAATCAAAACAAAGTTGTGAATGAAACAATAATATTCACTTGTACTTTTATTTAATGAGAATGCTTATGTAGATATTACACATACAAATTGTTGTACATGGTAGAAGGCATAGCTTAAATGTCTGTTGGAATTTACAGTGAGGGCTGAATAAAAAAGTAATCTCATTGTTGTTCGAGTTGGAATGGTGAAACAGAGAAACAAAAGACGGTGTTAAAAAAATGAGAAAATCAGAGACACCAGATTCAAGACAAAATATCTGATCCTAAAGGATGATCACATAGAAATAATATTTGTATCTGCAGATTTTTTTGCGTATGAATTGAATAGAGGAAGAGTCTTGTCTTTTTGGAACAAATCTGAATTGAATCATGCTGTGTACCACTGTATGTTGAAGCTCTGCCTGCAGACCTTCCTGTCATCTCCATCCTTCCAGCTCCAATCTATGCATGTAACCTAGCTGTCAAATACAATACAAATACTGTGTGAAGCTTCCTCAAAAACACATATCACTTCCTGAACATGTCCTCTACTATGTCTCATTAACATTGACAGAATTTTGTGTATAACCTATAATATTTGGAAAAATCATATCATGATATTTTTGTATATTGCAGATAAAATTACAATGCATAGAAAACTGTTATTGTGCTGTTGCCACAGGAACTGGAGACCCTTGACAATGGGAAGCCATACGCTGTTTCCTACACTGTAGATCTGCCAAACGTTGTGAAATGTCTAAGGTAACAAACACTCAACACAGGGTTTCATGGCATGCCATTTAGTTTGCTGTGTGAATTTTTGCACGCAGGGAAAAAGACAGTTTTCACCCCTTATACAAAATTGCTTTGTTACTTCTTAGCAAAGTCTTTGGCTGCTTCAGTCTAGGTGGATGATACTTTCTCATTTTAGCTCTTTAGCTGATCTCATAGATAAGCTGAAGTAGTTCTGCTTCGAACCTTTGGGGAAGAAACCTTTTGTAAACAAAGTTATTGTACTGACATGTTTAACCCAGTTGTCTTGTGTTCAGGTACTATGCAGGCTGGGCTGACAAATGGGAGGGAAAAACCATCCCCATTGATGGAGATTATTTCTGCTACACCAGACATGAACCCATCGGAATCTGTGGACAGATCATACCAGTGAGGAGAGGGTGGGGTGGAGGGATGTGCAGGGGGAAAAAGTTAAAAATGTCTGTTCAGTTTACATCTTGCACTACCCTGGATCATATTAACATTTATTGTGGCCCTTGTTTAGGTGCTTAACAGTCAAATCGTGATTTATTTTTCTCAATTATTTAAGGACTTAACAAGGTTTTGCACAGATGGAATTTGAGTTTTATCAGATGAACACAGGGGTAGAGACTAGACTGAGACTAAAAAGTGAGGAAGATGGAGAAAATGTGAAGTCGTAACAGTTCTTAATCTGGCCATTGCAAAGCTAAAGTCGGATTTGAATTGAATTTGGAGAACGTTACAAAGATCAAGGTATTTGACTAGATAAAAGACTAAAATCCATTTGTGACACCCTAAAAGCAAATTGAAGGTCACAATTAGATTTGTTTTGGAAAAAAATCATGTTTCTTGTTTGCTAGTTGGAAGACTGTTGCTCAGTCTAGAATTATGTCTACACTGGACTGTATTGATGTACATGTATCTGCCTCTTACTCCAACTTTTAGCTTCTGTTTTCAGTGTCACAGTGCACTGTGCTTTATCACAGCTTATATATTACTGACTCACTATTGTGTATTATATGACAGTGTGAGATGACATGAGACTAGTCTGGTCCAAAATAATTACTTCCATTCTGGTGAAGAGTTGGGGGGGGGGTAACTGTGCTTGTCCACTACAGTTACTCCAAGCAACACATAAGAACAAAACAAAAGAACAAAATACAGTGATCCCCATATGTCCCAGCAGTAATTTTATACATGACGTAGTTGCATACTTACTATACTTACTATGATTACACACATTCTGTATCTTCAACTATATCGTTAAACTTTACCCCCATTGAGAACAACACTGAACCTTTCTGCAAACTCAGATTAAATACATATAGGTTGGTAGGTCTTAATTATCCAGTATAATTGCAGTATACTTACAATTCTTTACATGTTAAGACTGGCTCCTTTTTTTTTTTCTTTTTTTTTGGGAATGTCACTCTAATGTTCCCCATGAGTGCACAGTAGAGAAGAGATGGGGCATATATATGAGTGTTGTGGTTTGATAGGAGAGAAGAATACATTTTAAGCCTTTTTATAGGTTTTATATTTAATGACTGATCTGTTGTCCTCCTGCATAATGTCACCTCCATTCCACCAAGAGTCAAAGCAGAAGCCAGTGGTATCAGATATGTGACACAACAGAAACCTCTTTAATCTTTACTGTAAAGTCACACTTTGACAACCAAAAACCGACCACAAACAGTCCTGCTTTGAAACAGTGCAGGGGTTGGCATGGGTGGGGGTGTGTTAAGGTACTGGAGAATCCAGCTGGAGTAACAGAATAATACTTTTAAAGGCTTTAAAATGCCAAAACACTGCAAAATGCTTTGTGATACTGACACTCAAAATATTTCAACACAGGAAAACTGTCACTGCATTAACTGTTTTAGCTTGTATTATGACAGCCATGAATCAAAAGAAGAAGTACAATGTTCATGTTACAAATTAATCTGCCATGGCCATATCATGTCATGCAGTCAATCTTTGATTATCAGGAGAAATATTAACGTTGTTGAAGTATCACAGCTTCAGTGGGCATGACTGAAGTTACTTTCCTTTCTTAAGGAAAAAAAATATCAAAAGGACTTCCTCTGACTGTTTGGTTGTGTTACAATCTGCACAAAACTCTGCACACTGTTAAACTCTGCACAAAGTTTAAGATAGGTGACCACTGACCGGTGAGTCTGCAGAGCAGCTAGAGATTGCAGCGAAACAGGACAGACACTTGAATTAGTTCATCACATGGGCCTCAATAGAAATGAATGAGACACAGTAAATATTTCTAGGATGGAGGATAAATGTGATCATACCTTTCCTCCTGATCTTTCTCTCCTCCCTCTTTCTCTTTCTTTCTGCAGTGGAACTTCCCTCTGTTGATGCAGGCCTGGAAACTTGGCCCTGCACTTGCGACCGGTAACACTGTGGTGATGAAAGTTGCTGAGCAGACGCCACTCACAGCACTCTATGTAGCCAGCTTGATTAGAGAGGTAATTTTTGTTTTTGTTTTGTGTTTTTTCTCCCTCACTTACACTCCATCAGATAATGTCTTTTTTCACAAATACAGTATTTACACTTAACCATTCCATGGGTAAAAAAATTGATTCAAAGTAGTAAATTCTTCACTCTGTTGCCTTCTAGTTTTGAAGGGTTTGTATTGAGGCTCACACAGGTTTGTTGCTTGTGTGTTCCTCTAAATATGGCTAACAGCTTTGATTGGCAAAGTTATAAAATTATCTAGTCCCTCTTTGTTTATCAGGAGAAGTATTAATTCCATTCAATTCAACTTTATTTATATAGTGCCATATCATAACAGACATTATCTCAGGGCACTTTTCATATACAGCACCAGACTATTTATAGTTATTATTTACACAGACCCAATATTTCCCCCATGAGCAGCACTTGACGACAGGGGCAACGAAAAACTCCCTTTTGAAAGGTAGAAACACAGGTAGAATAGATCCCGGCTCGTGGAGGGGGGGTGGGGGTCTGCCTTGACGAGAGAGAGAGAGAGAGAGAGGGAGAGAGAGGGAGAGAGAGAGAGGGAGAGAGAGGGAGAGAGAGGGAGAGAGGGAGAGAGGGAGAGCAGGAGGAAGGAGAGAGTGCATAGCACAATAATGGGACTAATAAGTATATATACTATAGTTATACTAACAGGGCTAATGATATTACTAATAGAACTTAATGAAATGTTAACAGTAGCAATCATAATAATAAAATCAGTGGGTGTTGATCAGGCTCATGGGGCAGTAGATGGTCTGCAGCCATGGATCAAGACTCTGGAGCATCATAAAAAACCTGCAGAAAGTGATAGGAGGAAGAGGAGAGAGACAAGAAAGCACAAAACTGTGGGAGAGAGGAAGGACAGTTGGTAACAAGCGTTCTTGATGTGTTAATGTGCACAGGGAGAGAGGACGAGGCAGTGGAAAGGGAAGCACGGTGCATCATGGGAAGTCCCCAGGAGTCTAGGCCTATAGCAGCATAGTGAGGGGAGGGCTCAAGCTAATGCTGAGCCAGTTCTAACCGTAACCTATATAAAAGAGGAAGGATTTAAGCTGACTCTTAAATGTGGAAAGGGTGTCTGCTTCCTGGACCCAAACTGGAAGATGGTTCCACTGCAGAGGATCCTGATAACTGAAAGCTCTTCCTCCCATTCTGCTTGTGCAGACTCTTGGAACCACAAATAGACCAGGTGTTCTACTGGGATAATAATGTACTATGAGCTCTCTAAGATAGGATGGTGCCTGATCATCTAGGGCTTTGTATGTGAGGAGGAGGATTTTAAATTGTATTCTGGATTTCACAGGGAGCCAATGCAGAGAAGCTAACACAGGAGAGATATGATCTCTCTTTCTGGTTCTTGTCAATTTTCTCGCAGCAGTATTCTGAATTGGCTGGAGACTAATGTTTAATTGGGACAGCCTGATGATAGGGAGTTGCAATAATCAAGCCTAGAAGTAATGAAAGCATTTACTAGTTCTTCTGCGTCATTTTTAAGAAAGGATGTGCCCAATTTTACATAAGTGAAAAAAGGCTGCCCTTGAAGTTTGTTTTATGTGGAAGTTAAAGGAAATGTCCTGATCAGAGAAAACTCCAAAATTCCTAGCAGTGGTGCTATAGGCCAGAGCAATGCCATCTAGAGTAAGTATGTCATATAAGTGTTGCAGGCCCAGCGCAATAGCTTCAGTTTTATCTGAGTTCAATAGTAGGAATTTCCAGGTCATCCAGATCTTTATATCCCTAAGACATGCAGGAAGTTTAGCTAACTGATTGGTTTCGTCTGGCTTCATTGATAAGTACAGTCTGGTGTCATCTGCATAACAATGGAAGTTTAAGGAGTGTTTCTTGATAATATTGCCTAAGGGAAGCATATATATGGTGAATACAACTGGTCCAAGCACTGAACCCTGTGGAACTCCGTGACTAACTTTTGAGTAGATGGAGGATTCATTGTTAACATGCACAAATGAAAATCCATCTGATAAGTAGGGACTTAAACCAGTTAAGAGCAAGTCCTTTGATGCCAATAAAATGCTTCATGCGTCATGGTCAATAGTGTCAAATGCAGCACTAAGATCTAACAGAACGAGTACAGAGACAAGTCCTTTATCCGATGTGGTTAGTAGATCATTCATAACCTTCACCAATGCTGTCTCAGTTTTATGATGCCTCTAAATCCTGACTGAAAATCCTCAAATAAACTATCATTATGTAAAAAGTCGCACAACTGGTTGGTGACAGCTTTTCAAGGATCTTAGAGAGAAAGGGAAGGTTGGATATAGGTCTATAGTTGGCTAAAACATCTGGATCGAGGTTAGGCTTTTTAAGAAGAGGTTTAATTACATTAATTTGATTAATAGTCTGCTTTGGCAACACTGAGGGCCTTCTTGTAGGTTTTAAGACTGTCACAGTCTTAGCAGGATTGTTCCAGTTTAGATGAGCGCCATATTCTTTCTAGTTTTTGTGTTTAATATAGGGGTTTGGAGTTAAACTTCCTTTGTTTAATTATCTTCTTTTTTAGAGGGGCAATGGAGTCGAGTGTTGTTCTCATTGAGCCAGAAGCGCTATCAACAAGCTGATCAATTTGGGAGGAGCTAAAGTTAGCATACTCTGTTTTATTGTGACATGGCAGTGAATTTAGCACTGATGGAATCACTTCTTTAAATTTAGCTACAGCACTATCAGACAGACATCTGGTAAAGACATTTTTGCCTAATGGTGTGTAGTCCAGTAACAGAAGTTCAGAGGTTATTAAACATTGGTCTGAGAGAAGAGTGTTCAGTTTCTATGCCATAGGTCAGAACAAGGGAGAGGGTGTGGTTAAAACAATGAGTGGGTTTATTTACCCTTTGGGCAAAGTCAACTGAGTCTAAAAGTGAGATATACGCAGTCCTGAGGCTATAACTATCAACATCCACATGGATATTGAAATTGCTTACAATAATTATTTTGTCTGTATGAATGACTAAGGTTGTAAAAACTCTGAGGATTCAGGTAGAAATTCCGAGTATGGTCCAGGAGCATGGTTCACCATAACAAATACAACAGACCTTGAAGTTTTCCAGGTCGGGTGTGTTAGACTAAGAATCAGGCTTTCAAATGAGTCATTATTTATTTTAGGTTTAGGGTTGATTAACAGGCTTGAGTTGAAAATCGCTGCAACTCCACCTCCTTGGCCAGTGTCTCTGGGAATATGAGTATTGAAATTACTGGGGGGGGGGGTAATTTAAGCTAACAAACTCATCATGAGTCAGCCAGGTCTCAGTAAGAAAAAATACATCATTATGATGGTCTGATATCAAATCATTAATACAGCTTTGGATGAGAGCAATCTAATGTTTAAGAGTCCACATTTAATTCTCTTACTTTGCTGTCTTTCAGTATTGGTGGTCTTAATTTTTATTAGGTTATTCAGCACAGCTCCTCTTTTGCATGTTTTTGAGTTAATTCATTTAGGTGGTCAGAGGACAGACACAGTCTCTATGGGGTATTGAGTGGGTGACAGCAGTAATGGAGGCACAGAGAAGTGTGTAAGACTACAACTCTGCTTCCTGGTCTCAACTCTGGGTTGTCATAGTTTTGGTTTTCGGATAAACTCGGTCAGATATCTAGAGCTGAGAGCTGCTGCATCCATAGTGGGATGTAGCCATCTCTCCTGATCAGACCGGGTCTTCCCCAAAAGGTCCGCCACTGTCTATAAAGCCAGTGTTGTTTGTTGGACACCACCTCGAAAGCGATGGATCGATGATATGCAGCTGTACATATCATCTCATGTCAAATTCAGTAGGAGCCGAGAGAAAACTATGGAGTCCGACATCGGCTTTGCCTATGTACACACCGACTCTACATTAATTTTTGTAACCTCTGATTGGCGTAACCGCGTGTCGTCACTGCTGATGTGAATAACGATCTTGCTATATATACACTTATCCTTAGCCAGTTTTAAATATGATTCAATGTTGCCCGCTCTGGCCCCAGGAATACATTTAACTATGGTCTCTGGTGTCGCTAACTTCAGGTTTCTTAACAAAGAGCTGCCAATAACCGGAGTTGATTTCTCAGCAGCTGGGTCGCTGACAAGGGAGAATTTGTTTGAAACATGGCCTGGTTGGTGGTGACCCACGGGCTTTTGTCTCGGGCTACGCTTCTTATTGCCGACTGTCACCAGCGGCCATGACTTCCTGAATGCTTGGGAGCTGCAGGGGAGAGTAGCAGCTATGCTAGGACGGGGGCTGGCGAACTACTGTTGCTAAAGATTTGTTTTCCATGGTGCGAGACCATACTTCTAATTCACTGAGCCTAGTCTCCAATGTTGAAACTAAACTACATTTAATACACGTACCCTTGTCCCTAAAGGAGGCAGAGTTATAACTGAACATTAAACACACCGAGCAGGAGAGAGCTGGAGAGGGAGAAGCCATCGCTAACTGCTAAGCTAAAGTAACTAACAGAATTGAGAAGCCTACGAGTGACTGTGAAGTAGTGAGAGAGTCACTACAGGAGGGACAAAGCTATGAGTGCTTAGTGTAAGTTTAAATGTACAGTGGTAATTTAGCTGCTGTAGTGGAGAGAGTAGATAAATTAACTGGGTAGAAGCAGAGCAGCATAACAAACTTCTGCTCACATGAATGCCGGCAGGAGGAAGTGACGCAATATGCTTATGTCGATACGAGATAGGAGTGTCAGTCTTCAGTGTTAAAGTTGCTAGTCTCAATATTAGGGGAATGGCAGAAGTTACTGTCCTTCCTTAGCAAGGAGAAATGTCAAAGGAATTCCTCTGACTCATCTATTAGATCTTGAACCTGCTTAACTGTAGAAGCTGGGTGGGTTTTATATTCCTCCTACACTACTAGCAATCCTTGTTGCACTGTCATTTCAAGTGGGATAGGGAAGTCAAGGATAATGAGGGATTTTGTGTTTTTGCTGTCATCACTTTTTTATGAGGAACAAATTGTTCTAGATGTGTCTGCAGCTACACTGTTTAAACATTGTTCTTTCAGCGGTGATTAGTACAGAGATCGTTGTTATCCTCCTCATCCTATCATGCAGTCACTGTATATGGCAGTATGATAGTTGGCAGTGATTGTATAAAAAATTAGGCTACTACAAAACACTTCCTGACCTCAAAACTAGTTAAAAAGGCTCATTTCAAAAAGTAGTTTAACATAAAGGTTCTGAAAACCTTTTGTCTTCTTCCCCATGCAGTTTCAGAGCTTAAGTAGTTTTGCAGAGAAGGGAAAAAATTGGTCCAGATATTTAGGTAGAAGTTTATTAGGAACAAGTAGCTCAAAGTACTGCAGTCTAATCCAACAGTCCTGTAGTAAATCCTTCTTTATTTAGGTAGAAGTTTATTAGGAACAAGTAGCTCAAAGTACTGCAGTCTAATCCAACAGTCCTGTAGTAAATCCTTCTTTGTGATATTTATAATATTCAGTTTTTACATTCAGTGAGGCTAGGCTAAACAACAGACATCACTCTGTATAATGCAATACAGTATGACAGCAGGACAAAGTACATCCTCGAAATGATCATAAAATTGAATCAACACCTCTTAAACACAGTTTCAACATAAACTTTACATTAAAAAATCCATTAGGGGAATTTACTGCAGAATTATTGAATTAGACATCATTAGTTTTAGCAAGTTGTTCCCAATAAACTAACAAGTGATTGAGTATAAATGATATGAGTAATATCTCAAAAGTAATGGCCTTTTTTGCAGCAGTGCTATAAATACAGACTTGTTCTTTCATAAGTTTTACCCAGAATAAATAAGGCCACATTGCATCAGTTTAAAGTAACTTTGACTAAATGATTATTCAAGAATGACAAAAAGGCACTTCTTAAGTACACAATCCTATTTAGCCTTATTCTTCAGTTTATGACAGGCTTATTAATACTGAGCTTTTTGCTAGCCTCATATACTATACTGAGATCAGGTTGGTTTAAGTGCAAAATAAAAGGTTACCTTTTAGTTTTTGTGCTCCTTGCTGATGCCCTCAGTAATAATGACCAATGTTTCCAAGCTTTGGTTGACTTGGTTCTGTTTCCAGGTGGGCTTCCCTGAGGGTGTTGTGAATATCCTACCTGGCATGGGGCCATCAGCTGGTGCTGCTATTGCAAGGCACATGGATGTTGACAAGGTGGCCTTCACTGGATCCACTGAGGTAGGACAGCTCTTTTTTTCCCTTTAGTTATTGTTAGGACAGTAACATTCTGTATCCATTATAAAACTTACTCAAAAGCCTGGTGATATAGTTATGACCACATGTGGGCAGAAAGAGTCAAACAAATCAGAAATGCAACCCTGAGATATTTGATCAAATGGCTGAGCAAAGTCTAGATCCCAGCCAAATAGCACATATTAACACAGACAGACCATCACCAACATGAAGACTGTGGTGGATGTATCTTGCTGTTAGTCTTCCCTGCAGTGGGACATAGAAAAGTGTCCTGCAGTCTGTTTCACTTGCTGAACTTAAATATTCTCATTGGGATTACTCACGACTAGTGACAATACAGAGCAATGATTTTATGTGACATTTGGTGGTGATGCAACAAGAAAGGCAGTAATGTCCCAGCCTGGAAGGGCCTGGAAGCAGTAGACTGCAAGCCAAGGACACAATGATGTAAACAATGCATGTGATGAGCTTTAAAGTAAAATCAGCTTTGCAAATTTTTAATGGAGAAGGAAATGTTTTCATGGTGTTTTATTGGATGTTAGGAGTACACACAAGGAGTTTGGCCTGAGAAATAGAATACTGAATGTAAACAGAGACTTGGTTTAAAATCCACAGGGCACCTGTAAAATTAAAAAATTAAGATTAAAATCCAAATCAAATAAGCATAACCTTTTCACTGATGTTGTCAATTTCAGTTACTCCTTTATTTGAATTTCTAATCTTTTAGTTATAGCTCCTTAAACACACAGTGCCTAATTTTTAGGGGTTCCCCAGCCACCAATAACATGGACACCCTGAAAAAGTTACATGACCACCCCACTTGTTCCATTTTGTTTTTTTTTTTGTTTTGTTTTTGTTTTTGTTTTTTACAGGTCTGTGTTAATTAATTAAAACATTTTCTTATCATATCTTTTTATTAGTCTTGTTTAGACCATCTTCCCAAGGTCTTCAGGCGAGCATACACCTGCCTGTACGGGAGCAAATGTGTTGGGAATAATATGCAGACACTACAGATGTGTTTTATACTGAGCTTTCTGTTGCATGTGCACACAACATATGTATGTAGCTATGAATGTATATGCATGGGCAAACAGGGTTACTATTTGGTGGTTTGTTTTTTGTTTTGTTTTTTTGTCTGCAGACACTTTAATACAGTTGGATTACAGTAAGTGCAGACACTGTAAATACACAGATGTACGATATGTACATGTATAGATAACTATAGATTAATTTTGTGCATATATAGGTTACTGTGTGAATGTATTTTCAGATACATGTTGTTGTAGGCATGATTCTTCTTTTGGCCTATCGTTGGGGGTGGGGGTTAGGATGGGTGTATATGTGGAAGGGCTTTAAAGATTGGGTTGGGGAGCAGGTAATAGAAACATTCTACAGTTGGTGGTTACAGCATGCTGTGCCTTTTGTCAACCTGTGGATATACTCATGCGAAAACTCAAAAAAGAAATGACCACAAAAAAACGGACAGGTAGGTTTTTCTTTTTCACTCTGTAACACAGCTTCTTTCCAAGTACAAAGCCAGTCGGCAGGCAGTAATAATGGAATGCCTCCTTAAATGTCTTCAATTATTTAGGAGCAATCAATGAATGAGGACCATGTTTCCAAAGTAATCCTCTTTTCATAGTAGTTCTTTTCATTTCAAATTTTTTTTCCCCCTCTTGTTAATCAATCACACAAATGAACACAAACTCTCAGTCAATTTATCTAATTATCAGCCATGATAGACAATAACAAAATCCAGACCAACCATATCCTGTGAACTGTGCTTTGAGGTTTTTTACTGCAGACCTAAATTAAGTAATTGGTTGTATTCTGAAATATGTACAGTACTTAGTATAGTTGTTAATTATCTTATTTTTTAATCTGTCAGTCTGGCTAATGGCCACTTGCTACTTGTATGCTGTCTTAAATAAGCTGTAGTTGTTCCTTTACTTACAATGAAATACTTACAGATCAAGTTAAATGAAATACTTACAGATCAAGTTAAATGAAATACTTACAGATCAAGTTATAATCTCTGTCTTTCCCTGCCTGTGTCCATTAAGGTGGGCCATCTAATCCAGCAGGCTTCAGGCAGCAGTAACTTGAAGAAAGTCACTTTGGAGCTGGGAGGAAAGAGCCCTAATATCATCCTTTCTGATGCCAACAGTATGTATTCTGTCTCTGTTTCTAAAGCTGCAAGATGCAGTATACTCCTGTATGTATATACAACTAGCACAGTCACATTCTAATCAAGGAAGGAGTATCATCCATAAAAGCAGGCAGCTGTCATAAGGGTGCCCTTCAGTATCTGGTTTTCTGTAGGACAACTGGTTGCACAGTTACAGCACCATATCCACTGGCATGATGCAGGCCTTCAAGGGAAGGGGATGAAATGGGGTTTAATAGGGGCCCAGCAGCTAATTTTAGCCCCAAGGTCCCTCTATAAGTTAAACTTGCCACAACTCTAATAGAAAAATCGGTCCTTGCCCTTTTTATTTAAATTTAAAATGTTTCTCTAATGTTTTAATGGCTTTTTACCTCAATCTGGATCTGGTTTTAGTAGGAAAGGTGGAGAAATGTAGAGATTAGTAAATGCGCTGCTAACACTAAGTGTAACAAAAGCTGAAAGAGTGGATTTAATTTTCTGAAAGATGTTTTGAAGCTCAAAAACAAGTGAGATGAAACTGTATAAGAAGTGTATAGAAACTCTCCACCGTTTGGGGAAAAAAGAAGAAAAATATTTTACTTCCACCCCTAAGTTCTTGACTTCAGTTTTATGGATTGTGGAGGGATATCTATTTCACATAAATGGCAGTGATTTTTGATCGATGCTATAGAATACACATAACCAGACAACATATTGCCTTTTATTTCATGTAAAGGGCATTACTATGTCCCTGCATTAAGGGCTTGTGTGGTCAAAAATTTGCTCTTCTGCACCTGTAAACGCAGCTAACATGTAATATGGTGTACGGTCACACCCTAAGTACTCTTCTACATTTTCACCTGCTGTCAATTACTCTTTAATGAGAGGACATATCCTGGAAAGCATAAGTCACAGAGCTGCACAGTAATATACTCTTAGTTTCTAAGAATATTTTCCCTGTGGAAGTTAAGGCTTGTCTTTGTCCTTTCCTAATTCAGTGGAAGATGCAGTGGAGCAATCCCACTTTGCTCTGTTTTTCAACCAAGGCCAGTGTTGCTGTGCTGGCTCTCGAACCTACGTTCAAGCAGATATCTATGATGAGTTTGTGGAGCGGAGTGTGGAGCGAGCTAAGAGACGAGTGGTTGGAAACCCTTTTGACTTGAAGACTGAGCAGGGACCTCAGGTGACACACACACTCACCTCACATGTATACTCTCACATATAGTAGTGTTCAAACTAATAGCAGTCCAATGTGACTAACCAGATTAATCACTGTTATTAGTATATCTTTTTATTGCTACATGGCAAACGAGTTACCAGTAGGTGCAGTAGATTCTCAGAAAACCAACAAGACCCAGCATTCATGATATGCACGCTCTTAAGGCTGTGCAATTGGGCAATTAGTTGAAAGGGGTGTGTTCAAAAAAATAGCAGTGTCTGCCGTTGACTTTACAAACTCAAAACAATTTTGTACAAACTTTTTTGTTTCTAGGATTTAGCAATCCTTTGAATCGCTAAACTAATATTTAGTTGTATGACCACAGTTTTTTATAACTGCTGCACATGTGTGTGGCATGGAGTCAACCAACTTGTGGCACCTTTCAGCTGTTATTCCACTCCAAGATTCTTTAACAACATTCCACAATTCATTTACATTTCTTGGTTTTGCTTCAGAAACAGCATTTTTGATGTCACCCCTGCCACGTGTCTCTGGTTTTGCTCTCCATTTTAAGGCATTGGAGATCATTTTAGCTGAACAGCCTATAATTTTTTGCACCTCTTTATAAGTTTTCCCCTCTCCAATCAACTTTTTAATCAAAGTACGCTGTTCTTCTGAACAATGTCTTGAACGACCCATTTTCCTCAGGCTTTCAAAGAGAAATGCATGTTCAACAAGTGCTGGCTTCACCCTTAAATAGGGGCCACCTGATTCACACCTGTTTTTTCACAAAATTGATGACCTCACTGATTTAATGCCACACTGCTATTTTTTTGAACACACCCCTTTCAACTAATTGCCCAATTGCACAGCCTTAAGAGCGTGCATATCATGAATGCTGGGTCTTGTTGGTTTTCTGAGAATCTACTGCACCTACTGGTAACTCGTTTGCCAAGTAGCAATAAAAAAATATACTAATCACAGTGATTAATCTGGTTAGTCACATTGGACTGCTATTATTTTGAACACTACTGTACATGCTTATACATACACACATCCTCACAAACGCATACTACATACAACATGAGCAGAAAGAGGCCAAAAATCCTCACAGAGCTCTAGGGAACTGTAGAATTCTTGTCATTAATAGCAATCCCTCTCACATAACCACTTCATCCATTGGTAATATAAAAATATTGCTGAGTGCAGCTTTAAAACATAGTAAGTTGTTGAGGAGCATATTCATTGTTTGGACTTTCAGAGAGCATAAAGTACTGACACTGGCGATACTGTTCCTTCTGTGATGACCTATTCAGGTAGATCAGGAGCAGTTCAACAAGATTCTGGGCTACATCAGCAGTGGGAAGAGAGAGGGAGCCAAGCTCATGTGCGGAGGAGGAGTTGCTGCAGACAGAGGATACTTCATCCAGCCTACTGTGTTTGGAGATGTCCAGGACAATATGACCATTGCCAGGGAGGAGGTAGGATGGAACTGAAGATTTAAAATGCCAAAAATGATAAAAAAAAATAAAATGTATATATAATATGTATGTATAATCGAAGGGGTCAAACAAAAAAATTACAATTTGATTTTTATGAATGACAGCTATCTTTATATAGAATCCCTAATTTACTAAGTTAAGAATTTAGTCCAGTTAGAAGTAATTTTGTGATCTGAGATGCTTGATAAATACTAGCCCTGATTTCTCTTTGTGGTCAGAGACATTTTGGTTGTTTTGCCATTAGTATGAAATTGTGTGTTAACTAAATCAATAATGTATGAAATATTTAATACTGGGTCAAAATGTGGGATCCTATAATTCAGTGATCGCAATATTGATAACTTTTCTCCTCTCAACAATAGCACAAACGTTTAACATCCTTAGAACACATCAGTATATATGTCTACAGATCTGAGCTTTTTAAACCTCAAACTATGTTTCTCTTAAAAATTTACAATGTATTTATGTTAATTCTCGTCTGACTGGCTAAAAATAGCTGGTTTGGTTCATGTGGGTGTGTGACTTCAAGATGTGGGGAAGGAAATCTAAAAGAGGAAGAGGTTTGTCTTGTGTGTTTAACGGTGTGCTTATGTGTCTTCTGCTAATTATTGATAGTGTATTTTATGTGATTTTTTTTTTTTTTTAAAAATCATTTTTTAATTTTTTTTTTTAAACCTTTCTTTCATGCTCTTTTTTGCAGATATTTGGTCCAGTAATGCAGATCCTGAAGTTTAAAACACTGGAGGAGGTTGTGACAAGAGCCAATGATACTAAATACGGTCTAGCAGCTGCTGTGTTTACCAAGGACATTGATAAGGCCAACTATGTCTCCAATGGGCTCCGTGCCGGCACAGTCTGGTAAGAGTGTTATTGCTATGAGTCTGTAAACTGTTAGATATTCATGAGTAACCTGAAGGTTCTCTCATTAATATCGATAGGAATAATTTACAACATGGGTAATGTATGTGTAGTTTTGGCCTTTCATTTATATTAGCTATGATTTCACATTTTACTCACCATTGCCATTGCTCAGGTCTGGGTTTGTGTGAAACAGGTAGTTGTTTTTACCATACTGCTGTCTTTATGAGAGGTCAAACTATGTACTGGTGTTAAAGAAAAAAGCCATTAAAAGCAAGAACAAGCGATTTTATGATAGCATGTGGATACCTTATGATAAGGCTCATGTTTAAAACTGGATTAACTGAAAGTTCTGTGTCACTTTTCTGAATTTTGTTGAAGTGCTGTGTATGAGTTGTAATTTTTACAGGTTGCCAAGCTTTTAATATTATGACATTTATGTTTTACATCATTTGAGTTTATTCACTGTTAATGTGGTGTGTGTGTTCTCCTCTGCAGGATTAACTGTTATGACGTGTTTGGGGCTCAGGCTCCATTTGGAGGTTACAAGGCTTCAGGTAATGGCAGAGAGCTAGGAGAGTATGGTCTGGACAACTACACAGAAGTCAAAACGGTAATTACAAAAAATAAAACATTTACTACAATTATTTGAGATGAATTAGATAGCTCTTCCTGTCTATATGCAAAGCTAATGCTAAATTGCTAAAATGTAGAATTATCAGGTTGGTAATCATTAGATACCCGCTTTTACATCGTCAAGCATGATGTACCAGTAATTGGTCCCTCTTACAATCAATAAACATAGCTGGCAATCCTTTAGAATATTTGGATTGGGTTTGTTGTGTCTTTGTTTGAGTCGTGTTCAGAATACCGATAATGTTCCAAATTTCTGTTGGAGTTTGCGCATCTTTTCTGATTAGTTTAAAATGAAATCAGACTTTATGCATTAAGCCCACCTCATATGATTGTCTGTAGTATTAGTGACTATTTTTGTTTTTAAAATATCAAAATCAAACTTTGATTAACATTCATGTTGCTTTGCTGTGTCAAATTCTGTATGTATTATGTAACATTTCATATTTTGCACTGGTGAAATCTCATTATCAGGTTTCAACAGGTTAATCAGTCTACAAAAACAATTGCAGATTGGACCCGAATGTGTTACTTATGAAATATCAATTATTTCATAACTTATTTCAATACATTGAAATCTAAAATCAACCTCAGTGTCCTACCTGAAAAAAGAACAAAATTTAATTTAACAAAACCTAGACCTAAGATTGAATAGTGTATTTGGAAGGATTTTGGGGTTGATAAAGAATCAATACAGCAATGAGATTTGTTAAAAACACTCAGAGCCGGAGTCTGCGGTAACTATGAAATAATTTGGGCCAATTTAAAGATAAGAGATTAATTTCTTCAATAACGAGTTGATACCAAGTACACTATACAGTGGATAAAAACTGATAAATGATCATTTATGTTAACACTGCACTTCTTAACACCAGGTGAGCCTGAAACTGAAAGTTAGGTACTGCATGCAGTGGGTTAGTGTTTATTTGAATAAATGATTATGCACTTAGACACATAACAACTAATGACATATTCTTTACATCTGAGTCAAAAGAGTAAGCCTTGTTTTTGTCTGTACCGTCAGGTGACCATCAAGGTGCCGGAGAAGAATTCTTAGATGTGTACCATGAGCCTAGAAAACCGCTGATAGCTGTCAACCAGGAAGCAGCTGAGGGGAGGCATTAGACTGCGATACTGCTCAGTGATCTGTCCTGAGTAATTCTGCTTCTGTCACATGCACAGTACATAGAAGACCTGTTGAAGCAGGGAGGAATCCCATTTGTTTGAGGACTGGGTCCTTTTTTTTTTGTGTAAATGCACCAACTTAAAATGTATGTCATCAATAAATCAGAATAGCGAATAGTTTTCAAGCCTTGTATACATAACATAGAAAATGCACGACGGATGATGTCTTAAACAGCAAATTAATGAAAACTCTGGCCATGACTATATTCTCCATACCTTAAATTTTCCACCTGATTTGATGTAATCATATAACTGTTAAGATACAGTTCCTTTTTGTAATCATTGGGGGGGGTAATTGTTTAATTAAAATTTTTGATTTGCAGCACAGCTTGTTTTTTGACATTTATTCAAATGAAAATAGATGAAATAAAAGGTAAGATTTAAAAAAGAATTAGAAAAGCCAAGGACTGTCACCTCCAAGATGGCGATCGGACTCCTACATAGAGGAGGTGGGCCTTGACTTCAGAAAGCCAAATCTCTCAACAGAAAAGCTTCTGGCAGTGCAGATCACAGAAAAAAATCTCCTGAAGCTCACGTGACCGCATTCTCCCAAGAAATCGCAGCAGCTTCTCCACACTCTGCATCAACTGAAGAAGGTGAGGCTCCCTCCACCTGTTCCCTATACATTCTACAGTTACCACTCACTCTGTTGACCACCTGCATCACTGGTATGGGCTCTGAAAGGTCTTTGACTATAAGACCTAACTAGAAAAGGAAAGATCATCAGTACTTCTCACCACTCCGTACAACATATCCATGAAACACCATGCAGCCGCAAGGCCCTCAGAACAGCCTCTCATACTATCCAGCTGCAGATCCTGGAGCTTCAGTGCCTCCCCTAGCAGGCTCCTCAAGAGCTTCTTCATTAAAGCTGTGATGATCCTCAATAGGTTACATACCCAGACCAACACTATCATCCCCCCCAGGAGCTAGAACAGCCTGGCCAATTCAACCCTCCCAACAGACAATACTACTGGCCTGCAACCATCAAATGGTAAATTAAGACTGTAAGTGTCACTATTCTTTGTTGTCTTCAATCCACTGCACTGTAGAGAGTGCAGAATTTTGAAAATGGTGAGTATAAGTGTGTGTAAAGTCCACTGAAATCATTTATAAAATCTGGAAGCTAGATGAAAATGGATGACAACAGTGATGACAGTAATTGCAACTACCACAACTACCAAAACATGATAGTAATCTTTTACAGGTTTAAAATATAGGTCAGTGTTGTCCTATTTTTAGCCCCCAAAAATGAAAAAAATATATACATATACATACACATATATATACATACATATATACACAGACATATACACACATACATACATATACATACACGCACATATATATATATACATTCGCACATATACAGACATACATATCTACATACATACATGTCTGTGTGTGTATGTATGTATATAGACTGGCCTGAATAAGATAACTTAAGAAAAGCATATTTTCTCCATATTTACAAATAATGAACATTGTACAAATGAAAAATGGGTAAAGGTAGGCAAGAGACTGGTCAGACGAGTTTATTTTTCAGCAACATGTTTACATGGATACAGCCAGGTGATCCTGCAACAATTTGTTCTGCTCCCTTTTATTTCAAGAACTCGGTTCCAAGTGAGCAGTTCAAGAGTTCCAAGGCTTTAAATCTATTTATCTTTATTGAGATTTTTGGATCGATTGTAATATTTCCAAGGTTGCACAAACATTTTAAAGTGCAGAAAGTGCAAACCCTGAGATTATGTTTTAATCAATTGTGATAGAGCCCTGATTAGCCTGAATGCTGATCAGAAATGGCCTCAGCTCCTCTCTCTGAAACTGCTTATATGAATTCAGGTCATGGCCCCACTACGACCAAATACTCATACTCCACAACAGCACATTTACAACCCAATGTGAGCCACTACAGCAACCCAGGAGATTATGAGTAACATTCAGATGTGTTTTTTTAAACTCCATTGTCAATTTAGAGGCAACTGTGATGTGATTCTGGACTTCATTATAGTGAAAGGTGCTTCTAATATTCATTAAAAAAAAAACAAACAAACAAACAAAAAAAAACCCAGAATTTGATAAGATTAATTAGTTAAAGACAGAATTTATTGGTTGGCTGTTGAATTACATTGGATTGCAGAAGAGTATTTCTGGTATTTCAACAGAACACAAAGTTTCTTGATGTTCTACAGCTTTGTGAGAACATCAACACCTGCTCTATCAAGCCCCTCCAATAAGCAGCTTATTTAACTTATATTAAAAGAAGTGATCTCTCTGTCTGTCTCAGCACCCTGTCCCCCTCATTTGGCTGCTCCACCACAAACCCCAAACTCTGCATGCCCCATCCTGGTGCCACCTCCGCCCATTCCCTTTCAGTCATCTGGCTGCTTTCTGACCCTTGCAGGGTAGTAGTTACTGTCACCACAGCAGAATGAATGGGGTTGTCTCTATGCATTTGCTCTGAACGAACAGAACCAGAACTGACACTGTGAGGCCTATTAAGGAAACCAGCAAATTCCTTTACTTCTTTTGTCTTCACTGCTTCAGTAAACTGACTCAGATGCAGAGTTTCACCGTCCTCAATTCCAGAATCAAAATCAGACTCAACAAGTAAATCATCGACAGAGATTGAGTCTTGGAGGCCAGCTGGGTGAACAGACTGGTCTGATTCTAACTCTCTGATCTGTAGACTGTGAAGCATATCATAATCTCCATCTGCTCCTTTACTGTAAACAGAATCACTTGCTTGCCCTGGTATCCTGTCAGACTGTGTGTCCACTGATTTATTAACAGAAATGAAGGGCTCTGACCTCAAAAGTGTGTCTAGATTATCAGACTGAGGCCTGCTCTTTTCTAACTTTCTGACATCAAGAAAACCAGGGGGGTAAAAGTCAGACGTACTGGCAGAGGAATGTGTCCCAGCTAATGTCTCAAGTCTACTGTTAAAATGACTCTTGGAGACACTTGAATCCCAAAGAGAACCGGAACTACTGCTACCAGGTGTAGCTCTTACATTATAGGGGGTAAAGCTCTTTGTATTAATAGCAGTAGCATGCATGGTACCATGTCCAGCACTAGTACTACCCAGGTCATGTTTGAGTGCACCGTTAGTGGCACTACAACTCATTTTATCACCATTTGGACAGTGTTTAATGATGGGAATTACAGCAGAGGAAATATCTTCAGTAGAGCCAACGTAACTTGAATTATCATAATCAATACCAACAATGAAATTTGTTGTAGTAATAGTGGTGGTAGCAGAACCATCTCTTGAAGCATCAGTACTACTGTTGTCACTGGATAAACTACTCACGGAACCATTACTGGTACTAGGTAACTCCTCCCTGACACCAACCGTCTCACTTTCCCCTGGTCTCGTCTGGTCAGACAACATGATGCCATCTGTTGTGAATTCTTTCAGCTGGCTGACTGCCTTTTCCACAGCCACCTCTTCTGTCTCACCCTTATCTTTCTGTCCCTGCTGGTGGACTGCAGTACTGTGCTGCCATTCTTTTTTATCAGCAGGGAGCATGAAGATATCTTTAGGAATGGCCCCTTGTTTTTCCTCCTCATGGCCAATCTCTGTCTCCTGTTGAAAAGTCTGGACCTTTTGAAGGTGCTCATCCATTCTTTCTTCCATGTTCTCTCCTTGATCCGGCCATTCTCTTCCCTCCTCTGCTTGAAAAGATGACAACCTCACCCTTGGTTTTTCCTCACCTTTTTGCCCAATGAGCCAGCCTGGACTGCTAACTGTGTTTCTGATAGCTGAAGAGAAAAGGGATGGCTATTAGAAAAGTCTAATTTAAAGCCGGAGCAGGGTTTTTGTTTTTTTTTTTTAAAAACTCAATGCTTGGATTGGAGTTAATTATGTATTATTTATTACTAAACTATACTGTGAATCTGTCAGTTATCCATCTTAGTTGAATCATGTAATTGTATGCACAATACAGGATAATGCACAACTAATATCAGTGTTATTTTTTTATCATCTATTTTTACCATCATGTGATTACTTTTCCTCAGGTACCAGCTGGTGTATTGTGATTTAGAGTAATTTGTTCAGACATTCTCAAAACTTACAGTCCTGTATGTCAGTGCATATGGATTCACAGCAGGAGCACACTGGGTTCAGGGCCTCCAGCTCCTCCCACCTACACACGAAAGATCAAAGCAGTCCTTCGTGACTGCCAAAAACTAAACAAATATTACTAAAGGCAATTAAGGTTGAGACCAACTGCTTCCAATAGATCCTGACTGCATTGTGACCTACATGAGTGAATTTTATGATTTTTTTTCGGACAGAAAACAAACTCACACCTCAGACTTTGCATTCACATTGTCACAAGGCCACCAAAGCATCTACCCAAAATTATTGCCACCCATGGTTGTGCTAATGCACCAGATTTGCCCTTTTAAAATGGAAATATAAATGAGAAATAGTGTTCATTCAATTTTTTTCAAATTTTTATTCCTTCCATCTCATTCTATCATTTTATTTTCATCCTCATTCTGTATGGTATTCTACATTGACGTACCAACCGTGTTTTACTTGTAAAGAAGCTTATTTAGTAACACTGATTGCTCACCTGCCAGCAGCCATGTTGTAGTTGCAGGACTTTGAGATGCGGGTAGGGGTGAGACCAACTGACATTGAACAGTGGAGGTACAGAACCTACACAAACATGAGAGTGAGAGTGTCCATACACACACACACACACACACACACACACACACACACACACACACACACCAGGTAAAAAGTTATAATACACTGTTAGCACAGAAGTCTGGAAGCTATTCAATACAGAATTTAATAAAATCATACAAATACATTTCTAGCATGATTGTTAAAATGAGAATTGAATAAACAGTGAAAAAAATTAAATGTCTGAGTGTAATTACACAAGCAATGAAGTAGACCGCTCACTGTAGAAAGTGGTTTATAAAATAATTATGTTCACTTCTCAATTCCTCCGTGCTTTACACACACCTGATTAGCTAAATGAGGTTTTGGTAGGGTAGAGATGACATTAAGAAAATACAAAAAAACCCCAAAAAATGTTACAAAGCAGAAAGGATGCTGGATACTGATTATTACTTACTGCTTCAGTGTGTTCAGAAATACAAAGTATTACAGACCTGCCATGCATAGATCTAATTACAAAACTATGACTGGACAACTGGAGGCTTTTGCTCGGTTAGCAAAGCTGTGGTTAAAGTTTAGGACAGATTTATATCCGTCTCATCTGGAACAAAATCCCATGGTCTGTTAAACCCAAGCTGTGCTCCTCAGAAGCTGATGTTTAGTCTAAACCAGCTTCTGTATCCTTTAGTATAAATTACGTGGGACTAGAGGTCACAGTATCTGAGATTTGACTTGCACTGATCAGCCAGTGACTGGTTTAAAAAGGGTTTGTAAGTCAGATTACACTGTTACAAAAGTGCCAATGAATCAAATGTCGAAAAATACATCCAAATTTGTGTAACCTTAAAATAACCAAAGCATTCAAATACAAATTCTTTAAAAGCCCTGGGGCATGGTCACAATACAGCTCTGCTTTACAAATACACCAATGGTGGTCCATAAGTATTTGGACAGTAACATTTTTTATAATTTTGCCTCTGTACACCACCACCATGGATTTTAAAGTTTCTTCAAGATGTGATTGAAGTGTAGACTTTCAGCCTTAATTCAAGGGGTTTAACATGAATATTACATTAATTGCTGTTTAATTACAGCCATTTTATACATAGTCCCTCAATTTGAAAGGTTCAAAAGTAATTTGACAAAACAAAATAATAATTGTAAGGATTACTTAATACTTGGACTAAAATCCTTTGCATCAGTGTCTAGTTTCACTTGAGATGTTTCACCAGGCCTATACGGCAGCCACCTTCAGTTGCTGCTATTTTGTGGGTCTTTCCACCACCCTGATTTTTCTCTTCAGGAAGTGAAAAGCATGCTCAGTTGGATTGAGGTCAAATAACAGATTTGGCCAATGGAAGAATATTAAAATATTTTGACCTTACTTGAGAGACTTCTCTGAAGAGAAAGGCATCCACAGAGAACTTTAGCACACTACCCCCTCCAGACAGAAACCTGGAGCTGCTGCCCTCCCTCCTGCTGTCTGTCATACAGCTGCAATCAAGAAGCAGAGCACAAACTCTCAGGACATGTAAAGTGCCAAACCAATTCTCTAAGAAATTTGTATGACTGTGTTCTTGCTAGAGACACACCCGTAGTTAGTAATAATATCCACTTTGGGCTTGCTGTTCAGGTCTCTGGAAATAGTGGCATAGCATGAGTCCAGATAAAGCCTCTCTTCAGCCAACAGAGCCCCTGTCTGGGCCACAAAATACACTGGCTCCCCTAAGAAGAACCAGTGGTCTGAAGGGACGGGCTCCCACTGAGCTATTAAAACACAAACATATACACACACACTGTACATTAACAACCTATATTGCATGATTCTGCAGTGCAACAGCCTAGATTTATTTTTTCATATTTTCAGATGTTAACTTACTTGGTACATTTATTATTAGTATTAGACTGGCTAAATAGATATATTCACTGAAGACTCAGCACTGTTCACATTAGAGCAATGCAAGTCATTGCAGAGAAACAAAAAACAAAAACTTGGATGTCCATTTTGAAGCTGAACTTTAAACATTAGTTTTGGCTGAAAAGATGTGATGCCAATTTTAAGATAATTATTTTGGATATTCACTCCTGAAAATTTTATCTTGCAATAAAGATAGTGTAACTGAAGCCTTTCTTAGACACTGTAGGCATGTTACCATTGCAGACGCTGAGGCTGAAGCTGAGTTTACTCCTGATGTTCTTCATAAAGGTTGTGTGCTGAACTTGAGGTCTGAAGCCAACTTTGTATGAGTAATGAAACCTGAGATGGATAAAGGATATTCACGTGACAGAAATTAAACCTGAATCAGATGAGACACCTGAAACAACTTCCATCTCTGATGACAGCTGGATTAGCTGTCAAGCTGGCATTCACAACTCTGCACAAACTTTTGGTGGTTTGGAGTTTCTATTTTCACATACAATCAGCAAGCATTTTATTTGGAACACCACATTAATAATGGGTAGCTCCCCCCTTCTCTCTAAAAACAGCCTTATTTCTTTGTGCCCTGGATTCCACAAAATGTCTGAAACGTTCTTTTGAGATTCTGCAGAAATGATGTTTACATTATTTCGTCACATCATTTCTGCAGATTTGTCAGCATCAAACTCTTGCTGCCAATCTCCTGTTTTAATACCTAAAGGGTGTTCTACTGGATTCACACCCAGTTACTGGGGAGGCCACTGAAGTTCAATGAACTCATTGTCAGTGAAATTACATAAATCTCTCTGTTTCTACCTGATGTATTTGATGGATTTCCAGCATCATTCATGACTGAATAGCATTGGTGGAAAAGAATGATTTTCAGTTCAAGGAAAGATAAAATAATGAAACTGGCTTGCACCCATGCAGCACCAGCTGTTTCTCTTCAGTCCTCAGTAGCTACAGTTAGTCTCTTAGAAAAATGTAGGAACCCATTAAAAGTCTTCCGCATGAATCCTCTCTTCACACTCCTCTAGAGACTGTTGTCCTAACACAGATTTAAGCTACAGTCTAAATGGCAGAGCTCTGCCAAATTCTAAGTCACAGATTGCTCCTGAAAGCCCTGAAAGACAGTGGATGGGTAAGGACAGAGAACCTTTTTAATGAGAGTAAATTGGAGGTTTTCTTAATTACCTGTTGTAATGACAGTGGATGGGAAAGTTAAGTGGTAGAACTCTGATGACATATCCTTGAGGAGGTGGAGTGTAACACAGTGAATAAGTATACACCAGTCGGCCATCAACAACCTGTCAGACAGGAGTAAGATTTAAAATTAAATAATTTTCAAGAAAATCTAAATTAAAACTACTCGAAACAAGCTAGATTTCAGTATCCCAAGTCCGAGCTTTTCTTGCCTGGAAAATAAAAGAATGCATCGGCCTCATCCTTTGATGATTAAACCAAAAGCGATTTATAAAATTTGATGAAAATACAGTAGATAAGCCTCATGTTAAAATCAGCAGGTGTGATATACACCAATCAGCCACAACATTAAAACAAGTGTCTGGTTTTAATGTTGTGGTTTTAATCACCTGAGTTCATGCTATTCCACCAATCAGCAGTTGGTAACAAATGTTAACCAGTGGCCTTATTCTATATCCAGCCCTGCTTTCATATCAGTTAAAGTGACTGAAATTAATGAAAGAAAAAAAAAAATGTATAAATCATGTACAAATGCAATTATAATTTGTCAGTGGTATTCTCCGATAGTAGTATCCTAAGATCTTTGAATTTTCATAAATCTGCAATGATTATTAGCACTGTACAATGAAAGAAGTTTCAAGGAATTCAAGATATATTTAGCAAGTGCTGTGGAATTCACTTTTTCATGCAGCATCAACTAAGTTCTAGATGTGACAGAAATATATCAATACACAGAATCAAAATTTGGTTGCAAGAATGGGAAAATTTGTGGAGATACTCTTTTTTCTAAATCAAAAGATTGTTTGTTCAGTAAAAATGGTAAGTAAATAAATGATTTGATATTTGTAAAATTTAAAAAAAATTTGCATAACATATTTACATGCACGCATGTTTCAAATTAACCATGTTAAGTTGCTTTGATGCTCGGCACAAATTTCAACCAAGTCGTGTCGAAAAAACGGGATTGGTGAGGCTTAACTCCAAGAGTCAAACTTCAAAAATTCATGACTATAAAAATTATTTGGGGTAGAGTTATAAGATTCTTGCAGGCTCCCCTGAATTTAACAGGAGTCATCAAAATCCATATTCAACTATATTTAGCCATCCATTTCAAAAGGACAATTCCATTTGTTTCAGTTTGGTTTCACCTTAAATGTGGCCATCGTGCCTGCAGGTCATGATAACGTGAACCCACCAGTCATTTAAGTCTCTGTCCGCCTGGCTGGACAGAGCTAGAGGCGAGCTAGTGAGGGGACGCGTGGCTTTGTGATAATCTGATGTTCGGTGCTTTCCAGACCTGAGACTCTCCGCCGCACTCCGTCAGCCTGTAGTGGAAGTACAGGAAGCGCCGGCTGACCCTGCTGGCTCCGCACGGGCCCAGTCGGAACAGGGACGGGACGGGCCATGCGCGCAGCTCAAAGCGGTCCACGCGCACGGAGATTCGATCGTGCCCGCACCAGACCCGCACGGCGCGTGCAGCCGTCCCCTGGACGCTGCGGTGTCGCCCTGCTGACGGGAAGAGCAACGCAGCCAGTCCGGTGGGAAGCGGACTCTTCTGTGCGACGGGCCGCAAAAGCTCCGGGGCCACGAGTGTTCCCGGTGCGTCCTGGAACATGGGCGGCTGGTAAAACGAGGGGCGCGAGCTTCCGACCTGATTTGTCGGTACCCAATTTACCATTTCCGACCATGACGCGCGCTGAAATGAACGTCCCACGGTAGAAGGAAACAATGTCCAGAGAAGCCAGGCGAACAGCGACATTTTAGCCACAGGAACGACAAGACCCGGGGCTGCAGTCCAAGCGGAGACCAGTGGAAAGTCTGGTCTGATTGCGCGTCTCAGGCTGATTATCACACCTGCGGCCCCGCTGATTGGGCGCTGAGAGTTGACCAAAACAGAACATTTCCTAGAATGTTCTTTATCACCGTCGTTACTGGTTAAATGTCAGTAACTAATACGTTTTGTAATTCATCTTGTGATAGACAGTATCTTGATACACTACACTACTGGGATGATCTTGACAGCATCTACATTTGCTATCTCCCTCATATTTGGTTATTATACATAGGAAACCATATAAGGACCCTGCTTACCCCAAATGGATCCCCATCCATCAATATAAACACTAGTCAGAATTCTGACTAAATACCTTGCGTAAAGGGTACAATTTTCCCTTCATTGATACGCCATGAATATTTGTCTGTTCTAATAGTCATATGTTACTGTTTGTATAGATTTTATTTTACGAATCCTCGCAACCCACTTGCCACCAAACAATTGTTATCAAATTCCCAAAGTCAATGACCTCTAAATAAGATTCTGTTAATCCACGGGTTCCTGTCTGGAATACCTGGACTGAATTTTTCAGCTTCTTTGAAAAATTATGAAAGTTCTTCTTGGCTGCACTGCGTTCTGTAATCATTTTCCCAATAGTACGAGCTAAAATAAACATTTTCACATTAAAACTAAAAGTCGAGGTAGATCATGTGAAAACCAGACTTTTTCCCATCATTCTTTGCAGTAGACGGGGAGCAGCTAAAAAACTTCAATGGCATTATCTCGGAAAGTTATCCCCATGTCAGTGTGATGCCCCAGACTTGGAAGCAAATTAAACAGAAGTCTGTCCTGTTTTAAAACCAGCAATGAAAAAGGGGGAGTTTTATGTGCTGTACTCTGCTTTATGCCTTTCCTTAACATCCCTATGTTTAATTCCATTTTCTTATTATAAAAAAATGTATTTCTGATGAATGGTAAAAGATTCAAGTCTTTGCTGAAAACATTCAGAGCTTAAGCCCCGTAATTCCAACCTTGCTGCTTAGGTCACTCATCCTCATCAACTTATTTACCTGTTCTAAAAAAAAAAAAATACCACGGAAGGTGCAACGTGCTTTTACTGTTGCTCTGATGTTCTGTCCAGGGTAGACATTTGAGCCTATTAATCTTTTGCTTGAGAATGTCAAAGGTATGCTCAATAACCACACAGGCTTCATAGTGTTTCTAATTAAAGCAAATGTGCCAGCAACAAGGTGTCTACTATCTCTGTCTATCTTCATGAACTGTGAAAACAAAGGATGAGTGGAATCTCTAATGATGTGTAACACTGACAAATGTTTGCTTTTTGATTGTCTTCTATTATAAAATTATATGTAGACTTTCATGCCCATGTTACTGTAAAACTACAGAAAGAGAGAAAGAAAGAAAAAGAACAACAATAATGAAGATACCAGTTCACATTACTGATTCTTTCCATGTACATATTATGAATGCATTAAATACAGCATGTATACAACTACTCATATTATGTTGCAGATACCAAATCAAAACTGCTTATCTGGCCTGTGTGGTAGGACTACTGCATCCTCTCCCTGTGGAGGGTTAATATCCTATTGTGGTCTCTGTATTTTATATAGCTGCTAAGCTTAAAAAGTTTTCTACCCTTGAATGTGATAACATGTCTCTAACTCGTCACAAAATTATTTGTGAAGTTGACCTGTTGTGTACTAATCAAAGCTGTTTAACAGTTGGGATTTGGGCAGTCTCACATAGTCATATCTATCTGCACAGCAAGACCCAGCTTAAGGTGCCATTACCTGTACCCTCAGTGCTTCAGCTCACAAATGTTCATAGTAAAACCTTTATTGTTTAATGTGCGTGTTTTGTTTGTGCATCAATGTTGATTTATTCTTATTAGCCATTAGAAACAGATGGTTGAATCATTTAGATATTACTGAAATTAAGACATGAAATTGTGTGTCCCTATTTAATACTGACCGATTAGTGTCTCTGCCTTAATGGATAAGTGAAGAAAAATATCAGCCTCACAAGATGGAAGAGCTAAGTATCTGTCATACTGCAGGGACAAACATCTGTTTTAGTTGGCCATATGAGCAGCAACATGGTTGTGATAACTGGTGTGATTTTCTCTGCCATGTATGATTTTTTAGTGACCTAAATGCCTTTGCATCTTTACTCTGGAAATATAAACAAGATTCATGAGTATGATGAGATGTGATTGGTCCTCTATTAATTGTATGATGTGCAATATTACTCATGAACTCTGATACATGTGATAAAACTATAAGTCTGCTCTCAAAGATTCTCTACCTTGGACATTTGATTACTATAAAATCTCTTCTAAATTTCAGTGTTCATAAACAATATAAAAAAATGTACCGTACAAATACATTCCACACACTCAGGAAAAAAAGCACCATAACAATTGTACATTAGTTAAACTAAATTGATTTGAAGGTACCGTATGACATCATGATACTAAGACATCATTGTCACAACAGAATTATGATGTAGGGGACATGCCTAGGTGCCCTAGGGGTGGCGAATGATGCAATGGGAAAACTGGCATTTACGACACACAGGCTGTGGTCGAATAGTCAAAAAATGATGTCCTTTCCTAAACACTTGTCCCTGACCTTGATGGAAAACGGCATGCGGTCAAGGGGAGAGGTAAAATGATTTAGGAGAAGACAACCGTGGTGCTGAGAGAATCCGACTGCCCCTACATAAAACAGACTGGATGGGTTGTGGATCAGAGTGTCTGGTATTAATAATATTAAAAAAAACAAAAACATTCATAGAATATCTATTTTCTCCTGTGGAAACACATCGTCCCTCACTGATGTCTTTTCCATACTTTGATATGAAACTCTGCTCCTATCTTATTAAGCAAACTTTTTGATGCATCTCTGTGGATCTTGACATAACTGTGGTAACTATCAATATATGCCTGAACGGTAGGTCATTTAAAAGTAAACTGTTGTTTACTAATGTTGGACAGAAATTTAATGGAGCTACTTCTGTTGCTTTTCGGAGTCACTCTCCACCCAAATCATTTTGACTGATTCCTCTCCATGTCAAAGCAAAGGTTCAACAAAGGTGATCTTTACTCTGGTCCTATAAATTTACTAAATTGTCATTAAGTGACAGCTGTGTCCTTCTCATTTCTAGTGGCATTTCTCCCATTTCCACCTGTAATGCTGCTGTTTGGGTTGTTTTAAATGCACCTGTGCATCATTTTAAAGCCTCATGCTGAATATTATCTAATCTTTTGAGAGAGGTGCTTGCTGCTGATCCATACACCACACAACCATAATCTAATATTGATATTAATATTATTTTTTCCAATGTATATGGCCTCCAGAGCAGTTCTGTCTGCCAATTTGCTTCTAATGCAACACCTCATACGGTCCAACATTTTACCACTACTTCCTGAATATGTACAGGCCATGTAATTCTTTCATCAAAACCTAACCCACTTAAAATGTCCCACTTACTCTAATTCTTGATTATATGGTTTTTGTTTTACCTCACTATCAATTGTTTTCTTAGTAAAAAAAAAAAGCAGTCTTTTCCTTATCAACTTAAAATTCAAACCCATTTATATGTTACCTCTTCTACTTTCATAACAGCCCCCTGCATTTTCTTTAAAGTTAATTCCAAATTTCTCCTCCTCTTCCAAACCGCCCCATCGCGTCCTCCGCTTCCGTGAATGCATCGTTCAATATGTTCAATACGATGTAGTATAACGGTGAGTTTAAATGTTGCTGCAGCAAGGAACTGCGGGAGGTCATTATTTGATCCCCTTTCGTAAGGAGTGATCGAGTGTACCCCGTGATGAAGGACATAGGGAAACACTAGCGCACCTTCCCTTGGCATTTAGTGAACTCGATCAGCTTGTCATCGTGTCATGTCGCCACCTCGATTCTTCCGGGTCCGTTTCACTCAGGAACCTTCTTAACCCGAAAAGACGATTCGACCGCGGCCTCGGACCCGGCGATTGAGGGGCTCGTTATTTCTGAGTACCCGCCTCTACCCTGGCTCCGATTGGCTTACCCGCCCTAGTTCTAACCAACCATCGCCTGTCGTGCCTGTACTCGACCAGATCACTAAAAGAAGGCAACAAGTAAAGGGGAAGGGCGGATCTGCGCAGACCTGGGGTGGGAAAAAAGGAACGCTCGTCGAGCTCGACCGATTTCCGGTCCAGGTCGGGGCTCGGCGGCCGTAGCTATTACAATACAGGCGCACTGAGATACAAGCGGGGCTGGCCTTGGTTCTGAAACGCGGCCCACGTGACAGCAGCGGCGCACGCCCGCCAGCGTCGACGCCGATGCCGGGGCCGACTCCGACTCCGACACCGGGCGGTACACCGGGCGGCGCTCCGAGCGGCACACCGGGCGGCACACCGGGCGGCGCTCCGAGCCACACGGCTCAGTGAGGCGACAAAGGCGCAACGCGGCCCCTGCTGTTTTCACGTGACTCGTCGTTTGCGGGTTTGTCGGAAAGTGCGGGGGGCTGCGCGTGCCATTCGCTCAAGTTGTGGGTATCTCGGGACGTGGGCCCGCGATCCGCCGGAGGTGGGTGACGCTGACGGTTGTCTGATATGTGCTCGGTGTGATGTCCGCTCGTTGTTAGTGATGTACGCAGAGAAATGTCGGCTGCCGTCCGCACTCTGTCACGGCGCGTACTGACAGAGTCCTGGCGATTTAAATTTCCACGAGCGGCTCCGGTGGAGCTGCTGTAGGCCGGTAATCCTGCTGATTGGACTTTCGTTGTTTTGCATTAGCGTTCCTGAACACGACATGATTCAAATTGTTGGTCGTTTATTCCGCGGTCTTCACTGTCAGCAGTCCTGACACATCTATTACACGTATCAACCAGCAAAGGGTCTTAAGCAGTGCGCTGCACTGAGGCTCGACACCGTAGAAAAAAGGTCCTCCCATCTTAAGCTATGCCTGTAGCACTGTAGGAGCCGCACTTCAGGCATTTCAATGCCTTTGAGTATTTAAAAAATGTATCTTATCATCACAGATTGTTACACACGTGAAAAGTACGATGCAGTCAAAGTCAAAGTTCTGCTGTCCCACATTATCAGCTTCCATCTTGGTGCCCTTGAGCAAGGCTGGGTGTGCAGGCCATTTCCCACTGTGGAGGTGGAGAAGCTCACGAATGTGTAGTAGGCTGGTGCTGGATGAGAGCATTGAGTCCGTACCTCATTACAAGAGAACACAGGCTAACGCAGTATGGTCTATGCAGTTATGCTCCGTATTTAATGGAAGCAATTCTAAATGTCAGATTCAGTGTAATGTACATTGATCAGAGCACTGGAGTTGGTACATTTTTTACCAGAGTTTGTACGAAACGATCTGCGGAAATTCCTTTGTTAAAAATGTATCAAAAATAAGAGCAAGTTCTAAATGTACCAATGTTTAGAGTTTTGCATACAACAGTTTGATTGAAATGAAATTCAATATAAAATTAAAAATGAATCATTCTGGCAGCTAGTTCAGGTTATTTAAATCAGGAGAAAGTGAGACATCTTATTCAACAAAAAAACCTCAGTAAACTCAAGATGTGGTTTGACTTCCATGCTCCAGTTTCCCTTTTCAACGGTTTCCTCAGTTGTGCTTGTGATAGTGTTTCTTCCAAAATGCCTCATATCAAAAATCTCTTATACAGAGCCAGTTAGCCTGAGTTTGTATGAATGTATCATCCTTGATATAACGCTCACAAGACAGAAGATTGATATTTTTTGCAGATGTTATTTTGAAAAATGTACTGCCAAGTGTTTTAATGCCTAAAATTCCTGAAAATGCCAACTGAGAAATGGTTCAGGTATTGTAGTTCTTTTACTGGCCTGAGTATCCTGAATAACCCTTTTTCACATTACAGCTCTGTGCTCATATTTGCATTAACTGTTGTGCATATTTTATTTCTGAAATT
Organism: Istiophorus platypterus; assembly: GCA_016859345.1. NCBI lineage: Eukaryota > Metazoa > Chordata > Actinopteri > Istiophoriformes > Istiophoridae > Istiophorus > Istiophorus platypterus. The sequence continues at coordinate 27,474,618 of CM029126.1, read as the reverse complement.
GTGTCTTTATATCTTTCTATTTTTCAATAACATAACGAGAAAAATGGCATTGAACATTTCTAGACTCTTTCATATTCTGTATTTTATGTCTTGACTCCTCTTTTCCAGGACAGAGCACTGGAATTTCTACACCTGTAGAGAAAACCCAGCAAGATAGTCAAAGGCCAAAGAAAGAGGCATCTTTGATTCATGTGACCTTTAGTTTCTGCTGGGCAAGATGAGTACAGACAGACCCAAACGGAATATCATCAAGAAAAAATATGTAAGTGGGATTTCCTTATTATCTTTGGCAAATACACTTGCTTTTACTTTTTCAAGTTTTTTTTTTTTATATAATAGAACCCCTGAGACAACCACAACAAGGGCTGTACTCAGGATTTTTGACACTAGAAAACTAGAAAAAAACTAGAACTAGAAAACAATACTTTTATGTACAAAGTTAATGTTAAAGCACAAACACATCTCTACAGATTTAACTAAATTTTAATGCTTAAAGTCAGTTTTTAGAACATCAGTTTGGTCTCCCACGGAGAATGCATTGTTTCCGTTTTCCTACTTTGCAGAACTGTTCAAGATGCACAGAGTGTGATTGCTGAAAACACCTGGGGCCAGATGTGTAAATTAAGCATTTCGGACACATAAATTAATATTTATAAATGACGACTGAGGATTGAGAATGTGTGCACCTCCCACATACTGCAGACCAGTGTCTGTGTTTTTCAAGAGCAATCACAGTGTAATGTGGTAAGGAGAGATGAAAAGTACAGTGAGTGTCACAGCCTCCTCCTGCCTGCATTCCACTGTGATCTCTGTCATTGTGTGTGTTTGTATCTCCAGTGCAGCAAATCCTGAAAACTAGACGCCCTCTCCTTAAGGGAATTCATGATATTAAACCCAGTTTTTTCATAGGAACGATGATAGAAGTAGTTGTGTAAGCAATGAAAAACGAAAACTTGTGAGTTCAAAGCCCACAAACTCAAACCTCCTCATACTTGACCCAGTGCTGGAAATTTACTGAAGTTGTCAGACAGTTACAAAGGAGTTTCAGAGACTGTAAGATGATCCAAGAGGCACTTAGTAACCGGTCAGACTGAGGCTATAGGTTTAGTATCAGAGAGATAAGTGTATGCTTGCAGGGAATGACAAATTTGAACCAAGAATACAAATATCAAACCAGATACTGTAGTCAGTTATTTTGTTATTTTTGATTTGTTTTAATGTTTTCTATTCATGTTGACATTTTGCTGGAGTATGACCATCTCAAGAGTTTGATAGAATTCATGTTATTTGAGAAGAAATAATCGTAAACTGGTAGTGTGAGCAAAGCTGACACTGTCTGTCTGTGACCCTGCAGGACATCAGTGATGGGATGCCATGGTGTGAAGAACGTCTGGTCCGCAAAGTTCTCTTCCTCTCCCTCAGGGAATTCAGAGACACACACCGTACCACACACAAACACTCACACATACACACACGCGCACACAACCGCACATCGAGAAATTCACTCTTGCATGCACCACGAAAGGCACAGGCCCTACCAAATACACACACAGAGAAAAACACACGCGCTAGACAGAGTGTCCATGTGTCACAGCAAAGAGTCACAAACAGACCACCACCAAAAACACATGCACAGAAAAACACACACAGTCCACAAAATGTCCACCTTTCAAAACACATACACCGTCATGAACACAACAACAAAGGGCAAAAACCTAACCTGTCTCAGGACTCACACACACCAGAGACTAAATGTATCTGCACACTACAGAACATGCACACTCATTCAAAATTAAGTACAGGGAAAATTACAGCCAATATACAACCTACCAACATACAAGAAAATACAAACACCTTCCATAGGAACCCTGTATCCACCAGGACGCTACGCTCACATTCAACACAAAATACCCTTTCACTGCCAAACTCAAAATATACAGAAAATGAAAAACACACACACAGTACACAGCCCAAACACTCAGTGAAAAACACCTCCATATCTGAAAACACACACACATTGCTGAGCACTCCTGTCCCGGCCAGGACTCTGAGATCGCACAATCCCACCAGCCTCAATGGTCAGTACCATCAGTGCTCTTCTTCTTTCTTCACTCTCCGCCTTAGTCACAGATGTGGTTCAGTAGTACTGCCGCTACTTTGGAAGTTCCTTTTAAAGATAATTCCAGTTTGTTGCCCAGAAATATTTTCGAAGTTTTGTTCCCCAGTAATATTAACATTTTTCTCAATTACTTCATTGTTGAGATCTGAGAACGGATGGGTCAAAAAACACAAGCGGTTTGACCGTCGGGCAGGTTGGAAACAAGATTGAAACCACATTATTGAAACCTCATTGCACAGGAAAACTGTATATACAACTACATTAGGTAAGTCAAAGCTAGAAGTGTATCTCCAAGCTGTGATGGAGCTTTACAACATTCAGATTTTTCATTTTACCAGTCACCTTCGTGTTATAATAAGTTTGTTTCCACCCTGCCTACTTGTCATACTGCCTGTGTTTGATAGACTTCCACTGTAGAAAAAATACCTTTTTGGTTTAGTTGAAGTGTCTATGAAAGGAAGCTCTAATTTTGGTTCTTTTGTTTTTTCATGTCTCTTTATTAATATTGTCCGCAATACAAACTAGTTCTATTATGTCATCTGCTGATTTTTTTTTTTTTTTTGTTAATGTTGCTTTGACTAATATGATACTATAGATGTGTGGTGAAAACTGCTTCATTTCAAGCTATAACTGTTCTCTTAAGGCTCTCTGGTAAATGGCATCAGCCGGTGGAGCTGGCCTTTACAGACACGGCCTCATCAGCGTCGCCCTGCCAGCATGCATCAGGACAAAGATGACCCTGCAAGCAAGAGGTCAGCTGTGTGTCTTTGCATGTGCGTTTGCATATCCATGCCTGTGGTCATGACTGGCCTATAAGAGCTGGAGAAAATGTGTACAGTGCTCCAGAGGTCTCCCTAAGGCTGATCTACATTAAAAAGTGCCATTAATCATAGGCTTGTGTTTATATGGGCTCAGTTTGACTGGTGTGCAAGTGTTCAGTGAAGCATGGACATTATTATACCAGTTGTGTCCAGTGTTTTGAAGTGTCCTGGTTATGTGTTTGTGCATGTGAGTATCATATTCTGGCTTTGAGGTGCACAGAGTACTGTCTCGACTTACAGAAACCAGGATACTATGGCATTAAAACACTGATTCTTGTCTGTCATTACAGTGATTTAGACAGATACTTCTTCTGCTTGAATTACACCAGTAGGATGAGTATTACACGTCCACATGCCAAAAAATGTGCAAGTTTGACTTTTGTAATTTAGAGGATAAATTTAATTGATCAGATGACAAAGGCGTATCAAGCATAGTCATAAATGCTCCAGTAAATGAACTAAAGTGGATCCATCCCATCTGCTGCGGTTATTAAATTAGGGCAGGATGGACAGGTAGCAGCTTAGAGTTGAGTGTTCAGATCTGATGTGGGCAGGTGTGACTCTGGAGATATCCACCAAAGCCTTGAGAAATACATTTTGTGCTTGCATTTGCAGTAAGAGGCTGTTATTGCACTTCATTTTTTTTAGTTCCCTGTCTCACATTTGGAACACAACTGCTAACAGTCAGTACAGATGTCTACACTGACTGGTAATAACTTACACATCAGTATACACATATCAAGTTCACTGTAAGTTCACTGTAACACTGTAACTGACCAGATTCAGATTCACACAGACACGCTGGGCCAATGTGCTGCCTTCATTATTCGTTTGGTGTGGAAAAGTCAGGGATTTTATGCAAACATAGGCAATCTGCATTATGCATTGTGTAGCCTGATCTGCTCAAACTGAACCTCATCTGTGAGACCACAACCACATTATAAGTGGTCTTTTTTGTATGTGGGAAAATGCCATACTAGCACAGGTGCAAAAAAATAAGATACTGTGTGTGTGTGTGTGTGTGTGTGTGTGTGTGTGTGTGTGTGCGTGCTTATGCCTGCGTGCGAACACTTGTATATGCATGTGCAGACCAAGGCTCCATGCACAGAGGAAGTTTGCCCAGTCCCCTCCCAGCTCTCCGGGACCATCGCTGTTGACATCAGCACGGAGTAACCACAGCCACAACCTGGCTGTAGTCACCTGTCTGACCAGACGTCGACCAAAGACTGAGGATTTCTTGTCTTTTCTCTGTTTGAGAGGTAAGATATAAGCTCAGTCTCTATCTATACATAAGAGTGTTGATTTTCTCAGTAATTTTTAGATTTAGTCTTAGTCCTGAGATCCAAAAGCCATGTTATTTTTAGTTGTATTTAGTCAGTGTCATCTTTTTATTTTTAGTTGACTAGTGTAGTTTAAGTCAATAAATCATGTATCATTTTAGTCTTTTTTTTTCTTTTTCTTTTTTAGTCAGTTCAAGATTAGTTGACAAAAGTTTTGATTCTAGTTTTAGTCCGGACCAAGAATGAGAATTTTAGTCAAACTTTAGCAAATGCTTGCAAATAGGATTGTATCCATTTAATTTAAGGCTAAAAGAAAAAAACAGTAATAAGCCAAAAAATGAAAGGGTAGTATGATTAAAAAGAGAGAGATTGTCTGGTCTGATGTTATTCATTGAAGCAATACATCAAGGCATGAAAAACAATAAAACAATGAAGTCTGGAAAGATTTAACAACAAGTGACTCATTTCTATGATCTTAACTCTCTGATTGATAACTCAAAGCCTGAGTTTCCAGAAGAAAAGTTAACCCTTCATTATCAAAATGAATACTGTACAGCCCTGCAATAAATCCAACCCTTGTAGTCTTCAGTTTTGTCAGGACTGTGCCAGAAAGGTTTTGTAGGCCTTAGTGATCATGTTGCACTAGACTATCAATCTAGTTTTTCTGTGGTACACCTTAAGGTGTCTCTTGAGGTGTGTGGTTTTCTTCCCAGTGGTTTTGTAGCCACAGAGCTTCTCTCTCGACAATCCTAACCACTCACGTTTTCTCTCATGGCTGCAGAGTCACTGGGCACAGGAAGAGAAATGAGCAGTGCGGCCATTTGAAGGACATTTGGAGAATGTCATTGTTTGAGCAAACTTTATTTTCACCTCCTGGTTTTTTTTCAACAAAAATGAGGAAAATTTGCATTTTAGGTTTTATTTAACTGTTTTAGTCGCCTCCTTTTTGTCATTGATACAATGATTGAGATTTATTCTCAGTTATTGTTCAATGACTTCAGTTTTCTCCTTTCAACATGTTTGCTTCGTAATGAAAAAATGTTGACGAGTATATTTTTTTTCCCAATTTTTATCAACAAAGTTAACAATAACAGGTAGTTGTGTAAACTGAGCTTGTCACTGGACAGGGTGCAGAATCAATGAGCTCAATTTATACTATTATATACTGTACTACTGTGCATACAGGAACTGTTCAAATAATGCTAAAGACTGACCAATGAACAACTGTTTTTTATTATTTATCTCCTATCTCTGTATAGTCGGAGATACTTTTTTAACTGTTTGAAGCAGTTGGTCAGCTTGAGTGCCATTTGGTGTATTTGAAAGCTCAGTCAAGAAGGGTTTTGCTACAAACTGGGTTTTATAAAAAAAAGAATGCTAGTGAGTTTTGTTATTGCCTTTTACTGTCTCAAGGCAACACCAATGAATCAAGAAAAAGAACAACCCACTGAGCTGCATTGCAGTCCCACAGGTCTTTGTGGTAGCCAGGGGGATGAGCTAGTGGCCCTAATAAGGAATTGGAGGGACTTCAGTGAGTGTAGTGTTAATATACTCTGGATCTCATCACTACCATCAACAGCTTTCAGACAGTTGGGATGAAAAGGATGGAATGTTTCTGCAGCCCAGACATTGAACTGTTAGCTGTGAGGCTACATCCATATTACACTCCCAGGGAATTCTCACTTGCTATGTTGGTTAGTGAAATTGTAACAAAGCAATTTCCCTGCAGGTATCAATAACTTTTTGATTTGGATTCTGATTTATTGAGTGCTATTGCCTGGAAAAAGCTCATTAGGTAAAACAGGACTGAAACTCTGATTTTTGGTTGCAGTGGAAAGTAGTGAGGTGTCATCCCTCTCCAAAGCATAACAGTGGTGCAAAATGTCTAGGGGTCATGTATACTGTATAGTACATATCTATAAAAAGGGAACATGGTTAAGGTCAACCTGGACTTCATCAAAGAGCATCATCCATTAAAACTGCCATATGTTTGCTCTCATGGGTAACATTGGTCCATCAACTAAACACACACACACCACACCTACATCTGCACAATAATGAACACACTGAAAGGCACAGACACCTGTACCTGTAGTTTTATCTTTGCGAGGACAGTCATTGACATAATGCATTGCTTAGCCTGTTACTCTAACCTCAACTATCACAACTAAATGCCTTGCCCCAACCCTTACCCTAACCCTAGCCTAAACCTGATTCTAAGGTGAAACCCTAAAACAAAGTCTTAACCCACAACCACAGTGTCCTCACTCCATAAGTTCTATAACTGTTCCTCAAAAAGATAGAAGTACAAGTACACACATATGCAGGCCTGCACATGTGAGCACACAGACATCAAATTCAATAAAAGCATTCTCTCTTTCACTTCAGGTTCAGCAGCATTGCCCAGAAACATGGCCTTCTTAGCAAATGGACGAGAGAGGGAGCCAGCTGACACTCAGCATCTTACTTCCTGTCTTTCAACCAATCACAGGACTGCAGCTGATGGGAAGAACATGAGCATAATCAGTAGAACAACAGGTACTCATCCACCGACCTGTCTGTGTATCTGTAAGGAGCTGAATCTGGGGCCTCACATTTTTGTCTTTTCTTAAATCAATACCCATCTGTCAGTTCTTGTACATCTGTATGTGTCTTGCTGTCCCACAGTGCAACGGGACTCTAGGTGTTTGAGAGGGAAGCCTGGAGGCTCTGCAGCAGTCAGCTCTTTCTGCCCTCTAACTGCCCGAGCACAAAGCAGGAGAGAGAGAGGGAGGAGAGAGGAGGAACAGCAGAGGAGGAGGAGAGAGAGCATGGTGGAGGAGAGGAGAGAGGGAGCTGAGAGACACCTCCTGAGACCTCGTCATCTCTCCCTACAGGTCAGGAGGACTAACAAGGTGTGATCATCTTTCTAAATGCTTCTCTGCCTGAAAGCTGTCTGGTTCTATCATCAGTATTATGAAAACTGAATTTAACATTTATACATGCACACAGTTGATTGTTGGGCTGTACTGTCCTTATCTTGTTGACTAAAAATTTAAGACTGCTGAGCATCAACAGTTAAAGCTAAAAAGGGCACAGTGATAAATAAATTTTTATATATATATGTGTGTATATATATATATATATATCTATATATATACATATATAGATATATATATATATATATATATATATATATATATATATATAGATATATACACATATATGTATATATAGATATATATATATATCTATATATACATATATGTATATATAGATATATAAATATATATGTATGTATATATATGTGTGTATATATATATATATGTATATATATATGTCTATATATATATATTTGTGTGTATATATATATGTGTGTATATATATATATGTGTATATATATATATGTGTATGTGTATACATATATATATGTATCTATATATATATATTTATATATATATATATGTATGTCTATATATATATATATATATATATATATATATATATATATATATATATATATATATATATATATATATATATATATATATATATATATATATATATATACATATATATACATACATATATATATACATATATATATATATATATATAGCCCGGTAAAATAAGTATCGAAAACATCAACATTTTTTTCTCAGTAAATATATTTCTGATGGGGCTTTTGTAATGAAATTTTCACCAAATGTCAGCAACAACTCCTGCAATCCACACATGCAAAGAAATCAAACCATAGATGTCCATAAATTAAGTTATGTGTAATAATGTGAATGACAAAAGGAAAGTATTGGAAGAGCAAAAAGGCCTGGAAAGCCTAGACGACAGCTGAAATCTATCAGTAATTAGAAAGCAATCCTGCCCCTTGTCAGTGCAAATCAGTATCAGCTGGTTCAGTCCCAACTGACGGCCTATAAAAAGATGTCTCAATAACAAGGTATCAACCAAGAAACATCTCATGATGGGTAAAAGCACAGAGCTCTTGCAAGACCTTCGCAACCTTATTGTTGCAAAATATACTGATGGCGTTGGTTACAGAAGGATGTCTAAACTTTGGAATGTTCCAGTGAGCACTGTTGGACCCATAATCCGGAAGTGGAAAAAACATCATTTCACCATAAACCGGCCACGACCAGGTGTGCTCACAAGATCTCTGATAGAGGAGTGGAAAGAATTATCAGAAGAGTTGTCCAGAAGTGCCAAGGACGACTAGTGGAGCGCTTCAGAAAGACCTGGAATTAGCAGGTACAGTTGTTTCAAAGAAAACATAAGTGATGCACTCAACCGCCATGGCCTGTAGGCATGCACATCACACAAGACTCCATTGCTAAAGAAAAAGCATGTTGAAGCTCATTTAAAGTTTGCTGCACGACATTTGGACAAGCCTGTGAAGTACTGGGAGAATATAGTCTGGTCAGATGAGACAAAAACAAAACTCTTTGGTTGCCATAATACACATCACCCCAAAAACACCATACCAACAGTGAAGTTTGGAGAAGGGAACATCATGGTGTGGGGCTGTTTTTCAGCAGACGGTACCGGCATTCTTCATATAATTGAAGGAAGGATGAATGGGAAAATGTACCAAGACATTCTTGATAAAAATCTGCTGCCATCTACGAGGAGGCTGAAGATGAAACAAGGGTGGACATTTCAGCAAGACAATGATCCCAAACACAGCCAAGGAAACTCTCAATTGGTTTCAGAGAAAGAAAATAAAGCTGCTGGAATGGCCCAGCCAATCACCTGACTTGAATCCAATTGAAATTCTATGGAAAGAACTAAAGATCAGAGTTCATAGAAGGGGCCCACAGAACCTTCAAGATTTGAAGAATGTTTGTGTGGAAGAATTGGGCAAAATCTCACCTGAGCAATGCTTGCAACTAGTTTCCCCATACAGGAGGCATCTTGAAGCTGTCATTACAAACAAAAGGCTTTTGTACTAAGTATTAAATTAATTTCAGTAAGCGTGTTCAATACTTTTCCCTGTGTCATTCCATTTTATTACACATAACTTAATTTCTGAACTTATTTGTTTTGGTTTCTTTGTATGTATTACTTGGGTTGTTATCAACATCTGGTGACAATTTCATGTCAATAGCACCATTAGAAATATATTTACTGAGAAAAATGGATATGTGTTCAATACTTATTTTACCGTGTGTGTGTGTGTGTGTGTGTGTGTGTACCAGTTGATTTAATAGTGTCCTTCATAACTGTGATCACTTGAACAGCTGTTTCAGAGGAATGAGACCACTGATGTGACTTTCTGAAGGTGTACGTATTAATCGCCACACCCTCCAATCTATATTCACTGTCAGCAAGACCTTTTCGTCTATGAATTTCTGCACACACATGAACAAAAGCAGGTTGCTTGGAAACGCCCAGTCAGTTTTCCCAAGAATATTGTTTTGCACTGGTTGTTGTGGGTAAGTGATTGAAATAGGGTCCCGTTTATTGTTTGGTCAGATGATGCTTTTTTTCTGCTGTTGATTGTATAAGAATCATTAGGAAACCTTATCTCTGTAGCTTCTTAAAGCATTTTGCCCCCCTTTTTCTGTGCATATAGGCGTATTAATTTATTTATTGTTGGTAATTTATTTATTTATTGATGAATTATGAGATTTTTTTTTTCTGGTTATTTCTAGTAAGGGTATATGTCTTTTCCTTGCACATTTCTATGTTTTTTGGTTCGTTAGCCTCCAAAACCTGTTAATCAGTGGTGAAAAAACACCAAAAAAAAAAAAAGTTATCGTGGATATAGAAAATGTTTTTTTCCATCTGACCACTTTGGAAATCAGATGTGTTTATAGTTGTTTTGAACAGCCATACTTGAAGGTAGGAAATAACAAGTAAATAGCTGGCCATCATAGAGAGAAGACATCGTATCCTTTAAATATTGAGATAAAGCATACATATTCAGTCTCCCCTTTAAGACATTCATGATGATGCACTGGGTTGGTCACATGAAAAGTGACAGAAATAGTTAGAGAACTAGAGAGATCTTCAAATCCCTTTCTCACCTCCACACAGCTGACCAATCATGAGGATATTTCAGGTTGCTGGTTTTATTATCCCCTACCCACTACATTCCTTTTTACTCTGAAATGAATCTTATTATAGGAGCTAAATATGTTCTTACTGGGTGTGTAAAGAAACGGTAGATCATTCGTTTTCATGCTTATAGCCATTTGCTGCTAATATAGTCATCCCCAGGCATGATATGTTTCTGTTGCAGGTTGCCATGGTGACTGAACTTGCTCAACAAAGAACCTCCTGTGTCAGGTCAGTCCCTCCCTTAAAGTCTAGCATGGGGGTTGGCAGCAGACGATCCCCCAGGCCCTGCACAAGGCCTAGCAATACCTGTAAACCAAGGGGCCATCCCCAAAGCCGACCCCCGGAAACCAACAACACACACCTCTCCCGGAACAGCAACCACCAGCTGCCTTGCAAACAGCACCTGACTCTACACCACCGAACAGTCTCAAACTACTATTGCAATCCCAAGACCTTCAGTGGTCTCCAGAACTCAGGAAGAAATTCAAGTAGGACTCAAGCTCAAACACCATTGACTAAAGGCTCAGTCATCAGACAGCTAAGCCAGAACTCTGGGGTCCTGAGGTTGTCCAGAAGGAGGAGAGGCCTCCCACCAGACACCACCCCTGCTCCTCTGAATGGTGTTCCATTAGACAACTCATCAAAGAAGCGCAGAACATTGGAGTACAAAAATGGTAATGTCTCCCTGGAGAGTCACTGCCCTGTTGGTGAGATCCTAGAGAAGGAGTTCACTGGTGATAAAGATGTTACACAGAAGTACGTGAGCCATATGGGTAAAGCCAATGGCAGCCATGACAAAGAAATTAGACAACACAGATGTGACCATGTTGGAGAGATGAGGTTTCAGAGGGGCAGTTGTATTAGTGAAGACATGCAGGGCAAGGTAAATATTGGAAAGTTGAGTTTGGAGAGCGTCACAGTTCTGGGGCCCTCTCAAGAAACAGTCACCTTTACCAACGTCATTACAAATTATGACCTCAGTCCTGTCAGTGAGGACATATGCAGACATGTGAGAGAAAAAAGGCTCCAGAGAAATCAGCCTACTTCATCCACAATCCCTAAGCCAATTACCAGGACTACTGATTCTAGGACTGTTGCCAGAGCTGCTACTGCTAGATCTACTCTAACAAAAGCTGCTATCAACTCAGTGACATCTACATATGTACACGCTGACCCACCAGGCAGTTATTCTAACAAGCACACTGCTAAGGGAAATAACAAAGGTGCTGGCAAGGACATTATCAGGTGTACTTCACCAGACAGCAGTTTCTCTAGCCAATATTCAAAAGGTGCTGCAAAAGACTCATCCATTTGTACCACAGAGGACTCAACTAAGGATAGTGCAACTGTCAGTAGCTATTCTAGCACTTCCAAGGGCTCTACAAAGGGCCTTACCCACACCAAGTCTACTACCTCAGCTACTAAGACCAGGACCAGCCCTAGAATCCATTTGAGGCGCTAATTAACACATGGGCTACATGTGAAATGGTTACAGATTCACTTTTAGTTATATTGAGAACTGACATTATTAACTATTAGAGGAATATTTTAAACCAAATTGGATTCCGTTGATCATATTCAGCATGATGATGGTTGTTGGCTGGTTGGATAGTGATGTAGTGACTATGGCTTGTTCTCTAAACTTGTCAGTGATTGTGGGATCATTAAAAAAAAAAAAAAAAAAAAAAAAAAAAAAAGGAAATAATTGGACGAGAGCATAGCGGCAGACAAGTTGTATAGTGGACTGTATTGTGAAAAGTCATTGATTTCTGATGCTTACCTGTTGTATCTGAAATAGTAGCTGGATATTTTTGTATTATTCACATGGAAAAGGTGCTGGTTTTATCAAAGCACATAAATTATCTTGAGTCAGTCTGCTGAATAGTTTTTAGTAGCTTGCCCAGAGAAAGCTGTCATGCATATGGCTATATGCCTTTGTTTTGGTGGTTTGTGGCAGGTCAAGTTATAATACAGTCCTTAGAATCAACCTACCTACTGCCATTCCATTTAAACAGGAAAAATCTCCTCAAGGAATGAGGAATTATTACAGCAGGCAAACCCTGTTTCAGTGTTCATATGAGAATGTGAGTATTACTTTGAGACTGAACTGAATAAATGTTAACCTGTCCTTTAAGAAGTCAGCAGTACATACCATAAATACTAGTGGAACTAGAGACCATCTTGCAATGGGATTACACAAGCTGCGACAGAGGTCAGCATTTTGCTGTACTGACCCATGAGTACTCAGTAGTTGTTACTAGATTATTATACTAGTACATAGTACTTATGGGTTGAAATACCACCACCTTCGATTTTGGCCTTCATGTTGATCTCAACTACACACCTGTAAAGTTTTGTGAGGTATTCTGGCACAGTTGTGTCGCTATCATAGTGACTTCCATTATTGCCACCAGAACAAATTGTGAAAAAACCAGCAGCACAGCCACCAGCCCAACTGTTTTCACCAGCCTATGTAATATAAGGAGGACCTTCCAATCTACTCCTCTGGTTTATGGACAAAATGGTTTTCATGTAGGTAACTGTGAAGTGTACAAGAACAAAACTGGTGTTGTTTTATTCACCAATTTATTTATTTTATCTTCCCCTACCACTTAAGTCTTCAATGCCCATACCATATAGACCATTGCCAATGTCACTGTACGTTACTGTTTTGTTTATGCTTCATGACATGTGCAAGAGGAAAAAAAATGAATTGACATGTCAAAAGAGGTTGGGGCCACCTATTATCATTTGACCTGCATAATTACAAGTCTGCTTGGATTGATAAATTTGTAGATATAGAAGGAGATCTGTTTGTGAGGTGGCTAACAGCAGATTTATTAACACTTATGGTTTGACCTTCACTGTTGACATGTCCATCATATGATAAATGACTGTATTTTTTACTGAAATGTACTGAACGGTTTTAAGATTAGATCATGTGCAATCGGGCTATTCGCTTATTCATAGGCCTAGTTTGAGTTTAAGGAGTTGAGTAAAAGAGTAGTAAATCTGTTTGGCTGTATTGAATAAAATGAGTAAGCACATGATTTAATATTGCACATTTACAGCAGTAGAGGCCCTATGTGTAAAATCTAAAAAAAAGATAATTACTTTGATCCCAAAAGCCACTGTGGGAGACAGCAGTAGTCACTGCTGCCTTTTCTTTAAAAAAAAAACCCTCAAAAATAAATTTTAAGTTGTTGTAATCACATATCTCTTCACACAGGGGCATTGAATAAGTAATTGACAAATACATGTGTAAATGAGTGTATACTCTGTCCTTCTGATATATTTTATCACTCTAAATCACTGGTTAGTGCATTAATTTTTGGCCAAAGCATGTTAAACTAAGTTATGAATAAAGGAATGATTCAATTTCATATTATGACCCATCTCAGCTGTAAAACATTAATAAAACATATACTTGACATTTCTTCATTATTAGTATATTGTTTTATAGAAGAAAAATGCATTACAGCTCACTTCAAAAGATAATTATGCTTTATTAATAGATTTTACTTTCATTGTGAAGTGAAAGCTCTCCCACTTATGTTGATGTGAACCATTGATTAATGGTTCCACAATACAGACCCATTAGGGTGTTCTTCCATAAAGCATAAAACTAATTGTTCACTAATATTATTATAACATGAAATTTTGCTTCCTCATCACCATGACATTGCCATATACCAAACACAGCAGCTCTGTTGTAGTTATTACTAAATGCTTAAAGTCAACATGGTGGCAAATGCTGTCTTTTCCAGCTGAACACGAGTGTTTGCTCTTTACAAGAGTTTTAAATATCAGCAGTTTCCTCCTGGTTAGTATTCTGAAATAGTTATGACATCTCACCATTTGAAGCTTGTAATGTCTTCTGCTATGCAATGTACCCTTGTGAACTTTTTATTGCAGTGCTAGTTCCAGTTTGTAGCTACATAGCTACAAACTTTAAACAGAAAGTCACTGGAGACAGCTGGACAATCTAGCTTCCTGATAAAGGATGCATTTTGTATGTAACTGGCGATCACCAGTTTAGTGAGAAACTCACTTATCTGCACTCACATATTCCTGAAGAGTTTTTCCTAAAAAGTCCTTACATCTTGTGTGGGTGCAGTCATTCTTAAAATTAAGCTTCAGCCATTTTTTAAACACTTGTAACAATTTTATTATTATGGTGCATGTGTTTGCTAAATGGACATCACTGGAAAATTGTTGAATGCTTATTCAGTGTGTTGCAGCTTAATATATGCCAAAATTCACCAGAAACAGTCACCGGTTTCAAATCAATTTGAAAAACATAAATTATGTGTTTTCAGTAAGACTTGGAGTTCCACTGTATTGAGCACTCACATTGCAAATTGCACAAATGTGCAATATGTGTTTTCTTGCAGATACTGACTTCATCTGGACAGTGTCCAGTTTCTTTGTCTATTTTCTCGATAGCCATGGATCTTGCTCATTTGATCAGAGGAAGAGTTGGGTGGAAACAAATGAATTTATGATTTTGATTTCTGACTTTGAGTTTATGTTTTCTCATGCTTATTATATACAAGGGAATATAACATTTAACACATGAAAAGACTAATATTTGTGCAGTGACCTCTTAAGGGAACTGTAAAAAGTGAGCATAAATTTGAATGAGAATTTGCAATAAAACCTCTGTTTATTCATCTGCCAGGTGCATTTACCTAATTAAAAGTGAGGCCATTTGCGTGCATTAAACTAAGTGCTGAGAAAAGAAAATGCATTCCTAAAAATGCTATCCCTAGTCCTTAACATACAGTTACCCCAAGGGAGATGAGCATGCCCCCAAACACCCACGTCCTCTGATGGCACGTGGATACCCAATACCTTACTAAGACACTTTATGTTGGTTTTTCCTTTTTTTGGGCCCCAGCTTTCAAGTGCAAAGTTTCAGGAGTTCATGAGGCAGCTCAGCTTCAAGCACTACACACGGAGCCCTCACCACCCCCAATGCAATGGGCACGCAAACAGAGCCATACAGCTGGCTAAGAAAGTTCATAAGACGATCCTGTGATGGCTTCAATGAGATATAGGAACACTCGCTGCTCCACCACAGTCTGGGTTTGGGGGAAAAATCAGGACACCAATCGCTACTTAAAATATCTCCTGTCAAAATGGCTCAGCGAAACAGCTGTGAAAGAAATGGATGTGAGGGAAAAGGCTAAACAGTTCCACTTCTTCTGGGACATGTATTCTTCAAGTTGGAGCATGAAAAGCCTAGGGTTTGCCCGCGGTGAGAGCTCAACTCCGGGACCCTTTGTCATCAGGGCGTAGCAAGGAGTGGATCTGGGACAGAAAGGATCGGCAATTTCAGCCATCTTCAGTAGAAGACAAGAGGGGATGTCCTATGTGGCAGTGTTAGGTGCTTTCACAAATTCTATGTCATATATATGTGATTCATAATAAGGCGACAAGGTTATGTGATCTTGCAAGAGTGTACCCGATGTTCGTGTGCCGCGAGGGGGTTTGAATAAAAAAATTTAAACAGCAGAAGTTATGCACTGTAAAAAAAAACAACAACAACAAAAAACAACCTAATTTAAATCCTTACTTAAAGACTTTGCTTAAAATTACAGTTTCTGCCCGGATTTACTGTGGACATCAACACCAGAGGCCTACTTTACCTGATGATGGCGAAGAGGTTTTCATAGACATTTAGGCATCGGGACTTGTTTTTGACACAACCTCCTACAACATACAAACAAAGGAAATAAATGAAAGAAAAATGTTCCGGGATTGTGAGACACCGAAAGCGCCAGAGGAGGACGACAGAGCGCACCACGCCGAGCGCCGCCTGACCTACGATGGTGCTCGCTGTGAATTTTACCCCGAGACCGTCCTCTCAGGTTACGTAAAGCTCCTTCGTTTGCTCCAGCAGACACAACCCCGCCCGGTTCACTGCCAGAGCCCGCTGCAGACACAACCCCGCCCGGTTCACTGCCAGAGCCCGCTGCAGACACAACCCCGCCCGGTTCACTGCCAGAGCCCGCTGCAGACACAACCCCGCCCGGTTCACTGCCAGAGCCCGCTGCAAGAGTAACTACAGACTGGGAGGAGTTGTGGTGCTGCCTGGGAGTCTAACTGCAGGACAAAAATAACCCACTGACCGGTAGGGTCACGGAGCAAACAGGCCACAGCAGTGTGACACTGGAGCGTTGAAGCTTGTGCTTTAGATGAGAATGATCAGGTCAGATAACCGACACTGGGAGGAATCATGTTTGAAAACTTCAGAGAAAGACTCCACATGGTCCAGCAGGATTTCACTACCGGGTTAGTCTTCTTTCTGACAACGTTAACCGCCTCTTTAGCTAATAATAAGTAGCCGTGGCAGATGTGAGATGTGATTAGCAGCTACAGCAGCTACAGTGGCTACTGCTAATCACAGCCCTACTCCTGCTTGTCTTCGCTCTGGGGACACATCGACATGTAGCCTCCCTGGATTTAAACAGTTGGTTATTTACATTAATCGTTTCACTACTGTTGTACTGAACGGGGCAGAGTTTTGGTTTGTCGCAGTCCTTACGAGCTCGGTCCCGTCAGTGCCTAGTTACAGCTTTCAGCTGACGATCATGTGATGAGCTTTTTCTTCAACAAAACGTTAAGTGGATCACATTGAAAACATGAACTTGCCGTTAAGCCCATATCAATTCTTTCGTCCACAGCAAATGACTGTTAAAAACGAATTAACCTGTGGAATAAAACAAAAACAATACAATTTACAGTTTTTGTGTTAGAAATGTGACCCCCCCACACACACCCTACAATATAGTGATACAGAGGTCACATGAAGTGTACACGTCTAAGTACAAGCTGCTCATTATCTATGTATTTTATCAAATTTGCCTGGAAATCTTTGTTCGGTGACAGGGCAATTCTAGCAGACAACAGTATTGTTGCTTTGGTCTGCTTTCCTATAGTTATAACCCAGACACTATATAGATCGAAAGACTTAGAACAGCTGCTTCAGATGTTCATTCAACCGCCAGCTGATGGCACACTGTGGTGTGTTCTGCTGCTCCGAACTATTCATCCCAGGCCGTCCTGTAAACACATTAAGTGTCCACGTGTCCTTGAGCAACATAATAAATCCTAGTTGCGCCTGATGAGTATGCCGGTGCCTTGCATGGAAGCTCACTGCCAATTATATGTGTACAGTTGTATTAGAGGCCTACTGTAAAGCCCTCCTGTATAAATGGTTTCCGTTTAGCAGTGCATTGCTGCATTGTATAGTTTGTTTTAACTTAGTGTGTAAAGGCCTTCATGCCATTATGCATTTGTTCTACATTCTTGACCTCATAACTTTTTTAATTCTTTCTGTTATCCTTCCCTCCCTCCAGCTTAAAAACCCTTGGAGAAAAATCAAGAGACACCAAAATCAGGAGGAGACCCAGGTTAGAAGGAAACTGTCATGTGTTTTGGTGGGGATATTTAGGTATTACTGGTGAAATCAAACATTCCTCCACAGTGCTCTATTTTAAGCCAACACCCAGAGCAAAACCAATGATTCAGCATCTTACCTTGTATCATTTCCTATAGAAACCGGTGGCATCAGAGTATTCAAATTTTTTGTTGTTTTGATTCCCATTTGCTCTTAATAAATAGGTTTAATTGGGGGTTAAAGGTTTGATTAAACTATGTTTAACCTTAAAATGTTATCTGCTCTCCATCTGAATTTTGACCAAAGCTGGTGAATTCTAGTCAGGTACAAAGAGTCCTTGAGCCTGACAGTGTCATTGTCTTTATCCACCAGTGTTTCTCAGGCTACTGTTTGGATGGACCCCAATGACCCTCTGGGCACAACACTCAGCAGCTGCTTCCATGATTTTCCTAACATTTGGTGGTGGGGGGCGGGGGGGTGTAAAATTTTCCTAGGGATGCCCTTCGTCTAAAAGCTACAGAAATGACACTGGAACACAGTGTAATTCTCCCTTTTTTGTTCAGGTTTGAAGATAGCCTTCCTCATTTCAGTGCTGGACTGGAAATCCTGAGCAGGTCTCTGCACAAAAAATGCACAATTTCCAAAAAGGTTTGATATTTGTAAAGGGTGTACTTATGTATATAAAATTCTGCAGGTATGAGGAGAACTGGTTCCTGCTCCATAAAAGAACTAAAGACTGTGCTCAGGCTGGAGAGGTAGGATCAGTACTTCTCTGTTATGAACTCAATAACTTGTAATATACAGTATTCTGGGGTGGGTGGTCTACCTGTGTTAAGGGATACTTGAATTTAAAATGTGGATATTTACAGCAAACAAAGAAATGTATCACTTCTTGTTGTGGTGGAAGTTTCACAGAACACTGTCAGATACCAGTGCTGGCATTCCATAGGCTGCTTTTCTCTGTTTTATATCAATGTAAAGGTAATATCTTTAAGCTTTGGTTGGACAAAAGAAGACATGTGAATGCGTGATGAGCATTTTTCACTATTAATCGCCTAATTTCAAAAATTGTGTCATCGCTATTTCCATGCTATTGGAAAAAAATATAGTTGAGTACAAATAAACTCTGTGCAAGTTTTTTTCTATACTACCAAAAAAATATGTAAGAGTTGTCAGTCTTTTGATTAGAGCATAGAAGATACAGTATTGGCCAAACTGCAGTTAGCTTCATTCATTTGCCAAACTTAATGCACTCAACTGGCTGTGGCTGAAGCTGCTTTTACATTCTGCCGTGATTAAAAGATAGTACTGGAAAATGTCCTTACATTTTTACCAACTATTTATTAGCAGCTACTAATACCAGAAACCTACTATAAGTTCCAGTGATGCTACAAAAACTGTAACTGCCTCACAGCTAAAAGACTTGTGATCATTCTTTGGCTGAAAACTGAAGTTATTTTAAAGCAATGATGGGAGCTCCAATGTTTTATTCTAACAGAGTTGAACTATGACAGTAAATGAATGAGTAGTGACTGTGTGTGTGTGTGTGTGTGTGTGTGTGTGTGTGTGTGTGTGTGTGTGTGTGTGTGTGTGTGTGTGTAAGACTGTAGATGGGGACATAGTGATGCTCTCAGCACACTGGGAGAAAAGAGGAACCGCTCTGACACAATTACAGGAACAACTTCAAAACTTGCCGGCCTTTATCACTGAGCTCGATGCCATCACTGCCAACATAGGTATGGAGTCTGTCTCATTTCCGTCTGATAAAGCCAGTCAACACAACCAAGAAAAAACAATAACATGTGTAATGTATATGAGCAGATTGTATAGCCCTATACACTTCAGAATTCATCCTACTAACACAGGCAGGTGTGCTTATTGTATACGTCTGTGTACAGCTAATGATGCTCTCCAAAGCCTCAGTACTACCTTGAGATAAGACCCCAATCCCAAACAAGTTGAAGAAGAGACACTAAGAAAGCAGGGCCGGTACCTAATAGACATAGGGAGCAAGGGGGAGAGATTACAAACCCTTTCTTTTCTTTTTTCACGGGAAAGTTTGATATCTCTGGAAAATAAAATGTTTGAGCTTAGTTCACTGATTAAGACCCATAGAGAATATGGGGAACGCAACATTGTGTGCTTCTCTGAGATATGGGTGCATGAACCTATTCCGGGCTCTAATGGGCTGTTCCCAGGTTCTCGGCTAGTGGTAGCTGCTATTCATCATGAATGAGACCTGAGTTTGCGACCCTGTGCTCCCGCTGAGTGCAACAGGCTCAAAAAGAGCCAGCTACACCACAGGGGAAAGATGAGAAGGGCTCAACATTAAGCAAATATCCTGACATGTAGGTTAATCACGACCATCTTGTCTTCAGCAGAAATGGAAATGCATAGTTTTTTGCTACCACCTTTTGATACACAAAGTAAAAAAAAAAAAGGAGAAAAAGCTGATCAAGGCGATCTCCCAGTTCTCTAAAATTTATCTTTTATGTGTTAAGAGAGTTGATGCGTAACTATTAGGCCAATGTTATGTGACAGAAACTGAGGAAAATGTCAGGGAAAACATGTAATCTTGGTTGTCAGTGTTGATCATTTCTGCTGGATTTTTCATCGGTGTCTGAATTTGGATGTGAATTTTTAGATTTGACACTGGAAATATCGCTGACCTTGGAAGACTAGAAGGACATCACCCAGACATAATGAAATACATTTCTACACATAATTATGTTTTGCACATATTTTTGGGAAGTAATGTTTAAATTTAGTGTGAAATAATATATGGAATGCCACATAGTATGACGTAACTTGAGTTTAATGTTTGTGTATTCGTGTGTTTATATGTCTCCAGCGCATTTGGAGGGTGATTTTGAGGAGATGGAGAGCAGACTGATATACCTGGAGACTCTGTGTTGTCAATGTGAACAGCAGACATTCAAACAACATCACATCAACCAACTAGAAGTTTATAAGAAAAAGAAGAGGTATGAGATGCACAGCACTTATCAGTCACTAATCTCCTTCATAGATTAATAAATCTTAAATGTGAGATATTAGAGCAGATTGCTAAGTAGAGCTTGTTAGTGATTCTCTGTGTTTTCTGAGAACCAATGGAACTGTGTCTTTACACACAGTGCCAAAAATTGTCTCATACTTATAGCAGGCATTGAATTCATTGTCAGAATTTTTGTTTGTTATGTTTGTTACTACTTGGAATGTATATATCCTCACTCAAATCATTATTTTGGAATTGTGCTGTACTGATACAAAATTATATTCAACTACAGTGAAGTTTGACCAATTTTATTTAAGTTAAAAAGTTAGAAAACTCTTTTTGAAAAATTGTTATTAGAAATGAATCTCTCATAATTGTATTTGTGATGAACTTGAAAAAATGGAACACCTCGCCCTGTGCTAACGCATGTTTTTTGACAAATACACACAAACAAAGCCTCTCTATTTATATAGAAATAGCATGATAACAGCAGAATTATAAATATAGAAAAAAATTAAAATCACTTTGCATATTCCTGTCTGCAACTCATTGTTTCTTCCTGCCTGCTTGACAGGCAAACATGATACTTGTTTGTTTAGTTAGAGAAGTAAAATGACATGATGACACCTTGTCTGATGATATTTATTTTTAATGGGAACTTCTCTGATGTTTGTCTTGTAACAGGAGGGAGTTGGAGGCACTTGAGGGTGAGTTGCTGTAATGTCATCAGGCATTACTGGTGTGCAGCACACAGTTGTGATTACTGCACATTAGTGACTACGTGACTACATTATTACAGTGCTTTGAAAATGTATTAGCCTCTTTAGTAATATTTCTGTTATTGCACATTTGTCACGATAAATGTTATGGGATGTATGGTAAAAGTTACATTAAACAAACTAAACACATGACATTTGTAATCCAACACACATCCCTCATGTGAAAAATTATTTTCCCTAATTAGTTACTATCAAAAAAATTAGGTTAACTAGTTGAGGAAGTATGTCAGTGTAAATCCTTTCCTATCTCTTTTGCTGGAGACATGTTGATAATAGGTGACTGGAATATTGAATGGCATCTCAGTGTTCTGAATGATGGTAAATCTGTTGATCATGTGAAAAAGGCAGCAGCAGACACATTGCCCAGTTGCTGTTAATGGTATGATGTGAAACACTACAGAGATTATAGGGTATTCTAAAAATAATTTTTCTTCCCTTTTGCAGTGGAACTTAGTGCTGAGCATGCTCAGAAGGTGGCAGAGCTGGAGCAAGCCATGCAGCAAAAACTGCGAGAGCGACAGAAGGTCTATGAGGAAGCCTTTAACCTAGACATGGAGCAATACCTGTCCACTGGATATCTGCAGCATAGAGGTGTGTCACTGTGATTTATATCATGTAAGCTTTACTTGCTATAACTATTAGCCAACAAGAGTTAACAAGAGTCAACAAGGGCATTAGAGTCAGCTATAGTTTACTATGCATGTGTGATTATTGACTCTACTAATGCAGCTGTACCTTAGGATGGCTGCTCTGGTGCTATTCGTGGACCTCACCAATGTGACTGGCTGTTCTTGTCACAGAAAAATGTAATACTAAAAACTGGTACAGGAGACAGAATGCGATGCAGAAAGGTTATAAGGAGTGTTTCTACATCCATTTATTGCTTGTACATTCATACATGCTTATAAGAATCCAAAGACTGCATTTTTATAAGTCTGTCTTTGTGAGTACACACACACACAATTTTAGTCATGATTCAGCAAAGATTTTTATGGATCTGGTCCTTGTGGCGTAATTCAGGTAATGTTCTGTTTTCTGTTGATCATGAGCAGCACTATTAAATTATGTTTTGAATGAGGCACGTAAAAGGCCTAGAGTACAGAAAAAATTCATAAAATAACTTTTATCAGTAAGAATTTCTGTAGATTTTGTGTCATAGTTTTGTAAAAGGGATGTATTTCTGAAAATACTTGAAAGTACATATGATATCGCAACATTTCTCAAACATAACATAGTAAGTTTGCAATGACAGATGAGCATCTTCTTCTCATCAAAAAATCCTGAATGAATTTTTAGCTCTTAAGCGAACATTTTCCATTAACGTTCTGTGGCAGGTTTGTTCGATGTTCTTCCAGCTTAGGGGAACAACATCGATATTTAAGAAAAGTTTAATTGTTGCTACAATCGCATTGGTTGTAGCTGTTTATAAAAACCATCAGGCTTTGTATTTCATGTGGTCAGTATTGGGAGGAATGACTAATGTCTGAGCATATGATCAGTGTTAAGCTGAATTCTTCTTCAATTTGATTTTTGTTTGTGGATTGTGGACTTGTAGGCTCTTTACTGGTGATAACTGGACTGGTGACTGTATTTGTGTGTGTGTGTGTGTGTGTGTGTGTGTGTGTGTGTGTGTGTGTTTGTTTTGTTTGTAGAGCCAACAGGAAGTGATATGAGTGTTCTGGATCAGATGACAGTAACTAACATATCAGACCAGGAGGCTTTGGATGACTTCCTTAACTCCACTGGTGATGACATCAGTACTGGATCATCACTGACCTCAGGTAGCCCCAACTTAGTTACTCTACACCCTCAGGAAAATCCAGGACCTACAGTAGTGGCTAAGAAGTTTGTTAATGGGGGAAATGTTGGGTCTCTGTAAATAATAACTATAAAGAGTCTTGTCTAAACCTGCTCTATATGAAAAGTGCCCTGAGATAACTTCTGTAATGATTTCATGCTACATAAATAAAATTGAGTTCAATTGACCAAGCTATTGTATTTTGCCAAAGTTCTTAAATCTACAGCCACCATCTTTTTGACAGTTTACACAAATACCATTAGCTGGCTTTTGAAGTAGGTATGGTTAATGTATGTGTTCAAACCTGGATTTGTTTCTGTGTTACTGGCCACCTGATGAATGCAAGTGTAACTTTGTTTTGGTCACTGGCTCTTTAGCTACTACATCATTGGCCATGTACATCAGCCACTCAGTAACCTTGTCAGTTGTACACACAGATCTTCTCTCTGGACAGGACATAAATTATGTAGGGCCCTGCATCATTACAGGGGTTGGGGGAGAAAATGATCACACATAATATATATACTGTGTAGAGGAGTGATGACAGTCTATGACAATCAATACATCACACTCCACCTCCCCTGGAAAAGTGAATGGGCCAACAGTTGATCTATTTCCAATGTGAAAGCACCATACATAACTCAGATGTGACTACTGTATTAGGTCTCCAGGTGATAACAGTGAGAATGAATAAGAGCTGTTTTCTCCCAACAGGTCCAGACCCTGAGTCCTGCTCTTCTGAATCTATGAGAAGCCAAGTGAACCAAGTCTCTCCCACAAACAACCAACCATCCAACCAGGATGCAGTATGGGAGCAAGAAGAGGAAGTGACCAGTGAGGAGAGTGATGAACCTCTGGTGCAGTCAGATGAGGAGGAAGTTCAACCAGATATGTCACTGGTTGGCCTGAAGGATGTTAGCTCGGTGAGGGGCTCTGATGAGAGTGACTCTGCAGGGGACCTGCCCTCTGGGTAACCTAACAACCGGGCCCTTGACACTCCTTGTACTGTAACACTAACTACTGTTACCCCTCAAAATTACCCTGCTGGTGTCCTCTGCTTTGACTTGACATGGCTCTCTCATCTCCAGCCAATGTGACCCGCCACTTTAGTGCTTCTTTCCTTTGAAGATTGAGGACAAAAACTCCTTATTTCAGATTTGAAATGAAAACATTCCTTCAACAAAAAAGTTGAATTTTCCTACAGTAGAGATACTTCTCATATGAGAAAATGTGGTCCACGACGTTAATGAATAACTAATTGAGACATTGTTGAATTACGGTTTACTCACATAAAACTGATTAGTCAATAATCACTGATAGTAAACCTTTTTCATGAATAGAGTCAAATCAATGCTTGACACATATCATTTGGTGTAAAGCATCTTGGTCTAGGGGGGACATGACAGTTGCTACAGTGAGGTTATTTAGTTGTCTAAGGCCTACATTTGCTTGTATAGCAAAATGGCATACACAAGCTACAGTTACTTCAAATCTTTTTAGGCTAGGGCAAATCTATCTTTAATAAATTCTGTATCTATGAAGTTACCCACAGTAATTGCTGACAGTTAAAAGTCCTCAAGATTTAGATTTATCGTATTATGTATCTCCCTTCGTGCTTGATAATAAGCATAAAGCAGCTAATCACTGCTATGATACTTTCTTGGCAATAGCTCCAATGAGAGGCTCCTTGTGCCACTGTCCATTATTTGTTTGGATTTACTGGTTGCCCTTAAATTGAAAAAGAAACAAGTTGTAATGTCCTGCTTCAGATCTAGATAAGAAATATGGAGCAACACGTTTCCCTAGTGCTGACAGATTTCCATCTTGGCTGTCAGAAGTTCTTAAAAGATAAGGCTTGTTATATTCTATATTTTTCTCTCTCAATATTGATCACACACACACACACACACACACATATATATATATATATATATATATATATATATATATAGATTCTTTTGTGCCATAGAGCTCCATTGTTGTCCTAAAATTAAATTTAAAACTTAAATGATAAAGTGTTTATACTGAAAACAGGTCTGAGTTGAAAAATTGCAAGAGGCAAAGTTGCTTTCATGTACACCGCAAGGATAACAAACAAAATTTTATTTTGGTTTGAGTGATAAATCTCTCTAAAGCAAAGCATAGCTGTTTATAATACCGAGATATGAGATATGTTTTACAACAGTAGAACACCTTGATCACCTTATATTTTGCCACAGATAGCGTAGGTAAATAGGAAGGTATTGAAAGAAGGACAAATATATTGTTGGTTTTGGTCTTTTCGTTGAATTTGTTGATAATAGGAAAAATATAGAAAAACAACAGACTTATCCTTTAACATGTCTGTACTGTACTGTGTGAGATCATGACTATCAGCACAATGTGTTTGTTTGACAATCAGATAAACAAGTCTGTTTTATATCCTTACCCATTGAATAAAAATATCAATCTGTCTGTAACATATAAGTGATGATGTGGCTCATTTCTGAGATCATGTAACTACTGTTCCTCAAGTGGAAAATTTAAATCTGTTGCTTAACTATAAATGCCCAAATGATCAAATATGAGACTGACTTTTTTGATATGTATGTTATGCTCAGAATACAGGATACCATGGATGCAGTAGGTTGTTAATAGATCACATCAGGCAACATCGTTGAACAAAGAGAAGTAGTTTGCTTTTTGAATGATTCCCTTTACATCCTTGAGAATGAAGCTGCATCTGAAAGATCACACCTAATAGGCCATGCTATGAAAATGTAGCCCTTAAATGCACATGGTGTCACAATCACATATCCAAGTTTAGCCTCAGGTGGTAACAAACAGGGTCAAAACAGCTTGAGAACATCTGGTATGTATGAATTTCCACTTGGTTAGCAAGCAGGACTTGGGCACCTTGGGATCTGAACCCTGGACCTTTGTAACCCCATAGAAGGTGAATAACTAAAAACGCCACTGGGGAGACAGTTTTCCACACACTTTCGCTTAAGTTGAGGCAGCGACTTCAAATGTGCAAAAACCGGGTATTTCTGTCTATCTAAACTTAAATGCTTACAACAGTCAAAATGTTGATGATAAATAAAAAAAAAAAAAAAAAAAAGATCTTACATCATTCTACTAGCAAGGGGTGTATTGTCAGATACTTTGGTAACAGCAAAATAGAAAATGCTGTGCATACATTATAATTAGTCAGGCAATGAATATCACTATCACTGAAACTCGTGTAAAATGTGCTGTGTAGTATCCATGTCAGTTTTGGTCACATTTTAATGAAAACTTGTGGGGATCTACATGTTATTAATTTTGTATATTTTGATATCTATAGAGTGATGGACTTGTGAATTGACCATAGGTTGCAGTGAGGCAATTTTTTGTCACAATTCAATGTATGTGCTGGAAAAAAAAAATTCAGCCCTGCAAGACATACGAGTGATTTATTTTTTAAAACTTTTTTAAGTGGGGAATGTGAAATGTCTATACATTTAGAATCTTTGTGATAAGCAAGAACGACTTTATTATCAAATTTTATCATCAGCTGAGTCATGATCCTGCATCGTGCAAAGCAAATTTCGTATGAACCCATGTACTTAATCACAGTGTATAAAATTTTTTGCATGTGTGGCGCCTCTCAGAGAAGAAATACCATGTATTATAATATGTAAGCTTAGTGAAAACTCCTCAACATGTATTAATCTTGGAATTGATATCGCAGTGTATTCATGGGTTATTGCAAATATTTGAAAATGACCTAATTTGTAAAAAAAAAAGACTGTATTTTAAAATTGAAAAAGATGTATTGAAATTCCTTTTGTCAGCATTGTCTGTAGATAACTCTTATCAAATTTTGTGAGACCCGGATTCATGACCTCTGACTAGTTTGTTTCACGTTCGATTTTTGGAAAATATTGGGAAAAGTTGACATTTTTAGAACTGAATAGAGCAAAGATGCAGATGAACTGAGAGATTATAATTATGAAAGAATTTTGGTGGAGAAGTAGAAGAAAAGGAGAAATGAAGAAAAAAAGTTTAGGAATTGTCTAAAATTGCTGCTGAAGGCCTAATAATCACGTAAAGATGTAAAATTGAGGAGTTGTATTCATACTTTTGATATTATGGTGTAAGTGAGACGATATGTTTTTGTAGTTTGGGTGAAATAACCTTTTAATCTTGCAGCTGGGTGATTTAAAGTGAATCTATATATTCTTGAAGTTTTGTATTTTAACTCTTAATCTGCATCGTAACTAGTAAATATATCTGTCTTATATAATGGAGTAACAAGAACAGTGCCCTCTGAAATGTAGTAAAGCAGAACTATAAAATACCATGTAACAAGTATGCTCAAGTCCAGCACTGCAGATTTCTTTATCATTACTTGGATGGTTATGACAAAAAATGTATTCCCATCTTCACATGGACACATGGCTAAAGCTGCAGACATTATACAAAAATGCCTGTCTACAATGGATACTGCTTCCCACTCTGCACTACAATCATGCTTTTGGCAGTGACTGCATGTGTGACAATGTTTACAATTCTACAACAGAATGTATGGTCATCATGTTCAGTCCTGAATATCTCAGGACAATCACAGACAACAGACAGTTATACTGCTGAAACACTTTTAATGGTCATTAGACATACAGAAAGACTGAAATGTATTGTACAGGTTAATGCATTTACTGTGAATGTGGGATGAATAGGGAGAAGGTAGACAAAAACAAACTATAATCAACAGTTATAGGAGAGTAGTAAAAATCTTAATTCATTTGGCAAAAACGTTGTGACTATTATAGACCTGAGAAGCAGGTCGAAAAGTGATTCTGAATTTTTTTCTTTTAATGTTTGTTACTGTAATACTACTGTAATACTCATTTCTGCCACATTCACGTTCCTCTCTGGGCTTGCTTTTACAAATGTTTTTTTTTTTTTGGGGGGGGGGGCGACAAACAAACAAACAAACAAAAAAACCCTTATAAAAATGATCCTGAAAAAAAAATTGCCTGTGATTGTGAGCTTTTATTTTAAAAGATACTAAGTCATGAAGATTTTTGACAAGTGAACAAAGGTTCCCTGTAGCCTTTAGTTCCTGAATACATTTGGACTATTACCAAAGAAAAATCTATTGTTATAAGTGATAGCTTAGAATACACAAAAAGACACCTTGCTGGATATATTCTCCCTGAGTAATCAATTTAAGATAAGATGCATGTGTTTTTCCCTGTTCTATAATTTTTTACCCTGATGGTTGGAATGGATTTCTCTTTCGTCAATGCAACCCCTCACTCCCTGCAATACTCCACATCTTTCCTGCCTGTTGCAGGGTTTGTTCTTACAGGCCAACCCCCCTCTTTGACATACACAGAACTGCTGGCAGTCAGAGTCAGCGTAGAATGTCTGTCCAGACACAATGTACTGCCCATTGAAGTGGCAGCCACACTCAGCCAGTGGCACACAGTGATCCTAGAAGGTCAGAGTTATTAGTCAGGACAATCTCACATTGTTGCAGTGTCAGCAGAGAAATATTCTCTTTCAGTGTAATTATTATTCTCTGACTGACCAGAATGGATTAAGAGCATTAAATGCAGTTTACCACTGTAACTTTGTACTGAGCAACAAGAAATTACTATTGTTGAGCACTATTGTTTGTATGCTATTGTTTAACTCTAAAAAGCTAGTAAACGTCACTTTTTCAAAGATGCCCCCCCAGTCTTTGCTTCCACTGAAAACAAAGAGGACACTATCCCCTGTATTGTTCTGTCAAATTTGGAGGTTTAAACAACTTTTAAATTGTGTGCAACATTCTAACGTTACACAGAAATTACAAGTCTGATTATGATATTAATATTTCTAAAGCCCAAGCTACCCTAGTTTGCCAAAGCAAAGATGCACATGCTCAGAAAAATGGAGAACGTAGTAATAAAATACTCTTGGGTGAACAGAATAGGTATTGAAACATGAGGAGTGAGGACTGGAAATATTAGAAGAACTGGTTAAAGATAAAAGTAGGGAAGTCTGGATCAGGCTTTTTTGCCCATAATTCCACACCAAGGTTTGTAAAGAATAGCAGCTCTACAACACTAGCAGGTTGAGTAGACAAGACACAGTACAATTCAGTTAAGAAAGGATTGTTACTCGATCAGCTTTATTTTGGTCTATTTCGATCCACTACAATGTGCCTAGATGCCACATGCCAATTTTTAAGATTCGCTTCGGATTTCTCTAGATACAGAAATTATCTCAATTTGAAGACAAAGTAATAGCAAGAATAAAGTTACATGTTAGTTGAAGAAGGCAGGGCAGAGTGGAGGATTACCTGACTCAGAAGATAACCAGGGTTACACACACAGCCCTCACTGGGTGGGGTTTTACAGTCAGCCACTAGAGACAGAGAGTTGCAGCTGATGGGGCAGCCAGGAGCTGTGACACTGTACATGCTGTTGGCCCCACACTGCATCCCTGAGACACATACACACACACACACACACACTCACATTATACACAGAAATACCACTTGCTCCTGCCCCTAAAATCATCTTTCTGAATGCATGTGTACATGTTTTCTGTGTCTCAAGGTGCAAGTATCCTTCATCAGTGGTAATTGTTAGGTGGTGCGAGAGCTTAAGGACCCCTGCACACCCTTCAGACACTGGGACTGGGGTGTTCATTCCAATTATTTCTAAAGCTTTCCAAAACTGAAAATATGACATTCACACATATTGTTATCTCCATGTAAGGAGATGATTTAGTTTATAGAGGAAGCCCTTGAGTTTATGCTGAAAGCTTTGCAAACAAGTAAGTTGGACTTAGTGGGCTGAGAATGTTTTTGTCCAGCTGTTGTTTCCAAGATGAAGAGTGGGCTTTCAAGCTCAACAAGCTTTAGTGGTTTTAAGCTGTTTCTGTTTGACCACTATCTTTGTAATTAATATTCATCACTAGATATTAGTACAGTCCAAGAACAATTAGCTGTAATCTGTGATAGAGGACCAGAGAAACCTGCTAAAAACACACTTTACAGAGCACTTACAGCACAGTTGCCTCGTTCTCCATGACTTCACACAGCCACCTTTCCTCTGACACTCCTCCACATAGGCACTGATGATGTCGCAGGCTGATTGCTGTTTCCCATCATTAAGCACTATGTCATAGATGCAGTCGCTGTGGTACTGCTTAGAATCTACTCGGCCCACACAGTCAGCCAGGGGCCCATCCTGTGCGGTTATGATATCACAGACTGATGTGTAGTTGGGTGGTTTAAAGTCAGGGGGAATAGGCTGAGCACACTCTTTACCTGGCAGCAGAAAATCATCAACATTATCAAAAAGCTTTACACATTACAGATACATGTTGGATACTTTTGACATACAGTTAAAAATGGATGTCTTATGAAAAAGCTCATAATGCCTCCAAAATTTGATATTAACAAATCACTATTATATAACAAGTGGGGCATGCAAATCAAGTCTGTATAAATGTTGCTCATCTACTTTTGCCCTCATACTATGTGCTGGCTGGGTTTAAAATTTAATTGGATGTAGTTCACTGACACCTCCGAGCCCTAGTAGTGCATGTACACTAAGTCAAGGCGGACTTTCTCCATTCAGCATAGCTACTGGCTAGGGTTTGAGTTCAATGGCATTTTAATAAATCTGGACCCTTTAGAATGCTTACTAAACCCAATTACATTTAGTTGTCATCATACATAACTTGAGTTATAAATTACTGAAACAGCTAATATTTAATCTTCCATTGGTGTGATATCAACCAATGTAATAGTGATTGCCTCATAAGAAATGCTAGTTTGAACTCTTCTGTTTGCTAATAATGAAAATAATCAAATAATTGTAACAAAGGCGGATGTGTATTCATAGAAAACTCTTTTAACCTTATAACTTAATCCACAATTTGATGCAATGCTGATCATCTTTGTACACCTTAGTGACTCCCTGTTTGTTAAGCCTCTGTAATATTAATTAACCTGATGTAAATATACCTGTAATGCCATTTGTGATTCATATGAAACATTTCAGACATTTTTTGATATTTCTAATGGCATGTTTTCAGTCAGTCAGACTTCTGCTCAAATTGAAGTTGGTTGGTGCTGTGTTCCTGCCTCCACTAAACATTGTGTTTGTTGTTGTTGTTATTTCTTTGGCACAGGCTTGTCACATAATGAAAAGGTGGTAAATTAAAGGAATACCTGAACAAATGAGGTGACAACCCTGACCAATGCAAATGCTTCAAACAGGTTCACTGTAACCTACTACCCCAGTAGAACACTTCTCTCCCAGAATGCAGGACTACTTGTGGTTCCTAGAGTCTCTACTAGTAGAATGAGGGGCAGAGTTTTCAGTTATCAGGCTCCTCTGCTGTGGAACCATCTTCCAGTTTGGGTCCAGGAGGCAGACACCCTCTCCACGTTTAAGAATCAGCTTAAGTCCTTCCTTTTTGATATAGCTTATTGTTAGAACTGGCTCAGCATTAGCTCAAGCTATCCCCTCACTATACTGCTATAGGCCTAGACTACTGGGGGACTTCCCATGATGCACCAGGCTTCCCTTGACAGCGCCTCCTCCTCTCTCCCTGTCTGCATGGTTGCAGATCCCCTACTGCCCCATGGGCCTGATCAACACCCATTGCTTTAATTATTATGATTACTACTGTTACCATTTCATTTAGTCCTATTGGTAATATTATAAGCTACATTAGTATAACTATTGGACTGTTAATTGGTCCTGTTATTGTCATACATCTTTACATGGGGCCTGTATTTTGCTATTCTCTCTCTCCTACCTCCTGCCCCCCCTTGTCTCTCGCTCTTGCTCTCTCTTTCTTTCTTTCTTTAGCTTTTTTATAGAAAGGTGCATGTCTGAAAAGGAATAATGATGCAAAGTAGAAGCAGAGTAGTGAAGATAAATAACACTGCATCAGCTGCTTACACTCATGAGAGCAGCCCTCCACGTCAGCCAGCCACTGGCTCACTCCGAACTCATTGGCACTAGAAGCCAGCTTCCCACTGGGCAGCATCAGATCATCAGCAGGGTCATCATTGAGATTTCCACAAAGACCACAGGTTGCATTGTGATAACTAGTTGCCAGCTCCACCCTCACTGAACTTGCAAAGTCAAATGAAACCTTTAAAAATATGGAATATAAAGGAGACGTTATACAAATATGAGAGAATTGTCATTAAGGGTATCAGTACACATCAACAAAACAGTTACTGGAACTGTAGTGGTAAAGTTTGGCGTTATTCAAAAAGTTCATACCCATAATATGATTGAATTTAGTTTATATTCTGATGTTTTGGGAAAAAAATGTTATTCTAACTACTATTTAAATGAGAAAGTTGACATCAATTTCAATTCCTTTGTGTAAAGAAATACAGTAGGTCTAGAATGTGTTTGACATAGCTTCGCAAAGTATTGGAAGTAGAGGGTAATCAGCCTAATTTGAAAGCTTTTTTTTTTAGCTTGAGGTGTACTTTTTTTCCCAGGCATAAACATTTCATCAAATTTATGTGGCATGGGGTATTTGTTTCATTAGTGACAAGAAGTCCACTGTAAATTTTTCAAATTTATTGTAAACCTATACTTACAGGCAAATTATCTATTTATGTAGATAGCATAAATAACTTTATATGAAGCTCTAGGAATTGAACCGATTACCGACACTTTGTACAGAATCAGTGCTTTAGAAAACTTTGTTTTGCCATTACTAGATAGACGAAATCCTGCACCTAATTAAGAAGAATGTTATTTTTGCCTTGGCAGTTTATAAAATAATATAAATTGTAATAATTTTATAAACATTCCTGACTTAAGAAGTTACATAACAGAATTTCTTTTCTCATGTGCTACTCTTCAGCGAATATGTGCTTTTTTTGCCTATGCCATTATGTCAGAGTAAAAATCTTTATGAGGCTAAGCAAAAGTATTTAAAAAAAAAAAAATCCTAACATGAACATTAGAGGGTCTGTAGCATGCCCTTTAAGAAGGGATCTTATAAAAGCCAGCATGAACAAGAGGTGTAGACAGCAATGTGCACTTTTCATATGAAACTCTGAGTATTGAACCTATTCCTAACACAGTGTGTACAGAGCCCTCAGTGCAATAGAAAGCTTCACTTTGCCATTACTAGAGGACTACAACAAACAAAGCCTGTTTCAGTTTTCATATTGGCCAAGCACTGTAGTTTCAAGATAGACATGAAAAACCTATACTTTAACCTTTTTTGTGTGAAGGTAAGTTATCTTTTTATAGACTGAAATGAGAAGAATATCCCTAGTAACATGAAATTGGCTTGTTCACAGATTTTATCTTCTTTGAGCATTAGTGTAACAGAAATATTACATGCTCAAATCTAGTAAGACCGTGGATGAGTTTGGGTCATGTACTTTGAGACCGATTCTTTAACTTTTAGTGAGGCATGAGGCATCTGCTGATGGATGGAGGTTACTCCATGTTTGGTCAAGAAAGACAAGAAGAGCACCCACTGGGAGGTACCCTGACTAGGTTACAGGAGGTTTTTTCATCTAAAGTATGGCATACCTTGAAAACACTTTTCAAAAAGATTAAGAAAATAAAAAAGCTGAGATAAAAATCAGGTAAGGATTAAGACAAAAATTGGTTTGAGATGTTTGAGAGGGAATTAATAATTACAAATACTATATATAAATTACTTTGTATGTGTGGTTTTGTGTGTTCATACCTTAAGAAAGTTTGTCTCAATGACAGCCTGTCTGTGTCTGCGGTAAACTTGGACCAGCGATTGATTGTATGAAAATGGAAGTGAGTTTTCAAGCCCGTCCACCTGTGGAAAACACACACAAACACACACACACACACACACACATACACACACATACGCGTGCACAAATGAATAAACCTATTTTAAGATTCTAGCTGCCTCTGTATGTATGCTTTTTTAGCAAGGGCTGGAGAAAGTTCCTGGTGTATCATTATCTTGTAACAAGTACTGTGCTTCAAGTTGTTGACCTAATTTAGCAGTAGCAAAATCACTTGACTGCACACTTAGCTATTTGACTGCTGCATCAAGTAGGCTAATTTAAATATTCTTATGTTTTGTCATGTATGATTCTCGTACATATCATCATAAATATCAATTCTCATTGAGACCCCTTCACTTCTCTCACATTTTGTTATGTTGCAACCTCATGCTAAAGTCATTTAAATCAAATCTTTCCTAAATTAATCTACAATCAATAGCCCATAATGACAAAGCCAAAACAGAATTTCAGACATATTTTCAAATGTATCAACGAAGAAAAAACAAAATATCATATTTACATATGTATACAGACCCTTTAATCAATACGTAGTTGGCAGTGATTACAACCTGTGTCTTCTTTGGAATGACACGATGTTATGACACAGATTTTGGGTTAGGACGGGAACTCTATCTCTAGCCGTCTGTGTAGATTCCAGGGTGGAGCTAAGAGGCAGGTAAAGGCTAACATTCCATGCAGGGTGTCAGAGGGCAACTTGACACACATGAAAACAGAGTGGCTGGCATTGAACACACAGAATGCCTGAGATGCCACCAGGTGGAACTAAGTGTCCCTGCTGTCATATTGTCATTGACATGTGTTTTAGATGATCTGATAACAAGTGGACAGCTTAAGTAGGTCAGTTCACACCTGGCATTAAATGCATCTCCACATGTTGCTCGAGTGACTGCCTGCAATTGGATCTCACCTCCCTTATCTATATTCAAATAAACATGTACATCAATTCTGTTTGCAAAGACCACATTCCTTGTTGTTTTTAACCTGGCATGGGGTTTGGGTTGGGGGTAACAGTGCACTTCCCGTACCTAGCCTGCCAGAAATTTAAAGAGGAAGAAATCCAAATAATACAGACTGGGCAGACTGGGTCTAGTCTGCAGTGTCTTCCAGACAAACCAAATAAAACAAGATATCTGACACACTCGTAATATATCTCTTTGGGCCTTACAAAATTTTCAGATGTCCTGTGATATCCTAAAGTAAATTTTTGTGACTTAGACGACTTGTATTTGTTTGTGAATGAATATATACTTCTGATTACGCAGATAAGGTCAGTTGAGTAGGGGGTCCTTCAACGTGGCACAGGACACATTTGCATTTAAACTCCTGAAAGAATGTGGCCATATGCAGCCCAAACCACCTCTGAATGTGATCTGAGACATTGGATCTTAAATAAGTCCTAATGTATCTTTGATGCATTTACACCTATATAGAGAGAGGTCCACTTGTGATCGGACCAGCCGAGACACATGTTAATGCGATATATGAACAGGGCCTCAAGTTTATCAAGCCACCTGCTGATTTGGTGGTTGCGAGAGACTCAGTTAGTACATAGAGCTGAGAAAAATATAGACTTGCTGTTGTAAAGCTACAATAAAACATATACATAAAACACAGGATAAAATATCATGAGTATGTGAGTGTCTGCATGTTTCTCACCAGTACTCTGCCTGGGTAGTCCACTGAAAGTGTATATGTAACGCCATAGACTTTGACAGTCACCACTTTAGCATATGACACCCTTTTGTTGCCACGGTTGT
This sequence comes from Istiophorus platypterus, assembly GCA_016859345.1. NCBI lineage: Eukaryota > Metazoa > Chordata > Actinopteri > Istiophoriformes > Istiophoridae > Istiophorus > Istiophorus platypterus. The sequence goes on along the minus strand of CM029126.1, from coordinate 27,438,803 downwards.
TATTCTCCAGGTTGACCTTGAAGTCACCAAATATTAGGAGAGAGTATAGGTTGATGGAAGAAGAGGGAACAAGAGGGGTAAAAGAAAGGAGTGCAGAGAGAACAGTGGTGGACAAGGTGAGCAATAAAGACGACAAATGATATACATAATTTATCCACTCGTTCTTTTGACATAGATGTACAGGATTACAGGACAGGATTTCTTTTTGTTCTCCTTCTTTCTTACACTTAGGGTTAGTGACTGACACAGGAATGTGTGCTTGAAAATGTGCATCAACAATGGAAAAGAAAAAGTATTCAGAGATTTTACTTAAGTAAAATTTGAAATAACACTATGTAAAAATACGCCATACAAGTAAAATACTTACATTTAAAATTTTACTCAAGTAACAGTACAGAAGTATTACTGGAAACATGTACTTTAAAGTATCCATATGAAAACAAGCGAAGAAGGATGAAATGATACTTGGCAGGGAGCAGGAAAACAACAGAGTGCTCCATGTTCTGATTAATGGCAGGTTATTTTGCTGATTTTGGTCATGAGCTGAAATCATATATGTCATTGATGAAAGTTATAAAATGAATCTCATCCAAAACAAACTAATTTGTTATTATTGTTTTTAAATGGACTATGCATGCACAATTTATTCCACATATCCAAAATGGCTGTACAGTGGACATGTGGTGTTTGGCTGGTGAACTTTCCTGCCTGCTACTTATATGTTTAGTGTTGTTCTGCCCTCAGCTCACCTCAAAGTGCTTAAGACCATTAGTATCTCCACATGCACTGGCCAGTTTGTAGACACAGTTGCCCTGGAAGTCGAACTTGCGTCCATCGAAGGTGTTAAAGTGGGGATCTCCATGTGCAGTGCAAGTTTTAAAGCTGGTTGGGTAACAGTCTTGGACTCCATCCACAATACCACATTCTTCTCCAGTTCGACACTTGGTGTGCTCACATTGCACCTTTTGTGTTGCTGCATCACACACACACTTCTCCTTACACTGTGAGTCGGCCCAGAAGACGTCACCTGGCAGATAATAATGGCCATCATGGTTACAGCCACAACCCTTCTCCTTTACAACACAGCTGACAAAACACAAGAGAATAAGCAAAATGATAAGAAATCCCAGTCAGTGAATATATAAGAAGTGATGCCTTATAGAGGAATGGTGAAACAAGATGATACCACTTTTTACAGCTGAATATTTTATGAATTTTAAGAACTTATTTAGAGCATTTTTATGATGTAGAAAGTTTTAATACTCTAACTTGACGACCCAAACTGATATTCCACACATTAAAAGTGGGACATCACTGTTATGATCATTCTTTGGGCGGACAAGGGTCTGTGAGTTGCTGGGCCCCAACAAATCTAAGCTATACAACTACTCTGCTTTGCAGTTTGCTTTAATAGTGAGTAATAATAATAGTAATAATTTAAGAATATACACCAAACAAAATAATAACCGAAATAATGAGGGACTTGCAACTTGATTTCAAAACAACAATCCTCGCAATACACGGCCTCAAAATCAGGAGATAAAGCATATACCCTTGTGTAGGCCATAGTTGATGGCTGGGATGCACTTGTTGCCATGGTGACTCGTGAATTTTTATGTTACTATTTGGCAATGGTGTTGGAGAATGTAAAATGTAAGTTTTTTTGGTTGAAGTGCACCGAGCTCTCAGGGCCACTGTATAACACAGGAATGTTTTGAACCAAACTGAATACCAACAACAACATTTCTTTTGAATTTGTAATTTCCAGTCATCAGTTCAGTGATATATCTAAGACTGATATAGTATTGGAAGGAATATTAGATAAAAATTGTACAATCAATACATACCAAGAGGAAAAGTACGCTACAGCCAAAAAGTTGTGTTGGGAATGATTAAGAAATAATTGCAACATAGCAAAACTAAGACATTGGGTTCATGCTTTGATGAACATCTTGAGCCTCTGTCAAGTTAGCACAGTGACAACTAAAGTCACACTACAAAACATTACTTTTTAGTATAACCATGATTCACATGATTCTAGTGAGACAATTTTTATCATAGTAATGCCTCCTTGTAATGGAATTTGCTGTATACAGTCAGAGAAGCATAGAAGCATTTTTTCATGAGATGAAATGAAACTGACCAAAATGATAAAGGTAGAGGTTGTGTGAGGAAGACATTTTTTTATATGAATAATAAACCCTTAAATGCTTAGGTGAAAATGTGGTACTAACTCTTTTCCACTGCGCACATATCCAGGGTCACAGAAACAACCTTCCATGCAGACCTTAGGACACACCTCTGGCTGAGGACCACAGCTGGCTGGACAGGCTGAGCCACACACCTGGTAGTGGCTGTGGGCAGGACATGTAATAGCTGGAGGCACAACAAGAGTGAGGAGGAGATTAGAACACACAGTAAGAAGGGGAGGAGAGGTTATGTTAATGCTAACAGTCAGGAGGGAGTGTCTACTGTACGGGTCCATTGAGGAACGGATTGAAAATTGGCAAAACTCTTTTCTAAGTGTAGTGTGTTTATGTATGGGAAAGAATTAAGCAGAGGTAGGTTGATGTTTATTAGTGTTATTAGTGAATCTGTAAGAATCATTTGTTTGCTTGTATATTTCGAAAATTTAATAAAGGAATTTGAATAATAAAATTGTGATGTTATCTTTGTGCGCAGAACCAGAAAAACTGACATAACTTCTGTGTTGATTGAAAATGACATCAATGAGCCTGCACAACAGTGACTGACTGGTTTATCTGCTACCAGGGCTTGGCTCAAGGATGGGAGGAAAAGGAGATTTTATTTCTTCGCCATGATCCCTTGGGAAACAGCCTTAGCCAGAGAGCTGAAATGATGTCAGTGTAAGAGGGAGAGCCAGCATGGTGTGACAGACACCAAGTCTTTGATTTCAGATCACCAGAATGCTTTCTAAAAGCACATATGGGCAAAATGCCAGCCTTGATTGGATCAGTGTAACAAGCATAGCTGACATAATGAGGGTTTCCATTCCCCCCTTTTTGAATTATTTTAAAGAAATGGTTTCATTATGCAGAACTTTATTTTGATTTCACACACTCTGTGTTAAATTCACACTCAGTGTGAAATGTGATTGACTTTTATTTTTTTCATCATCTTAGTGGGCCAGAAGTTTTTAATTGTTTAACATGGGCCAAACCTTTGGGACAGCCTTCCACAAAGTTTTCAAAATAAGTTGCTTGAATTTTTACCCATTCCTCCGGACAGAACTGATGTAACTGATTGTACACCTCCTTGCTTGTATTTGTTTAATTTCTGTTCACAAATTTCAATAGGATTAAGGTCAGAGCTTAATTATGGCCACTCGAATACCTTGAATTTGTTCTCCATGAGCCATTTTGCCAGAGCTTTGGAAGTATGATTGAGGTCATTGTCCATTTGGAATAACCATTTGCCATTGAGCTTTAAAGTGACATTCTCAAAGATTTCAGTCCTAGTTGATCTGGTGACACTTGTAGTTAGGGGTATTACCAGCAAATGCAGTTTAATACGACAGGTCCAAGAAATATAAGGGCAGTGAAATAAACTACTAAAATAAACTAGTTTTAATAAAGAAGTCAGGTAATTATTTGCCCCAGTTCATAAAACTGCAAATATATAAATATTGCAATACCTGGCCATGGTGTTATCTCTTTTGGCTATAGATTTACTTAACAGACATTTATTAAATTTATGTCCTCTTAGTTTTCCAATTGTATTTCCTGGCTTATGTCAAAATGTTACTTCTGTATAATTACATATTTTCCCTCCTCATGATGCCATTTATTTTGTGAAATGCACATGTCCCTCCTGCTGGCCTTAAATTATATCCACAAGTACGACTCCAACGGACTCAAATTATGTCAATTAAAGCTATGACATAATCTTCTGGAATTTTCCAAGCTCTTTAAAGGCACAGTCAAATGAATGTAAGTAAACTTCTGACCCACTGGATTGTGATTTAGGAAACTAAATGTGAAATAATCTGTCTGTAAACAATCGTTGGAAAAATGACTTGTGACTAACTTGCCAACACTATAGTTTGCTAACATGAAATCTCTGAGTTTAAGGACTTCAGCCGAAGTGCATGTAAACTTCCAGAGTTAAACTGTTAGTGACTGTTGTAATGAATGTGAGTAGTATTTAGTTTATATAAATGTACTGTATGTAACTCACAACAGTTGGCCAGTTGTCTCCATGGTGACATAGACACTCCAGCTTCCTGGCACCCTACTAAGTAACTGCTTAGGACATCACACAATACTTCATGTCGTCCTTCATTGGTGCAGACATCATACAAACAGTCGGACATAAACTCTGCAACAGGCACAGTATTATGACAGCCAGAGAAAGGTCCTTTCTTGTCACTCAGAATGCCACAGAACTCTGGACCAGTGTACCTGAAATGGAACAAAGGAGAAAAGATGTAAATGTTTGACATTTATTGTCAACTTACTCCTGTGAAAATAAATTTGATAGTAGGGCTCAGTTTAGTATGTAATACTCATGCTTGAGGTGGGACTCTAGGTATGGCAGTGTTTGTCGTTTCGTCAAACCACATTCGTCCAGAATAATATATCTCAGCTACTACTAGGTGGATCACCATGAAAGTTTGTGCAGATATGCATGATGCCGAGAATTTGAATTCTAATGACTTAGGTAATCTCCATATGTTTCCTCTTGTACCAGCAGACACTAGGTTAGAGGTTTGGGGTTCAAACTTAAATTTCATTGTAAAATGGATTACTATGAACTTTTCTTCACATTATTTTTATCTAGCAGTTTGGTTCATATACAGATGATGAATCAGCTGTTTCTCGGTTTAAAAATCAGAAAGCCAAAAAATGTGTTATACAGGTACAGTATCACAGGTATCAGTATGCAAAAAACATCAGAACAGTAATAGCAACAAAATGAACTGAGGAGAGAAGAAAACAGGAGGAAAGAAAGAGTCTAGATAATGCCTGTCAACTCACCCACCCACATTTCATGTATATCTTAGCTCAATTACAGTCAAACTTAAAGCTACAAGATACTCAAATATGGGTTGCCAGAATCTATCAAATTGAGGGAATTTGTGTCTTAATGAAAACTGAATCTTCTCTAAATTTGAAGTGTTATTTTTGTGAATAATCACCTAAGGCATGACTGCAGAAGCTCAATACACTGGATGAGCTGCAGTGAAATGTATTGGACTTAAAATGCACATAAGCATCACATGGTAGACACTAGACAACAAAAAAAAAGAAAATGCCATCCAGATGGAAACAACAATGGAAACTAAGACTTGCAAAATGAAGTTTAAGAATACCAGAGGTCATGAGATCATGCATGAGACTTTAATTGTCTCCAGAATCCCAGAGACCCCTTCTGAAGCTTTGGAAACAACACAAAGGATATCTTTCATTAAGGAGCTACAGATTGGTCTGCAGATGTGAAAGGAATTCAGTCTGACCCAGGGGACTTGTGAGTGACTTGACATTCAGCACTTGCATAACAGAACAACAAAGTAACCTACTAGAATCTCCTTCACAGAAGTCACTAATTTTAAAGTGTGCATAAAGTTGGGAACTTTCCTCTGGATCATCACTGGTAGAATACTTGGAAATACTGTGTGACTTTGTTGGATTTAACAAGACGTGACGGGACAGACTGAAGTTGCCATGATCATCGGAAAGGGATTTAAATGACTAATAATTTTTTTTAAAAATACACTACAATACACTTTGTTGTCCTAGCATTACTAAATACTTTTCTACAGCCAGATTGATGGGTTAAGCGTTTGATATTAGATATTTGATACTATTATAAGAAGCTTCACAAAATGCAGATCTGAGGTACATCAGGTCAATATTTAAGTTTGCACAATTCTTTGATTTATGAAGAATTACTTGCAAAATACTGTCATTTCTATTAGTCTCACCTGGGCTTTGTTTTTAATGCTAATTAGCAATGTAAAGCTTATACTGTCTACATTAATATAAAACCCAACATTACATTACATTACCTTATACGGTCCTCCTCAGAGCACTGAGGACATACCCCCTCACAGTAATGGTAACAGAATGGGTCACCATCAGCGATGCTCCATGCCCCTGCCCAGTCTGTCACATTTGCACTTATGCTGCCTGTAGCGGTTGTCAGCTCATCCTCTTTCTTGCCATTGTAGTTTCCACAGAGACCAGCAACATTACCATAGTAACTGCTGGTGATGGACACCATCACAAGTGTGGTCCAATCAAAACTGACTTCAACACCAGTATCACTCTGGAGTATTCCTTGTATTCCAGACTGTGTTATAGAGATGCTACCTTCTTCAAGAAGGAGAGGAAGTTCTGTCCTAATGCCATCCACCTAAATAGAGGGGCAGAAACAGAGTTTGAATATATTAGGAATATTCTGCAATTAGAATGTAAATAAAAGTAGTTGTCTATTTTTTTCCAATTAAAAACAACAATGGGAAATTTAAAATTGGTTGTGAAAGAAATAAAGGAAATAAAACCACCTTAAAATATTAAAGGCAGTTATAAAATCAATCCCAGTGCATATTGGTGAAATGGTATCCTCTCAGACAATACACAACGAAGAGTAAAAATTAAGAGTGAAGAGAGTACGACACACCATCTGCAGGGCAGAATTAGGTCCGCTCTCCCTGAACATTGTCAATTAAAAAAGAGCTACTTATTTTTAAAAAGCCAGGGATCACACAGGACGGAGTCCCCTAAGTCAACTGATCCTGAAACTCAGTGACTTAAAGGACCATACATGTGGTTTTCAAATGGCATACACTTCTGTGTGTCTACTAGAGTTGTCCCAATACAGATTGGTATTGATCAGTATTGATCAGGAACAGTACTGAGGCCACTCCAGCCACATTTTAATGGATCAGTTTTGGCTAAAATAAAACCAATCAAAATCTCTCTGTATTCTTCTGTACCGAATCAGTGTGCTAATATTACAGCCAGGTTTTACATTGAGAGACAAAGTACAGAAAAAAATCAGGTATAGTTGATGGTTTCTGTGGCTTTAAGAAATCCATTAGCGCGATACATCAACATTTAAATGAACATAAGTATTGCATCGGACTCCGTATCAATGGATACTCAATATCAAAGAACTTAATTAGGATATCCCTACAAAAACCTCTGAGTGTGTACACAGGTTCAGTACATATTCACCAACATCAGTACACTTTGGAGATCATACTCACTAATCCGAGTGCATACTTGATTAAGACAGTTTTATAACTTTCCATACAGCTGATCTAAAACACACAGATCTAAAACTGACCCCAGATATGTTTTTCTGATGAACTAGTTTTCACCTGAAATGTGATTTTTAATTAAATTTTCCCTTCTTTACACATAGTGTAATTGTCTGACTGCTAGTGCAACTGCACTTCAGTCTTGCAAAAATGACTGCATCCCTAGATCTCAGCAAATACAATAAGATAGGCAGTTAAAGTCAAAAAGTATAAAAACAACAGTAGCAAAAAAACAACTGAAATGCGTACAAAAGGATAGCAGTGCTGACACAGTCAATGTTCTGACAGTAAGACCCACCAATATGATGCCTCTGTCCCTACTTGGGATGGTTATATGGTGGCCCAAAATTTCCACAGTGACTGAACGCACGAATGAGCCTTCAGAGTTCCCACGAAGCTCATTCTTCGTGGTCACAAGTACCTCTGGCAGGTCGGGATCAAGACCTGAGTAGGTCAAAATAATTAATGTTAATATTAGCAAAGAAGTGGTGTACAAGCTTTTCGACAAATGCATGATATGTGTATGTGTTGTGCAGGTTTTTTTATTTGACAAACTGTAATTTTTGTATGTATGTCTTGTAGCCAAGTCTTGGTTGATCTGTAAATTTCATTGCATGACTCACATCAGAGGACACAGTGCATTAAGTTTTTTGTTTGTACGAATTAATAAATATTTCGATAAGAAACTGTTGTATTCCACTTTGCCTTCCCTGCCTTGTATCACATTTGTGACTATCATGGTGCTTCCGCTTCCTTATATAAACAATGAATTATTCATCACAAAAAAAGATCACTAACAACATAAATGACTAAATTTGGGTCAGAAATATGATGGTGAAACCCTTTCTGTCTTGCATTTCAACCCAATATGGGTTTTTCACCTACAGGAGGTGCAGTTGCAGGTTTAATGAAATGGACTGAAAAATATCTAAAAACAATATGAAACTTCATGATTTGAGATAATGGAACCTTATTATAATTTCAGGAAAAGATTTTTAAATACATTCAGGTGAAAAACTCTATTAGATGATCTCAAAACAAGTGTTTGTCAATCTCGCCATTGACAAAAATTAACTTAAAAAAAAATCAAAGCAACATTTCTCCCCAGAAATGGTATCTGACCCAGAATTCTGTTTCTTCTGTAATTCCAAGTAATTCTAAAGAATACTGCTGACAGGCTGAGGTCTGTGGATAGATTAATCAAACCTGCTATGTGAACCCTGAGCAGAATACAATTCTGACCTGACCTACAGATAGATATCTCTCTGTTAGGTAACTGCAAACCTGTAGTGTTGACAAGGATATAGCTGCAGGTTCCCTGGAATGAGTAACTCCATCCGTCAAATGTGGTGTAGTGTGGGTCACCAAAACCCCAGCAAGAGGCCTTAGAATTGGGCACACACACTCCTTCGCCTTGTGACACCTCACAGTGCTCCTTAACCCTGCACTCAACATCAGCACAAGGGTCTGAAACACACACCCACCCACCTCTACATTAGATCACTGAGAAACCAGCGGGGGTCTGATTTTCAGCTGCTGTTAATTAGGTTCACACAGTAACAACAGAATATCCAGCAGAGCAGGAGATAAAGCAGCCCAGATGTTGGCAAGGCTTCTCTCTGCACGATATACAAACATAAAGGTTTAAGACCTGTGGAGTAGCAGCCAATTGTTCCATCCTTGTTGCGACATTCCTCCCCCTCCTGGCAGCTTGTGGAGTTGCAGCTGAAATGTCCAAACTGGCAGACACAGCGCTCTGAGCAGTCCTCCAGTAATACTGATGTACCCGACTGAAAAGAGTCACTTAAGCATTAGAACAATTATAGAATTTCCATTTTCCATTTAAACATCACATCCATGCCTCCTGTCTCTGATATGATCTTTATTTGTTGAACATACTATAGGGAACTTATAAATATGTTTTTACCGTCTTAATTTAAATAAACATGATATTTGGCAATTATTTAATTGTCACTGTAAAGCAACAAAGATAAAAACCACAAACAAATAGTCAGTAGTAAGATTGTTGTATACATGCAGCACAATTCAAAGATAGCTTTTCATTATCTGATGATCTCATATATACATTTCATAGCACAGTTCATCCAGACAAACTACTAACAACTTTCCTAGGTATCAGTAAACCCTCATGTGCTTAATAGGCATTATGTTGAAGAAGATGATATAAATAATGATGATTATATTTACTTTATAATATAGTCCATCTACTACACAGCCACATTTCTCCACAGGAACACACTGGACTCCATCAGACATGAGGCCTTCATCACACTGGCAGCCCTCCTGGCACACTGGGCAGGGCCCTGACTGCTCCAGAGAGAAGCAGGTGGAGGAGCAGTGGGAGGGGCACAGCTCATAGTGACTTCCTGCTGGACACGTCACAGCTGCAGGGATAAACAAGGCCAGGAGACTCAGCAATAACATTTTTTGTTGGGTTTTCCATTTCCTACAATGACAGATTTCATGGCAACTTTTCTGATTTCAATAATTCAAAAATTGCTGGTGTTGATTTGGCCCATTCAATCTAGAATTGTGTCAGTAGCATTAATGGAGCACTAATACCTATAGGGAACTGAACCAACACTCTGGAATTAGGAAAATATTTCATGCATTTTCTGTGAAAAACTGAGATTTGATACAAGTGTATTTTAGATTGCAATTTACAATGTCAAGTTAGTTAAAACTTCAATGAACAGCTCACAGTCTCTTCTTGTAAGTTATGTAAGCAGTCTGTTCTGTCTCTGTCTTTGCAGTTTCCCTGTGTTCCAGCAATTCTGTTACCTATGCCTGTACCTGCTTGTGTTCCTTCGAGCTTGTCATCTCGTCTGCTTATAAGCTGACTTTCTCACTATTATCTTCATTAAATCTGTCTGCATTGGAATCTGCATGTGGGTCCATGCTACCTGTGCTGTTTAGCCAACTGTGTCACAAAGATAATGTCTGCTACTATACGATGCTATATAAATAAAATTGAATTAACTTGAATGAACAATGATTAACAATGTATCATGCAATGTGTTAGTTATTATCTACTTTAATTTCTGAGCTGTGTATTAAACACTAGTTGTTTGGAGCTTCAGTCCAGTACTCGTTCTAAGGTAGAAACACAAGTCTGCTCACTGTAAACCGCACACGATTCTACTGTTTTTGGCCAAACTGCCTTCTTCAAAAGCGTTCCCTGCTTTCCTGACAACAATACAATATAAAATATTGGCGTCATTAAGGAGAGTTCTCCTCTGATGCAGCTGATATATATAGATTGTTGGTCGAATGATTAGTATACTTTTGCCTATATAGTAATGTACATTTTGGGTAGGAAAAAAAACAAAAAAAAATGATTTCTGTAGTCCATAGACATATACAAGCGTTAATGTAAATCACCTAATTCAAACTTTAAAGTTGTTGAAACCCAGTAAGAGACAATTAAAACTTTTCCTGACCCTTACACTAAGCTTTCAGAACTCACATTAGTGAATACAGCTAGTCCAAGGCAAAGGTGAAAAGGATGAAATAAAAAAGGCAGTAAGGTAGTTGGTTGTAGCAAATATAGCTGGTAATAATTATAAGTATCCAGCACTAAGGTTCTGCTCTTGGTCCACTTTTACTCACTATGTACATCAATATCTCAACCACTTCACATCAAAACATACATTTTTATGAACAGTAAATAATTTTGTGTTCAGTTAGGTCTTTCATGAGCCATTTAAAACCTACGGTCTGTTTTTGATTTATTTGAGATCTCTCTCATCCAACACCCAGCTTGTTTTAAAAGCTCATAAAATCGAAATGCAGACACTGTCGAGGTCACTGAAGACTATCCTGCCAACTGCCCATATCTAAACAGGTCATGGTTCTCAATGCGAAATTTTTGTATGCTTCACAAACAGTATCTAGGTATCTGCTTAGATAACACACTGACTTTAAGGCCCATGTGGAACACCTGACTGACTCCTGAAACACCTGAACACCTGAAAATGTGCTGTGCTTGATTATCCTAATATCGTAAATATACACGACTCTCCCTCCACCTTAAATTCTTTTGTATCACTGTCCCATGCGCTTTATCACAGGTAATGAATTCCTCAGTCACCCACCACTGTGTTTTGTATGAATGGGTGGGGTGGTCCTCTTATGTCAATAGAAGGGAGTTAAATGGGAAATGGTAAGTGAACTGTACTTATATAGCGCTTTTCTAGTCTTTTTGACCACTTACAGTGCTTTTACTGTCACATTCACCCATTCACACACTGATGCGCAACTACATACCTATGCACCAGTCACACACATCGGGGGTTCAGTATCTTACCCAAGGACACTTCGACATGCAAACTGGAGGAGCCGGGGATCAAACCACCACCCTTCCGGTTGGTGGACGATCACTCTACTTCTATCTAATAGGATATAAGGATATATTTGCTTATTTCACATGTTCAAATAGAACATGTGAAAACTGTTTTTAAATGTATCCTCAAAAATGGAATGAGTTTTGAAATTAAAACTTCTTATTTCTTTTGGTTTAAGTTAAAATATAATACTGAAGCTCTTTTGATGCCGATTTTATTGCTTTTTCTTAAAGCAATTTATTTGATGGATTTATACCTATTATGAAGACTTAACTGCCACGGCCCTGACGTGCTAAACACAACATGGCAGAACACACAGCAATTAACAGCATCAACAAATTTAAATGAAAATGTAAACATTTTTTTTAAGAAGATAGCATGTCATTGTCAGAGTTTATGTAGCTGACATAAGAGTAACAATGATAAATGGACAGGGCTTTTCTAGTCTTACTGACCACTCAAAGCTCTTTACGCTACTGCCACGTTCACCCATTCACAGACACATTCATAAATCACAAACTAACACATACTGATGGCACAGCCATCCAGGAAGATGTCACATCCACTTTCCTTATAAATGGTGAGGAGATAAAAAGTGTCAACATCATCAAATTCCTGGGAATCAAAATAACGTAATATCTCTCACGGTCCCTTAACACCTGCTCCCTGGTGAAGGGAGCTCAACAGAGGCTTTGCTTCCTAAAAAAACTCAAAAAGGCCAAACCTCCATCAAAGTCTCTTGTAAACCTTCACAGAAGTACCATTGAGAGTATCCTCTACGACTGTTCTCTGCCATGCATGTAGCATAACACACGGTGGCGAGTTGTGCTACCTGCATGGCAGACAACTGAAAGGACTTGGTCTGGATGGTAAATACAAAACAAGAGGTTTTGAGATTTATGCCACCAAACTTGGAAAAAGTGTATTCTAGCCATCCACACAAGAAGGCTAGCAACTTCAGTAAGGACCCACTCAGGTTACAGTCTGTTAGTCTCCTTGTCAGAGTTGTTGAAGACTAAGGGTTGAAGACTGTAGATATTATTAAGTTAGCAAAGAACCAAGAACTAATTCTAAAAAAAACAAGTCATTTAACAAGGTCATGAAAAAAAAAACAGGGACAGATGAAAACAATTCATGGCATGAGATACCAGTGCTAATGCAAGATATATAAAACATGAGACAGCTAAATGAACATATGAGAAGTTGTTCATAGACTCATTTAACATGAAAAACATGAAACAAAGCAAACTAAATACACAGTACAGATGCAGGATCTCTCTAATCTCTAATGATGATGACATATTGGAAAATCCTGGTGCAAGAATAGCCCCGTGCTGAGAAGATGGTAAGGCCACAGAAGCACAAAGTAAGATTCAAACTTGACACAGGTACACAAACACAGCCCCTGAAAGCCAGTTTGATAGCATCCTCAAGAATGAGCCACTGGAACCTGTGATAAAGTACTACTGAGCTCACTACTGACTACTACAGGAGATACTATATTTACGAGGCAGGGGATACCTGAAACTTTAGTCAGTGATAATGTGTCATACTATAACTCCATTTAGTTAAAAAATTTTGCTCAGTCTTTGTGTGTTAACCATATCACAGAGCAGTCCAAATGGCCAAATCACCATTGGAAAGGCCAGAGCTGAAAACAGGACTCTGACCTAAGCCCTCTGGAGTACAAAACACACCTGTTGAGATATATATATATATATATACATATATATATATATATATATATATATATATATATATATATATATATATATATATAAAGTTAATATATTTAACCACTGTTGATTTGTTACTGTCTTTTCTAAAATGTTGTGTTCTTGTTGCTATTTTTTCTGTTTTGTTTAAGAGTTCCATCCATTGTTGTTGTGCTTTGCACCTCAGGGTCAATGACCTAAACTGTGTGGGAGAATGCTGAACACAACATTGAGGACGAGAGTTCATCAGTGAGTCAGATCATACTTACGACAGAAGTCGTCCCTCCTCCAGTTGCTTATCTTGGTGCCCGCTAGTTGACAAGCAGTAACATAATTCTGGATGTTACGGCACAGGTTGTACATGCCCCCTTTGCCTGTGGACATCTCACTGTAAACAGACTTTCATTAAATTACAGGAAACACCATAACCAGTCTTAACACAGATACTAAAGTTTTCGGAAGGATTGTTCCATATTATTACAATTTGGATTTGGAATTTTGTAGTTTTGTCCCTCATTTTTGTCAGTAATAATAACATAAACAAAGGCAACCACAATTTATTGCTGTAAAACATTGCTACCTTACGGATCAAAAAACAAAAGCAGTCAAATGATAAAGCAGCGTATAGTTTATCCATATTATGTAATCCCCTTTGATTGCAGGTAAAAGTGAAGGTGGGTAAATGAACTGCACTTATATAGTGCTTTTCAACCACTCAAATTACTTTTACACTACTGCCACATTAACTCATTCCCACACCCATTCATACATACATGCTGTCAACACACCAAACATTAACGATTCATGGGGGCATAATTATAGTATTGACATATGGATAGCCGGAGGTCGAACCACCGACCTTCTGGTTGGTGGATGGCCTGCTCTACCTCCTGAGCCACAGCTGCCCCCTAAGTATACCCGAAATGTCATTAATAATCTCTCATTGTACAAAGAACCTTTGCATACAAAGCTTCAGTAAATACAGTGGGTCAAATTTTGAGACAGGTTATGGTACACTTAATATTAAATAAATAATTAATACACTATGGGATAAATATTCTTGTGACTAATTGTGTAAAATCAATAAATGAATGAATTTGTTTAATCATTTAAGAAATTATTGAAACTTGTTATCTTATTTTCTTAATAACACAGTAATCCGATTATTTCATATTAGAGGCCAATATATTTTAGACAATTTATTCATGATTATTTATTTCATAATTTATGTATGGGATTCCAAAAGAAGTAGACTGTAAACTGTGATAGGTGTTTACACTGCACAGGGTAATAATTTTACAGTTCCCCTTTGTTTATTCTTCCAAATACGTTTGACTAACCCGGGAGTGAATATAACCTATCTCATCATCTCAGTTGCCATGAACCCAGATCTTAGCAATTAACTGGGTGTATACAGTGTTATTAATATGGATTAAATGATTGCCAAAACTACAAAAATAAGATCAAGGTTGTAAAAACCTAAAATATCCCTAAGACATGAAAAATCCATTAATGATTATTTCTCCAGTTCCAGTTCACTGGCCTGGCAAGAAAAATTAGATGGGATAGATAACCATGTTTACAACCTGCAAGCATTTACATAAAAAGACAGCTCAGGATGGCAGCTGTCTTCTTGTCTTCTTGTGCTATTATTTCTCAGTAATTATCAGACATCAGCTACATGTCTTCAAAGGATGTCAAACTACCTTGCAAGCAAATTGTTCACTAAAAAACACCATTAATGGTGAATATACAGGAGTGTAATTTAAACAAAGTGAAATAATGGTTAAGTACTGTTTTTTTCATTGCAAATCTGGTTGTATGAGGGTCAGTTGTGTTCAATATAATGCTTTATCCATTCAATTTCTTTATAAGCACTTTGATACTTTTTAGGGCAGATAAAAAGAAAAAAAATCAACTTTCTCAGTTATAATTATGACTTGGATTTTGACAATGAACACTGCTTACAAGTATAAAACTGGTAATTATGGTAACTCCGGCATAATGTGAATATGGTATTAATCAAAAGAGACATTAAAACCAGTTGCCAGTTTTAATGAAAAAACTGGTAAATAGTTTTAATGTTGTAGCTGATCAGCATACGTGTGTGTGTGTGTGTGTGTGTGTGTGTGTGTGTGTGTGTGTGTGTGTGCATAAATATTTATATATCCTTGCCTGACACAAGCATCATAGTAGGTAGTTGGCAGCACTGTTGAGTGGCACCCTGCAAATGGACCCTGCTTGGCCTTGATGATGTCACAGGCCTTTTTTGCTTGTGGGATCTTCTGCTCTAATGGCTCAGGGCAAGAGCTAGCACCACAGCCTGTTTCACACGAAGTGTTGTTCTTATTTACTACCCAAGATTCTGCCATGTCGGCTGGCTTCGTATTGGCTGATGCCAGGTCATCAGACCCTTCACCATTATAGTTGCCACAGAGACCATTTGTTGAGCTCTGATAGGTAGATGGGATTTGCAAGATCACACCTGCCACAGTGTCATAGTTCAGCATCAGATCAAAGTCAGTTTCAATGATGATGTTAATGCCATTTTGATGTGCTCGCACTCTTCCGTCAGCCAGTGAAACAGGAAGGGAAACTCTGATGTCATCAACCTGCGATGTAGAGGAGTGTAGGCACATAAACATACAAAAACTGTTTTCAGATGAACTGGTACCATATTAGCTTTGACCTATTTCAGCCGCAGCTGCGTCCAGTTCAGAAGGCTAGTGCACCTCTAAAATGACACATTCAAAACAGGTGCTCACCCATTAAGAGTTCAAAGGGCAGGTAATTTTAAGTCCTTAAAAGATCTTTATTTCAACCAAATGGGAAATATATAAGACAAAGTTATTTTTCATTAAGGGAAAACATTATGTCCAAAAAGTTATTAGCTGAAGTTAAATGTTATAAATAAACAAATCTGGCCCAAAGGCGTAATAGTGTATTCTAAAACTGGGAAACAATGATTTTACTTGTGGGATTAGACCTTGCACTTGGCCAGCGAAAAAATTGTATTCATACCTTGACTTCCCAAACAACCCCAGTCTCCAATGTGATTTCAAAGTCATAAACCAGGAGCTCCACGCTGCGATAGACGTTACCATCCTTGCTGGTTTGCTGCTGTACTAACACAGAGAAGGCTGTCATCCCGCCCTCCTTCTCCTCCACCTCTGACAACTTGAACAAACAGTTTCCCCACAAAGGATATGCCTAGAGGGTGCAAGGGAGGAGAAGAGGTGGATAGAATACAAGATGTTTTAATATTATTTCAAAACTTCTGAAGAATGATTTAAAGAAGCAGCTCCTCTAAACTGATTCTTTCTAATTAATGACTATTTCTAATTCTTTTCCACCTATGTAATGTAACATATGAAAATGGCATAAAAATATTTTTCTTCCAAAATATACATAAGTGTAAATTGAAAGAGGATTCATTACTGAACAGAGGAAAGAAAGCCAGGAACCTATGTTTAGTTTTCCTGCACAAATGGTGGCACTGATGTCTATTTTAGCAAGCATGACATGCAAATCAGCATTGTTGACCAATAGCATACTGTTGCGACAGCGCTGACCTTTGGTGTTTTACTGTACATCCAATAGCAGGAAGCTACTGAAAGGAGGTGAGGTTAGCTAAATTGGTAACTGAGAGAGTGCTGCTGGAACCAGAACCGCAGGGGGCTACTAAATTTGGGCAAGAAGAGACGAGTGAGTAACCGGCAACCAAATGCAAGTATGCGCAGAATGTTACTGAAGGAAGGCAAAAAAAATCGGAATGATTAACTGGCAACCAACGCTTTTAATGGGAAAAGGAATAATAGACAATGTGGTGCTGGTAATGGAAACAAGATGATGTTGCTGATACAAGGAGATTAGCTGAAAATATTATTGGACATGTGGTGACGGTAAAAGGAAGAGCTGGAAGGTTGTGAATTGTAATTGTAATTGTAGATATCTGTAATGACTTTTTTACTAGTCACAATATACTTTGGATATTCAAAATTACATTATGGATATCTGGAATTGCTTTTCATTCTGGTTATCTGATATTAAAATCATGAGTAGTAACTTATACGAAAAGTACATAGTATATAGTAACAATTGAATCATAGATATCTGAAATTTGAATTTTTCCAAGTAGGAATTCTGTCCATTCTGGATATCTGCAATTATCTGCATATAATTGTAAAAGTGTAATTGTGAATATCCTGGAAGAATGACACTTTGGATAATGAAAGGTCCAAAGAAGAACTGAATACAGATATCTGCAATACAATGTATGGTAATATCCAGTCTATTGATTAAATGTTAAGACAGCTTTTTATAGGAGGACTGTTGTTTTATGTTGTATAACTTAATGTGAAAAAATCAGACAATTGCTTTTGTTGTCTGAACAATGATAGAGACTTGAACCACTGAATGTGATTCCCACTATGTTTTAATGGCTAGATAGTATAAGGCTTTTGTTGTAAAACAGCAAGTGTTGAAAACAAAAGTGTGACTCATTGCAGTCTTTCTTTTAAACAGATTTTTCACCACTTCAGGTTGTGAAGATTTTAAACATTGCATGGATGAAAGGGTTTGTAATTATATCGTTGTCAACCTGTTATGGTGGAAAGCAGATCAGAAAACAATTATGAGTGGAAATGAAAATTTTCTTGAGTTACATGATCCTACTTGAGATACTGTACATGTAATGACATGTGTAGCTACTCTTTGCCTTATAGATTATAACAGATTATTATAATATCAATATGAAAATTATCCATAAAATCCTTTGATAAAATATTATTTAAAAAGATTAGATATGTTAATAATGCAATAGATTTTTTTTTTGAATGTCTCCATCCCATTGTTACAAATTATTCTGGATGATAGGCTTATTTTTGCCTTACTGAGAAAAAACTTTACCTGTCCATCAAAGGTCATGACTGTTCTGACTCCACCCACAGAACAGGAACCAACACTTTTGGGAGTACAGGAGGCAAAACCGTCTTTCACAACACACTTCTCAGTGGCTGAACATTTGAATTTAGCATCACATTGTACATTTCCACCATCTGAACAGGCACAGCGAGTGTTACAGGATGCTCCTGGATAGAACACCTGGTAAAAGAGGAGAGCGCAGAGATGAAACAGCAGTAGTAGTAAGTAGCGGCAGAAGAGGCAGCAATACAATAGTAAGTGTTACTGTATTAATTACAAAAATAGAGGTTGAATTTGATACATTAATGGTCATATGGTACCTGTCCAGTCTGATAATACTGTCCTTCATACTGACAGCCACACTCTGCTAGAGGTACACACTTGTCATGACTCAGCATGAATCCATCGTCACACACACAGCCCTCTGTGCAGGGGCTGCTTTCATCACAACCCTCGGGGGGATTGAGACCACTACAGGTCAACTGGCATGGGGCAGCACACAGCTCATAGTGACTGTTTGCCCCACATGTATGTGCTAGCAGGGAGATACACATTGAAATCAATGAAAATAACATGCAGAGTGATAATGTTCCTTGCAAATATCACAAAAATGTCTGTTAACTTTCTTGGAACTTTTGAGCTTTCATGATCCAAGTGTAGAAAACAGAGATAACCTCTTTTATGATATGGCGCTAGTTAAATAAAATTGAATTGAATTGAATTGAAAGATGTTATACAGTACGATATCCAGACAAATAGTGGAAGAAGAGCGGGATAACTAATCATTAGCCAAGAACAATTAGGGAACATTTTCAGCATACTCAGGTGAGAAGTTTGACATTGAATTCATCTCTATCCATCCAGTGCATGGATAGGTTGAGGCCTAGCTTAGTACAAAGGCTGGAAAAACTGGAAGCCTATAGAAAATACACCTTTCAGGAACTCCAGAACTGACTAATTTTTTGTACATTGTATTTCCATTTTAGTTCAGAGATTACAGGGTCAAGTGATTGCCCACAACACCAACAATGAAAGTCCTCACTGTGAGGTTGCCAGGTTAGTACATAGTCTTAATTCTGACCAAAACAAAAGTTACTCCTGGATGGATTGATGGACAATGTAGTTCTCAGACTTCACTGAGTGCATGTGTGTGTGCATGTCTTACGACAAAAATATTCAGTTCTCCAGCCTTCCACGGTCGCTCCAGCCTCTTGGCAAGAAGTGCTGAAAGCTGATAGGCTGTTGCATAGGGCGGACGCATGGCCTTGGTACATGCACAAATCAAAAACACAGTCTTTGAAGAAAGGGGTGTGGTCCAGTTTAGTGTGACACTGTCTGTATGGGCAGAGAGATAAAGAGGGCAAAGGCAGAGCAGTCACCCTTAAATATTAGCCCCTGAGTTTCTTTACTGGACATCAATCATTTATATATTTACTCTTATCTAGTTTTTGGCCTTTGAAATGTCTCACGTATTCATATTTTCTTACTAAGCATAGGGATACATTGTTTCTTACCTATCCCAGGGGGAGGTTATATGATTAAATTTTTGTTGAATACAGGGGTATGCTGGACCTTGAATACTGTAGAATGCAATTGTAACAACTGAAATCCAATTTAAAAAAATGTATTTATATCTGTGGCCAATTTTCTTTCTATAAAGAGAGCTGGGATACAGTTACTCATCCTTAACACTGGGCCTTTCTCTGTTTTGGTCGTTTTAGATATACAAGCCTAAGAAACTCTTTTTGCTCAAAATGAGATTATCTGACTTTTGCTTGGTAGCAGCAACAGCGGCCTCAACAAGTTGTAATCATAGAATTCTTTTACATTCAATTCTATTGATATCTCAGCAGTGAATGGTAGCGTACTGCTCTAATTTGAGGGGGAGAATATTCAAAGGAAAACAGACTTTTAACACCCATAGGGATCTCAAGCACTCTTAAAACAGTTACTGGTATGGGTAAGTATGAAATTAAAAATCCCAGTACTAAATGATACAAAATGCACCACTTCAATCCCAGAATCACTGTAATGCTCTGCTCAACATATATACAACTGGAATGGCAAAGACCTTGTATCTCAACATGCAGCATGTTGACCTAGACTGCACAGAATGATGGCGACAGCCATGTATTTTGCACAAAAAAAAACTCAGTCAAAATAGATTTGGAAGGAACTGGCACACCTTTCAGCATCAGTCAGCATCAGCCAGTTACTCATGTTAAAGATGTTAACTGTTTGGTTGGAAAGCACAGGGAGCACTTCCAGCAGCCACAAAACTCTCTTCTTCATGCTGTTTAAGGACTGCTGCTGGGTTGTCACTTAAGCTGTGTAGTTAGAGAGTACTGATTCTTTTTCACAGTGATAGCTCAGTGGTGCATGTTGACAGTTAAGCTGAAGGTGTTGCTCACGTCACTGTCCTTGTGAACTTTAGCAGTGATAAAGCGTGGCAGCTCATTTCCAGTGGCTTGGGTCTCAAGCTGTGGTGGGCTGTGTCTATTTGGATGGGCTTACTGAAGTTATCTTGACCAAGTAGCTCTGGGATAAACTGCAAGACAAATTCCATAGGGCAACACTTCTCTCCCCCTCTTTAATGCCAGCAATCCTTATGTTGAGCCTATGAGAGTGCCCCTCCAAGTCAATCAGTTTAGCTCTGAGGAGACCATCAACTGCCTGTAGCTCTTTGCATGTGGTTTTCATCTCTGTTATATGGTGATTAGCAGTTGAAAGAGCTTCGTCCATGTGAGGAAGTCAGTGGAGAGACGCCTCAAATGAATAGAGGCATCCCTCCAATGACTTCTTCAAATCATCCACAAGCTTAGAAACTTTGGCAAGCTCATCTCCTCACTTAGTAATGGTAGCTAATATAGCCTCTTTGCTAGCAGCCACCATGCTCACTTGGGATGCCGTTTTCTGGCTTTGGCTTTATTCTTTCTTGGGCATAATTGCCTAAAATCATGTCTGATTGGTTACAGTACAACTGAAACAGCAGACAGGCAAAAAATAATGATCAGGTGCAGTAGTTTGATCATAATCATAAAGTGGAGGAGATAAAGAGCTCAAGAAGAAGTCCATTACCGTGCACTAGCCCCCCCCATGGATAACTATCTTTAAATAAATTACAATTTCTTTCCTTTCTTCCTTTTCTTTTTGGTTTCAGTTCCAGTTGAACTTCTCCTCAATCTTTCCATGTACCACAACTGCTTAAGTTCCTACCTGAATGGACCACTCTTTTCAGCTATGATTCCACAGTAGGGCCGTTGTTGGTAACGCACTAGCAGAGCAGGCTCACAGTCAGGACATTTGCCTCCAGGACAGTCACTAGTGCAGCCCAGGTCTTCTCCTATCTGGGTTCAACGAAAGGTAAATTTTAAACTGTGAAAATATAGAGAGGTTATTTAGTTTGAGAGATAAATGAAATAATAATGTCAAACAAAGATGCTGACTAAGACTTAAAAAATTTAAAAGATATGTTAATATTTTTCAAATGTATCTGAATACAATATGCAAATACCCATTTGTGCTCTGAAAGAACTTCTGCTTCCTGCAATCATTCCTGCTTTTCATACTGGCCACACAGAGATCCCTCTTGAAGCAATTTCAGTGTAAGTAATGGGGGACAATTATTTTCCTTTCTTTGAAGGCAAATACTCTCAGGAGTAAGAGTATTTATAATGCTTTGAAACCTTTATAAATACTCAACTGGCCTTCACCTGTTCTTGCATCACCTGGTCTTTCTTAATGATGAATGTGTCACAACACAACAACTATTTTGTAAATATAAGTCACAGCTCTAACAAGACAATTAAGGTCTGAGCCATTGGTAAAGTTATCTGTGCCCAGACTTTTTGTGATGTTCCTTTCCTTATTTTTAACCCTAAACTTATATATATATATAATCTTGATTAAAATATGAAAAAAAGGACTATTTCCTCTTTAACTTTATGAATTTTGGAGATCTGTTCATCTTCTATTTGTATAACTATTCTAATTAATAGAGATTTTTACTGGGGGTACCCAAACTTTTCATGCCAGTGTAAGTTGATAAATCTGCAGCCTCTTACTGAGAAATTGCTATACCTGACTGCAGTATCATATACACAGAGTCAACTGTGTTTACTTTGATTAAATTACAAGCAAATGACACCAGGATGCGATAGAATAACAAAACACACCTCTAGACACATCAGACTGGTTGGTTATAATTTGTTATTCTGCTATTTATTCAGGGGATATTGGCTTACCAGGCCTGATTAATTTGGTGTTCTTCTTTCTATTGTTTGCAGTTGTCTCATGTTTAATTCTCGGTGAAAACACTGCTGTATCATATTTTGTGATATGATGTGACAGTTTGAAATGTGGGGTAGTGGAGAATAAAGGCTGACAAAGTGTTTGATTGATGCAATCACATAAACGGCTTCACCACACAGTTTTTTAAATAATCTTTTACTATTACCATTGTGCTAATTAATGTAAAAAACAAAACAAACAAATAAAACCCTCAAGTATGTTATGAACCACTAAATGTTAATTTCAAGCATGATGTCCTGGCATCACCTATGTCCACACTTTTCCCCCTAAATTTCTCAAAAATAGACCTGAACAAATGAACCTATTCTTGAATACCTGATGAAGTTTTTTCCAGTGAACATTGCTGGAGTTCAGAAGTTCTTTTGCATGACTTTATTCTCTACCCACTAGGTCCACCAGGTGTGCAGATAATATTCTATCCACTGTACTGAACTGAACTAAAAGCAATAGACTTGATATGTACACCTGTTCCTAGGCCTGGATGGAGCATATAAAGTATGCTCCAGTATAAAGTATGCCTTAATGTTTTTTTCTTACTTGTGTTCTTTTCAGGACAAATTACGGTTTGTGCAGGAAAACCCATAAAGCTCTACTATCTCAGATAATACACACCTTCCAGCTGTGTCCAAAGGTATGAATGTGTTTAGCCTGGGTGCCGTCAGATTTCAGTAAGTCATCACTAGGTTTTCCATTGTAATTTCCACACAAGCCTGATAAAGTGAAACAGAAAACAACCACAGCATTTACACATTTACACAGTTTATTTGCATTCTTGCAATGTTTTTGAAGCATGAAAATAATTTGAATTATTGACAGATGATGAGTATCTGTCCTTTCTTAAACATACTGGCATCAGAAAGTATTTAAAACACTTCCCTTTTCAGACTTTATTGTGTTGAAGATTTAATTTTAAATGAATAAGATTGACATTTGTGCCCATCAGTCTACACTCAATAACCTACATGAAAAAGTGAAAAAGTTTTTTTGAATAAAATTTTCACAAAATTAATTAAAATTAAAAATTACCTGAAGCCCAAAAGAACATCTGTGGAGAGACCTGAAAATGGCATTTCACAGAATTCCAATCTGACGGTACTTAAGAAAATCCGGCAGGAGGAGATAAACTGCCCAAATCCTGGTGTGCAATGCTTGTAGAGACTTAATTTAGAAGACTTGAAGCTTTTGCTGCCAATAGGGCTTCTACAAAGTACTGAATAGGGGTCTGAGTACTTTTGCAAATAAGAGAAAGAAATGTGGTTGTTCTCATTTGCCAGAACTCTAAACACAGAGGGCCTGTATAATAAAGCAAATCCGTCTTTCTTTGGGTTCCTTGGCTTCACTGAGTAGTTGGTGATACTTGAGAACTGATGTCTTGAGGCTAGTTCTGGAAAAACTCATTTCATCTCATATTATGTACTCTAAACATGGTTCTGATGATGTTGCTGATAATTAAGAACTCCTCCTCTTTCATGTAAACATGCTTAAACCTGAACTGGAAAACCAAGAAATACTAATACCAACAGAGAAAAAAATGATATTGTGGCAAAAAGAACGATGAACAATCTCTTTTGAATATGGTATACAAATAAAAAAAAGTTAAAGTTAACAAAAATATTTCTGTTGCCAAATCAGAGAGGAGAGGGAAACAAAAGTGGCATTAATCAATGACTGGGACCTAATCAACAGTGTCTTTGTTATGATACTGTACAACAGGGATGTATTTACTTCCAAATTTGGTTGCCTCATGTTTGCCTAAGCTGCAGCGATGGAGTGAAAAAATAAATGGTTTAAGATTTGGGCTATTGGCAGGTTTTTGATCTGATCCTCCAAAGTTAACCTGCTATGGAGGTTAGCCATGCAGCATAGGTTACTATGATTTACCTAGATCATACCTCGTTAAAAGTGAGCCTACTTTGTGACACTGGAGAACTGGAGTTTAGCCCAGAAATACCTGGGTTATACACAGTTCTTGCTTTGTGATAAAGGCCCAGGTACTTAAACTGCTATGATAAATGGAAAAAATATTGGGACCAGAGTAATATAGTTAGATAGCTAGGTATTGCTTTGCATTTTTGAATTATAACCACAGTGCTGCTGTCATATGTTCATGTCATACACCCAACTTACCAGTTGTAGCACCATAGTATGAACTAGGCAAAGTTAAACTGACGTGGCTGTTCCAGTTGAACCTGAGCGTCAAACCAAAAGATGTTGTAACAATGCCAAAGTAGCCACGCCGGAACAAGGAAAGCTTGCCTTCTTCCATGGAGTAGGGCAGGTTGACTGACTGACTGTTTACCTGCGTGGGGTGGGGGTTGATGGGGTTGCAAGGGGGTTTCAGTGTTAAAATATTATTGATAATGGCCTTTTATACAGCAAGAATCACCACGTAGCAGCTTGAGCCATTGTCTATCTTATTTCACACTTTGCCCCTGCAACACCACATTTAGTCATTCCACAGTGGTGCTGAGTATATAAAATATTCAGAAGGTGAGCAACAAATGTTACATATTTGAGCTTTGTTTAGTACTTTTACTTGTTATAAGAAAAAAATTGCCCAGCTAACATAATGTTTCAAAATGCTGACTAATTACTATGTATTTTCATTTCCTACAATGCTTGTGTTTTATATATTTTTCAGTATTGTTAACAGATCTCATGAAAAGACCCAGGCCAACAGCATGTTGGTGCCGATTGATTGCATTGTACTGAAGAAGTAAGTCTTGAAAACAGCTCACAAACATGCACACACTGAGAAAATACATACACCAATCCGCAACAACACTAAAACCAGTAACTGGTTTTAATGTTGTAGCGGATTGGTGTATGTAGTTCCTTGATGAAGAACATGAAAATTATATTATTTTTTGTTGGTTTCTTAGGTAGATTGTGACAACATGCACATGGACATGACTTAATGCAGGCACCACATCAACACTCTACAGTTGTAATTAACCACTGGCTGTAGCTCAGTGTTGAAATGGGAGAGCTAACTTTAATTAATTTCAAATATGACACCACCACACACCTAAAACCACACTATCTATTGGATAAAGTTGAATCTTTCAATGTAATCTGAATTTAAAGATCAAAAAGGAAGAATTCTTACTTTTTCTGTGCTGTCCATAGTGGAAGCAGTGGTTTAATGTAACTACACGTCAGAGTGATACATAAAGACCTGATACTGTAGGCAGACTGATCTTACCAGTATTTTTCCGGGGTTGGCACGACTCATGCTTACTGTGAAGTTTCCAAATACAGTAATTGAGACGGACTTGGTGTAGGACACAGCCTTGTTACGGCCTCTGTTCTCATTTTGGACCACCACCTGGAATGGGTGCAGGTTCTGGTCTGATCCCTTGGTGTGTTGAGAAAGAATGTAGGTACAAGTGCCCTGAAAATCAAACCGGTGATTATCAAAGCTTCGGTAGTGGGGGTCTCCAGTGCCCTGGCATGTTGCATAGGATACTGGGTAGCAGTCCCTGATGCCCCCCTTCAGGACACAGTGCTCATTCTTCGTACAGGAAAATGTTGAGCACTTCGGACAAAACAGAAGAGAACAGAATATCATAAAACAGTGAAAAAAGTAAGAATGGAACAAGATAAAAAAAAAATACTTATTAATAAACACTTATTGATGAAAGAATATGTCTAAATTGCTTTTCATTCTCATACGCTGTATTCATTTTATTTGCAGTTTATATACACAGTTTAAATATAAAATAACTCGCAATTTTTTTGAAGGGTACATGTTAATTAATGAAGTTTTTAATCTCTCCCTAGGAAAATATAGTTTAGACAAGAGTTCAAACTGTGAGCATATTTACAAAATAGTTGTGTTGTGCGCACATCCACAAAGATGATGTCTCCAAGATCATTGCATGCTGAAATATGAGATACACACACACACTAACCTTGGCTTTCCCGTTAAGACATTGACACTTGGTGGTGCAAGTGTTATCACCCCAGAAAGTGGTGGTTGGGGTGTAATATCTGCCCTTATACAGACATCCACAGCTAGATTTAGGGACACATCTGAAAAATACATACACACATTCACACACACAATTATTTAATGTAATATAATTCATACACAGGAAACAGACAGCAAAGACCATTTTCTTGTCTATTATGGTTTAGGCAGCTAATTAGTTTGTTATGGAATTTAGAATATCCTCTACGTATTGATGGCTTCTGTTATTGTAATTTTTCGGGTGTATTTTTTTACAGTTATGTTTATTGCTTATTTCAGGCAGACTGTTCTCCTTAGAGGTTTAAAAATGTGTGCTCACGCATTAGGTCTTGCAACCCTAGTGACATGAATGATCCTCCAGAGCCACTGAAGGGTCAAATGGATTTTTTTTACTATTTTTACTACTATTTTTTTTACAGTACAACTATATATCACTCTTATTGCATCTAATGTTTACATACCAAGTGGTAGGCTTGTTAGTTCTTTACACTGTGTTGTGATCGGCTGCTGTTGTGGCTGTCATTATTTCACGTTGTTTTTGCTAATTTTTATGTCTACGGGAGCAGACATGGTCATGGCTTTGGCTGTGATGATGACCATTTGATGGTTGACATAACATGCGGGTTTGTGCATGTGCAAGGTTGTGTTGATGTTCTTCTCCTCAACTCCCCTGGTGTCAGGGGAGTTGCACTTCACATTCTGGCTGGAGTGTCTGGCTTAATACTTTCTTAATTTATTGCAACATATTAAAAAGTGGCTTAGCTTCAGCCACAGCCACAATGGCTATAGAAACAGCCTACACTTGAAGAAATAATCATAGCTGCAGCCACAGTCACAGCCCCAGCCATCACTGCAACCATAGCTGTAGCCATAGCTTGCTGTGGTCAGTGGCTGTGGCTACAGCTGAAAATATGGAACACTGCGAAGGGAAGGAAAAAAATCTGGACTGACAAGAGCAACACATTGGAGACCAAAATATAATATAATATACTCTGGATAAGACAAATGGTATTATACATGCCCATTTCCACTGCCTTGGAACCATACACATTTTAGCTCATTTACCACAAATCAGTTATACATTACAGTAATCCTAGCTGTTTTCCAAAGTATAGTGTTTGTTAGGTCTCTGATACAGCAAGGTTCAAGTCACTAACAGTAGGACACCAAACATGGAGCTATTCATACATATCTTAATGTATGGACATATGCATGTGTGGGAATATGTGATAACATAAACCTGCAAAATCTTTTTTTTCATGCATAAAAGTCATCAGGTATTTAATTTGTAATGGCTGTTTGGCAGAACCATCAACTAACTATTACTATTACTATAAAGCTTCTGTTCTGATGTGAACCAATTCTGTATTTTCATATAGTAGTAGTATCATTGCTCTGTTACCTGTCTCCACTAAGCACCATTCCTTTATTGCAGTGGCATCCATCCACACAGGGTTCTTTACATTTCTCCTCACTATCGGGGGATGCACAGGAAGCAGGGCAGGCTGAACCACATGCCTCATAGTGGCTACCTGCTGGACAGGAAGGAACTAGGGAGGGAAAAGTGGAGATCATCAGAATTATGTTTTGAGCTCATTATTCCTATTTGTCAACATGAATAATCTAGGTCTAAATAACTGAAGAAACACAAAATATAATGAATAAAATCCCGAATAAAATGAAATTATTAAAAATTTCCAGGTTGTGCTGCCACAACACTCTTGGGTGTTGATCAGCAAATCAAAAGAACGGAATAGCACTCTTATTACATACTTGAAGTTTGACAAGGGCCCACTTCAAGAAGCCACAAGCATTCTACTGGCCCTTTGTCAGTAAGATCACAGATGGAAAAGAAAAGATGAACAGATGCAACAATTTTGTCATTTCATAGTCAAGAGTATCTTGTACAAATCCTCCATCCTTGGAAGAAAGAAGCTACCCCCCACCCCCCAAAAAAACATAAGGACAACAACAGACTCCAAAATCTTGGAGTCAGTCTGGGATCACATTAAGAGCCAGAAGACAGAGACAGACTAAATCCAAGGAGGAACTGTGGTAAGTTCCTTTGGCCAAGTGGTTTGAATTAGGGGAACTTGCTGTAACTTGCTGGCGGTCATAGCAAATACAGATTTTACTTTTTTGTATTAAGTTAATTGATAAGTAAAAAATATTCATGTTTTTATTTTACTACCAATAAACTGTGTTTGCCTTTTCATAAACAGTGAAGAGAATCCCCAAATACAGGGGGCATTAGGTTGGCCTTAAGTGCCCCCCCGAAAATTTTTAACAAAGTAGATGTCATTTCCCTGTATTCTGCTCGATTTTAACAGTCGGATTTATACTTGTATCTGGCTATACTAACATGGCAAAAATTATGGGTACATTTTGCAATTTTATCCAGAGGAAGAGGTTGGCCTCAGACTGCATATTTGAAGACATTAAATCCTGAATGTTATGACAATCACCAAGGGGGATTTATTACAAGACTCTTGTATTGGATGGTATTTTCACTTGATGTAGCTGACTGATAAACTGGCAACTGCAAGTGTATAGTCTAGAGTAAAGAAATTATACAAATGATGATAAGTGATATGATTCATGTTACTTTGCTTTCAAAATAGTCCAAAGTTGCCAACTACCTACTGGGTAAGGGCGATCCTAATGTCGTTCACTTCATTTTATTAACAAGCAAATCTATGCATGTGAGCTGAGCTCTCTTTTCAAAGGTAATTATCTCGAGTGAAAGAAATACAACTGTGTTCATGGCCGTTTTGGTACTTACTAACTTGGCTTACGTTAATAAGTACTGATTACTACCAGTGACAACTTACTTTCCTTCTTTTATGTCCGTATTGTCTGGGGAGCAATCATATCAAACCAATAGATTGCCTGCCAAAATATAGACCAGTCTACAGTACAATCATCTTTTCACTTTTTTGCTGACATTTATCTTAAAGTTACCTGGTGTTAGTATAGAGAATTATAGAAACAAAAACAAGAAGGCTACAAGCAACAGGAGAATAAAATACAAACATTTAGTTAAATGCCAGGCTTTGGTTTTTGGTAAGTTAACAGTTTACTGAACCTTTGAACAACTTTTGTGACTTACAACAGTGGGTAACCATTCTCCACTCAGGGCTGACTTTAACCCCTTCTGTCAGACAGGCATCACCATAACTCTTCAGGTTGTCACAAAGAAACTGTCTTGCACCTGGACAAACACACAGTCACATTTACACATTATTATTTACAGGAACTCTTAAGATGAAAAAAAATATCCCGACAATCTGAGACATTTTTCACACATTTTCAAATAAGTGAAACAAGGATTTTAATGGCTGGTAAATGTCAGTCATGTGTGGTCAAACATAATATTGCTGTCTAACACTCAGATAGAGTCACTTTCATGTCACTGCAAAACTGGGCAAGCTGTTGGAAAACATGAAAACGTGAATTTTGAACCACAACTAATGACCGAATTTAGCATACTTTAAATGATAAAGTAATGATAAAGTAATGATAAAGTAATGATAAAGGTGGCTTTTTTACAGTGTTGCTAATGACATCTGTCCTAGTGTTTTTGTGAGAATTTGATTGTAGCAAGGATGAGACCTGACCACAACAACAGCACATGCAGTGGGACATATGAATACTTCATCCTCTTGAAAAAGAGAATTTATTTTATGCAAAAGAATGCGAGTCAAATAAATCCTCCCTCTCTCATGCTCTCTATCTCTCTGTAGTATTCAATTCCTTAACAGGAACAAAGCAAAGAGGTGGTGTTGTGTCTTATAGGCTGTTTGCCTGGACATAGAAACTGTTACTGCAGTGACATTATAACACAACAGCATCAGTGTCCAGGCAAACTGCCTACAGGACATGTGCTTGTGCAGCAGTTACAGAGACAGAGCCAAATGGCTTAGCTTAATTTGCCATTTATCCAGTTTTACATTTATTGGTTTCATCAGTAACCTGTTGATGTATGACTTGTGAATGAGCCAGTGCAGGAGGTCTGTTAGTTACTGTTAGAGAATTTCTTTATTTGTGTTTTGTTTTAGAGCTGTGCTGTATTAGTAATGACTAGAATTGGAATTTCATTGCTCTTTTTTTGCATGTTATGGATATAGAGATGAGTGGTGAAAGTCATGTATTTGATATAAGCATCGGTACTTTCTTATGTGAACAGGAACATGCAGTCTTGTAGTATTCAGTAGCCTACTGTCCTCTACCTGTATCAGAGTATACACTTTGTAGTATTGTATTCATTTTTGTTTGCCAATTGAATAGTACTAAAAAGGCAACCCGAATCACTCCACTGCTCAAGTCAGTGCTTCAGAGATATTTTTACTGGCCCTTCCAAAAAACAGCTGGCCCTAGACTGGCCCTGTGATTAAATGTGCTAGAACTGCTTTCAAGATGAACCACTTTTATAATCATGCATTGAATGTAATGTAAACAATGGTGGAAAGAAAAATTTTTAATAACATCGTCTTTGCAATTATGAAGGAAGTTAATACACTTATTTGTTTTCTTTCCAAAAATTAGATGACAAATTCTTTTTTTACAATTATTTCTTGTACAATAATTTTGAGTTAATGCTCCTGGCTGTTGTAGTGACAGTTGCTCTTCGTTAAAGTCACATGAGGCCGAGTGTGAATTTTTGTTTAATCTCCTAGTTGGGGAATAGGTGGTGTCATAAGCCTCCTGCTCTGTTGAGGGAAGGTTTGTTTAATTTAGATAGCCTCCTTCACTCCTCTTTAGCACAACCTGTCATCCCTATCTAGAATATGTACAACGTGGTCATTGAAAGAGTGCTGAGTCTTGTCCTGAGGAATTAGCCCACTATATTGGACTATATGTTGGACTATATGTTTCTACAATGGTTGTTTAGTTTTGCTGATATATAGGTCTGTGCATACCTCACTGTAGTGGACTGCATACAGTAGACTGTTTTTTTGGGTGTGTGGTGTAAGGTCTTTGGGATGCACCAGTTTCTGGAGTGTTTCTGGAGTGTGTTGCTGGGTTTGAATAAACACAGGAGCGTGGTGCTTATTGAAGATCTTACTCAGTTTCTCAAATAGTCCAGATGCATATGGGATAACAATGTTATTGCCCTCTATTCTTTTCTTCAACTTTTCTTTTCCTGGAGGATGTTGAGGAATTGTGAATTTGTATTTCAGGTAGTGCACTTGTGGTGCGTCACAACTACAGCAGCCTAATTTTTACACAATATGTTGCCTGTTGCAGTCAGCAACCCATATTTTGAACATCTTTAATTACTGGCTTACCTTTGTTGACACACACATCATAGACACAGTTGTCTAGGTAGACAGTGGGGTCAACACTTTTGTGGCAGGCTGAAAATGGTCCATCTGCCTTTGTCAGAATCCCACAGAGTGTGGGTTGGCGGAAGTGGGCCTGCTGGTCAAGTGAACAGTAGGGACAACGACCAGCACAGTTATCATGACAGAACTGATCAGAATCTTTCACCTTCCACTGCTGGATCATCTTCAGCACAGCAGAGAGACGGGCACCTGCAAAAGACAAAAAGCAAACTGCTGTTTGAATTGAAACATTTTTAATGATTTAAAGTCACAAAATTTGGACTTCTGGGCCAGAGAGCAATTTAATAGGTCATGTTCAACCAAGCTCAGAACATTTTTAATTAAACATAGAGTCTTTTCAACCTAATCAATACCAAAGCTGTTTAAGGGATTAACTAGTAATTGGGAGTCACGATGTCCAACTCGAGTGGAAAATGCCAGCCTACAGTTAGTTTGTCAATAACTGGATAATGAAGGTGATTTTAAGTACAATCAAAGTGCACAGAAGGTTTTTTTAAATTTAAGATCAGATCTTTTTTTGAGACCAAAATGGCAGCTATTAAATAGAAATAAAGGTGGTCAGGTGGTGGCCTTTATTTTCTCAAGTGAAAAGAGAACCAGGAAACCTTTTGTTATGAGCATCTTTGGCTGCTTTATTTAAGTTCAAGAAAGCATCACAGTTGTCTTTGATGTTTATCCATTCCAAAGAATACATATTGGTAAAATCTTTGAAAATATTTCTTTGGAGTAATTTGTTACAGGTTTTTATCAGTTTTTTTAAATTTATGAACTGTCAGGTTTGAAGACTGTTTTTCAAGCTGCAGATAGTTTATATCCTTTACCCCCTAGGTAAGGCTTGGATATCATATTTTGGTGCCTTTACCAAACCATATACACTGCTTTTAAAGCCCAATAGGATGGCTAGTAAATATACTGTAATAGCTTCAAAGTACAACCATAAATGTTTAGTGGGCCAACATTAAAACCAGTTTTCCCTAAACAGTTCTATATCTGACCAATATCTTAAAATGACCTTTTGTAATTAGATACAGAATATTATCATCAATAAAATATAGCTCTGTGATGTACATTAGTGGACACTATTCATGTTATTTGCATTGGACACAGGTCTACCTACTCAGGAAACAAAAAAATTCTACCCGAAGAAACACATTAAAAGGAGCCCAATTCTTTGGGAAACTTGCAGACCTGGCAACCTTGGATGTGAATTAGCTTTAATTTTCTGAATTGCATTGGAACGTTGAATCCCTGGCTGGATGATCAGCATAGTGACTACAAATCTTTGATTGGAAATGAATGAAATGATACAATCATGTGATCTATAACTTCCACCTCTACTGGATTTTGGAAGTTACATTTTAACCACACTTGACAACTTGTTCCACCTGAGAATCTCTCCTCCTATAATCCCTTATGTCCCCTCCTCACCTGATGGTTCGGGCAGGTCATCACTCCTTTCCCCATTGTAGTTTCCACAGAGGCCGCCTAAGTGTTCATAGTAGGAGGATGGCACTGTGATGTACAGCCTCATGTTCCAGTCATATTTAACAGCCAGCCCAAAGTCAGTGCTGAGAACAGCGTAGATTCCACTCTGCTTTACGGAGACCCGGCCAGCCAACAAGCTGACAGGCAAGTACTGAAGTTCTCCATTAACCTATAGGTAATATCAAAATAAACAGAAAAAAACTTTACAACTGTAACAATGCATAGGAACAATGATGAAAAATGTAAATATACTGCAATACAAGGTCAGGTTGTCAGAAAGTTGTGGGTGTAGTAGTGCGAAAAGCAAAGAGAAATGTAAGAAGAGAACCAGAACCCATGAAAAGTTCATAGCATTAAGGCAGAGCCATGAGTGGGTTGCAATAGAAACTTTTTGTTGATAGTACATACATTAACAGAACATCTACTAATATCTACTGTCAGCCAATGATCTCTTGCATATTTTACTGACGGTCAACCACTATTGTCTTTGCAACCTACAGTATAGCAGTGTTATCTTATATAGAGCTGGGAGTTCCTGTTCTTTACTTTCCTTTTCCAGTTGAATAAAAACCCCATTAAAAAAGCCATTGACATTCATAGTAATGTGAGTGAAAATCCAGCCCTAGGACATTTTTTGTTTGGACAGTGATGGTAAATTCTAAAAAAACATTATACAGAATAAAATATGAAAATTTATTTTGTGTTAAAAGGAACCTTATATGTGGTTTTCAATAGCTGACTAAATTAAAGTTTTTTTCATGAATATTATTGAAGGGTAATTTTGATAGGATTGCATGTTACAAGTCTGTATTTAGTTTGTTATTCTCCTAATGATTGCTTTTATATTCAAACAGTTTGCACTGATTATTGCATTCACACCTTTTTGCGGTCTATTGAGTGTACAGCAAAATTTGGGATCTGTTACCTGTACTCGTCCTCTGTGTTTGCCGATGATAATTGTCTGCTTGTGAACACTGACAGTCACAGTCCTCACAAATGAAACTCGGCGGTTACCTCGGTGGTTATTCTTGGTTGTCACAGTGAAAGGAAGAAGGTTGGATGCTGGTTTTGCAACCGTTGCAATAATGTAAGAGCAGGAACCCTGGAAGAGATATTAGCCGACTGAAGCAATGTCCATTATAAAGATTTTTAGCACATCATCTCATACAGCCACTAGGAACAATGGGTTCTAATTATGGTACTAGACCGAGGCTAATCCAACAGACAAGCAAAGTAACAGAGTTCCCTTAATCCCACTCTTCTGAAGAGCTTATTTATGAAACAAAAGCTGATGCAGTGCTGATTAAAGACAATATACATTATGAAATAAGAGTAATCCTTATGATTCTTTGCATGTAACACTGTTTGATAATGTTGGCCTCAATTTTAGCTAAATTATGATTTAAATTTCTAGGCATATCAGATTGGGCAATGGATGAGTCAAACCCTAATTTGTAACACTATTAGAATTTTTAAATAATCAATTTTGGTTATCAATGCCTTAAATCAGACAAGGATGGATGTTTCTTCAAGTCAGAACTAGAAAACATCTGCTCCAGCAGCAGAGTGAGAAAGATGGCTAAACATTTTATCTGGATGTCCATCGTAAAATCGTAGTTCATGAGTGTTAGTATAAGCATGTCTCAGTTCACTGTGTCCCTGTTGGCCTCAACAGGATATAACAAGAATAAAATAGAGATACATTTTGGACTGGTCAAGCTGCCCCAGCCCTACCTGAAAGTCATAGCGGCGGCCATCAAATGTCCAGTAGTGGGGGTCACCCAACACACGGCAGGTTGCTGTTGAAACATGGATGCATGCTCCATTCACACAACGTTCCTTCACTCGACATTTCAGAGCTTCACAGGGATCTGGGGGAGGTGTAGGCGGAGGGGCACCTACAGGAAATACAAACACACCCTGCACATATGTATACATGTATCACGCTATACCTTATTATTTTTCTGGCATCCCTTTCAGTTAAATTATAAAATAATATCTACTCAGTAACAGAAAATTATCATTTTTATCGATGTGTATACAATCGAAATGTATGTGCGTTTGTGTGTGTGTGTATACCTTCAGAACAAATTCCTGCAGTTCCATATGAATGGCGATGTTTCCCACCATAGACATAGACTGCCATCTGGGCATCACCTTCCACAGTCACATGACTCTGATAATGCCCCACATGTACATTAGACCACACCCAGCGCCTGTCCGATAGGAAGCTATTCCACCTAGGTGAGACACAATATCCCTTGCGTCCCTTCAGACACAACTTCACACTGCCAGCACCTTCTCTCTCTGACATGATAGCAACAGTACTTTGAAGTCCGCCCACTGTTTCCACTGCCCAGTCAGTGGCAAGCTTGGAAGTGGGGGTCAGTGCTATTAGTAAAGGGTCATTTGGTCTATTGTTGCTCAGAAGCAGCACCATTACTTTCTTGTCACTCTTGACAATCAGGGGATGTCTGGAAACCACTCTCTGGAGGGTGGTGTGCCCTGCTTTCCGAAGCCTCCTGTTGGTGTAAATTTTATATATTTACTTGATTAGATTCATGTAGTTCATGTTTAGATTAGTTTAGAAAAATATATTTTGATCATTTCATTTACATTGAATAGTCACAAAATTTTAAAGGGATTTAACATATTGACAGGCATCCTATAGTACAGTTGATACAAGATGGAACTATTAGATAACTGTTTGACATTGAAATTAAAGGGCCCATTACGGAAATTTCTCATGAATATGACCATATTCACAGTCATATTCATTTCCATTTCTCATTAATATGACTTACTATATAAATACATATACCTGTTCTGGAATGTGTTGTAAATATAGAGTTAATTGATATAATCAGATTCATATATTGTTTGATATTTTCCAGGAAACATAACGTTATTATATGTTAGATGGATAGATAGCTGGGTAGGTAGACAGACTAGCAGACAAAGAGAGGGACCATGAAAGCCTTGCCTGTAGCTTCAATAATATTATAATAATTTCATTTTCAACTCAACTGTTTGTATAACTGGTGGCCCCTGTGCAGTGTCACTTCAGTGTTGTCTTCAGTAGCTACTATCACTGCCCAGTTTGCCGCCCTACATTTGCCAGCCATGGGTACCAGGTATTCCTTGCCCAGGCTTGCCACAGGAGGGAGCTGCTCATACACATGTTCACACGTAGAACCAAGCGACAGACACTGGTGGCCCCCTAAGACAGCTATAGGCTTCTGGGATCGAATCTGTGTGCCTGTCAAACTTTGATGACTTCTCACAAGATAGGATGTATAGGGTGCCAGCGTCACAGTCACTGCCCTCCCACGCTGCCACCTAGTCCCACCTCTGAGCTTAACATTTGCACCAGGTATGATGGTGATCTGGTTGTAGCTATTGTCATTAACAATAGCCAATAGCCTGTCCATGCACTGAATGTGTCCTGAGGGTGTGAAGACAAAGTATCTAGAACCCAGTTCTTCTTTTGGGGAAATCACTGTGCCATCTCCTGTGGCGAAGCGACGATTGAAAGAGACTACAGAGATTTCAGCACTAGACGAGATTCGAACAGCTGAGTTTGGATTAACAAATTGCCGCAGGAGCTCAGTTCCACGTGGTAGAGACACCCAGCGAGTTTCGCCCGCAGGGATGGTCAGCCGTCTGGAGAAACCCACTGAAGCCACCTGAAATTCATTACGTATGAATTTGTTAAACATTGGTGAGCTACATTAAAAACAAACTGGAACTGGTCTTTCTTAGAAGTGGTAACAGAGTAATACCAATCTCCATTAAACTGTTCAGTCAAGCTTCACTAACTCACTAAAACAAAATATGTAAGGTTTTGGTAAATCATACATTGATTTACAGTGCTAATGTTGGCAATTTAATCATCCTAGACATCTTACTCACATGCAAATTGGAAATAAACTATTTTACTGGAATGCTGTCTTACTCCTGATATTTGGTGGATTCAATATTCATCTACTGGAGTTGAGCACCTTGAGCACCTCATTATCTGATTAGTTAATACACCATAAGAAAGAGTGTAACTCTAAATTGGACTAAGACTAATAGGGCTCTTTTTTATTTTAAACAGGCTGCAAATATAGGAAAACACACAGATATATGGGCTTGATCACAATATATTTTTTGTGACTACATATATTGGCTCAAACCAGGTGCAACTTGGTATTAGTCTTGTTAATCACCAATCACATGAGGCCCTCATCTATTATTAGTCTTGTTAGTCACCAATCTTGTTAATCACCAATCACATGAGGCCCTCTCATCCCTTTAGAATCAGTAACAGGTGAACTGGGGAGCTGAGGTAAAATATTAATGTACATCATCCCTAATATGCTTTCAGTGGTAGATTGAAGAGGCTGCTGATGTACATTATAGGCTGTTGAGTCTGTTGTTGTTTATAGTTGCCTGTTATAGTTGTTAAAATAGGCCAATTAATATATCTAAAGTTTGCAGCCCTGGCCCTCCTTTGCTTAACTGAAAAGACTGATGTCCACATGCAAAATAAAATGCCTTATTTAGCTTGACAAATGGAAACAATAAAAATTAAGCAGTTCATATATGATTAAACAAATACAAAATGAGATTTGGGGATTTGCTAGTTAGAGTTTAAAAAATGTACAAGTTCTATTTCATAATAAATCCTGGTGCCCTGTTGAAAGAGAGCAGTATTTAATGAAATTATCCATGTTGCGCTAGCTGTGGAAGAAATATGTTAGATTTTGTAGAGTTTTAAGTGAGTTCCTCTGGCAACCAGTGGAACATATTTCCCAGAATACAGGGAGGATGTTTCTACGTCTGCAATCTTCATTTATCAGTGTGTTTAAAAAAACACCAAAAAACAACTTATTAATTTTTAATGGTTTACTTATTTCTTCTAAACATGGGTCCCAACAATAATCTGGGCCCAAGCCTTTGCCTTCATTGTACAGCAGCAGCTCTGAACTCATATTTGATGGCCAGGCCTTATATTCACATGGTGGGTTGAACCTGAATTATTTTAGAGATAACAGTAGGTAATAGATTATCAGTTCATGTTGAGCTTTGTGTGTGCATGACTGGTACAAGTTTGCAAACAGGACCAGCACAGGACTCTGCTCTGGATTTTTTTTTTTTTTTTAAAAAAGGACCTCACGTGTTTAAGCATATTTTAAAGTATTTTCCCACCGTGTTTTTGCGGAATGCATAATTTTGTGATGTTAGGTACTTGTAATGTGTGGCTGACAAAAGCCAGCTCTTTTTGAAAGTACCTTGCATGGCACCTGACTCCCAGTTGTCTGAGGGTATTTCACAAAATGTTTATATAGATAGGCGTCAACACATTTTGTTTCTTTTTACATATTTTTAATATTAAAAATCTGTATATTACCAGCATTGTGTTTTTGTAGATTCACTCTAGAGGCAACAAAAATGTTCTAAATTACTTTATAAAAATTCCTAGGACCCTATTTGACAATGCAGGAGGATGACAATCCTAAACATATAATATTCAAACAATGCACCCAAGGAGTTGTAGCCACTAACTAAATACTGGAGAACCACCAGTTATAAAATCACAACATTCTAGAAGAATTTTACCATATAGGATTACTGACATCCTATATATGAGGAATACTAGTCCTGAGCTACTCGGTTGCTTGTTCCTTGTTCCTTGTCTCTTTTGATGAACTAGTGTAGTGCCTGTTCAAAACGTGCTTTTTATCTCATTAATATTTAAATTTTTTATTTAATCATCTAATCACCATCATCTAATTTCCATGTCAGTGCTGTGTAATAATATTAATAATGATAATAATGATAGACCCTATTTATCAGATACCTGGTCAGATGGCGCCAATCACATCTTGCACTCATTTTCTCTATCCATTTCTCATTAAATCTTCACTTTCCCATTCCTTAACCTATATTGATGAAAAGACTTAACGAATGGCCACAAATGTCAAAATCTACATCATACTTGCTAATTGCCAGGACCTACTACTGAGAGAAAGCGAGAAACATATTACACAACAGAAACGCTAATTAAAAGATGAATTACCTATTAGCGCTATTAATTACATTAGTAGTGCTCTCAGTTCAGAACCAAAACACCAGACAGAAAAGCTTTCCTGACTTTTACTGGCACACAGCAGACCCAGTCCATTGCAATATGACAGAAACAACTGTAATAGTTAAGTATGCTGTGATAATGTTTGTTAACAGAAAATAATTTAGTCAAAGGAGTTTTTGAAGTTTTACTGAAAATCTCCCAATGACTTTTCATACCTCATTCAATCACTGCTCTTCTTGTTGGAATTACATCAGCCAATGCAAGGTTTCCTTACATACAAACCTTTTCGTGGCATAAATGCAAGCTAGCAATTCCAAAAGTGTCTACTTTCTGACCAATGTTCCAAGTTCAGCAGTATGCTATTGCTCTCCAGATATGCACATGTGTCAAAAAAGTCAGATTTTATGTACTACTCCTTCAATCTAATCAAACGATATCGGGCTCATTTACATCTGTAGTAAATTCCGTACA
Organism: Istiophorus platypterus; assembly: GCA_016859345.1. Classification (NCBI taxonomy): domain Eukaryota; kingdom Metazoa; phylum Chordata; class Actinopteri; order Istiophoriformes; family Istiophoridae; genus Istiophorus; species Istiophorus platypterus. Next base: position 27,398,855 of record CM029126.1, on the reverse strand, counting down.
AAATTAAAAAAACTTCCACAATGCGAAGTCATGCACCCCTGATAATTTGTGATGAGTTTAGTTCCTCCTGGTGCTGTCATCTTTTTAATTCCCTGCCCAGCCTGAACTCCAGACAGGGACTGTCACAACTGCTCAACTGGCATGAGGTCAGGTGGCTGAGTTTGCCAGTCTAGAATCAAGTCAAAATCAACTTACATATAGATAGATATTTCAAACAGCTTTACATTAGTTAATACTGGCTCAAATTTTGAACAGCTGACAGTAAATTAAAGACGTGATGCTAGTTAAAAGATGACAACAGTTAGCTAGTTTGCCTAACCAACCAAAAAGAATGGCTAGCAGTAACTAGCAGTTTGCTAAGCTGTTGAGAAAAATTTAAGCACAGTTAGGTTGGGTACGGAACCTTGACAAACAAACACATAAAAGTTGTACATCTATGTGACTTACTGATTTAGTAATCAGCAAGAATTCTGACTGGACATTTCAGCAGCCAGAAGAATCCAGTAAAGGAGCTTACTCTATTTTATAGATGTTTGCAATCCTGACTGTTCTAATTGGCACTGATTAAAATGAGCTTAACACAACATAATCAAGGGAATTGGGTTGAAAATAAGTCTGTGAACTTGTAAAACTTAAAATGATTGAAGTATTTACATTTGCAGTCTTGCCCAACGGATAAAAAAGGTAAATGCATAAAATGGAAGAACTTGAAGTGTTAAAACATACCTTGGCCCTTCATTGATTCATGTGTAGTGTGAGTAAACATGAGCCATCATGCAGAAAGCTGTATTGATTAAAATAATAGTGAATCTGTTCCATCAGACATGTGTGAGACGGACGACTGAAAAATGTGGCTGAAACACTTCATCTGTTGCAACATCGTTTTACCTTTTCACCTATATACACTCTGATATAGTGCATAGGTATGCTCTGAACCCTGTGTCTGCACCACTAAAACCCAGCTGGATAAATCAGCATTCACCTGGGAGACACATTGCTTTCGCCCAAGTAAAGAAATTGAATTTAAATTGGAATGCATCCAAATTATCTATGACCCTGTCTAATTACCATTGTGAGGGTATTCAAAACATACTTAAGGGCAGTGGCTTAGTTTTTAAAAAAGGCACAGCCATACCCACTTCATAGTCCCAATGCCTCTTTCTGATGTTTTTACTAGTAGGAGTAATGTCCACTGCGAGTATGTTTAAAATTTATTTATTTTATTTTCTATAAATTCATAAATACTCCCAACTTTAATAAAAAAATATGGAGACAAATATGCTGAAGAGAAAATTAGCCGTTGGCTGGCAGCTGCTTTGAAAACAGGTTTCCAAAGTACTTCTTCTCTTTGATGAACATTACATTACCTAGAAAAACCTAGCAACTTGCTTCACTGTGTAATATCAAATAGCAAATGCCAGGAAGTTTGTCTGTGAACACACTGCTCTCTTCCTGCTCTGTATGGCTCATTTTGAGTGTTGAGTGGCAAGTAAACCTGAGGTAGGGATTTTTCTGTTGCCTGACCATTTTATTTTTGACTGCCTGCATGCCTTAAGGTAAAAATCTCCTACAGCATGATAACCTTAATTGGCTTATATGACAATTTGTGAAATTTGGGACTGTTACTGTAAAGTCTGATAAGGTTGAGTTGTTTTGATTTCGTGAACAACTTAAATATAACATAAGCCCCTGATGGCTCCATTTTCTTTATGCTCAGATGCTATTAACAAGAATGATACTATAATAACCACAATGTAATTAAAGACTTTGCTTTTGGATTTGTGTAGTCATTTAGCTAAAATGGAACCACGTTACTTATGATGTAGTTAAAGGGAGCAGTTGTTACAGTAGCCTAAGTTTATTCGGGGGGGTGGGGGGTGTCAGGCTCACTGAAAATGACAGAGCTGAATTGAAATAACCTTGTGACAGTTTTTCTTTCAGTTGTAGTGGTTGTGAAATCAATTTATAAATGCCATATCTAAACCATAAGCTGACATTCCTAATCAGTTCCTGTCTGTCTCTTTACCATCACATAATACACATTGTAACACCTGTTATCTTTTAATTTGATAATAAGTAATAGTAAATCATATTTATCAGATAAGATCTCCCCCTATTTTCTTTGGTGAATGCAATGCACTTTGAAACACCAGCATATGACACAATACTTTATTTTCACTGTTGTTCATTTGCAAAGTGACAATGAGATAATTTGTACTTTTTTTCATGGTAGCTTTGTCTACCTCAGTTATTTATGAATATAACTCTCACCTGTATGTGAACACTGGCTTGAGAGCCTTGAGCAGTCAGAACCACCTGGAGTGTGTGCACTCCATTGGATGTTTGCCTAAAGTTAGGAAGAAATGTTGTGATAAACTCCTTTCCTGTAGAACAGCTATGGCATACTGGAGGAGAGAAGAGAAGAGATTTTACAAATATTGATAAAATAAAGCAAAAAAACAATTTAGAATTTAGAATTATTTCTATTTACTATAAATTTTGCTAACTTCCCTTAGTAATACCTGCAAAGTGTGCAGTTGCCAAACACATCAGGAGACCCTTTAATTCCATGGCTGATAGAGAGAGACACACACAATGGTAAAAAGTTAATTGTAAAATCAATTTACATGTCGAATAATGATTTTTAAAAAATGCATTTCATGTTATTATAGTGAGAGACATTAGGTCATAATGTTTACAGTTTGTCCAAACTGTTCTTTATTGAGTCAGTTTTTTCATCATTTTGACATTGCAGCATACACTACTGTGCTGTTAAATTGTATGTTTAACTGATGGATATTTCTAATATCTGGTATGCTTTAGAGGGTATAGATGATAGTACCAAAATGACCATTTAGGTCAATTATCACTTCACCTAAAAAATTTCTACGAAACTTAACATTAACCTGACAGAACAATTGGCTGCAAGAGCTTATATGGGGCAGACAAACGAGTTCAGAGGCTGATGGCATTATGTGAAATGTGTCTTAGCAAATAATGTTTCAAACAAAACTTGAAATGGGGCTCAAGTTTTCTTAACTAGCTCTAGTTTGCTGAAAATTCAGTTAGCTTAGCCAATTATACATTTGCATCCCTGAGCAGGCTGCCACACTAACAAAGTTTAAAAACACAAGACTGAAACCTACAATTTTATAGTTTTGACTGATCCTCATCTATGACAAATTATTTGAATACAGGAACAGAAACTAAAAAAACAACAATATTTAGATGTTTTTCTTGAGCGTTTAGGTTTAAGTTGTTGACATAGGTAACTGTTGTAAGCACAGCAGTGAAACAGGCAGAGAACTTAAATTATTATGAAACACAAAAGATTGATCTTTCACTTATAAGAGAAACCTGGCATTAAGTTTAAATGAATTTCCCATTGGTCATTTTTGTTATTCCGTTATATCTCAAACATTTATCTATAGAAAAAGACTATTCAAGTTGATAATTTGTTTGTAAAATTAGACTGTTTGGTGCATCTCTCCATCTATATGACGCCTATGGCCTCATTATTCTTAATTCAGAATTTTGTGAGATTAAATAAATATATATTTCAACAATATTTTGACTAAATAAAAATTACTGACATTTTACTGTATTAAGAGTCAAAATCTAGCTAATGTATTATTACAGCTTGATCTTGTATATTTTTTTAAAAAGTAAAATAATTTGAGAGAGCTATTTAATAATCAAACTTAATTGTAAGAAAACAGCAGACATCTTAAACCCTGAATCATTGTAACTTTGTGATTACAGTTTTACTAAGCAAAATGCAATTGATGTGTTCTGTGTCAATGTTTGTTGAGGAAAACCCTTCTCAGTATTCAATTAGAGGAGTGTTACTGTTGTATTTTTACAAGTCTGTAATGAAAATAAAATTAGCTAGCAAGCCAGGAATAAACTAGTATTAGCTCTAATACTAGAAGAAGATTGCAATACAAGCATCATGATGAATAGTGGCAATAGCCGAAATATTAGAAGAACACAAGAATGGTAGCACCAATAGTACTGAAAGTAACACATCAAAAGATGACTAATGACAGTTGTGATTTTGACAATTCACAAAATTAATGTGAAGTTTTTAGCAGATCACCACAAAAATAAACAGTAAAAGTTAACACTTGCAATAAAGTTACATGGACCAGGAAATATGCAATGTACTGTACACTTTTAGGGTGGGAGCAGAGAATACTGAGATAATATCAGATGTTGGTACAGAAAATTTTGATCAACTTTATATGCATATAACTATACATTAGCTTACAAAACTAACACATGCCAGATCCAGAATGTTGCACAGTCATTCATACATATTCTTAAACATATCATAAGAAAGTCAATAGGTAATGAATAGCAACTTAAATAATGCTCAGTCAGATTTTCAGACTGCAGCAACGTTTGTTACTAACAAAACCTCTACTATATTCTATACATATACTATATGTAGAAAAAATAAAAACTTATTAAATAGTGTATCCTGCCATCTTTTTCATGCTTCTTGGACAAAGTTAAGAAGATTCTAATTGGATAAGTCAAGATCCAGTGTCATACTGTATTATAAGGGTTTTCCCAACCACCATAATATTCACCAAAAGCATCAACACTGTACCTGTAGCTGACCACGAAGGGTGCATCAGACGGCAGAATGGAGAGCTACTTATATCAGTGAGAGTGTTTGGAAAGACAGAGAGATAAAACAAGAAAAAAAAACATTCTAGTGTTCAGTTCTGGCTGAATGAAAAGCCTATTGATACTGGTGTGTTTGTGTTTGTTGTGTGGTTACTGTACCGGTGAGCATGAGAAAGGTGGAGGCCTGATGTGAATGTGTTTGACAAAAAACTATCATCAAATAGAACCGAGTTCTTTCCATATTCTGCTCAGTTTAGTCATGCTAATGCTTTCATGTCCTATGTCTTCAGTTCTGTCCTGTCATGTCTCTCTCATGTAATTCCTTCTAGCTGAGATGACTGTTTCTTGAAAACTGCTCTTGAAGGGGTCTTTTGTTCTGCTAGCTGAGCAGTGTAAGAATGGTGGTAATCTGTGCATTAATCCATTTAACCCTTGGTCCCACAGCAAGCAAGGATGTCATGAACTTTGCTGTTATTCACAGCCCCCTGAGGATATCCAGTATTCTCTCAGCACCTCCAACTTCTCACACAGTGATCGGGCTGTACATTTATAAAATAAGGTACTCAGGAACTTAGTTTTAAAGTTGCTACATTGCCAGGTAAGGGCACCAAGTTAAAAAGTTTACATTTTATACAAGCCCTTAGTCTTTGTCTTATTTAACTCATATACATACTGTTTAAAATTTAATTAGACTAAAACCGAGTTGGTTGTGCACCTTGCTTTGCGATTAGTTGTAATTACAGTAGATTTCTTTTTGATAAGTGTATACCGTTATAAAAAATGCAAAAATCAAAATGATCTCAATTTTTTAGTAGGTACATTGCTGAAGTGGCTCTGTTCCAAAAATCAGCTATTTCATATGGTACAGCGCAACATAAACACTGCCAACAAAAAGCCTGTGCAACAAAATTGTTGTTCTGTGCTTGACCATACTAGATCATTGAAATGCATGATCACGAGCATAGCGTTTTCTGAATATAGTGATAGGATAAAGAGTCCATGATAATTTTATATCAAATAGCCAACACAACAAATGTCTTTTCTTGACCAGTGAAGTTAGTAGCAGCAGTTAGACCCTGCCTCATAAACAGCAGTAAGAGTTATCCATATGTATATGGGTACTTAACTAGACCTTTTTATGTAAATGAGTAAATGAGAGTGTCAATGTTGCTCCACTCCCCAAGAAAAGAATGACCTTGTCATATTTCTCATCTTTTATTGTACATTATATTTAGGTCTTTTGTCTGGTGACCAGATCTTAACTCTGAATATGTATAGATAACCTACCTCCTTATATACAGTAAAAATGACAAAATAAAATAAAATCAAGAAAAATCAAGAAACCCCTCAGTTATGACAGGAATCTCCCTTGTCTGCAAACTTTTGACCGGCTGCGCACTTTAATGTTTTTACGTCCTTTGAGATTTAGGGTCATTTTTTTAACCTGCCTGTCAATCACATACTGTGCCTCATTTATCTATTTACTACAACAACAACCATGTTATTTCACCCCTTTAACATTATTTTAGCTCTGTAAATCAATTTATGACCTCATCTACATTCCCTCTATCATTCACCAGATGTTTTAAAAGGTGGTTCTTTTGTTTGCTCTGTTTGATCTGTTCTTTTTTTTTTTGCTCCATAGTATCACCAAGCAATATGGCATCAAACGTCTGCCTGTAAAACTAATATGTACTAAAGGCTGAGATGGATAAGCCCTTTGCTTCTGTACACAAGGACATGCTTATTATTGTGTATAATTTTATCTCAGTCATTTCCACTTTCCCAGGCTGTCACTCTCCTTACAGTTTTTAGTAGACAGTAAAATGTGCCAGATATTGGGTGATCATTCTAATGGAAACCAAATATTTATGCTAAATGATGTTGTGACGCATCACTTCTCCCTGCAGTGATGATCGGGCTTTTCTGTCATAAATCTACTGAGCACCCTAATTGACAGGCTGAGGCCAGTACTCACTTTGGGATGGTAAAGAAATCATTGTCCACTTTTTCCTTATGGTATGGAGGTTGGCTTATTGTGTTTACTTATGGTCAAAATGTTTGTATTTAAAATAAGCCCCTAATAGTTTGTGGATGTGGAGATAAAAAGAGAGAAACGTTTTTATTTTTTGCTATCATTATTATTTATGATAATAATAATAATGACAATAATATAGTAGCATATAATTGGCAATTGCATTCCTGTCATTTTGCAGCAAAAGTAACTTGCCCATGTATTAAATGACAGTGATCCATCCATTCAAAGCAGCTACTTTCTGCTGCACTATGTATTAAATGTTTATGATGTACAAGTACCAAGTGGCATGCTGAGATCATCATAACATGGTACAGGGCCTGAAATTTATTGAACAAAAGATAGACAAAAAACCAACCATTAAAATGAACACAAACAGCAAGAACTTTCTTACCTCAAACCAGGTAACATGTGGTCACCTTCCTCTCTGCAACACATAAATGTATTTAAAAAAAAGAAAGAAATTGAAACCCTATGCTGATTATTTTCGATACGACAAACCTGGGCGTGTTCTTGACTCTCACATGCACATCATTGTTCTTATGTCCCAACTTGAAAACAGCACTATGCTTTACAGTTTGTGTCCAGTATTTTAAAACTCACTGGATTAGAAAAAATAAGTTGGTGTGAACCGGGCTAAAACTAGCTTTTGGGTCAGTTGGTTCATTCCCTCTTCCCTGCTATCTGCTGATACTGTTTTTGTGGAGAAAAACAAAAACAGTATTAAACAAAAACACCTTTTCGCTAGTGGTTTTGTCAAGTTTCATCTGGCTGTGGCTCAGGTGGTAGAGCGGTTGCCCAGCGACCAGAAGGGTGGTGGTTTGATCCCCAGCTCCTCCAGTACACATGTCGAAGTGGGGAATAGGATTTCTGAAAATCATCCAGACAAACTAAATGTGGTACCCATTCTAGGCATAAATATCATTGTCCCATGTCAGGATAGGGTAGACACAGGTGGAGATCCAGACATAGCCCCCTAAAACTGATGCTAATACTTTTCAACAATGGTCACCCACTTTTGAAGAGTGCCAGAGAATTGAAGCTGCCTGTCCTTCAAATGAGATGCAGGCCCTTCTGTCAATTTTTTATAGTGACAATACCTGGACAGAGTTAGCAGGTAATTTGGGCCAGCGCTCCATGCACATTGAAGAATTGTGGAAGTTGATGTGTAGCAGGTGAGCCAAGTACTAGGCAGATACATCCGCAAATGCAGTGCCCATAGAACACAAAAACAAAGATCTATGAGCAGCAGAAAATGAGAAATTAACAGGCATGCAAAGCATGGAGACTTTTTTGTTGTTCATGAGGAAGACTATAGACAGATGTGATCAAGCACTCCATCCCCACAGGTATGGCACCTTCTATTACTGGTTCCTATGCCCATTACCCAGATTCCACCATTAACACTAACACTAATAAGTCATTCCAGCCATATTTTTGAAATGGACTGTACATCCATTAAATATTTGAGGCAGAAGCTTCTCCATTAGCGGTAGACAAGGAAGTGATGTCTTTTGGAGGTGTGGTTGAATAGGTCAGTGAATGGAATGGGTCAGCAAATGAGGAACATCACACCCTGCACCTGGTAATATGTCAGCTAGAGTATAGATACACCAAATAGACTGTTTTGAAATAAGAATCAACCACCACAAATCCTGCCAGCAGTTGTCAGGAAGACAAGCCCCAAGAAGAAACCCCAGATAATTTAAGTGATTCTGGAAATGCTGAACTGTTTTGCTTGTCTCTCAATTTTTAAGATCACAATCCATGGCACTACCAATAAGATGTTGGCTAATACTGAGTCTTCACTGAGCTCAACAGCAGAAGCCTTTTGTATGTCACAAGGAACAGACTTGTTATGTGCTCTGGGCTTCACTATAGTTTGCACTATTCTATGGTGTAGAAAAAACCTGTTGATGACCTTTCAGCTGATATGGGATGACACTCTCTGGCTGCTCTCAGATATAAATATTGATTCATCTTTAGTGACACAAGCCTTGTATGATTTTTGACGCCCATATGGAAAAATGTGTAGCATATAAAGGCGTTGGGGTGTTGCAGGCCAAGCACAATAACCTTAGTTTTATCTGAGTTCAATTGTAGGTTCCTGGTCATTAAGATCTTTATATCCTGAAGACATGCATGAAGTTTAGCTAACTGACTGTTTTCTTCTGGCTTCATTGATAAGTACAATCTGTTGTCATCTGCATAACAATGGAAGTTTATGGAGTGTTTCCTGATAATGTTGCCTAAGGGAAGCATATATATGGTGAATACAACTGGTCCAAGCACTGAACCTTGCAGAGCTCCATGACTAGCTTTTGAGTAGATGGAGGATTCATTGTTAACATGCACAAATTGAAATTGATCTGATAAATAGGACTTAAACCAGTTAAGAGCAAGTCCTTTGATGCCAGTAAAATGTTCCAGTCTCTGATCATCAATAATGTTAAATGTGGCACTAACATCTAACAGAGCAAGTACAGAGACAAGTCTTTTATCCGATGTGGTTAGTAGATCATTTGTAACCTTCCCCAGTGCTGTCTCAGTGCTATGATGCCTCTAAATCTTGACTGAAAATCTTCAAAACATCTGGATCAAGGATAGACTTTTTAAAAAGAGGTTTGATTAGAGATATTTTAAAAGATTGCAGTATGTAGCCTGATCATAAGGACAGATTGATTATGTCTAACAGAGAAGCGCTAACTAAGAGTAGAACTTACTTAAGCAGCCTGGTTGGGATGGGGTCTAAGAGACAGGTTGATGGTTTAGATGAAGAGATCATTGAAGTCAGTTACTGAAGGTCGATAGGAGAGAAAATGTCTAGGTATATATCGGGTTTTACGGCTGTTTCTAGTGTTCCTGTGTTTGAGGACAAATTAAAGCCGGTTGAAGGCAGGAGGAGGTGAATTCTGTCTCTAATAGAGACCAAAAGTTAGAATCTTATCATTAAAGAAGCACATGAAATCATTGCTACTGAAAACTATAGGAATAAATGGATCAGTTGAGCTAGGTCTCTGTGAGGCTGGCTACAGTGTTGAAAAGAAACCTAGCGTTGTTTTTATTTTCCTCTATTAAAGATGATTAATAGGCTGCTCTGGCAACGCTGAGGGCCTTCTTGTAAATTTAAGAACTATCATACCAGGTTAAGTGGAATTGTTCCAGTTTAGTTGAGCAGCATAGTCTTCCAGTTTTCATGTTGTTTGCTTTAATATACGGGTTTGGGAGTTAACCCTCCTTTGTTTTAATTTTTTCTTTTCTAGAGGGGCAATGGAGTCGAGTGTTGTTCTCATTGAGCCAGAAGCGCTATCAACAAGCTGATCAATTTGGGAGGAGCTAAAGTTAGCATACGCTGTTATATTGTGAAATGACTGAATTTAGCACTGATGGGATCACTTCCTTAAATTTAGCTACAGCACTATCAGACAGACATCTGGTAAAGACATTTTTGCCTAATGGTGTGTAGTCCAGTAACAGAAGTTCAGAGGTTATTAAACATTGGTCTGAGAGAAGATATGCTGCATTACCGTAGATTTGAAATATTGTAGACTCTGCCTGTTTGCACCAATTTCTCCCACTCTGGTCTAGTTTCTGGTCACTTACTGTGCAAAGATGATTAAGTGTTCAATTTCTATACCATAGGTCAGAAGAAGGTAGAGGGTGTGGGAAAAACAATGGGTGGGTTATTTACCATTTGGGCAAAGCCAACTGAGTCTAAAAGTGAGATAAACACAGTACTGAGGCTATAACTATCAACATCCACATGAACATTGAAATCGCCAACAACTGTAATTTTGTCTGTACTAATGACTAAGGATTTAGGATTAAGACTTAGTTTTAGGATTTAGGTTAAGGTAAGCGTTGGGGTTGGGCATTTGGATGTGATGATTTAGGTTAGGGTAAGTGGCTATGGAAGGCATTATGTCAATAAATCTACTCACACAGATAAAATTGTGTCTGGGTGTGCCCCTTTCATTTTTAACATTCCATCGTCACATCTGAATGAGACCAAGGTAGGATCATCTTTCTCTGGCTGGTGAGAGAGTACTGAGAAAGTATTCCTGTGTTTCCAACAACAGCATAAGATCTCACAGAAATCACGTTTTATTTGCAGATTTGAGGGAAAGTTGTTTCCACCAAGTACCAGCCCAGTCTTTCAAAACATAGCTGTAGCATAATAAAACTCTAAGAACTTAAAGGTGCAATTCAAATACATACAACAATGTATCACCAGTATTAAAACTGAAAACACAGGGGTTGACCTTGCTAATGTCTAAAACTGATCTTATCTTTATGAGTTCAGCTTGTCTGTGACAGTCATGAACATTAGAAGATTGTGGCGATGGACCTAGAGCTGAACATACATACCAATATGAAACCATTTGGAAACAGTGACACTAATAACTTTATTATTATACTATAAGTAACTTTTAAAAAGTAAAATTAAATTGCAGATAAAAACAAAAGTCAGGTTTTAAGGAAAATTTTGGACTTTTTCAGCGCCCTCCGCATGTTTGGTCCCTTCACTCCTGGTTCCACCTTTTCCTCTCATCATTACATTTCTAACACAGCGCTGTATCACTCAAATGCAAACGTAGACACACATTCAGACATATAACATAACGTATTAATACATATGCACATACTATCACTGAATGTCTGCTTTCATTTCTGCCTATAGCACTTTATCCACTCATTCCCAGTTATAGGGGAAAATGTTCGGACAGTCCTGGGCAGTACTCTGTTAGCAGGCTTTGTGCTAAGCTTTAATAGCCTCCTAAGTACTATGATAGCGCATTACATATGATTACATACAAAAAATATAATATCAATGCCCATTTTTCATAAAATTTTTATACTGAACTGTTATTACTTTACTTAAACTGCAGGCGGTTCTGACCTATCATATGGAGAATTTATTATTTTGGTTATTTTGAAAATGCTCTGATAATTGTACAACCTCACAGAAAGCCTTTACATAACTTTCGTTTTGACCTTTTGGTGGGAGATGACGTTACACCTTTGTCCCAGGTTTCCTGTCCTAAACATGGCAGGAGTCAAAATAAACCCATAGGGTAAACAAGAAATGACATAAATTGCTACCTAAGGTGTGTGGCTATGAGCAGGTTACCCTCAGCAATGCTCAGAGAGAAAAGAGACAGTCAGGAAATGGTAGAAATGGAAAAACCAAAGCACAATAGGACAAAGACACCACTGAAAGAAGATATAACTGCCATGCTGATGCTACTTGATGTAATAAAAAAAGATGGACCCTCAGGGTGCGTTGGTTGACTGCATGAATATAAACAAGTACAGTACTTTTCTGTTGGTGTCTATCCAGTTGTTGTATATACCCTAAGAATGAATGAAAAGTCATGGAAAGCTGAATAAAGCTGAAAGCTGAATCAAAAAAAATTTATATAAATATTGTAAAATTCTATTTCCACTTCCTGCACCAGCAAATAAAATTCTGTAGCCAATTGGGCCATATATAGACAGAGGATGTATATTTTTACTTATTTAATACCCTTGTTTGCTCAGAACCAATCGGAGTCTTGAAGACCTCTAGTATGAAGATATTACTTCACTCACTTTTTCTCTGCCTCCATCAATTGACAGTTTGATTAACCCTTTAAGATTTAGGTTTTAGTTGGAAAACCGCATCTTCTTCCTGTTTGTGCCATAAAACCAACAAATCCTCAAAACTAAGGATCAAATCATGTTGCTTTCTGGTCTGAGCTACAACTGGTCATTTGAAATGGTTGCAAGTGACTGTTAAAATTTTTTATTGACTTCACAGTTGATGAGGTTTGGTTAAGTTTAAACACAAATTTGGTAAAGATCAGATGATAACTGTGGTCATGGAGAAAAAAACACAAGTGATGCTGACAACAGGAAATGGGATGTCAAAGTCAAACACTTTGTTTTTCCGACCATCCACCTTATATCCTCTGTGACTATTTTTGAAGCACTGTCACTATAACTTCTCACTTTGAATGTGAACACACACACAAACACACACACACGCACACATACACACATAAAAGAGAACACACACAAAGACACTCCCAGTAGGATGAGAAAGCAGAAGGAAAATGGTTTAACATTCAGCTTTAAGGTCAGTGAGAAGGCGCCTAGTTTTCACTCCTCACTGTTCTCTCTCTCTGTCTAGTTGCCAAAGCATTTTATTAAAAATTTGATTTCAATATTAAAGGAGACCTCTGCTTATTATCAAACAAGCAGGCAGACAGTCTGGTTAGAGAGTAACACAAAATGTTCTCTGAAAACACAGAGTATTATTACAGTACCTCTCTAATAATGTACCAATGGCTATTGAGTACTTGTGTGTCTGAACATTTTGACAGGCATTGTGGCTGGGGTGATCCTACTGCAAGATGATCTGTAGTTCCACTGTAAAATTAGTCTGGAGGATGTAATTTATGGTCCTGTTGAATTGTATTTCATTATACAGAGCAGTGTTTAAGTTAGTCAAACCTCACTGATATAAATGAGGTGGACAAAATAATAGTGTAATGAAACACTGTTCAACAGCAGCACAAACTACCTCTCTAAAACAGTCTTGACAAAACCCTAACATTTAACCTTGATGAAGGGGTTAGGATGATCCTTAAACATTGTATACACATGAGGGGAGCTGCAGTTGAATATTAGGAACTGTTTCACCACAGGTTGCTATGAGAACCAGCTGCAATGATTCAAATTTGTTCTGAAACAGAACTTCACAGTGATGGAAGTAGGAGCAGAATTAAACTTTGTGTTTTAGATACATTCAACCTTGTTTGTTGGTGCAATAATTTGAAGAAAGCCTTGAACCATTTCACCTACCTTCACCTACATACAGTCAACCTTCAATACAAAACACCTGCAGTAGCCTGCGGTGACCCTCTGGTAAGTTAATTACATTTTCCACATGACACTTGTTCCTGCAGAGAAAAATTACCCAGTCTCTTTGCAAAGTCAAACTTTCAAGAGCATTTGGTTGCAAGGTAGATATAAAATCACATTTTGTCAACCCAGCATTAGTTCCACCTGTGTTACTAGTGCATCTGACTCTGGCAGAGTGTTTTTCAACATAGTGGTGAAAACGGTCATATAAAGAGCAGCAGATAGAGTATACTAGTAAGACAATGAGCAGATACACTGAGAAATTACTTGAATCCTACCTCACAACAGCTTTTTCAGCTTATATATTCCTGTTAAAGTTTTCAACTGAATTTAACTTTTACCAAAATTGTTATAAAAATGAAAAAAAAAAAAAAGATTCAAATAATGAGTGTGATGCAAATAATATACAGCTATGATTGTGTCCTGTGTGCCACGAGTTATATTCAATTATGGCACACACATTTGTGATCAATTTATTTTAATTAACCTATCATCTGATCTGTTGTATGATAAAATTTTATGATGGCGTGTAATGGGGAAAAATTTTTGACCCAATCCCAGAAGTGCCCACTCAGATTTGATACAGCAAGGTATTTGCCTGGAATAAATCCCGATCATGTATCATATATGTTGACATAGTTTACAAGAATTAGCTTGGTGACCAAACACCCTTTTTCTTAGTCCTACTCATCATCCTACTCACGCCATTTGATAAGGGACCTGGTCCAGCTTGACCTGCACTGATCACGTAAAGAGGAGGAAAGGGACAGTGAGGAGGCTTCAGGCTCTGACAACATCTCCCCAGAGAAGAGAGGAGTCTGGATGGAGGAGAAGGGTGAATTTATGATTAGATTGGTTTCAATTTCACTGTCATTATGTAGACTACAGTTACAAAACCTATGAAACGCAGTTAACATTTAACCAGAAGTGCAACAGTATTATATCCAGTAAGTTCAGATTTAAGTAGCATAATATATTGCATAAGTGGTGCTATATTTTACAGTATTAACAATTTTATGGACAGTGGAGAGTAACATATACAGATTATTATATATGTACAATTTATTAAATTTGTTATATATAGAGATGGAGTGGACAGAGTTGGAAATGGTAGTGCATTTATGAGGGTTGTATGTACAATGTAGACAAGAAAAATGTACATTTTACCACTTAAGACCATGATTCTTCCAGTCAGACTAAACACAGAATAAACTAAAGTGAGCAATTTAAAGACTGAAGAGCCAAATACCTAGATTCTGTTACACTCTTATTCATTTTTCATTTTTCTTTTAACAGTTTGAAACTGGTTGATTAAGCAATAAAAAAATTTAAAGTGAAGAATTTCTTTTAAGTGACTAAACATTTATGGTTAAACTTAAGACCTGCTCTAAATCCAGTAACCTGGGCACATGAACCTCTTCTGCCCAAAACTTTTAAGGAACTACACCCACCACTCAATACAGTTTCCTACATCATCTGCGACATTTCTTTGCATATACTGACATTTTTTTTAGCCTTTAGCATTTAGGCCACTTCACATCACTTACACTGGCTGAAACTTAACTGTTTCAAAAACACTGGTAAAAAATGATATAATTAACCCTTTTATGTTCTGACAATGCTTTTGTAAAGCTTTGGTTAGGTTTAGGCACAAAACAACTTGGTTAGGTTTGCAGAACGATTAGAGGTTTGGGTTAAAATAAGTGCTTTTTTCATGGTAACAGTAATAAACCTGTGGTTTAGGTCAATAGAATGATTGTTGTGTGTTTTAAATGAAAATGCAACTGTCTAATGTTAAAGTCCAGTGTTTTGTGGGCAGAAGCATGAAAATCTAACGAATAATACAATCAATGAATAAGCAACCACAGTGGAAATAAATAGCAACAATATTATAATAACAATTAAAAAATATAATAGACATTCTCACACATTCTGACACAGAATGTAAAATTTAATGTAGAAGACAGCAGACTGATGTCTCAGCCCTTTTATATTGCATTTGAACACACACACAGTGACTCACTGCACAGTCCCCTGGGTTAGTTTGCTCAATTGATCCTAACTGCTACAGTACTTCACTTCATGCAGGTAGTTGAATTCTGGCCAATGTCTGCTTTGAGTCAATGATTTTGTAGGTTTGGGGGTTTTCTTATGGTGAATGTATCTTACAAGGAGTCTACAGTGAATTCTTGCACACCATTAAGTCCTACCAAGAGGTGCAAACAACCAAAAATGTCTTGGATTAAAAAAAAAAAAAAAAAAAAAAAAAGAATTAACTCGTACTGACTAAAACTAAAAACATCTTAGGCTCATAAAGTAAAATACGTACACATATGTATGTATTTTACCCTGGGAACAAGGCAGTAAGAGGTGGTGTAGCAATATCTATTGTCCCTCTTGGTGTAACCAGCTGTGTCCCAAATATTTAATTCCTGATGAATAAATAAATGAATAAGTTTCAACTTCACCAGAATGAAACTGGACTGGTCTCATCATATGAGCTTTTCCCTCTCACATTTACAAAGTTTTCATACATGTGACTTAAATTTGCCTGTTACATTTTATGTGAAGTGTCTAATAAAATTGTGGTCACTATTTGTGTCAGACTATACAATATCTATTCAAGGCATGTAAAACTGTGTGATGAACTAATGTCATCAAATTATATCTGAATATCCACTAATGCAATAAACTTTGGCCATAGTGCTGACACTTATAGGCATAACAAACTAGAAATAGGGGAGAGCAAGGACAGCAAACTCCTATTTCTATTCACCTGCATGATTTTGGTAAAAAAAAAAAAAAAAAAAAAGCTTACAAAATGTTTTGCCAGACAAATTTTTGGCATTTTGTCACCTGAATGTGAATGTGTCTTAACAGTTTGGTCAACATAATATTTCATTACCCTTTTCACAATTGTTTGTCTGATATAGCCCAAAATTTAAAAAAAAAGTCAAGTGCCCTCAGACAAACTTGACAGCAAAATTAACTTTACTTTCTTAGAGAAAAGCCTAAGATCACTGTTTTTACTTTTCAAAGACACAATCAGAGGGACTCTAATGCATCACAGTTGCCCAAAATGTAAAAGGCAAGAAATCTCAACCTGTCAGGCAGTCCAAATCCAGTCCAAATCCAGTAGTGTGAAAATTGTTGAAGAGCTGTGACTGGCAAAGTGTGAAGAAAAAAGCTTCAGCCGAGAAAAGTGGTTGATATAGATTGAGGGGAAACCTGGGAGAGGAGCCATACAACATCAACAAGCAAAGCTGCAAGTAAATTCATTCTTTCACCAATATTCTTCTCTTTTTTTGTGTGCTGATTTGCAGGGATAAAAACAAAACTTGGATTGCTTGTTTCTTGCAGATATCCATTTTTGGACCTGCATGTTATTGTGTAATGTCATTTCTTGCATGTGTTTTGTGACAAAACGTAGTCTGAAGACCAGTCAGAGTCGTTAGTCATTTGGGATCCCCTGTCGCTGATTAGTCATATAGTGGGAAACCACAACAACTTCAAGAATCCAGATTACAAGACACGTTTTGTAGTGTAAATGGTGTAGCAATCTGACAACTTTGAAAGTCATGTAGTGTGTACATTGTGTTACAGGCATTGGAAAAATTGGGATATTTGTAAATAATTTGTTTAGGAGCAGAAGCACAGAAGCATTTCCTTATATATTGTTGGGTGGTAAAATGTGGTAGAGAAAAAGTACCCAAGTAGAGGGGTACTTAGTGACTTTCCACCACTGGTCACAGAAGAGTAGAGGGCCTGTCAAATGCAGTCTGTATACACACACACAGTTCTGAGAAACGGTCTGATTAGGAATAATAATCGAAATGATCTATGTGGGTGTTCAAGTTGTGTTGGAGTTTCAAACAGCTCCAGACATAAAAATACCATGATTTTTATAACCTGAGGTTATAAAATTTATGTGAACCTACATTGTGTGCAACATGTATTTTAGTTAAGGAGATCACAGTGACATTTGTACTGACATGACTTTAATCCTCTACATGTGGCATTTCCATGAAAATTCCAGATCTCAAAACTAAGAGGACAAGAGGAATGAGGTAGGAAAATCTGAAAAAATACATAAAATGCAATTGAAAGACAGAGAGAGGGAGAAGTAAAATGAACTGAGGAATGAGTAGACTGACAACAAATGAAAGGCAGAGGAACAGAGGAAATACTGTATAAGCAAGATAGGAGGTTCATAGTAGTTCATTGCGAGTCCAAGCCTTGTATTTATTGTTTGATATGAAAGAATTACTCGTACTGTTCGAATGCTCTATTGAGCAGCATGGCTGGTGGCTGACTGCAGGTGGACGATTCTGTGGCAGACGGAAATAAAGATCAACAAGCATAGACTTAAGGCAAAAATTATTCAAACTTATTGATCAAGCACATACCACATGAAGCAACAGACAGTTCAACAAATACTGGGGATCCAGCCAGGTCTTTTACAGGTGGAGAACCGACCAGCCTCACCCAGATGAAGACACACACTCACAGACAGGGAGAGACAGACATGACACACAGAGGGCTGGGGACAAACAGATGACATACTAGGAGGTGAGGAGGGAGACTGCAGAATCCTTACATGTATAGCCTGGCATAGTTTTACTATATGGTACAGTATTTCTATGGAACTTGTAAAGCACCTTGTCACTCTGGTTCAAAAAGGCACTAAATAAATAACATTTACTTAATTTTAAATTTAATTGTTTTCCTCATAAAACAACAAGCTCAAAGATTTTCATTAAAAAATATTTCTTTTAAGTAAAGCTACTGCTGAGTGAAGTATCACAATGCTGTCTGAGCAGTTTTATTAACTGGGTGTCTTTTGCAACATTCCTGATAAAAACATTGTATTTAGTTTATAGCTAATGCAACCAATGATTTCTTACTGCTGCAGCTTTACGTTACATTATCAACTGGTGAGACATGAGTTGGCTTTTATTATGTAGTCACAGGAAACACAAAGTGTTTGTCAGTGAGCTTAGCACTTACATCTACCATTCTTTATACATGCATCTACAAAACAAGACTACGGTCATTTTGGGCATTTTTGTACAGTGGATGAGTTTGAAATATCTCAGGGAGTAATGGAAATAGAATGAACAGTGAAGAGCTGTTAGATGAAGAGCTGCAGGCGTCAGGCTGTACACCTGAAAACTTCATAGCCAGGTAACTAGCTCCTTTCGCTGTGGCCTGCTGCAGCATAAAGTCAGCGAAAGTTGCCTGACTTCCTTATTAAAATGACAGTAGTTTGTTTTGGTGCCATATTGAACTGCATTTGCTGGTACCACCACCAACCAGGACTGATATCTTTGAGAATGCCACTTTAAGTCCATAATATCAGGCTTTTAGTATGCAAAGCAAGAAAGAGCAAACCATAACAGGGCATTCAAGATGTACTGTAATTCCCAATGCAAGTTTTGTTTGACTTTTTTGTTTACAGTATGAGTGGATAGATGGGATGGACACAAACGAGCCCTAGGCAACAAGAGAAGCTAAAAAATATTAACTAAAGGCTTGAATTTTTTTTGAGGAAACTAATATGACTACTGTGTTTTCAAAAATTACACAACTACCTCATCTCAGACTCACAATATCTTGAAAAATGAAATGAGATACTTTCTTAAACTACATAATAACTTAGCTTGCTTGCCTTCTTAATGAGCAAAAACAGTTTTGAATGAGAAAAAAACCCAACTGTAGACATAACACCGTCTACAGTATCTTGTCAAACTGCTTGGATGGATTATATAAGAGATGGTGAACAGAATGTCAATATACAGAAATATCTTTAATTTATTGAAGATTTACAATATTTTACATATGACACATACTGTAGATAAAGCTGGGTAAAAGATCTTTGGCACATTCCTCAGTTTCCTGTTGCTATAGTCAGAAAACGTACAAAATGTTTTGAAAAATACATCTCTATTAAGTCGTTTAGTCTTTGCATTCAAAGAAAAGTAATAGGATTATGTTCCCTTTTTGGATGTTTTGTCTCCTATGTACAGTTATTTTCACTATGTACATTGTGTACAAGGTTTAACTATAGCTGGGTAAAACAACATGGTTACACATGCACACACACACTCACTCACACACACACACACACACACACACACACACACACACACACACACACACACACACACACACACACACACACACACACACACTAAAGCACACACATAAAAAAGTGAGCACACACACTCCTTTTAATATTGCGCTGGTACAGCCTGAGTCCAAAGCAACAACATTAGTGTTAAGGTGACATCTCTGCTGACATGATGGCACAAAGATGGCACACAAAGGCACTTGAAGGCAAAAACTTTCACAACTCCAACCTGTCAGAATACATGAATATCACATCTGTAATGTGTAAAAACCAAATGGTAAAGTGCACATTAAATGTCTTTGGTTTAACATTTATTTCCCTGGTCATTTCAAATACACAAAGTAACCTTTTTGCTCAGAGAGACACCTGTCTGAATCTGAATAAACACTGTCTCCATGCTCAGCACATCAATGGAATCTTCCAGTTAACTGTGGTTTTTTGGCTCGTTAGCTTTTTCAGCTGATTAAGGTGAGCTATTACATTTTAGAAGTAGTGAATTCCAAAGGCATTACCTTTACTAGGTTAGAAGTAGATGTGACACTGTGACTCAACTCAACTGGGCTCAAAGTCCTGCAAGAGCTCAGCTCTTGAATATCACTTTTGAAAATTCCCATCAAAGTAGATGTACTGCCCTTGTTGAATAACCTCTATGAGGATGCAGAGCTTTTGGTTACTTCTCATCACTGAGGGAGCAGTCCACAGCAATGATGTCCTGTATTTCTGTGATTTTCACCTCCTTCTCTGGTATCTCCACCTCGATTGGGATCTTTAGCTCCTCGGGGATCTTCTCTGCTGAGGAGCTGCGGATGGAAAGTTTGTCCATCTTGTCCTCCATCTCGGAGATGCGTTCGGCAACGCAGTGGGCAGTGAGGCGAGCTTCAGGGTCGTGGTCCCAGCATTCCTTTATGGTTGCACAGATAACTGCCATACCCTGTAATGAGAGGCAGAGACCAGGGATATGAAACTCTATTGTCACAGCATATAGGGCCATTTTTAACATTAACTGAAGGTGAAAACAACTAACTGTTCTGTAGGTAGCAGCATCTATCTATGATAAAAGTACTTAAACATAAACCTCTAATAATGGAAATATTATTGTAATGATAAGACAAAAATAACTCTGTACATATTCATGATTTAATGCTGAACTTAAAAATATGTTTTATATAAACAATAGATAAAATGACTTGCTATGATGACCTCTAAAGAACCTTTGTAGCCTATTTTAGCTTTTTGTTTTGTTTAGTATTCTTGTTTCCAGTTACAACAGACCACCTTCTTCAGCAAAGTTGGCAAGTGATTGGTGAACACAGTGGAGAATTAAGCAGCTAAGGAGACTGATATTTTTCTCTCAGTATTTTTTAGAGAGCAAAGCAGAGCTAAAGGGAGAGTGAATACTGATGTTAAAATCATCAGGTGCACAGAAAGACAACTCTAAATGAATGCTGATGTTGGTCTCTGCCTGCTTCATGTGTAAAGAGGCAACTGTTAGTCAATCGATTTACCATACCAACTTCCCCCAGGGGGCAAAAAAAAAATCACTTAACGCAGCTTAAATTAAGAAAAAAGATTTAAGATTCTTTCCGACATATGTTCTAATATAATCAATGCCCTCTGAATACACACATACTTAGGTAACTGTTTTTAGTGTTGGTTTATGGACATTTTTTTCCCCCCAAGTATTCATACAGTATTAACAATAACTTTGGATATTCCTGATAAGTCCCACTGTGTGGGTGATTATCTTTCCTGTATATAATGGTACTGATGTGTGTCTGACCTGATGCCTGAGCCAAGTGTTGGGAATCTCCGGTCTTCCTCTGTCTCTCAGCACGTTGTCTTTCATGCTCTCCACACAGGGGTGCTCTCGCACTTTAGAGCCATACGCAGGCTCATAGTCCTTCACCTCTGCAAACATAAACACAACCATGCAAATCATGATCTGAGACTCGGTTGAAGAAAAATATCCTGTCTTGAGGTCATGTCGTCTGTGGCTTCATGTTTTAGTCATTTGCAGCACTTCAAGGGAGGTGCAAAAGTAACAACAAGATTTAGAAGACTTGGCCAAGTTCGACATTAATACAAATAAGTGAACATTTCAATGCAGGGTTCATAACAAGTAAAAAGAGGCAAACAGAGTGAAACAGGTGGCCTGTGGAGTTAAAGTAATTAGAAAATGTAAAGGCATCCTTACATGAGGTCCACTGAGCTATTGTTTTCACCCAAGTTTTCAGCTCTGTAAACTGGCACCATTAATTCTGACAGTGGGA
Organism: Istiophorus platypterus; assembly: GCA_016859345.1. NCBI lineage: Eukaryota > Metazoa > Chordata > Actinopteri > Istiophoriformes > Istiophoridae > Istiophorus > Istiophorus platypterus. Next base: position 27,376,879 of record CM029126.1, on the reverse strand, counting down.
AAAAATTGTCTCCATGAGAAAGAAAATGCTTGCTTTGGCACTTCAAAGATGATCATTTCTAAAGACAACAAATCAGCTTCCACTAACAAGCAATTACTTGTGGCCTCAGACTGTACAGAGTACCAAACTCACAATCTCCATAATCATTTTATTTTCTACTATTTCATGTTTAGGAACTAGCACAGAAAAAGAGAGAGCATAACCTCAAAACCATGAAAAATAAAAAACAAAATTCTGGGATTGGGTCCAGACCTCATGAAACCAAACTCACAACAGCTGCACTCCCCAGCCCCAAAGAGCAAGCTCTCAGGATCTCACAGTTGCTGTGAAATGAGACACTAGTAGATGCAGAGTCATTTTCGTTTACCCATCTGTGCCAGGAAATCATACCCAAATAAGAATTTTTTTTTCTTGTTTCTGTATTTAACAATTTCTAACCCTACACCTTACTTTACAAACACTATAAAACACCGAGTATTATTCACAATGTGTATTATACCCTTTCAAGACAAATGATCACTGCAGCACTGGAAGGAAACCCTGTTAGTAATTAGTAAAGCACAAGTGGTCCTTCAATCTGTGTACAGTATGTGACTGAATAGTTTTACCTACACATGAACTGATAAAGACATTCTGAATTTTTCCTAATATGCAGGTTTAGCCACTGTCGTTTAACATGATGTCATTTGTGTAGTGATCAGGTGCATTTTTAAGGATATTTAACAGGGTTTTCTTTTTAAAATTAGTCAATTTGAAACACTATATGTCAGTCAGTGACAGTTTTTTTTCAATGGAGCTGATGTTAGTTTAATTACAGGACTAGCTGAAGTTGATAAAATCTGCCAACAACAGAAAAAAACTGACTGTCACTGGCTAGATATGAAGAGGCTGCTTTTGTTGTAGGATGCTGTAGGATATCTAGTGGTAAATCTTCCACGGTTATTATGAACTGCATATGTGTCATGCAAGTGGTTGAAGTCTGATAGGCATATTGGTAATAATTAAGAGGGAGTGGGGCTCAGCGAGTGGTCTGTTGTAGATGTTTTCCACTGTTTTCTGAACACTTTAAGAATGTCTCTGTATTAATCTAATATTCCAAGACAACTGGGCATACTCCAAATTTGGATGAAGATGATATATGATCAAAAGTTCCAAAACAGCTACTTAATGGGCCTTTTGGTGAGATTGTTTTCTCAACACTATCAAAAAGTTATCATCTTTCCACAATCTGCATCGGTGGCTGCAGTTTAAATACTCTGTATTTTTGATGTTAATTAATGGTATGAGATGATCTAGGAAAATACTGTGATAGGAAATCTTGGAAAAGCTGCAGTAGTTTCATATAAATCTGGTCCCTGTGGTCTCTACCGTTGTGTCCTCAAACACAGGAAATGGGAAGGTTGGAGTGCAACCCCTGGACAGGAAGTTAAAGGGCTGGAATTGAGACTGTGTGCAGAGAAGCTGATTCTACAGGCTCACACTTCCTGTTTTTGACATGTGGAACTTCCCCCCTTTTTAGTGTTTTAAAACAGGACCCAGAAGGGCCCGGCCCATTCCCCTGGAGCTTACTTATGCCAAGCCTGATATTGTCCTCAGAGCTCTGCTGTTTAGATCTCCTGTAGCAGAGCTGGTATAAATACCACACATTTTCCTGGAATTGACAAAGCTGAAACATAGATCAGCACAGAGCAAGCTGACCTACAATGAGAGAGTTGAAAACAGAAATAGAAATAGTTGAAGTGCTTTTTAAACATCAAGACAGACTAAGACTGAGTCGAAAAGATCTAATTTCATGCTCTGGTGTTGATTTGACTTATATAGTATTTTCCTAGGTATAGGGAACTGGCACATAAGAGAAGCAGGCAGACAAAAACTATCACTTCAGTCCATATGAGAGGTGTGGCCTGCTTTCCTTCGCTTGACATTTGAAAGCTATGAGAAGAATTTCATCCATGATTTGAGAACAGATTTCACAAGAGACTGCAACCAGAGCCTCAGTCTCACTTTTCCCTCACTGTCTGGGGCCCGTAGTTAAAACCCTTGTGTATCCAGTCTAAGGGGTGGAAAATGGTTTACACCAGTTTCCTTTTTAGATTATCTGTCTGAAACCTTTGTGGCCTGGAGGTTAGCAGAAACTTTTGTGGTTAGCTACAATGTTTGGGATCTACTATCTTAAGAGAAACACAGCTCCATCTTTGGCATTCAAGGTACTCTCAATAGGCATATAATACGATGTTGACACCACATCTATATAAAACAAAATAGTGCGCAAGAAATCAACCTCCATATCCCCTAATAACCCACACGCTAATCAGAACAAAAAAAAGATTACCTATGAGCAATCAGTTATCAAACCTAGTATAAGCATACTTGTCTTGTCTGTTCTCATTTGCTTGGTTTCCGGTTTGTGTCTGTGCTCCTTAATGATTTTTTTCCCCACACTATTATTGTTTTGATGGTTTAACCTCCTGCTATTAGTTGCTAATTATTATTCACTCTCATGCAGACTTCATGTCTGCCTGTTTTTTGTATAAAATGCTTCATTCTGTATTTTCTTCAGTGCATATTGCTTGATGTATTCTTTTTTTTAGCTTTTCATATGATATTTGATATTACTTGTTGTCTTCTTCATTCTTATTTTAATCGACACGTTATGTTAATTTGAAGACTGGAAGCAAGGGGCAACAGTTAGCCAAAGCAAAAAAAAAATACTAGTTACTAATTAACACAAGTCTGGTTTGCTTTTTTTTTTTTTTTTAATGATTGCTAATATACATGTTCCTGACTTTTCATTACTGAACAATGTATCACTTTTCCACACTTGGCCACATCTTTTAAAATCAAAGGACTATCTCACTCAAACTCAACCACAACTAAAACTCTGCATATTTACACTCCATTTACATACACTGAAACTGTTAAATTTACAATTAAGATAAAACCAAACATAAAAAACGAATGTAAATTAAAACATGATTTTCTATATTCTAATACATTCAGATCTAAAAATAAAAATGCATATACTCATAATTGGGCCTTATAAACACTGAGTGCTACTTTTCATTACTCATTGACCTCTGTGACAGACCTGTACCAGGTGAGGACAGGGGGCAGGTGAGAAAGAATCAACATTTTTTAATAGTATGGGATGATGCAGTGTTTTACTGTTCTCCCAAGTCACAGGGGAATTTATAGTTGATCCTAGGATGGAGTCACTTTTGCTTGCACCTCATTCTCCATTCTTCAGCCCCACAGAAGAACTCTTCTCCTCACTCATGGAGGTGGACCGTTTATGAGCAGATGTCCCTCTTGGACACAGTATATGCTTGATGTCTGGACAGATCTGCATAAGATTGCCAGGGATGGATCAGGCTACAAAAAGAATCTTTCCCAGGAGGATTGCAAAAGAGTAATTAATGTGCAATATCAGTGAGAAATGAGTTACCAAATGCAGAAGGCAGTATTTACTAGCATTTTTCTATTTTGATATCTGTAGCTATCCTATAATTGTAAACAAAGTGAATATATGTAGAATTTTGTACTGAACTGCTGGAACTACTTTAGTTTCATTTTGTGCCAATTGATCTACTTGATGCCTCAAAGGTGTCGCGATTCATTTTGTTGCAATGGAATCTTGGTTTCTTACTGCATGTTTGTAGCATTTTGTAGGTAAGAGTGTTCTAAGTGACAGTGTTGTTGTTGGGAGAAAAATGGTGTCAGTGTTCAGATACCAGAGTTAATCCTGAAGCGTTTTGGTTGCATTACTGCATCTAAACCATGGAATGCCCTACCTGCATAGTTAAGGTCTGCTGATTCTATGGATTCTTTTAAAGGCTGCTAGAGTTAGGTAGTTAGGGTAATCGGTTTATACCAGGTCTGTATTTTATGTATTTATTGTGTATTTTACTTTCAACTGTATATCTATATTATTTATTGTGATTTTAACTTTTTACAGTCTTCAAAATAAGCCAAGCAAATCAGCTAAGTACTCAACACAGTGACAAGAGTGGTATCTCCTTTTCCAATAACCCACGGAAAAAAACCCAAAACAAAAAACAAAAATACAAAACAAAAAAAAAACAAAGAACAAAAATAAAAATGTAAATTAATAATATAAATAAGTGTACTTGTTTAAACTACTCTTTTGCCCATGAAATGCCATCTGTGCCTAAACCTTTGCCACTTTGTATAACCATCCGCCCCTTAGAAAGCTGTTGCCAATGGCAAGGCTTTTGCTTGGCTTAGTGCAAACCCTTTACCCACTCCATTATGTTGCATAGCCCTCAACTCAGATAGAGCATGCAGGACCTGCTGCACCCTGCAGACTTATTCAGGATATATTAATAAAATGCTCAGAGACAGACTGAGAATTTATTATAACTGACCACAACAAAAATACCAGCACAGGGTAGTATTTCTATCCACCATCCTGTCCCTTGTTGTTGGATTGGAGACGGGCAACACGCTCACAACCAATCCCAGATTCAGACACAGAAACAGAGCTACATGAGTCCGCTGTCTAGTACCTCCATCTCCCTCTGTCTCTATGTACCTCTCACTGAAATAAACACACACAAAGACAACACACACGTTGGAATGTGACTATGTAGTTCTAAATGTCTCAGACTGTCTAGAAAAGCCAACTAGGGAAGGAGGTTGATCGGAGTGACGCCCTTTTTATTCAGCAGAGGAGAATGGAGGAAACAAAGATCTTTCTATGTGTGCACTTCTATCTTTTTGTCCAATTTGAGTTTTAAAAGAATTTCTCAGTCCAGAGGGTTGTTTGAGGATTAAGACACATTGGTTATGATTTTTTTGCCTTACAACATTGCTGCGTCCCTGCACTGACTGCATTCAAATGAGCAGGTTTTTCAGGCAGAGCTGAAGGTGATCTGAAGGTGTCCTTAGTGATTAGTAAATGCACCGAGGGTCCTCAAAATAGCAGTGCAAACATGCATTTGAGTGTATAGCATCCAGAGAGATGGTTGTGTTTGAGGAGGCACGTAGACATGCAGAAAATGACTCTAACCTTGACAATGATGAAGCATTGCCACAAACATTGGAGCTGCTCAGATACAGCTTACAGAGACACACAAACACATACACATACACCTCAGACTGAGGATGAAAAATGCCTTTAGTTTAATCTTCCTATTTTTGTGAACACATTTAGGGTTCATGAACATGGGCACTCATATACACTGTCTCTCTCTCTCTCTCTCTCTCTCTCTCACACACACACACACACACACACACACACACACACACACACGTGCACACAAACACACATGCACAGCCAGCCAAAACAGGTACAGTGTCCACTGCAGATCTTTATCACTGATTTCCTGTCCAAAGAAGGGCAACAGCAAAGTCCAGATTGCTTCTCTCACATATCAGACATTCCTCAGATTCCTGCTTCAGACCTGGAACTGAGGTTGAGGTGCAGTCCAAGAGACAAGACCATCAGCCTCCCTGTTCACAAATAAACCCTGGCTCACTGTACAACAAGAAACAGTAGCCTGAGCCTAGTGTCCTCACTATGTAGGTCACAAACACACATAGACATAAAGTAGCTACACGCTTTTAGTCCTGTGTAATGTGAAAGATGTTGTTCATGGTGATGAACCAGCAGAAAATTATTGTTAACCCTACTGTTCCCTTCAGCTCTAGGGAGTGTTTTAGGACCTTTTGGTTCATTGTTTTGGTTTAATGTCCTGTAACTTTACAGTCTTGGTTATGTCAGACATGAGTCATGAATTTTACTTTCAGCGGCAGGCAGTTGTTTTCAGTAACACAGCTTTTAAAACCCACTATTATTTGATAGCTGGTGAACATAGTGGAGCACATATCCCTCAGGACATACTGAGGCCAAGTATTGGGCAATTACTTGCTTATATGTTCCCCATTACAACTTTATGAGATGCTATTTTGTCAAAGTAGAGTTTCCGCTTGAGTACAACTTATCCCCAGGAGGCCAAAAATCAATTAATGCAGGGTTAAGAATAATTACAGATCACATGACATTAGTTAAAGCAACTATAAAATTTACTCAAAATTTTTAACATCGGTACTCTCCAGTGGGAGGAAATGAAGGCACAGGATATACTACACTGATTTATAGAGCGGCTTGTCTTGTTTGTCCACAAACAAAAACTTATGCCATTAAATGTATGACATTTTTTCCTAAAATTAATATAAAATAACTAAGGACCCATGGTCAGAATTTCTTACATTGTTTTTTCTTATATGAATTATATAAATGACTATCATGTAAAACTCTATGGGCTCTGTATAAAATAGGGCTCTCTGAAATATTTCTTTACGTTGTTTCATGTAAAGAAATGAAGGGAGTTAATTATCAAGATGAGATAACATCAACAGAAGAGGCCAATCATTCATGTTTATCACTTCAGACTGCAAAGGTTACATGGACTTACATATGCTGCCTCCACTGCTACATGTGAGAACTAATGTGTAAGTAAAACTAAACACAGACCTTACCTACATGTTAAAAACATTCTAAATGCACACAGACCTCTAGTACAATGACATTGCTACTGGCCAGTTGGCTGCCCACTGAGCATGATATGATAATGTGAAACTCATGACATTTTGTTGTCACCATCTTAGTGTTGTGACACTTCACCTCAGCAGGATTTGCTTTGTTATTAATGTGAGTGTGGGCTTGTGTGTTACATGGCATCATAACTGCCATAGCCTAAAACAGGCAATTACTAAATATGTGTTTTTGTGGTATGTGAGGGTATGCTGACCTCCAATAGCTTCACACCTTGATGTCATCTCCCACAGCACCAGGGCCATAGAGTAAATGTCAGTCTGTTTGAAGGACTCAGTGTTCTCCAGGTTGAGTCGGGCCTCCAGCACCTCTGGAGCCATGTAACGTGCTGTACCCACCTACAGTACAGGGATAGCATAAAGGATTAACACACATGTATACACACATACATTGAGCATAGGACTGCAGTTCTTGTTTTTATAACCAGGTGAAGAGAAAGTAACAGGAATAACATGATTTCACTGTCACTCTAGTATACCACCACCACCACCACAGTAAAAACTATAGACTACAAGAGTCTGCTGTTTATTTTCTCCCATTGTCTGGTTTGTGGTTTATAGTGCTTACAATTGACTTACGGACTCTGTGAGTACAAATCTGATCTCCTGGCTTCAGTCATATTTGGATGAGACATTGGACAAGATACAAGGCTTCATCAGACATATTTTCTTTTATGGTTATTCAACTGTCTGATGAGTATAATCAGATTACTACTGCATAGGGGTACAGTTGAACTGTCTTTGTTATACAACAGCTAAAATAACACTGAACTCTTTAATGTTGATGTTATGTTGAAGCTTGCTGGCTATGTTTGCAAAATATTGCTGACATAATATCTACTATTGCATGACGAACATGTTTTTATGCAGTACAAAGGAAATTTTGTGGCTGTCCACGTTTCTTCAGAGATTGACCAAGCTGGACCACATGAACACACATGCAGGAGTTATAATTACCACCTACCAGCTGGGAATTTCCAGCTTCCATTTGTAAATGGAGCACATCATGATTACCAGGGATCACAATTTGAACATTTGACTCGATAAAAGAGTACAGGAACCAAGTATCTCAATCTGCATTTTGCTACTAACCAGGGAAAAGATATGTAAAAATTTTCAAGGAATATATGTGTATTCCAAATCACAGCCCTGTTTTTGTTATGTTTGCATTAACTCTATGTGTATGTTTCTGTACATTGGTGTGGGCTGAAGCTTCATAAGTTAGTCAACTCTCACCTGTAGTGGCTACATTTCTAGCCAGTGAGTCACAAATCATAAACAAGGAGGATAAAGTCCCACTGAAAGGCTGAGGAGGAGCTAAAAGCTGCCTTGAGGAGCTTAGATGTCACAACAAAGCCTGTATCTCTCCTTCTATCCCTTGAATGACTGTCTGTCTCTGTCAGATTTGTACGGTAAGCAAATCATGTGCCACCAAAACACATGAACACAAAGAAGGACTTAGACTGAAGGAGGCAAAACACACATGGCCACATCATATCTCACCTAAAACCAAAACAAGGCTGTAATGTGGGGTTTTGGTGGTAAACAGCAAGAGTTACCATTACAACAGATTTATTATCTGCTTTCTCTTCGAAACCCACAACCTGTACCAACACATAAACACCTGATAGCAGTACTTAGGTCTTTTAACGACTGTTAGCCAAGCCTGACAAGGAGCTCTCCCAAGGCTGTGCTTTAGTACAATTTGTAGGCATTTTTAATTATTTGTATTTCCATTTCATGCTCCTTTATACTTCATACTCCAATACATTTCAGAGGAAGATATTGTAAAATATATTCTAACAAATCTAATTCCAATTTACTTTTCAGATTGACAATTTAAATTAAAAATTAATAAAATACAACACATTGTTAGAGATTAAACCAGTAGTTTCCAGCCTTTTTAACTTGTAACCCATTACAAAAAAGCTTGGAGAAAAGTTCTAAATCTACAATTTTTTTTTCTTCTCCCACTAATTATTTCATGACTGCTCAGACTCATTTTGTGACCATTTGGTGGGGCCTGATACCCTGGGGTGGACAGTCCTAGACTAGGCTGTATATAAAGTAGATAAAAATTGCTCCACCAGGAACAGTTACAACAGTAGAAACGCTTCTTACCCATTGTATTAGTATTAAATATACAATAAAGTAATGTATAATAAAATATCATTCAAAACAGCCATTTTTCTGTACAATGCTGTTTTACTTTTGATACTTCACATATTTTTTGCTGAAAATACTTGCATAATTTTGAATGCAAAACTTTTACTTGTAACACAGCATTTGCAGTATATTGTTGTATTGCTACTTTGTCTTAAATGAAGGATTTATGTACTTTTTCCACTATTGGTCATATTTGTGGATGAAAACTGCAGATAAGTTGCTGAGAATAGTCTCGTGCTCTTTAGGTCATTTGCTGCTATTCCAATCTATAAGAATGCTGGCAAAAGTTAGGTGAGTTGCAAAAATACATAATAGCAAGTAGGCTGATATGATTAAAGAGGGTTGCCATTTGACCTGTCCACTGTTGGCAAGGTCATCCACAGATAGGCTGCTGTCCAGGCAGAGTCCCAAGCCAAAGTCACACAAGCAGCATGTCAGGTCATTCTTCACTAGGATGTTGGAGCTCTTTAGGTCACGGTGGACTATGGGCACCTTCAGGCACAACAGAAGTTTCAAAATAAATGCATTAAAGTAGAAAATTAAAGGATGAAAAACTAAAAGAGCAAATACAGTAACAAATAAGCATAACAACACACTTTATGATGAAAATATAGTGCTTGACAAGGTATCTTATAAACTAAATCGTTGATTATCATTAAATTAGCTGTGAGTATTTGTTGTAATATTTTTGATGACCCCCTGATCATTTCTTTATCACCATCATCAGACAAAAAGTCAGTTTTTAACAACAAATATAACAATCTAATAAGCATATTGCCATTAACCTTCTTTTTTTGGACATTCCACAAGCTTTCCTTTTGCACCGCTCTCATACTAATTTGTTAACTTCTTATACAAGTTATTGAAAACTGATGGCAGTATTTTTCCATGAAATATACTGAAGATATTTATGTTCCAATGAGGGTAACCCCTACTTTTTTCATGCTTCCCTTACTTTTCCCATAGCACCACCCTCAGGGAAAAACATCAAATGTGCACCCAAGATATTTTAAAATTCAAAAGGTAGATTACTATGAGCTTGCTGAGTACATTTGTCCTCCCAAGGTGATATGAATTTTAAGACAATCCTTTCTCTTGTGCTATTGTTAAAACTCAAACAATTGAAAAAAATGGCAGCATTATTTTTTACAATAATGAAAAAATTTGACAACGTAGCAGTATAGGTAGTATCTTAAAATATATAAAAATAAGCTGCTTTAAATTGCAGTTTATATTTTATAGATCATGTATGCTGCTTTGTGCACTGTCAGTTCAAACTGATAATAACATTAATAATAATTATTATTATTATTATAATAATAACAACAACAATAATAATAAAAGTAACAATAACAATAACAAAAAAAAATAATAACTATAATAACAAGTTTAGTTAAAAAAATCAATTAAATAGATCAGTTTAATAAAATAATGCAAAGCATGTAGAAAGTAAAGCAACGATAGATCACCCAATGAAAAAATAAGATGAAACATTAAAACGATCAAATAAAATATATAACATAAAAAAAGAAAGAAAATGTCAATTTAAATCCTTTTTAAAGCTAACTTTGTGAAGTGATTTATAAGATACTGATCCTGCAGCTCCAGTATCTCAGGATGGAAGTTCTAAATCATATCAGTAATACAAGATAAATCAGTGATAGGTTCATGGATAGATATATGAATTTTCAGTAGAGACAGAGACCACAAACAAATATATTCACAGTATCCTACTTTAGGGCGTCCACAGGGGAGGCGGTCACTATGGAGGTGGGCAACACCCCGAGCCAGAGAGCTACCCAACACCTGTAGCTCCTCCCAGCTGATCACATGACATGTTAGGTACTCCTGGAGGGCAGAGATTATGGAATTAGTAGCATAAGGAAGGAGGAGAATGATTGAAGAATATCCATTAGAATAATACTGAAAATTAAGAATGAAAAAGAAATAAAAAGGCTATCTACTGTGACAACTGCAATTTACAACAAAGATTCATTTTGTCCCACTAGTGCTGAGTAACCTGGAGAGGGCTGGTCTCACCTGTAGGTTTCCTCTTGGGTGGAAGGCAGTGATAAGCCAGTACTGCTTCTCCACCTTCCTCTCCTCTGCTGTGAGGAAGTGGAGGATGTTCTCGTGTCGGAGGTCTGTATTGGAGAAAATGTCCTTCTCATTCTTCCAGGAAGCATACTCCTCATAGGGGAAAATCTTCACAGCCACAGTTTCGAATTGATCTGAGGTGGTCTGCTTCAGCTTAGCCTTGTACACCTGAGCAAAGCGACCTTTGCCTACCTGGAAAGGATCAAAAGTTATCATTTAGATAGAGTGGCAAAGCGCATAATAGGTACACAAAAGGATTCTCAAATACTACTAGGTTTGTATACCAGTTGATCGAGCTCTATTGGCAGCGGCTCAGTGTTGTGGTTCAGGTTGTTGGCGTGGGTTGAGCTGCTGTCTGACCTGTCATCATCCATCATGATGGCACATGCATCGCTACAGTCTAGCCCACCAGCTCTTGGCTTGCACTTCTTAATGTCATTATCCCATTCTTGGTTGAGCAAACGTGGCCGGTAGGCTCGGCACCAGTAGAACATTCCCGCAACCATGATCCCCATCACCAGCAGAGGCAGCAGGCTCACCAGGATCACAAAAACCAATGGATCATCTAGAGTTGGATCAACAACTGGAGAAAAAGACAGAACACAAGATAAATAAAAAGATATAGATCATGTGACATACCATCTATGACCAGGACGCTCATAAACAGCAAACAACACTGAAAAGAAAACAAATTAGATGATTAAGGTTGGATCATATGCAAGATGTAAAATAATCTGAATCAACCTATTTAGTGTGCACAAAAAGTGATGTAGTGTAGGATGAATCTGCCACAACATTTATAGCAAGCAAGAACCATATTTAGCTACAACAAGATCACAAAATTCCCCCAGCTGCGAGCTAGACTGCAACTGAAACATAAAAGTCTGCTATAACGAGGCTCATAATGTAATGTATGCTGACTTTGGTGAATGCTGACAACATGACTCATGATTGTTTGCTGTCATGCCATTTTTTAGCTAGCAGTGATAAATGCCTGAATGGGTGGGGTTTTTCTTGCCTGTCTGAAGCTAAGGTAGGCTGATGTAGTGTTTTTTTGAGAACACAACCATGGTGACAAAGTGGTGTTGAAGAACAGGAGTAGCACTCATTTTGGGACTGTTAGAAGGTTGTCAATGCAAACTCAGATTTTTAAGCGGCTGCATGCATGTAAAAGCCTCCCACCATAGAAAACTGATTATGGCTTTATGATGAAGCAGCTGCAGAAGTGTTGACACAGATGGTCTAAATTTTACATTCTAACATTTTTCATGCTTTATTTTTGTTGGTCAGTTACTTTTTCATGCTTAGGCAAAGAGGAGTACGACCTTACATGATTTTTGGCTGAACATTAACTAACACAAGAACTTTGTTCCAATAACATTCATAATAAATTTGGTGACAAGTGATTACTGGTGGTGACTGTAAGTTTGATTCATTACTACAGTAGCACTTACTGAGCAGCCACTTTGTCTGAAGTAGAACAGAACAGCTGTTATATCTGTTTATAGCATAACCAAACAAATTCAGGCCATTTTACTAAAGAATTTTGTCAATAATTTCCATCATGCCATGGGCAATAGAGATCTGGTGTCATTCTGCACATGGTGCAGGTAATTGAGAAAGTGGAGGTGTATAGCTTGTTCATATAACAGCTCGCTGTGGCTGCCCCTGACTGTTCAATTACTCTTTACACAATTAAAACTGATCAGTGGTCAAAAAATGCAAAAAAAATGACCATATCATGTTTTATGGATTTTATAGTTTTTAAGAATGATCACATTGAATTGCTCAGTGACATATACATTATGTTTCTGGTGACGGCTGCACAATAAAAGCTCACCTACTCTTTTTCCAGTGCAATGCATTTTGCATTAGCAGCACAAGGGAATGCTTGGTGTGAGACATCAGTGATATAACACAATTACAATGGATTGTATTTTTCATCGTTTCCTGTGAATCCCTCTGCCTACATGTGAAGGCAATTTGAATCCAGTATGGAAATAGCATGCAACGCCACTTACAAGGAAAACTACTATATAGAAGTAGTTTGTAATCCATACATTGTCTAGATTCTTTTTTTTCCCTGTTTTATCCAGTACCCCTAAAATTCTCTTGATACATTCCTCCTATTTGGAAAGAATAAAAAAGCCAACCATTTCCAAGGAAAAGTAAGTAAAAGGATGGAAGTGGAGTAAAAGCAGGTCTTTGGAAAACACACAGCCTAGTGTGTATGTTTTGGGTGCTACATGCAGAAGCAGAACGCTGTAATTTCCATCCACTACTTATGCTGTAATAGCTCAACACAAGTGAGCCAACTAAAGGGTAGTTGTTCCTGAAGCCTGTGCTACGAAAAAAACGTGCTGTTCCCGGCTCCACGAAATGCTGTAAATTATTTCCTCCCCATCATAACAATGACTTTTAAAATCTATTTGTAATATAGGTCTGTATCTTAAGATTTCTGAATCTATACTCAGTCAATCAGTCACTACCACTTGGGTGAACAGCCTTTACAGCTTCATTAGCTATAGCATTAACTACCTCTTCTGACTCTGATTGCCAGAGAGGACAGAGCAGCAGCCAACTCTCACCGCTCTGGCTGCAGGGTGAAAAAAGTGGAGAGCCTGTCTGCCTTGGCTTTGCCCTGCCCTGGTCTGCTCTGGTGCAGAACTTTTTCACTCAGTCAGTCTCTCAGGGGAACGATACTCTCCTGAGCAAAAGCTGCCACATTGGCAGGCTGGAGGCGTTCACATCAGGGACTGACCATTCTGATGGTCTGACGCTGCACCATTCTGCATGTTTTTGCATTCAGATCTTCCACAAACAAAGTGCTCATTACTGGGCTCTATAGAGCCCTTAAAATGTATAAAAAGTTATAAGAGGAGTCAAAACTACAACTGAATACATCAGTAAATAATAGTGTTAGTTGAATAAATAAAATTGAATGTACAAAAAAATATAAACAGTTGGTGCAAAAAGAGAAAGTTTGGGGTCCTTTTGAATTTAGCTGATGTAATAAATTAAATTTTAGTTTGTTTTAATTCAATTGAATTCAATTTTATTTATATAGCACCATATCATAACAGACGTTATCTCAGAGCACTTTTCATATAGAGCAGGTCTAGACCAGACCCTTTATAGTTATTATTTACAGAGACTCAACATTTCCCCCATGAGCAGCACTTGGTGACAGTGGCAACGAAAAACTCCGTTTTAACAGGTAGAAAAGTTGAACAGATCTCGGCTCATGGTGAAGGGGGGGGGTCTGCCTCGACCGGCTGGGTTGAGTGAGAGAGAGAGAGAGAGGGAGAGAGGGGGAGAAGGGGGCAGGAGGGAGGAGAGAGAGCACAGTATAATAATGGGACTCATAGCTATATATACTATAGTTATACTAACAGGGATAATAATATTACTAATAGGACTAAGTGAAATGGTAACAGTAGTAATCATTATAATTAAAGCAGTTGGTGATGCTCAGGCTCATGGGGCAGTAGGTGGTTTGATATATCTGTAGCATCCAAGAAAGCTGATAACACTGGTGACTAAATACACTTAGCACCAGCCTTGAGCATGTAATGTTAATTATCTATTCATTGTCCTACTGTGCTGTTGTGTCACTACATAAAGTATTGTAACAAATGATAATAAGCAAATGCTAATGTTAGCTGCTGCTAAGTCTTAAGTTTAATTGATTTGAAAAGGAGCACACACACACACACACACACAAAAAATACAAAATGTGAAAAAACAACATAAAGACCTACAATTATTTCCACTGTAGTCATTGATACAAAAAAAGACCCACACTTTAGAATGGTTATTATATTATGAGGATTTAAGCATGATGTCACTGAAATTCAAATTAACATTAACTGGCAAGCCTTGGCATTAGCTTAATTTGCAATGGCTTTATGAAGCAGCAAAGACTGAACTACTTTCTTAAATAAACATTAGATACTATCTTTGTGATGCCAGCACTTTCTTTGACCTATGCTATAATATGTGCTGTGATATTTATAGCTATTTTGAACTGTGCAACAACTGTCAAAAGTTTGAACAATGTGTCATTCATATTAAACTCTGTTTCTTTAAAGATGTGATTGTCTTTGAATCCCTCATGTACTGGGACGCTGTGTGGTCATGTAAGGTAGAAACACTGACAGTGGGATAAATAATATCTCCATTTTGTGGTTTTGTACCCGTGTGTGTGTTATTGTCATGAAGTAAATCTTTCTCAAATTGCTTTGGGCCAAGATTCAAATGCAATGAATAAAAAAGTACTGAACACAAACACACGCTGAGATTTTTAGATTTGAGACAATTTCAAATGTGCGGTAGTAAAGTGTGTTTTGAAATAAGACTTCCAGACAGTCAGACCCACCCATGAGGTTGAACCACACTTCCAACAGGCCTACAATAAGCCGGTTTGTCTGTTGTGCCAGCAAAACACTTCTAATGAGGCTTTACATATCATTATTCATGTTGACTAGATTGTACATTTCTGTCCAAACAAGTGGGTTTTTATGCTGTCATATTTTGTTGTGTAATTATTTGGTCACATCGTATGAAGGTTGAAATGAAGGTTCTCAATCAATCTTGTATAGTCAATCATGAAACAAAAAAAATACAGTAGTAAAGAACTGTATACTACCTGCTGGGAGATAGATAGCTAATGAGCAGTTACTGTTACAGTTAGCTGAAGAGGCAGTTACAGATTTTTTTTCTTCTCAGAAGTTGGTTGACTGCTAAAAATTTTCCACAGTCTAAAAAATGGAGAAAAATTACATTTGTAAAGAATTTTTGATGTTTCATCTGCTGCCAAATGTGATTTCGTGCTAGAAGAGGGTTGTGGTGATAATGGTCACTTGCCAAGAGCTTCAGCCATTGTTGCATTTACAATACAAGAGGTTAGAATATGCCATTTGAGCAGTGCTACTTCTTCCTCTCATGTTGACAGGATGCTACAGTGACTCATTATACATGCTAACTTCAGCTGGTCAAAAGAACTGATATAAAGAGAACAGTGCACAAAAGAGCCCTAACTTTCTTGAGGTTAGATTTGCATTATACATGATTTTTAATTACAGTACAAAACCACAAATGTAAGAAGTTCAACATCAAGAAATTTGTTTACCATCTTTCGAGTTCGATCCTCCTTAATGTATATAAATAATTTGCCCTTATCCAGGCTGGAATATTATTGTGGCCCATGGAGAAATCTATCCACGGGAGGCTAGTTACACTGACTAAAACTGAAGATCATACTCACTATTTGCTTGTTATGGTAACGGTACTTCTTTATAGACATGGCTCATATCTCTCCATATCAACATATCTCTGTTGCTCTGTTTCTGTCTCTCCATCTACTTCCTCATTCCATCTCAGTGTACATCTGTCCTGGCCACCGTTCCTTCTTTTTACCATACATTGCCCTTCTTCTTTTCTTCCTTTTTATCTTAAAATTAGCCTGTTTGACTCATTTTGCAATAAAGCAGTCTGCTGTGTGACAGAATGACTGATATACTCACTGACAGAAAGCCAAGATTCCACAGTTAAGGAGGAACTGTAAAATATAAGAATAAAAAAACAGATCTTGGAAGATTCACAGAGCCTCTTTTTCCTTTGTTGCTCCATATCTGTCCTCCTCCCTGCTTCCTCTTTGCAGGCTGCATCAAATTCAATCTAATTAATTTTTCCCTTTTCATATTTTTATATCTCATTCCTCTTCTTTATCATCAAAATAGAAACAACCCCTTGGCATCAAATTCCCCACTTCAAAACATGAGGATCATTTCATACATCATGAGGAATGGAAAAATAAGCCATGAAATGACATTCAGGTGACGTCTATGCAAAAACACAGACTGTGTAAGTAAAGGGATTCATGTCCGAAATTATTTTGTTCTCTCCTCGTCTCCCTTCTACACATAGCATGTGAACTTTAACCAAAGCACTGGTATAAACACAGCACTAAAACAATAGCATGTTACTACGACAAACCAGTATTTACTATCAACGCCTTCCTTCCCACTGAAACTAGTTCACAAGCTCCAAAACACATGTGTAACTGACGCTGTCTGAGAGGCGGTGTTAGTCTGCTGAAATTAACTTTACAAGATCCTGACTGGAAATGTCTGCTGTGTCCTAGAGGTCCAGGTCTCTCAGAGTGAGAGGGATAAGGTCTGATGACTGGGTAAGTTTAGGTTGTTGAAATGAGGATGCAGGAGTTGTAAAAGCACACTAATTTGGTTAGATTTGAAAATGTGTCAAATGAGTTTTTTTCCAGTATAGTATTTTACTTTCAAAAATACTGTTCATGCTGAATCAGAAGGAAACCAGATTAAACTTAGTGACTGTATATCTACACCAAGGTAGCACAGTCTTAAAAATGCTTTATTCTAATAATTAAATTAAAAACGTAGAAAATTAGAATCATCACATGGATCTGGTTTATATCAAAATACACTTACTGATAGTCATAATGACAATCATTTTCTGACTAGCTAAAGGTGAATGTCCATGAGGAGTTGTTTGGATTAAACGTGAGAACCTGTTTTCTAAAGCTGTCACCTTAGCTTGATTGCAAGTGCAACAGCTCTATTGCACTTATGTCCAAACTTTATGGCATATGAGAAAAAGTGAGAAAAACAAACCAAACTGGTCAAAAGCGGATGTCATTAAAGTGTTGGAAAAAGTGTAAAACATAGTTAATATTGTGGACATGGGTTTTTGTCCATGAAGATTTAGACCAATATATCCAAGAAAAACAGGACGTTGACTCAACACCTCAAAGTCATGGAGATAAATGCCAAAATGCCAAATTTTCTCTATAAGTGGTCTCATGCAGAAATGCTCTATCTTCCTCTTCCCTTGCTTTTGGTTGGCAGGCAAAACAAAATAGAGCATTATTGTCACTGTCTAGAATAAATCTTTAAAAAAACTTTATCTGTTGGATATCCCCTCAAAGTATCCAACACATATAGACAAACATTAAAAGACAAACATATAGACACAAAATATTTGGCACTTTAACCACTAAATATGTACTATATACACCAGCTACTCACTAACTTTGTCAGTTGTTGAGTTCTGTATAGGTAGTGTCCAGTGGCCCTATGGGAGCTTTTTCAATAACACCTGCCTGTTTTTGCTGGATACAAAGTTGGTAAGAGCACTAAGTGTGAACTGAAATATGTAAGTTACAGGCCGCAAAACCAAAACAATAGCCTGAAAGAGGCTAAACACTCCCAGAGCTGAGGGGAAATGCAGAGTCGGGTGATAATTTTCTACACTCCAGGTTCCCCCTTTACATTATAGATAGGCACCTGATAAATTATTATTCTAAAAATATTGTTTATTGCAACTTTGAAGCTTCATTTTGTACATCTACCACCCTAAGGTCATACTGAATCTGGACTTAGCCCTGCACGATTGATTAGTAGGGCAATATTGATTGAGACAGCTTAATAAAACTGTCATTTTTTTTCATTAGATATATCTCTAAACTGGACACAGCTGTCTACCCCACTTTAAGCAGCTCTGATAAACTGCAGCTCTGATTACTATTTCATCATTACACCACACAGAGACAGTGACAACACAGCACACATTTCTCAAATTGATCATCCTCTGACAGACTTCTCACTGAGTTGTCCATCAAAGCTGTCTAAAAACTGTTGTGGCCTTTCATAATGTTCATAGTGAAATTTTGAACACAATTAGACCCACAAAGATACTTACATAGCCTAATATGCAGCTCTCATACAGTAAATCCCATGCACAAACACTATTACAACCATGTCATAAGAGTGTAATGCTGGGGAACAACAATGAAAGGCATTTTTAGAGGAATAAGCTATGGCAGTGATCCAATAAACAAACAAGGACTTCCTGCAGCATGTGTCCTCAATGGGAGGAAGGAATCACATGCCTTAGGCTCTGAGTGTGTGTGCATGTACATGTGTTTGTCTAAATGGTAAATCATAAATGGACTGCACTTATATAGCTTTTTCAGTCTTATCAACCAGTTTAAACTACTGCCACATTCACCGATTCACACAAACATACATACACTGCATTCACATACACACACTCACTCATACTCATGGCACAGCCATCAGTGGCATTTTTGGGGTTCAGTATTTTGACAATGCACTTCTATCTCCCACAGCATAGTTGCTCAGGTGGTAGAACATGTTTGCATGGTGTGTGTGCATGTGTGTGTATGTGTGCACGTGTGTGTGTGTGTTTCAGTGCAAGAGATACAGAATGACAACTAGATAGATTATAATTTACACAAAGTACTGTGTACATTCTTGACTGAATATAACGCATTCACAGTGGAACTTTCTGATTTTTACTTCCAAGAATTCCCTATTACGGCACATATACATTATCAAGAGTGGTGTTGTCCCATGTTAAATAATAATTGTAAACATCAATTACAGAAAGAACAGAGTATAGCATCAGCTATAGACTAGCAGTCAAAACTCAATCTTGTTTACAAATTGTGTGCTGTGAATGGAAATAACTGCCTAACACTGCTGGTCATGGACATACATATTTAAATTGTAGCTAATTTGCGGCCCATGCAATGGCTGGTGATAAGTGAAGCCATGCCAGTCAAGTTGTGCTCAGTAAATTTGTAGCACAAACTCACTAAATAGTCTTGGCACATGGATTCTTTGAAATGTGGTGTAAAGAGGAGAATCTGACGCATGTACTGCATTTGTTGTTGTGAGACTAAGACATCAGCACAAACAAAACACCAGACAGTCAAACAGGTAACTATTGTTCGTTACCCGCGCTAAACCAAGGATCAGTGTTGTTTCTTTTTCTCCATGAATGTTCTACTATGTCAGTATTGTATTAATGACGACAAAGGTCCTTTGACCTTAATGAAGTACTTATTTTAACCCAAATCATGATCTTTTCCTAAACCTAACCAAGTAGTTTTTGTGCCTAATCTGAACAGAACTGGGACCTTTCCATAAAATTAACAGTGTGTTCATTATTGTTACCAGAAACAACGAAGGTCTGGTCTGCCTGCTGCTATTATGCTCCTACGGGTTGTATTTGAGGGTAGGGGCAAGCAAAAGTCAGTGGGTACAGAATATATACAGACCTCTTCACTTCACTGTAGATTGTTAAAATACCCTTTTGCCCCTTAATGTACTTTCAATAATCCATTATGACAGTGTGAAACTTGAGAAACTTGTGAAACTCAGGGCCCAGGTTAGCCTTGTAATCAGGCTGAATTACCATTTTTTTTCATTTGCTTTATTCGGTCAGACATTGAGCTCAACATTAGAAAAAGACCTATCCACTAAGTTGCATTTGCACTTAACACAAAGGCTAAGACAGTATTTTTTTAAGAGAAGTTAGCTTCACATATTTCACAACATTTAAAAACACTGTTGATTTAAGACTTATTTGTTTAAGTGGATTTACAAAAACCTGCATTGCTGATTTAATCACATACAGGTTAGGTAAAAAGATAACGTGCTATGTAGGAAGATGATGTCCATAATTGTTATCTCACCTAACAAGCTCTGATCAGTTGACTGTTTCTCTGTTTGGGAAAATGGCCATCAACAGGCACAACATCAGACCTACATATCTGAATTGTTAGGCAAATCATACATGTAGGTGGTATTTTAGGGTCTTGATTCCAAGATAAGAGCAGGTAGTAATCTGACATAGGATTATTGGTTACCTTTGTGCCTCTTCAGTATATATTTAAAGTGCCATTTTTCTGTTGCATGAACTGTACTAGGTGCAACATGGTAACTGTATGTGTACAAACATGGTGAGGGCACACGTGAAGGCTTTTGTTCCAGGCAAAAAAGTTCATTGTATCTATTTTAACACTTGGCTTCTTTTAAACCTTCCACCTCATCTGCAGTAGATGTGCATGGAAAAAAAAGTTACAGTTTTGTGGGGTGGGAAGAGGAGATGTCAATAATACTATAATATAGGAAGAGAATGAATTAGCTACCCCATAACAGCAAACTGATTCTACCTTACAGTCATTCACTACAATGGTGTTCTGTGTCTTTGGGGCTGTTCACCACGTGCTGGAGATGTTTCTGATTTGAGTTAAACACAGACAGGAAACCATATGTCTGAGCTCTCCAGTGTTACTGGCCTACAAAGCCACACACACACAATGGGGCAGCTGTGACTCTGGTGGTAGAGCCACAGCAGGTTGTCCACCAACTGTAAGGTCGGTGGTTTGATTCTTGCCTCATCCAGTCCGCATGTTGAAGAGTCCTTGGGCAAGATACTGAAGCCCAAATTGCCCCTAATGTATCATCAGTGTATGAATGTGTGAGTGTGTAGAAAGCGCAAAATGTGTAGAAGAGCAGTTTATGAATGTGTGTGTGAATTTGGCAGTAGTGTAAAGTGCCTTCAGTGGTTCATAAGACTAGAAAAGCTCCATATAAGTACAGTCCATTTACCATTTACATGCACACACATACACTATAGGCTGAGACAGACACCTAATTTTTTTTGCCAAGTGTGCGAGGCGGCAACTAAACCACAGCAGAGAATGCACCTAGCTGAATGACTGTAACCACACTAAGGATTCCTCTTATACTGTTTACATGTGATGCAGACACCTAGTTTCCACTTCCTATTTGTGATGACAGTGCACTTTTTAGTCACTCCACAAAACAGTAGCAGCCCTAAGTAGACCCTCCCCCAAAGAAACAAAACACCCACAATTTCTGAAATGCATGTGTACAGTTTCATGTGGTCATACACAAACAGAGTTTCCCTATCAGTGTTGAAAAGATAACCTACTGATCTCATAGTTGGTCAACCAGATATAAAATACCGGATGTTTAAACAATGTCAGATTGAGCTACGGTTCTCCAAAATCAGCAATGTATGTATACTTTACTGATAAATATTTGTGTGTATCAAAGCCTGGTATACAGGGTTTTATTATTGTGAACCCCACTGTTGTACTGAGTGATACCGAGTGTATGTTTCTTCATTACCATAAACACGCACTTTGTTTTTTTTTTACTCCGTTCTATATATATATTTTGCAGACATTCATTAGAATGCAAATTCAAAGTTAAAAATAGCTTCCAACAATCCACTATTTTCTACTGCTATAGTGACAGGCTGTTTCAGGAACTTACTGAGCTTTTTAAAAAAATCAAAGTATATATTTCTACATAAACTACAGATTTCTGAGTGCATCTTTAATAGAAACAGAAGTGCTTGGAACTAAGTGGCACAGATAAGTTAGGAAAACTAATGAGGATGGTCTAACACATTGTTGGTTTGGTCTTTTCATCTGATTTGTTGATTATAATAAATCTATAAAGTAAAGCCTTAAAGTTTAAAGTTTTAATGGATTTTTACCAAAAGTTAGCAATCAATTACCTACCTACAAATTTAGCAAATGTGGGGCAACATTAGTGTTCATTTAGAATCGTATGTTTACACCTGATGAACATAAGTCAAATGGCCCTTCTCCTTTCAACTGTGTTTGCTCTCCAACAACCCATGAGGGAAATATCTGACTCTTTGGCTGCTAAATGCTCTAATATGTTGACCACCTTGTCTCTAACTGTGTCCGTCTGCTGTCTGCTGCTGGACAGGTAGCATGAGCTGGTTGATCAGAGTTGAATGCTTTCTTAAAAGACTGATTTAAGTTTCTGAGTTGTAATACTTTTACAATGATTAAGAATAAATAAATAAATAACTTTCAGGATGAACCTGCCAGTCAACCAGGGCTTTTTTGTGTGGAGTTTGCATGCTCTCCTCATGCCTGCGTTGGTACTCTGGAATCCTTCACCAGTTCAAAGAAATTCAGGTTGATTGGAGACTCTGAATTACCCGTAGGTATGAATGTGAGCTTAAATAGTGAACGTCTCTATGTGTCAGCCCTGTGATAGAATGGTGACCTGTCTAGGATATACTCCGCCTCTCGAAATATCAGCTGGGATTGGTTCAAAACCCCCTACAACCCTCAAGAATAAGTGGTACAGCTAATGGATGATAGGTTTTTTCATGTTGTCTGAATACTTTCTTGAGTTGCTGTATAGTGATAAGTGAAACTTTAAACTCAAGGATGTTAGTTTTGTGTACTTACTTGGGGAAAATAAAAGCTTGTCGTTACACTCTTCCTCGCCAGTACAGGAGCAGAAGTTAGCCCATCCACTTGTTGTGTTCTTCTCCTTCATCACACAGGTGGAGCTGTTGTAGTCATCCAACATAATACCATAAAGCGGCTTGGATGGGTCATGGCAGAGAGTTTCAATTGAGAAGCCTGTCTCATTCTTCCTCCTAAGAGACACACAGAGCAGAGATGTAATCATTAAAAAGTGAATACCTTAAGAGCTATTATCTAGTAAATCACATCTAGGAGATGAAGGCCATTTGCTTCCCTCGGGTACCTACCAGATAGCGACACAGACCTCGTTGCTCTCCTCGCAGATGGATGTGATGAGGCAGTTGGACATGCAGGTCCCTGTACCGCTACACGAGGTCAGCTCCAGATCACAGAACTTACAAAGCTGTCTCATAGGGTAAGAAGCAGGCATACCTGCAGAACACACACAACAGTATGCACCAAGTTGGCTTTGCGTTTCAGGCAAATACTGATATCTCACTGAACAGGAATTTTGAATGCTAGTTTTATGATTGTTTTACTCTGCCCTGAGGAAGGATTTATTACCAATAATTAAGTAAACTATGTGTCAATAGTAATATAATTACATTTATTTATTGAATTGAGACCTGAGACATCAATAGTATTATTAATATTAGTGTTTCCATGCCATAATCTAAAAGAATAGAAGTACTGGCCTCCGATCGAGAGCAGCACAGTTTGTCTGTATTCATTGGTCAGATTTTCATGAAATTTGCTGTGGATATCCATAGTCCTGACACTGATACTTTCGATGACCCCTTGACCTTCCCTTTAGAACTACCATCAGGCTAAAATTTCCAGCTCTACACAGAAACTAATAAAGTCTAATAAACACGTTACTGTAAAACCTTCTGAACATATTCATGCTCCCCAAAAGGAATACTTTCCATAAGGGGAGTGGGAGTTTAGTATTTTGGATGACCTACTTTTAGTTTCGCTGTCACACCTCAAATTGCACTGGATCACTGCAACTATGTCATAACTGTAACATTTACTGATATCATGCTTACTAGATTATAAACACTGGAGAATTTTTTTAAAGCCAAATTGAGAGAAACTGCATTTTTAGCCCCACTGCAGCATTCAAGCAAGCAGTAAAGTCATTTGACCTGCCTGCTGTGGTTGGAAATCAGGTTGATGAGAGCCATGGGACTTAATCAAAACAGTATAAGTTGGGGGCCAAAAAAAAGGTGCGAAAAAGCCCTATAAAGCTGATGGTGGCTGCAGAGTGTTGATTTTTAGTGGGCTCATCAGTATGAACGCCACATTACATACTACATAGTCTTGTATGATCCATTTTTGATATAAGAAAAATTGGTTTGTGCAGCTTGAAGTCTTTGAACTAAGTCTAAATCCAGTATTACATCTTCATACTTGTGACTATAGTCTGATTCAAGTCCAAGTCTCAAGTCTCAATCTCTGGTATCAAAGTTGTAAACAAAGCTGCTAATTAGCTTTGTGAAAATTGTCTAACAGATCAATGAGAATTGTGAAACATTAAATCGGGCATGTATGCTACTGTAAACTCTCCACTGTAAAAGACACAGTAGCTTGAAACCACAAGAAAGCTTGCTTAATTTTTACCAAGTTAGGATAATAAACTGTCAATACAAACAACCATTAACAGGACAACATCTCTAACCGGCTGCACTGAATGTGCCTGGATCAACCACCTCTAATGTGCTGGATAGGTTCCAAGGAAACCATCAAACCATACAAAATAGGCCAAGACTGCACTAAACCAGCAAGACAGACAGCCGAAACTGAATCAATAGGCATCCTGTGCCAAGCTGCAAAGACTTCATAGATCAAACAACTTTAGATGCATAACCTGAAACCTCATGGAATCATTGAAATGCCTTCAAAATGACTATGCAAAAAAATGATTTTTGAAAGAAGCAATGAAATGAGTTCCTTAGTTTTTTTTTAAATTCAATGATGCATCAAAGATCTGATGTGTTTTCTGAATGTTGTAGATTTTCTGGAAGTAGGAGATAAATTGACAAATCTGAGAAATATGAAACCAAACCCATCTAGCAGATGATTAACAAGGTCTCAAAATACATGAATAACAAGATGAATGTGGCCAATTATAAACATGGACTCAAACTTAGAATTGGAAAAGACTCCTCATGACCTCACTGAGTAGATGTTCTTTTCATGTTTAACAGGTTATAGCTGCAATCAGAATTCATTATACTGGCTTTGAAATGAAACAAACAGCTGTTTACAACCATTTCTTTCGTCATCTTTGCTCCACAGTAAAGGATTGATCAGCCCTGGGATAAAGATTCATGGTTTGATATCATCACTCTAGCTTGTTGGATGTCATTTAATGTAATACGATGGGTCGCGTGCTGCCTGGGCTGGCTGCATAATCAGTAAAATCTTATCCGCATCATTCGCCTTAGCATGACTCAAGCCACCTATGCCTCTCTAATCTACTTCTGCTCTGTGACCTGTTCAGACCTGCCTCTTGGACTCCAAGCCCACTGTCTGCAACCTCAGAAAAGGCTGTGTAAAAAAGCCAGCTAAGCCACATTAGCCTCTGTTAGTCTAAAGTTACAGAGTTTAAAATGCCCTTTTAAACTACATTTTTGAATCTATTAATGGAATGAAGGTGTTTCTATGTGGCTTTTGTGTTCATAATCCTGACTTTCTGGGTGATAAAGGCACTCTTTGTATTAATGTGCAAGTGTTGTGGCGCAGCAGGGTAGTTTCAGAGTTGGAGAACCCCAATCCTGCAGGGAGGTTTGAATTTAAGCCTTTATTTTGCCAAGCATATATCCCTGTTTCGCAGTGCATGGACAAATTCTGGATCAAGTCTGGACACCTAGGCTATCAGCTGTTCCACTAATTTCTTTAGCTCTCTGTAATAAGAGTTTCTTTATCAGTCTTTCTGAAAAGGGAAACATGTTCATTGGCTTTACATCTGATTCTCACAAAAATTACCACAAACAGCTCTGGCTACTATGATTCTAGGTTTTTTTAAGTCTGATTATAACTTTTTGTGATTGGCTCAGGCCAATTTTCTAAACACTTAATTTGTTAGCATTCAAAAAGTTTCAGTTTTTATTTAGTTTTAGCAGCACACTGCTGTTCCCTCTAAGCTGGCGACATCAGCCTTGTAGGAAATTGTGTTTGTAAACTGTTGTAGTTTACAACATGTTGTAGGGCTTGATTTTGTTATGAATATCAGAGTGGTTTGTCAATAGGCAGTCTTGTAACCAGCTCTCTATAATGAACTGAGCCTGAAATATGCAATGTAATGTTCCAAAGAACGCCTTATCTGAAATCAACTTCTTAATTATTTCTATGACAAATGGAACCCTTAAGCAAGTGACAGGTTTCAACAATTTTTAGCTTCGTAGGGTTAATAATTAGGGAACTTATACTAGCATGAGCAGCACTGTAATCAATTGAAGATGAAATTATTGTAATTCCATTCATTCACTTTTGAAACAATTCATAATCGGTGTTGATAACAATTATAGCAAATGATTAAATAGGTAAAAAGAAAAAAGGTATAATGATGAAGAACTAATCCCCGCTTAACAAACACTAAATCTTGGTTGAATCAACAATATCAAATATTATTTCTATATTTTATTTCTATTTCAAATTGTAACCAGTTCCTTTTAGCTAAAGCATGAAATTATAGTAGGTGCCATTTGTGTATAATAAAGGCTGGTAGTAGGATCAGATGTCAGTTGGTAGCTGTGGAAGCAAAATTTGCACCCTGCTGCTGCTATTTCAAAATATAGAAAAATTTCCTTACTTGGCGGCAACCACTCATAGCCTTACAGCACCTTTATAGTGAAAAGTGTCAGGGTCAATACGAATGAATCTCACATTTGTATAAATATAATTGGATGTTAGTGATCAAGTTGCCAATCTGCTGGGAAATGAGCCTGTGATTGTGAAACAAGAATGAAGCTAATACTAACACAAGAAGAGCTTTAATTGACTTAACTAACCCAGGTGGATTATAATCAGCTGTAGTGTATGAATTGTAGTACTGTAAATCCTTCTCAGATTAGTCCTTTAGTATTTATCATCAGTGCGAAACTGTTAAATGTATTGTAAAGTGTTCAGATACTGTAAATATCTGGCCCAGAAATGCAGGTAAAGTACATACTCAGACATCTTTGGACTTAAGAGACTTCTCTAGAAGTAAAGAGAGAGGATGTCTGATATGACGGATAGCTATTTCACCATGATGAAAGGGGCCTCTCTCTTGCAGACAACAACTTCAACAGCCCTCGCAAGTCTGAAATTCAGGGCATAGACAAAACATCTGCACACAGTGCAGTCTGTGCTATCGTTAAATCAACTGACATGGCAGCATGTCTGCAGACCTGAACTATAAAACTGACAAGAGGAGGACTTGAGGTTTAACATGCATTAATTCTCATTACCCTCCCTGCAGTATAATCAAACTCCATCAGCTCTCCTTTAAGAATTTCCTGCTATAGTGTCTCTCAGCATTAACAGCATGAAGCCTTAACTAGTCCAACTTCAAATTGATAACAATACCACAGAATATTATTATTTTAGCCATTTTTTCTAAAGGTATGTCCAGACATTTTTCAAGAATTGTGACTTTGAGACTCCAATAGGACCACTGGTAAACATTGGATGATGAAAAAGCAAGAAAAGAGACATTTTTTTCCCCATCTGCTCAGTATGCTACTTTATGCACAATAAAACAGGAGAGGATAAAACACAAACCCATACACACATTCATGTTTTACTATACTTGTGGGGACCTGTCATTGACATGATTCATTCCTTAGCCCCTTAACTTAACCTTAACCATTACAACAGAATACCTAATCCCCAGCCTGAAACTAAACCTGATCCTAACCCGATCCCTAAAACCATGTCTGAACCCTCAAATAGCCCTTTGTGTTTGTGAAGACCAGCAAAAATGTCCTCCAAGTCATGGTTCCAAACCAACTTGTGTTGGTTGTGTCAGCAGACTGCAAATGAAGTACAATCGAAAGAGAAGCCTTTGAGATGTTCCCATCCAAATGATGAGAATCATATGCTTTTGTTTTCAAAGTCACCAGATCGCAACCCAATTGAACACCTATAGCATATTTTGGAGCAATATCTTAGACATTGCTCTCCTCCACCATCATCAAGACACCACATGAGGGAATATCTTTAGGAAGAATGGTACTCCATCCCTCTAGTAGAGTTCAGAGACTTTTTTGTCTTTTTTCTCTCTGCATGTGGTGGCCCTATAGCTTACTAAGACAATCTATGTAGATTTTCCTTTACTTTTACATCTGTCTTTTTTTTAACTTTAGAGACAGCTCGGCTAGCTGATTCCCTGTGTTTACTCTTCTTTATGCTAAGCTAGGCCACTCATATCCACGCTTTATGCACAGACATGTGAGTTGTAACTTGTCCTATCATTGACAGAACGAAAGGAAATACATATTTCCGAAAGTTTTAATGAAGCTGTTCCTTTGATATAATGGTGGTTTCAGATCCTGAATTCAAATTCTCGATAATTTTCCTCAAGAATGCATTAATTTAGTATGTCATTAGTGTTCTATGTGTTTTAGGACAGTCTATGAAAAAAAATGTTTTATGCAAGGGACGAAGTGGTTCAAGGGGTAAACCTTGTTAAAAGAACCACACCAGTCTAAATAGCCCCATTTATTTTTCTGGATTTACGATAAATTAGTGGAGCTGTTGATCTTAGAGGCTGCAGCTGTACATTCTGCTTTACTTTGAAGGTCCAGCAGATTACAGCAGTGCAGAGAGTCACAGGGTTACTCCGCATGAAAGTCCAGCTGCCAAAGCACTTTGAATTTCTATGTTATTATTGCTGTACTTTTTCCTGCTCCGAGTTCATTTGTAGGAATTACAGTATGAAAACACAGGTGACCTTAGTGTGTCACAGGAAAGTGGCAGAGGAAAGTGTGGACTGTAATAAACTGTATTCTTGATGGCTCCTGAAGGTGCTGTAGTTTGAACTTGAGATATCTTTGTGCTCCTGTTACTGCAGGAGGTAAATCATGCTACTCTGACCTGCTTCTGTCTGGCATACAGACAAGTGGATAACCTTGATAAACAACTATGTTTAGAGCAAATAGGCCTATTTCTCAAAATGTTGAACCTGGATATTCTAGGAACCTGACCAAAACATCAAAACAACCTAACATTTTCTCTTTTAAGCAGCCAAAGAAAATCATAAAAACATGTATCATTCCATACTCTAAAATAATCTAAATAAAAGTAAATTTGCTGACTGAAACACATAAATACAAATAATGCAAATTCCAATGCAAACTTATGTCTCTGGAGCTGTCGTAAAAACAAACTTTGCATATCAGCATTGAAACTCCTTGTCATATATAAGCACAAAGTTCCCTTCCAAACAGCTTAATAGATGAAATATCTCCCTCTATGTCCTGCCCACTCCTTTTCCCACTTTTCCCAAACCACCGAGGATGTGAGTTACCAGGGGACAGGGGGACAGACAGGAAACTACACTGCAATTTATCACCCATATACTGGAAAGACTACTGACTGCTCATATGTGAAAGGAAAAAGTGAAAATTCATATATCAGGTAGACAGTCTATGGGAAAGTTTCACAAAAAAAAAGATTTTAAATCTTTTGAAGCTCTGAACAGTAGACTGGTTTTAAAAAGTCCTTCAAGGTGTCTGCGAGTTAAAAGCATGGTGGTTTAATAAGCATAGATCCTAATACCAAGCTAAGGTTCCTCCAAATCTAAGCTTTTAAACCCCTAAAACAGATGACATCTTTCTGGAATACTGCAACAGGGAAAATTAGAAGTAAGAATCTCTCTTCCTTTAGGTCACTGAAATGAGGGAAGACAACTGGCAAGAGGCAACACAGGGCCACATAACTGCCACAGCAGGAGCCTGGGCTCTCCCCCTCTGCTCCTGAAAGCTATCCTTCCACTTCTCTAACTCCATCTTAATCCACCTCTCTCCATCTCGTCCCTAATCCTATCATTCCTCCTATCTATATCTTCCTCCTTTAACTTTCTCAGGTTCCCTCTCTCCTGCTTTCTGACACATCTGCCATCCCTCCTTTTTGTTTTTGACCCAGAGATTCAGCAAAGCGAGTCGGGGGGGGGGGCATAAGGGATAGTTGACTAATATGGTGAAAAATCAAAGGGAGAGACTTTAGAGAGGTTAAAGTCAATGACCCCCTCTCTTCTTTTCTCTTCTCTTCTCTCCTCTTCTCTTCTTTACGAAAAAGAGGATCAGGGCTTTGCAGGACTTCACAGGGCCAACACACATACTACTTCACAAAGTAAGAGGGGCTCATTAACTTACCGTCATCTAATGGAACTTCAAATATATACAAAGAGAAATATGAAAAGTTAGTGAATCGCACAAAAGACCATTCCTCCGTGTGAAAAAGAATGAATTTACTTATTCAAAGTTAAAGTTTTCCATCTTCAAAATAGCTTTTTTTCCAGTACTGTCTTGGCTAAGCACAAGAATTAGGAAATGCATAAGCACCCGGTGACCCCTGCCTTGACACGAGGAAGATTCCTTTGGAAGGAAGGATGAAGGAACCTTCCTGTGACAGCCCACTGAGTGGATGGTTATCAACATCAATTGAAAGCAAAGACAGAAAGAAAAGATAAAAACAGCAGAGTTCGGCCCTGCTGTTTGTATAACCAAAATGTCAAGCAGCTCTGGTACTGGTAGAGTGGTGAGCAGCCTTCTCAAGCCTGAGGTGCTCTTGAGAAGTCAATGGCAAGGAGTGTGTCTGTATTACAGTGTATTGCTTGGGGAGAAGGGGCATGTGAGTGGAGGTTTGTATGTCTTTATGTGCATATATGTGTGTCAGTTTCTGTGTGTGTCTATTTGTGACACATACAATGCAGCATGACCACACAATCTTTCTGGTATGTGGGATTTCCAGGTTCAAAATAGGCCCCACTGTGGGAGGAGGACAGGAACAAACAACAGAGAGAGAGAGAGAAGGAGGAGAAGAAGAAGTAAAGAAATGAGAAGGAAAGGAGATGAGGGACAATAATTTTCACAGCTAAGGCAAATGTTTGCTTTTTATTTTCATATGAATGTTTGGTTCAATCTACACACTGACACCAGTGTTTGGAAGTTTACTGAAATGGAAGTGCTCCATATGATATGCCGGGCAAAATATTTGGGAAATGGGCATATAACGAAGCACAATATGTGTAAAAGGCATAAAGTGTTTGACTATTTCACTCAGTGGAAACATTATGTAGCATCATTAAATAACAAGTATCTACTGTATGATACAGATCGACAGTATAAAAATAAGGATAATTTTTTTAAGGGCTTAAAAGGGATATACCCACAAATTAACAATGCAGTACCATAAAGTTAAGGGGAACTCAGATCATTTTAAAGAAAAGAATGGTCAAAATCAACACAGCAGAGGTCAACATGTCTTGACTTTTAGTCTCTGTGAGCCCAGGACCACAGCCACTGGATTCTACAACTTCCTCAATGTAACTGTAATATATTTCAATAGAAATCCTGTCTGATAAACACCCACATCTTTCAACCTCCTTGTAAATAATTTGAAGTCTTAAATCCAATCCAAGGAAACCATAAGAACATCAGCAGGGAAATTAAAGAGCAGAGGTTGGGTTCAGCAAAAGATAAGGGAGATGCAGGAGAATATATGAAACCTATGTGTAAGGATCCAATAAAAGAGGAACATTATCACAAGTCATTCATATTTCACTTAATATCAGTGTTTTGATTTTCACTTTTAGAAAGACATGTAAGAAATATAGCCTTTTCAGACTATTAGAAAACATGTTCTAACTGATCTATACGTTGGCTATGTACTCTGTGTGGAAACACGTGCTGTTTGAAACCAGGCACAGCAGTTGGCTCATGTAAGGGAACCCAGCAGTAAGGAGCATAGCCGGGCAGTGTATGAGCCCGCTCTGAGTCACCTGTTGCGCCTGGCTGTCCTCGGCTCTCCGGTGAGCCATGCGTAACGTGCTGGCAGGAATGTTTCCCAACCACATTAAAACCACAGAGTAAGAGTCTGGTTTACGTGCTCCGAGGCTCACATTAGTGAGGTCATTGCAGCAAACTGGCAGACTGCTGCTAAAGTTTAGTTTATGTGTAACTCACCGGCAGTCCCGGGCTTCAGCACCATAGTAAGGAAGAAGGCGGATAGCGCTCCCCGTAAAAATAAAGAACAGCTGTGTCCCTCCATGTCTCCGTGTCTCCTGTCTAAATGTCATTCAGATTAAAGGTAAAGTAAAAGAGAGTCCGGGGAGGAAGGTCTTGTGTATCCGCTGTTGTGCGCGCTCCACTCCGCTCAGCAGCTGGAGACTCACTGCTAAACCATCCTCCACACACACTCTGACTGAACACACACATTCTGTTATGACAGGAAACTGGTGGGTAGGACTGTCTCTCTCTCTCTCTCTCTCTCTCTATATATATATATATATATATATATATATATATATATATATCTCTCTCTCTCTCTCTGGCTTAGGTTACTTTTGGGGACACATTTCAGACTAAATACCAGTTAATTTGGTGCAGTTTATACAGATTGTCGCTTGTGTGTGCGTGCGTGCGTGTGTGTGTGTGTGTGTGTGTAGCCTAATTACCAATCCAATTAGTGGAAGTCTGACCAGTAAACAGCTCTGAATACATTTTCACAAACTCATGGCCACGAAATGCTGGCAACCAGCTTTCTGAAGTGTCATAGCATCTCCACTGATTTTCAAGTGAAGAGAAGAAACCGGGTCTGAATACGCAATTTTTTGATTCAGAATATACAAAAGCTTCAATACCCTTGCTAATCACTTATTTGAAATGAGTTTCCGGCCCTATTTGAGTATATTTTAAAGATGATACTGATAAAAGCAAGATGAAACATTTCCAAAAAAGACTGCAAACTTTACAAATTTCACAGTCAGGGCTATGCATTCACCACTAACAGTTTCAGTTTCAGCAAGAAGTGTTTTCAAGCCTATTTAAATTTGACTAATTTAAGCCAGTCCATAAAAATTAAAGAATTCAATATTTTCTTTGCCTGAATATTGTTACATTCATTGTGTAGAAATAAGACGTACAGCCTTCATTCATACCAGCCACCATGTGAGGCTAGAGTACTCAGGGTACAGCTGGTGTATTGAGCTAAAGGCAATCGTTCACATGCTACATACTCAAAATGATAATGTTAGCATACTGATGTTCATCAGGTATAACATATACTATGTTTATCAGTTTAGGCATGTTAGCATGGCTGGTGGGAATTGATTTAGCAGGTATTTGGTAATAAACAAAATTCTTTGCCAAATTCATTTTTTTAAAAAACTAAATTTCATTGCAATCCATCCAGTACTTGTGAGACCTCTCAGTATGGACAGTGGACAACCCATTGAGCTAATCTGCCACCCAAAGAGCCATGCCAGTAGAAGGGAAGTAAACTGAAAAACCTTGGTAAAATACCAAGACTCAAAATAAGTAATATTTGAGACCTCTTTTTTGGTAGCTGTTTAATCTTTTCTGGGTTGAGGGGTTGGAGGTTTGTGTCGGGCTGACTTAGATTCATGATCTCAGTATTTTTAAAAACTAT
The DNA here is from genome assembly GCA_016859345.1 of Istiophorus platypterus. Taxonomy (NCBI): domain Eukaryota; kingdom Metazoa; phylum Chordata; class Actinopteri; order Istiophoriformes; family Istiophoridae; genus Istiophorus; species Istiophorus platypterus. Next base: position 27,343,269 of record CM029126.1, on the reverse strand, counting down.
TGGCCCTTATTGGCCCTGTTCAGAAAATGTATTTACTGAAAATACCAGGTTAGATGAAATAACAGAAACACTTCAAGGTATAATACAGTTTAATACAAGCTAAACAAAAATGTTATAAGTTTGATAACGGTAACATTTACGACAGGTCAGTTCAGCTTTTTAATTCTCTATATTATATTGTTATTAAATATGTGCCCCATTTTATGAAAGCTTTGAAATGGAGTCATTTATCTAATCAAACGTTTACTTATTTATCTCACACCTAGTGCATGTGTGTGTGATCGATGAGCTTGCTGACTGATGAGTGGCATCACTGGCAGCTGTGTTTTGATGGTAGCACAGAAAGGGAGCCAAACGACAGAGAGATAATAACACTGAGCCTGTCTGTCTAGTAATGTAACGCAGCAGGTCTGAACATGCCACTCTCTACCAACACTGGAATGGAGCCACACACTCTCTAGAGTCTCACAGCCCCTGTTGACCCCTTTCATCACCAGCCCTCTGGAGTCCAGCTCCTTCAGCCAAAGGTCAGGGCCCAGTGGATCATAGCTCTGTTTGTTTTTGGGTCCCCCATGACAGCCGTAGTAGAATATGTTTTACAGCCTGGGCTACTAATAAACAGAATTCAGGTCTAAAATCTGATTGTTTTTTAATAAGTTTGGACTTGAAGGGAAATTCTGGAGTTTCCAACCTGGATATTATTTTTGTATAAAAATAGTCTCAAAAAGTGTTATCAACTATATTATTTTTATGCACAATTTAATTATTCTATGTGATTCATTTTCAGTAACTACTATTACTAACTATTACCAACTCATAAATAAACTTTTAGCCCCTGATTGGTGTCTAATGCATTCTTTAGTAAAATTAAATTATGCAGCTTTTGAAAAGTGTTATCTTGTGTAGGTAGGACTATTTATTGGTTATAATACTCACCACACTTATTGTTAAGATCTGAGGTTGCAAGAATTTCAGGTTTACAAGAGAGGTCTACCAAAAATACATCCTGTGTATTAGGTGAATTTTGGGATCACCACTAAAATATTAGATAAAGTACTATGGGTTTCTAAAGAAAACCAAATCAGTCGTTTTCAGAACAACTTTCCTTGGAATAAAAATACAGGTCATACAGGGTCATAATCATTCAGACCATCTTAATCCTCTGTGTGTGCATAACTACGGTAACTCAGGCATTTCACAATCACACCCAATAAGTGCTGCTCCAAAACCAGATGGACATAATGGACCGTTTGGAAATAAAACGTTTTTTTTTTTTCATTTTTGCATTTAAAAAAAAATTAGAACATACTACAATGCAGTTGTAAACAAAATGTTTAGTGCTGACTGCATACTATATACATGCATACAAAGGCAAGGCTGCAGCATTATATCAGAAAAAATCAAGGGTAAATTTATTTCCCTGAGGCTTCAAACCGTGTATCAGTGGGGAACATAATGGGCTCACCAAGATCATGGTGTTATGGCATGTTGATCTTGATTCCCAAGAGCTAGAGGAGCTAGAATCATGGTATGTGTCAATCTCAATCATAACAAATTGTTCATGTTTCCCATGTCCTCTCTATGTGTGATTGTTAACATCCTGATATTCTCTGTATCATTGTATGAAGCACTCTTCACCAGGGGAATTTCACAATAATGGAAACTTGGAAAGAGATGGGTTAGACTTGCTGTCATGTTGTCAGAGCAGACTATTAAAAGAATATCTTATTTTGGTCATGCAGTGTCTGTTTTGCTTCTTTTAACCCAGAATGTGAATAAGCAGAGACACCATGTTTTGATGCCCTGACTCTGTGGCAAAAATGATCTATGTAGTCCACTGTAGTGAATTTTAAATGTAGTTTTATATGTATTTAAATGATTGAAGCCAAGGCCAAAAAACACTGGCAGTCAGACCATCAAATGGCTAATAATCATAATCAAAAGTTTATCCAGATTTTTTAAAACACTTTTTTGTAAGTAAAAGTGAAAACAAGTGCACCCAAAATAATACCAATAATTAATCACTGAATGCAAGGAACCACTACAACCTCCAACCTGATGGCCCAGTGAAGTAGCCTATTTTTCTGAAGTGTACTTGCCAGCTGTAGTTACAACTACTCTAAAGTTTACACTATTTTAAAAATCATGTTTAAGAAGCGAAAGTTACTTTATATATTTTTTTATAAATACTGTTTTATTATCAAATATTTTTTGTCAAATTCTGTAATATGTGGGTTTTCAAGAACAAAATTGGCTAAAGAGATAGCTCTTAAAACTACAACTGCAACACAAAATTGTTCTGTAATAGTATAATAATAAACAACAGTTCTGTAATAGAAATATTACAGATTACAGATTTTTGTAATAGTACTGCACATACTGTACAGTACATATATTGAGTAACAGTGGTAGTCTCAGCAACTTTGTGTATGAAAAAAAAATCCTATTTTTGCATGAACAAATTAGGAAATATAAAATTTAATTTCTGGAGGGGGCAAATATATTGCATGAACTGTTTAAGAAATAGAAATATTTTTATATATAATCTCTCACTTTCAGGTAATTGAACAATTGACAGTTTCATATCCAGGTGTGACCTGTTCCCTCATTATTTCAGTACTAATTAAGCAGACAAAAGACCAGTAGTTGACTTTCCATTTGGTAGCTGATTATGGTAACTTTTAATATGTGGTATCAATGCAAATGAAGGAGACCATCATTGTGCTGAGAAAACCAAACAAATCCACGAGACAGATGCAGAAACCTAAGGAGTGGCCATATCACCAATTTAGTACATTCTTAACTATAAGGGATTCACAGGCACAGCAAAGACAACCTTAGTGGATGATCAAAGAAATAAAGAAATCCCTTCACAACATCTAGCTATGTCAAGAACACTCTTGAAGAGGAAGGTCTATCATTGTCAAAGTCTAAAATCAAGAGTTGCCTCAATTAATGTAAATACAGAGGCTTTACTACAAGGTGAAAACCATTGGTAACACTCAAGAACAGAAAGGCAGATTAGACTTTGCCAAAAAACATCTAAAAAGCCTGAACAGTTCTGGAACAAGAGAAGAATATGGAGAAGGAAAGAAACGGCTCATTATCCAAAGCCACCACATCATCTGTCAAACAAAGTGGTGACAGTGTTATGGTGTGGACATGTAAATGGAACTGGGTCGCTGGTGTTTATTGATGATGTGACAGCTGATAGAAGCAGCAGGATAAATCCTGAAGTGTATAGGTCTATACTATCTGCTCAGATTCAGCCAAATGCTGCAAAACTGATTAGATAGTGCTTCACAGTACAGATGGATTATGACCCAAAACATACTGCGAAAGCAACACAAGAATGGCGTAGTGATCTAAATTATTGATATTAAGCCCAAGAGAAGTTATTCATTCACCTAGTGTTCCGTCATTCTCTGATAATTATGAATTCCACACTTCATCTTATTATTGCAAAACCCAGTGACCAAGTTCAATAGACATTAGACATTATTGATAGATGTTATTCATAGAGAGCTATAATAAATATCTTCCATTTATCAACAATTAGTGGTCCTGGTATTCCTTCGAAAAGCAGACACAAGAGATCCCTAAACTAGGAGCTACTAATTCTGATTATAAGACTGTTTTATTAGGTTTATAGTGTTTATATATTTTGATAAATCCGGGGAAGTGCCTATAGGGTGCCTCTATATGAGAAAATCTGGGACAAAGTGCCCTCATGTGTTCCCTTATCATGGATGAAACAAGATTAGGTTCAAAAACACCCTAAAGCACAGGTAGCCTGACCCAGGGATTTCCCGACCAAAACAAGTCCAGAAACTACTTCTGCTACTTGTTTACTAGGACCCTTGGTAGAGGAACAAATCTTTGTTTGTACCACAGCCTCAAGGTACCTAAGTTACATTACACCAGAACTCCTTCCAAATTTGAAAACTGGCCATTAATCGGCCATTTACAGAGCCATTTATAGAGTGGAGAGAAGGAAGAGAAGGGAACCAATTTAGTGTTATTTCAGGGACCCAGTGACTGATTAGTTAGACTGATAACTAATACAGAAAACAAAACAGTCTAGTGAATGCATGGTGTGAAGTATGAGGTATGTGTCACATAAGCAAAATCCCTTTTTGCCCTGGTAATTACACAAAATACACTGTGAATCACACACCCACTGCCAGCACACAAACACACACACACACACACACACACACACACACACACACACACATAATTTAAACACCTAATAACTAACTTTCTCATTATCAACACAATTGCATTCCTACAGGTTGTAATCATTTGTCCCCATGACAACTTGCTTATCAAGCAGTGGCTGACTGCAGTTTTAGAACTACATACGTTAGCAGCTAACACAAAGACGAAGCCGTAGATCCCTATAAAATATGGACAAAATGTGCTTCACTGTTAGCTGATAAGATAACAGTAGGTCTATGGGGTGTTTGTGTGTCTGTATGTGTGTGTGTGTGTGCCAGCTCCTTTAAGTTCAACCAGTATGGAATGTTGTGAACAGCTTTGAACATGACTGGAAGAATTTACACAGAAACCTCATGACAGTATCACACACACATACACACGCAAAACTGAAAACACTTCAGCCCAGGCAAATATTTAATAGGAGCAAACATTCAGTGTTCCATCTATTTTCAAGTCACTTTTTTCTAGTCTGAGTCACTGCAAAGGATAATAGGGGGAGAAAATTAGCTTTCATTTAGATTTTGAAGGCATTGGATGATTGCTCATTACAAAAATTTATATTTTTTTAAATAGTGGGGACAACCCCCTTCCCCAAGAGCGATTGTATGCTGCATTACTACATAGTATACTATGAGAACTGAGGCAGGAGTTGCTTACTGACATACCCAGCTTGAAAGAAAACGGAGAGCAACACAGAGTTGCAAGGAGATCTTTCCCATCCAGAATCCCCTGAAGTGGGAGTTAGTGTGGTGTTAATCCCCGAGCTGGAGCTCTCAGAGCTTGTAGCATGTAGTTAAAATAGGACTCTCCTGAAAAATGACAATTAGCAAATATATAGCATTGTGTTGCTATTTAGGAACCTGCTGCGATCTGCAACCACAGCCGAGCCATATGAGGATTGAAAGAGAAAAAATGCAGTTAATTGGTGCTTCTACAGCTCCCAAATGCACAAGTCTGATTCACCTGTCTCAAAACTGAAAAATACTAAAAGATACTGTTAACTCCTGTGAACGATCATAGTTTTACAGACTCCCACTCAAGTACAGGTGCTGGGGTAGGGGGGCTGCCCACAACTGGTTAGAGCGAGGTTAACATTTTTTTTATATGAATGTCATGACGTAGACCATCCCCAAAAAGTTGACTCTATGTCATTGTTGGCCAAGCAAGACTCAGACAGATTTAAAAAGTAGATATTGTGTAGAGACATTTTCATCCCCTGAAATGCTGATTTTTTTTAACATTAAGAAAGAAATGTCAATATCACTATGAGCAACATTGTGTTTTGTAACCGTACAGTATAATTTAGTTCACAGCTCAAAAAACATGTTGAAATGTGCAGTACCTCTTTAACTTATTATTATGATGGTGCATGGAATTGTTTATAAGTTATCAACAAACAATTGTTAAATCTGATGATTTTTTTTGGCTTTGTTGGTCTTCTGATTTATAAATATGCATTAAAAAATGAAACAAGAAATAGCCAAATAAACACAGGACAAATAGGGACTTTTCTTTTACACACACACACACACACACACACACACACACACACACACACACACACACACACACATATATATATATATATATATATATATATATATATATATATATATATTATGGAAATGTTGGTTCTTAAATCCATACACATTCACTACACTAACTGAAAGCAGCAGGTTGCAGGATGCTGAAATGTGTCCAGTGTGTCTCTGTCCATCTGTTCTATTTTGGACTGAGGGTAACCTAAAACTGCCTCATACAGTATAGCTTTGGGTTGAAATATTCATCAAATAATCAGACTACATGGCAAGGCAGAAGAAATTAATGAATGATATGTTGTTGACAGAAGCTCATCCTCCTACAGATTTATACAGTAATGTTATGTAAGAGAGCAAAACACTAGAAGATAGTTACCATCCATAAACTGACTCCTATTAGCTTCTACTGACATTTGCAGATGCTGCCTGCTCTTTCTGTCTTTTCTTCCCATGTATAGTTTCTCTGTCTATTGTTCATAGTGCTGTTTTGGGTCTAGAAAGAAACCATTCTCTATAAGAATACAGAGTTCATTTATTTCACATTGGCCTAGTGAAAACTCAGTTCTAAAATGCTTTGGGAAGTACCCTTCACCCCCACCCCTATTTCATCACCCACTCAGTGGTATCCTCCAACCAGTAGTGTTGAGGAAGCAGCTTTGTTGCAGATGAACCTTTCCATAGCACTCTATCAGAAATACAATTCAACAGTGAAATGGACTGTATTCTATTCAGTTACATTTCTATCATTCTTGGTCATGAAGTCATATAAACCCTGGAAAATCTGGAAAACAGTTGGTCATGGAAAACACATGAAAATGAAAGAAAATCGGGTCCTGTACTGGAAAATTATTTTAACATTCTCTTATTTTCCTGTAGCTAAGAATGAACTACTAGGTTATCAATTTGAGCTCCCTAAAAATTATAACACTGCCATCTTAAAGGGTAACCAGGATGTAACAGAGAAGCTAACACTGGAGAAATATAATCTCTTTTTCTAGTCTTCAGTAATCTTACTGCAATATCCTGGATCAGCTGGAGAGTATTTAAAGATTTGTTGGGACAACCTGATAATAAGGAATTAGAATAATCATACCTAGAAGTAACAAAAGTATGGACTCGTATTTCTTCATCATTTTGAGTCAGAATATGACAGATTATTTTTATGTTACGTGGGTGAGAGAAGGCAGTCTTTGAAGTTTGCTTTATGTGGGTGCTTTTTAAAAATTGCTAGCATTGTAGAGGTAAAATGAACCATATCATTACATGAAATGTTTAACACTTGTGTTGTTTTTAGCCTTGTTAAAGACTCCATTTAATATTACTAGTAAAGGGGCTAAAGTATGATCTGATAAACTGATAAGAGTCAGTGGCAGCAAACTCGACCTTAACTTTGAATCTAAATTTAGGTACATAAAGTTCACTCTAGATTTGTCAGTAAGCAAAATTGTAGGTTATGTTTATGTTATTGGTGATCAGGCTACAAAGGGATTTGGGTTATAATTAATTATAAGGATAATGAAAAATTTAATTTACACAGCACTTGCCAAGTATAGAGAATGAAAGACTTTCCAAAGGAAGAAAATAAAATACAGCGATGGAATACTTTAAGAAGTAAAAGTATGATAACAGTATTAAAACAGAGCAATAACAAGGCAAGTAAGTAGTGACATTAAAAAATCTAAATGTTACAGTGATGGAATACTTTAAGAAATAAAAGTATGATAACATTATTAAAACAGAGCAATACAAGGCAACTAAGCAGTGACATTAAAACATCTAAATGTTATGCCAATACACTTAAATGTCCCTAAAACACTTTTGCGCTAATTACAGAAGTGAGAGACAAAATTTTAGGAAGATGAATGCAGATTCAAGAATATGTGTAAAAACAGAAAATCCCCAGTCAAGTGGCTATGGGAAGTACCTGTAGATGTGCATGGGGCATATAGCAAGTTGTCCAATAAATCTTTTGATGTTGGTAATATGGACATCTCAGAACCCAAGAGTCATGCATTAGGGCAAGGACATGTCAGTGTTTCTTGATGATTAAACAGGGAGAGTAGATAAGTTATTGTATATTATTGTCTCTAGGGATCTTTATCTAAAGGGTTTACAGTTCCTGTAATTAGCATTGCACACAAGATTAAGAGTCAGAATAAAGACTGTGCTTAGGCATGGTGTTTTCTTAAGCTGAAAGCTAAAACCTGCATGCTAACATGTTCACAGTAGCCAAGTTTCCAGCCAAATATACTGCAAATTTTAACCAAGTTTGATGAAAACTGGCAAAAGAAAATGAAAATGAATGTGCATTTTTATCTACTAACATTAAGTAAACAGGAGTTGGTTTGTTGAGAAACAGCTGGTGATGCTAAATTTCTATGCTGAATGCCATTAAATCATTGCAGGTGAAGAGAGTGCATCTAGATCATGCAATTTAAGACCACCAGTAAAACCTCAAACAGCGGGAAACCACGTGGGAAATGTGATGGAAATATGGCATCGATGTTTGTTTTATGTGTTAATCTGAGGAAGGTTGCAGCCTCTTCATGCCCCACACAGATCTGATGTTTTCATCTGCTGTAGGTTTTTGTTCACCTCAGTAGTGAAGAGTGGATGTTTAAGTCTGATGCTTAATGTATTTCATGATTTATTCATTTAATTTGGTTCTATTGCACAGAGTCACACCAATTTATTGATCTCTGTCAAGTATAAATGCCTTTTTGAGATATTTAGAGTTTTTATTTTTTTATTTATTCTGTTCCTACTATGACTTATTTATGAGCAAGTTGAAAATGTATAAAATTTTCATGTCCATAATTGTCAAGGAATTTCAGACCGGACCAAGTGAGAAATGAACTGACTGTTCCTGAAGGGGATGTGGCTAAAGATTTGTCCATGGCAAGATCCAACAAATAAGGTATGACAGTTTGAAATTTTATTGTGTGTAGTATGCAATAGTGGAAGACAACTGAATCTGCAGTTAGGATACCTAAAATGGGCATGTCACATGTTCAAAGCTCTCAACCGACTTGCAATATTAAACTTTGCCTTTATATAAAGTGTAACCATGATCTTTCTGTAGTGTAAGTGACACACAGTAGGAATGATGCATTGTCTGTGAGCAGTGGAGGATGTGTAAATGTATCGTGGATCAAGGTCAGTGTTATCACAGAGACCACCCTGTCCCTGCTACACAGCACCATTGTCCTTCTTGGAGGTACTGGAGGATGAAGGCCAGGGAGGACACACACTGATAGTTGTCATGTTAACTTGAGCAACCTGCACAGATCAAAGATCAAGGATGTCACCTCTGACTTTCCATAATAGCACTTAAACTCAGTTAGGCAAGAATATAACAATGCTAACCCCACCATATAATAATTGGTGGCTGGTACAATTCCCAATTTAACACACACTCTCTCAGACACAATCCCTGGCTCTTATGCTTTCTTTTCACCCAGAGACAAACAACATTTGATTTCATTTTGCACTCTGACCCCGCATGCTGGCAAGGTTTGTCCAGAAAGAAAGTGTTTTTCTTAACAGCAACCATCATATGCAGGGCGATAAGTTCAGTAGAACTTGTGGAAATATTTACTGAAAGAGAGGACAAGATGTGGAGTCAAGCATCACAAAAGAAGCGATGAGGAAAAAGGTGAAAAGAAATGGAGAAGAAGAAACAAGCAAGTATATTACTGTAAAATCCAGATATTGAAAAATTTTTAGGAAAGAAAACTTTCTGATTTTGCTTTCAGCAAAAAAGTTTGCTACCTAAAATGCAGGCGCTGTCTGTGAAGAAACCCTGAAATACAATCCAGGGATCGTTCTGTCATCCTTTGAGTTTCGGAAGAGATCCTAGTTCTGTATCTTGTAGTTACAGAATAAGAGGAACTGAGGAGTGTTGGTCAGGATGTTTTTTTGTGTGAGAGTAAACTGAAGTCAATAGAGACAACTGCTCTTAAATGGTAATTCTGGCTAAATGGACTGGTAAGTGAAATGCACTTATATATACATACGAACACAGTATATATATATATGTCTTGATGTGTAAGTGGTTAACTATTACTTCAGTGTAATCTTCATAGTTTTAGTCATCATCCCTATCTTTAATCACAACATTGTTCACTGTTCAAGTTAATTGATGAGATGTAGAAACACCGAATAAAAAATTTAAACAAACTCATTGATTAGCCAAATTTATATGGCAAAGAAAATTAAGCCAAGCAGTAAAATTATTATCCACTTGGTTGTAAACATCCACAGTTACAGACAGACTTCCTGGTTCAAATGTGACACACTGCAGTGACTACACGGCATCTGCATTTAGTGGAAAAACATTCCAATGCATAATAATCAAGGGGGGAGGAGAGAAACCGTAGTAGAAGTACCATATACAGATGTATAATAATATTGAGACTTATAATCAAATTAAATAATATAATAATAGGGCTTCTATGACACTTATGAGACTAAATATTATAATAATAATGAAAATGTTATTGAAGCAGTGGGTATTCAGGCTCATGGGGCAGTAGCTGGTCTGTAACCATGGATCCAGACTCTGCAGCATCAGAGACAAAGAAATAAGTGCAGAAAGTGACAGGAGGAGAGAGGAGAGAGACTAGAAAGCACTAAACAACAGGACACAGAAGAAGTTGTTTGGATCGCCTGATAATACGTAGTTACAATAATCCAGCCTAGAAGTAAGAAAAGCATGTACTTTTTTTTCATTGTTTTTGGAAGGGATATGAATGATTTTGACAATATTAAATGGGTGAAAAAAGGCAGTCCTTGAAGTTTGTTGTATGTGGGAGTTCAAGCACATGTTCTGATCAAAGAGAACTCTAAGATTCCTGGCAGTGAAAAACTGTCTAAGTATATGTCAGGTTCTACAGCTGTTTCTAAGGTTCCTGTGTTTGTGGATAAATTGATGTCGGTTGTGGGCAGGAGGAGGGGAATTTTGTCTCTAATATTATTCTAGCATTAAAGAAGCTATAGGAATACATGGATCAGTTGAGCTATGACTCTCAGTCAGCCTGGCTACAGTGTTGAAAAGAAACCTAGCGTTGTTTTTATTGTCCTCTATTAAAGATGATTAATAGGCTGCTCTGGCAACGCTGAGGGCCTTCTTGAAAATTTTTAGACTGTCATGCCAGGCTAAGTGGGATTGTTCCAGTTTAGATGAGTGCCATATGCTTTCAAGTTTTCATGTTGTTTGTTTTAATCTATGCATTTGGGAGTTAAACCATAGAGCTACCTTCTTTGTTTTGTTGTCTTTTTTAGAGGGGCAATAGAATTAAGTGTTGTTCTCACTGAGCCAGTAGCACTATCAGCTAGATCATCAGTTTTGGAGGGGCTAAGGTTACAACACAAGTTCTCTGTTATATTGTGATATGGCAGTGAGTTAAGCACAGATGGAATCACTTCCTTAAATTTTGCTACAGCACTATTAGATAAACTTCTAACAAAGGCATTTTCCCTAATGGTGTGTAGTCCAGCAATAGGACTTCAAAAGTTATTAAACAATGGTCTGAGAGAAGATGATTCTGTGGAAAGATGATTAAGTTTTCCATTTCCATGCCATAGGTCAGAACTGGTTAAGGGGTGTAGTTGAAACAGTGAATGGGTTTACACTCTGACTGAAACAAATTGAGTCTAAGATAAAAATGGTGCTAAGGCTATCACAAGCGACTACTACATGAAAATTTAAATCACCTACTTTAAGTGCTTTATCTGTACAAAGGACTAAACTTGATAAGAGCTCTAAGAATTCAGATAGAAATTCTGAGTAATGACCCGGTTTAAGATGTGTAAGACTACATCTTCATACATCTGTGTTTACTGTGTTATAGTTTCTCCTCCTGGGATGACAATAGAAGCCCTCCATAGGTATTCATGTGACAAACGTATGTTTGTTTTCCACTCTATGGAGTGAAACCATCTTCCAGTTCGGGTCTGTGAGGCAGAAACCCTCTCCACATTTAAGAGTTGGCTTTAATCCTTCCTTTTTGATATAAATTATGGTTAGAACTGGCTCAGCATTAGCTTGCGCCATCCCCTCACTATACTTCTATAGGTCTAGACTACTGGGGGACTTCCCATGATATACGGAGCTTCCCTTTCCACTGCCTTCTCCTCTCTCCCTGTTTGCATTAATGCCTGTTACTAACTCTCCTCCCTCTCTCCCACAATTTTGTTCTTTCTTGTCTCTCTCCTCTTCCTCCTGTTGCTTTCTGCAGGTCTTTTTCTGATGCTCCTGAGTCTGGATCCATGGCTGCAGACCATCTACTGCCCCATGAGCCTGATCAACACCCACTGTTTTAATTATTATGATTCTACTGTTACCATTTCATTTAGTCCTATTAATAATATTATTAGCACTGTTAGTATAACTATAGTATATGCAGTATAGCTATTAGTCCCATTATTATGCTATGCTCTCTCTCTCTCTCTCTCTCTTTTTCTCTCACTCTCAACCCAGCCGGTCAAGGCAGACCCCCCCCCCCCCCCTCCCTATTTGCCAGGATCTGTTCAACGTTTCTACCTGTTAAAAGGGAGTTTTTTGTTGCCACTGTCACCAAGTGCTGCTCATGGGGAAAATCACGGGTCTCTGTAAATAATAACTATAAAGAGTCTGGTCTAAATCTGCTATATATGAAAAGTGCCCTGAGATAACGTCTGTTATGATATGGCGCTATATGAATAAAGTTGCATTGAATTGAATTTGTAATGATTGTCTCATCTAAACCACTGCAGGAAAATGAATAATTGTGTTTTCTCAAATGTCATGCTGATATCACAGAACATAGTAGCATCACTAAAAAGAGTTGTGACGGGACAAGTAAAAAATTGGTCTGACAATCAGAGGTGAAAGTGAAAGCCTTTAAAATGTTGCTAATAATCCTTCATTCCAAAGGAAACTGTGAGTGCACACCACAACAGTAGTATCAAAGTTGAACTAGGAAGACAGCCTGTATAATTGTTGACAATAGGCTTTTTGGCTAATTATCTTAATGTTTGTCATAGTTCTCTCCTCTAAATAAAATTGACTGATCGGTTAAGTTGTTTACAAACTGAATGATTGTGTGACTTGAGTTTCTTACCCTCTAATTCCTATTTCTAGCATGTTGCTGCATTCCAAGATCTCAGAAATTAGTTTGGTGACTACAGCGTTAAAGTAAACCAAGTTGCAAATAGTAGTAGTTTTCTTTTAACTAAATAGCCATAGATCATTTAAAGCTTATGTTACAATGTTAGCTTATGTTCTGTGAGTAAGTCTGTGTCATAATACAACGTCATTCCCTGACAAATGATACTGCAAATACTGTTTTTCTCCCATTGCTACTGACTCAGTAATCCTATAACCTGACCTTTACTTGATAGATAAGCACTTTAAATGTATCATGGACATTTTTCAGGAACTAATATGACATGGATAAAGGAAAGAAAACTGATATGCAGCAGTGGACTGGATTCGAACCCTTGACACTAAGATTTTAGGATTGTTTTCAACCAAATCAAAAACAAAAAAAGAAGATAATACCTTTCACACATGAGCTTTTATCTATTTGTATATTTTATTTATTTGTCATAACCCCACAGTCCTTTTACTCAGTGTTGTCATTTTACAGCGGGCCCATTTATTGTAGATATTAGTGTCCAGTGAGTAATAACAGCTCGTGTCGGGCAGTCCACATCTCTCTAACATATGCAGGAGGCCAGGATTAATCTGAGTATGGGAACAAATAACAGCTGATAAGAGTGGGTGGAGGAGCATGTAGAGTGTGTGTTTGTGCAGGGTTATGCATGTGTTTGCATTTATGTGTGTGTGTCAGTGTAGAAGTCAAGCAGTTGTTCTTGCAGAAATTATGCAGCCCCCGCAAGAACGGAATGTCTCTCTATGTACTGTGCTGCTACCATTAACTCACACACACACACACACACACACACAAACACACACACACACACACACACACACACACACACACACACACACACACAAACCACCCAAAAAGCACTTTATAGGACATACTTGCATACAAACGTTAGAAGCAGTATTGTCAATAAAACACTAGATCATCATAGAAGGAGCAATAATACACAATTTCCATTGTGTCTTTCACTCTTTCACAGACACCAAGGATAAGGCCAAAGGAAATGATGATACAATCAAACCATGTTTGACAGTAAGAAAGAAACATCTAATATAAATAGAATTATCCTTATCTCTGTTTTTTTGTAACTTTTTTGTAGAGCTGCCCCATCAGTGAGAAGAAATGAGTCTTGACACAATCTCTTTTCAGCTCTTCCTGCATTTCCTCTTCTACTTCATCACTTATCTGGGTTTTCCTGGCACGGACACAGGAAAGACAAATGTCAGCAACACAGCGCAAGGCATTGTTAGGAAAGGCTGCTGGGAGGTCGCTGGGAGCACTATAGTTTACATGTAAAGTGAAGGCTTATTATCATTAAGTTTAATGGTTTAATATTGTTGAGAAACTGCATACTTGTCAAAACAGTTTTCCGTCATTTCAAGGAAGAACCGCTAAGGAAACGGAAGGAAAAGATCCCAACTAGGCTGCCTTAGGAAATTTTACCCTTGGCACATCTCTATTAGATATAATCAAACTGTCCTTTATAACAGACTTTGTTCCACAGTCTTTTAATATAGCTGTAAGTGTAGCTGTAATCTTAAAAAGCCTACCATTGATCCAAATGTTTTAGCCAACTATAGACCCTTATCTAGCCTTTTTTTTTTTTTTTTTTTACATAATAATAGTTATCAGCAAACACTCCACAAACTTCCATTGTTATGCAGATGATACCCAATTGTACCTCTCAAGGAAGCCAGATTAAACCAATCAGTTAGCTAAAAAAATCAGGCACATCCTTTCTCAAAATTAAGCAACAAAACTAGTACATGATTTTCTTATATAGGCTATAGGCTTTGCTATTGCAAATCCGTATTATCAGGCTGTCCCAATAAAGCTTTAAATAGTCTCCAGCTGATTCAAAATGCTGCTGCGAGAGTATTGACAAGAACCAGAAAGAGAAATCATATATCTCCTGTGTTAGCTTCTCTGCATTGGCTCCCTGTGAAATCCAGAATACAATTTAAAATCCTCCTCCTCACCTACAAAGCCCTTAATGGCCAGGCACCATCCTCTCTTAAAAGAGGCCTACTTGTGGTTCCTAGAGTCTGCAGAAGCAGAATGAGGGGCAGAGCTTTCAGTTCTCAGGCTCCTCTGCTGTGGAACCATCTTCCAGTTTGCGATCAGGAGTCAAACACCATCTCCACATTTAAGAGTCATCTTAAATCCTTCCTCTTTTAAATGGGTTATGGTTAGAACTGGCTAAGCATTAGCTCGAGCCATCCCCTCACTATACTTCTATAGGTCTAGACTACTGGGGGACTTCCCATGATGCACTGAGCTCCCCTCTCCTCTGCCTCCTCCTCTCTCTCTTTCTGCATTAATATCTCAAAAATGCTCATTACTAACCATTCTTCTTCTGTCTCCTGTAGTTTTGTGCTTCCTCGTCTCTCTCCTCTTCCTCTTGTCGCTTTCTGCAGGTTTTTTCTGATGCTCCTGAGTCTGGATCCATGGCTGCAGATCCACCTACTGCCCCATAAACCTGATCAACACCCACTACTTTAATTATCATGATGACTATTTTTACTATTTTATTTAGTCTTAGTAGTAATATTATTTTTATTATTACACAATTATTATCATAAATCTTTACATAGTACCTGTATCGTGCTATCTCTCTCTCCTCAAACTTGCCCCCCCCCCTCGTCTCTCGCTCTCCCCCTCTCTCTTTCACTCTCACCCCTACCGGTCGAAGGAGGACCCCCCCCCCCCATGAGCCAGGATCTGTTCAACGTTTCTACTTGTTAAAGTTTTTTGTTGCTGTTGTAACCAAGTTCTTCCTCATGGGGGAAATGTTAGGTCTCTGTAAATAATAACTATAAAGAGTCTGCTCTATATGAAAAGTGCCATGAGATAACATCTGTTATGATATGGTGCTATATTAATAAAATTGAATTGAACTGAATTGAATCTTTGATACAGTTGATCATTGTATCCTCCTTCATAGCTTAGAGACTTACATAGGAATCAAGGGCACAGCTCTTAGTTTTCTACCTTCACACCTTCCAATAGAACTTTTTCTCCTTTTTGTTCATTGTCCTCTTCTGTTTTCCATATACAAGCTGCGTCTTGGCCAGCTTCTTCAGAGTCACAATGTACTTTTTCATATTTATGTGGGCAACGCTGAGTTATACATGCTGTTAAAACCCATTGATCCTAGCAGCCCAGCTTCTCTCACAGTGTGCCTCTCTAATATTAAATCCTGGGTTTTCAAGATTTCCTTAACTTTAACAGTAATAGTCTGAAATCATTCTGTTCAATCCCCCTAATTCCAGCAGCGCAGTTGATGCTAATCTTGAGGGTTTTCAAATGATATTAAGCTGTCTGCTAGCCAGCTGCTAGCCTGGCTGCTAGCCAGCTTAATATCATTTATTTTGTTGTAATATTTTTTACTAACTTCTGTTTCAGTGATCAAGTCAAAAATGCTTTTTGGTCTTATTTTTTTCAGCACAAGATTATTTCTAAAATTAGGTCATTTCTATCAACTGATAATTAACAAAAGGTTGTACATGCTTTTATCTGTTACTGATTTCACTATTGCGATGCACTTTACTATCAGCCAGGGCTCCTCCCACGAGTTGTTACTATACGCTGCTGCTCGACACCTTAACAGGGCAAAAAGACATGATCACATCACCCCTGAGAACTGCAGATTTAGCCTTACTGGTCACTGCCAGGTCAAGCCTGTAACAAAGGCTGACCTGACTTTCACTATTAGAACCCCCACACTATTGAACTCTCTGCCATCTGAACTTAGACACACCAAGTCTTTAGCTTCTTTTAAATCTCTTTTCAAAACCTTTCTCCTTTCAAAGCCTTTGGAAATGATTGACACAGGTTTTTATTTATACCCTTTATTCCTATATATTTTAACTTCTTATTTTATTGTTTTTACTTCCACTGTGATCCAGTTTCTTTTTTTGTTTTTGCTTAGTTTTATCCCTTTTTGTAATGCTCTGTGTAACATTGATAAGGGCTACATTAATAAAGTTCATTATTTTTGTTTTTATTAACATACTTTTTGGCTAATTCAAACATCTTTGTCATATTTCTGACAGACATCAATACAATTTTGCTCTGTACCAAGTCTTATAAAAGGGAACTAGTTCGTCGTGAACCGCGGGTTTCAGGCTGTGCTTCATTCAGACAGTCATCCAGCTGCCCGGGAGCTGCTTGGGGGGATAGGTGCTATGCTGGGTTATTTGCACTGTATACCTGGGGCTGGTTAACTGCAGAAACTAACAATTTGGGTTCCTTGGTGCTGAGCCGTGCTTCCAATTTACTGAGCCTCACCAGCATTATTTAATATACCATTTTCGCTAAAAGAGGCAGAGGAATAAGTAAGAATGAGACACACTGAGCAAGAGTGAGTAGGAGAGGGAGAAGCCATTGCTAGCTGCTAAACTGAAGCAGATCTCAATAGCATGTAAACAACTGTAGAATTAAGGAGAAAGTCCTTAAAAGAAGGAGAGCCCTTAAAATAACGCTGTATACTCACTTCATATAGCCAATACCAATTCTGAAGGTTATGAACTTTACATTAGAGCATTGGAATGCACTCTATACTTCTGATATATAATAACAGTAAAAAAAATAGGTGTTTAGCAGATAGCATTCAGCAGTTTAGCATTCAGTATCAGCTTTTAGCAATTCAGCAAATACATTAATTAAAAACATTTCCCTAAAAGCATATTTTTGTAACATGCTTTTATTTTTGTAAGCATTACAACCCTTGTGGCAAAAGTAGGATATTTTGTGCCTTTGTATTCCAAAGTACGCAATGAATCAAAAGGTAAAGTGAGTGTAAAGACAAAATAAGCTTTCAGGCACACAACTGTGTCAAGAAATATATATTTTTTTTGGATATTGTGTGTTTCCTCTGCACAGTTTAAATATATAACACTTTATCATGTGTATATATTATTTTCCTAGAAATCAGTTATGTTGACAATTAAGTTAAATTAAATTGTTACAGCATTTGTCATCTGTGTCTGGGTTCAATTCATTAAAAAGCCTATATTTTTATTCTGATAATGATCATAATTGTGGTTTTTACTGTTGCTTTTATTGTGAAAACTTATTAACCTTGATGGAATGTATCTGACCAGATGTGTTTGATCTCCAGGATTTACTCAATACAATATCATTGATTATTGACACTGTTTGGGAAATGATTGTACAATTTCTGTAAGATCAAATTTGTTCTTGCGCAAGGTTAATAAATGAGAGTCAGGGCTACACTCAGCCCACACATGGGCTTTTATTCTTCCTGTCTCTCTGGCTCTTTTTATTGTAACCCCCTTGCTTCATTTGGGCCACTGTGTGCTGTCTGACTCCATGTTACTTCCTCCTAATCCCTGGCTGTAGACTTTGTGAGTGTGATTCTGTGGTGAATCTCAAACATCAGATGTCATGGCTCAGTGTTGCTTTTAGAGGTTCAGCCTTTCACCTCTGCTTCCTGGAGTCCTTAAACTTTGAATTGCGATGGGATGGAAACACAAGATTTATAATTGTTTGCTTTCAAGCTTGATTCAGAGAGCAGACGTAGTTTGCACACACATGAATGTACTAACTAATTAATAGGCTTGCACATACTGTGTGTGTGTGTCAGTAGTCACACACACATAGACCTTAAAATTTGTGACGAGCCTCATCACGGTTCCATTTACAGTTCCAGATGCCTTTGGTTCATGCATGGAGTTGAGACACATAGACAGCTGACATACATTATGGGGAATCAAGCAGGCAGATGTGTAGCTGTAAGCACTGTTGTTTGCGTGTGTGCAATAAGCTTACCACCATAGTTAAAGATCAGTCTCTGTGTTGTCAGACTTTGTTAGTGTGACGCAAATATCCCATGTTGCTTGTGTGTGAATATATTGGTAGCATCAGATGATGTCTCTATTTTCCACAATTAGACTTATCTGTCATTTAGTAACCATGAGATCATAAACAGGAGTTAATGATAATAAAAAGATCTCTTTCAAACGGACAGACATTTTGACTTGCTATAGTAGGAAACACAGATGTTATTAATAACATTAACAATGGGACCCACTATTCAAATTCTAGTTTTTCTGTATCCATTCTGTCATGGCTACATCCTAGTTAGTTATGACAGCACAATGGCAGAACTCTGCAACTGAGGCAGTTACATGGCATTAAGCCATCATTCATTTTATTATTTATGCCTGTGCTTTACACTGTATAATGCAACATGGAAAAGTGTTGAATGAATATACTTTGTATAGAGAGGTTTTTAAAAAGTGACCAAAACTTACTTTTGTGTGTGGCATATATCCTCAGGTGCTTGACTGCAAATGATTTTCATCTGCGTACTATGTACTATGTTGGTGTGTCCAATTACTTGTGAGCCCTTGAAATTGAGGGAGTGTGTATGAAAATGGCTTTTACTCCTAAATGGTTAATGTAAAATTTTTGTAAAACCATTTGAATTAAAGCAGAAAGTCTATACTTCAAGCACATCTTGATTTGTTCATTTCAAATTAGTTATGGTTGTGTAAAGAGGCAAAATTGCAAAATTGCAAAAGCTGTGTTGCTGTCCAAATATTTATGACCCTAACTGTAAATCATTTGTCTCTACTTTTTGATATAGCACATTACTATCACTGTTATCATTACTGTAAACAATAATAAATGTGCAGTTGTGGAATTGTCAAGGTTTGGTTTGGTTTGGTAGAAACAAAAACTACTTAGGTTAGGAGAAGACTGCTGTCCTTATCACCCAGTAAATTCACAAATTAGCAGACTTTATGAGCTAATGTATATGAAAACAGACTACAGCTTAATGTTATTTAAAAAAATAGATCAGTGTTTAGAAATATCATCAGTGGGTTATTTTTATAGACAAACTACTTTTAGAAACATATGCAGCATATGTTGTGATTTACCGGGACAGATGGGACCCAAACACTGAAGCTCAGAGACTGAGGTGAGAGGATAGGTGATACAACATTGGTTTTAATAATCTTAGCTGTCACACAGTTCACATGTACATAGCTCTGAGCCAAGCAGGCAGATCTAACAAAGAGTCTCTTAGGTTTAGCTGATGGGCAGCAGACAGGGCTCCTCTTTGATCCACTAACAATGAAGAGGACAAAGTTATTCAGAGAAGGGAAAGTTGACATGGATACAAGCACTGTTTTAGGGCATGGCTGGTGGCTGACTGCAGGTGGACGATTCTGTGGCAGACGGAAATAAAGATCAACAAGCATAGACTTAAGGCAAAAATTATTCAAACTTATTGATCAAGCACATACCACATGAAGCAACAGACAGTTCAACAAATACTGGGGATCCAGCCAGGTCTTTTACAGGTGGAGAACCGACCAGCCTCACCCAGATGAAGACACACACTCACAGACAGGGAGAGACAGACATGACACACAGAGGGCTGGGGACAAACAGATGACATACTAGGAGGTGAGGAGGGAGACTGCAGAATCCTTACAGCATAGGCCTTACAGTCTGCCAGGTAAGGTAAATTGGTGGAGGAAAGACTTTTCAGTAATTACAGTACAGTGTAAAGTGGAGAATAACATTAGAGCTTGTGTTTGTCTGCTCGGTACTGGTGAAATAGCGTTCAAGTAAAATTCAATAAAATGCAATTCAGTTTTATTTATGTAGCACAATGTCATAACAAAAATTTTCTCTGAAAACTTTTCATGGGGAGCATCAGCTTAATATGATGTTGAGAGTTGATCAGTAATGATCATATTGATGTAGCAATGTAAAATTGAATAATTAAAAAAAACCCAACCTGACCCGACCTTCCTTGTGTCAATAGTCCAGGCTGCTGGTGGTGTAATAGTGTAGGAAATGATTTCTTGGCACTTCAAGCCCCTTAATAACATCCAGTCATGGTTGGAATACCACAGCCTGTATGAGTATTGTTGCTGACCCTGTGCTTCCCACAGTTTACAATCTTCTAATGGCTACTTCCAGCAGAATAATGTTCCATGTCACAAAGAAGAAGTTTTCTAAACCTGGTTTCATGAACATGAGCATGACAATGAGTTAAGAAAATGCTAGTGACCTCCGCAGTCTCCAGATCTGATTCTAATAGAATTTTTTTTGGTTTTGCCCCCTTCGCTGTTATAGCTCTCCAATCCAAAAGGGTCTGCATCAGGTGAACTGAACTTTCATCATCATGGTTACAACATGGTTATGTAACCTGAATTCCTCCTTTGCTCCTATCATAGTTATTATGGTCACTAGAAGTTGCCTAAAAACAAAATATAACTATGGAGCATAATAAGCTGCTTTTACAGACAATCTATGTGCTTGATTTTACAGGAAAAACTTTTCCTTCATTTCCAAGAATTCTCTCCTCTGGGATCAGAGTTTGAACCATCACACAGATATACCACAAAGACACACACAGTTGGTGTGTACTCTGTCTGCTTGCTTGCTACAGCCAATGTACAATCAGTGCACTGACTATTTGGGCTGAATTAAAACAATGTTAAAAAAACAACATAGCAGTCATATTTGTTCAAATAACACACACAGAAAAAAAATAGTTTTTTGAACATATTGCCTCCTGTCACTTCCCCCATGAGCCTGATCAACACCCACTGCTTGAAGTATCATGATTGCTACTTTAACCATTTCATTTAGTCCTATTAGTAACATTATTAGCCCTCTAAGTATAACTATTAGCTTTGATATTTGTCCCATGTATCTTTACATGGTGCATGGTGTTCAATATTTCTACCTAAAAAAAAGGAAGTTTGCGTTGCCACTGTCACCAAGTGCTGCTCATGGGGGAAATGTTGGGTCTCTGTAGATAATAACTATAAAGAGTCTGGTCTAGACCTGCTCTATATGAAAAGTGCCCTGAGATAGCGTCTGTTATGATATGTCACTGTATAAAAAAATTGAAATGAATTGAATATTTTTGAAGGAGTCCTCATCGGGGTCCTGACCAAGAGTGAGCAGAATAGAACCCAAAAGTGAACACCAAATATGTTTTCTGGTTTTCTGGATTACTTTAGTAATAAAACAGCACAATATATATATAGGATTTCTGAATCAGTTCTGTGCTCAACCATGTTGTACATGAGTGGCTCTTCCATTTTCTCACATCATGAATGAATGATAGAGGAGTGATGTTTGGAGAGTAAGATTCTTTATCTTGATGTCATATAATTGCTGCATTCAGTTGTAGAAGCTGACATGTACAGCATGAGTCAGGTTATGGAAATAAAACCACATGACATTTTTCCTCTCCTGTGTTAAGCTGGCATATCTTTTCATTCAAGATGTGTGAGATTACTTCAACTTTATTTATCTACTGGGCCCAATGTCTTTCATACCTCTCCATTTAACAGCAAATACTGGAGGACTGAATCATGCCAGACTGCAGAGATGAATAGCAATGTAACTGTTATAAATTAAAATATGGTCAAAAAAGGTGTCAGTATAGATAAGAGAAGAACAAAGAGGGCTGTTTTCAAGGCTGCTGCACTGTGCAAAACCATATCACATTACTGCAGAGGATGTATACTCCATGTAACTTACATTGTGGTGCTTGTAATTATTGCAGGCACTGCACAATAATAAGTCTGGTGCATTTTGTATAGTTGGCCTGCATTGCCAAAGAAATGAGCCTGCACTGCCACTGGATTTCTTCACATTTACACAATGAAACCACAATGATGATATGGATAATTTGACATAACATGTTTTACCTTGCCAGCCTTGGCCACAGCATCCACCTCTACCTCCCTGGCACCGCGGATAAACTTGGTGATAACCACTGGATGCTCCTAGAGGAAAGACATCAGGAAGGTTATTCTGTCAAGGACTAAGAAGGGAAATATCCCACTCTGAACAAGTTTATTACCTTTGTGATTATAGTGCAGTTTTTAGGTTTTTAGTGCTTTTTTTGGTATCCAGCAATCATGACGCAACCTTATTATTCATTTGGAGTCACGTTTCTGGCCACCTGGTGAATAGAAGTCCAAAATTTACCTTTATTTGGCTCTGTTTTTTGTTTTCTACCAACTCCTGAAGGAAATATCTGGTTCTGTGGCTGCTAAATGCTCCACTTTGTTCACCAGCTATATCTGTCCATCATTTAGTATTGAGCAGGCAGTGAACTGCGGGCTTTTAAGAGCTTTTTTGCTGAAAACAGCCGCCTGTTTCAGCTGAAATGATGCAGTGAGAGCATTGAGAGTGAAGCAGAACGGCGAAGCTGTGGGCCAAAACTCACTATAAATCTCTGTAAACCAGAAGAAAGCACCAGATTCAGGAGTTTATTCTCCATTGTTTAATTAGTACATTGACCCCTTTCACATTGTTACATTGTTTTCACATTGTAATTTAATTTTTTAAAACAACCTATTGTAGCCTGATCTGAGCTCACCCTTTCCATCTACCTGACCTCTAGCTATACCCCTTGACCTCCTCTTGAACCATGGCTCTACACCCCAAATCTGCATGTCACTCTGCAAGCTACACGATGCGGCAGGTCAAGTCTGAGTAAGGAGGGGTCAGATGAAACAAAACTCTAGATCTATGTCCCTCTCCTATCTCAATGAAGAAAGGAGTGAGCCTGCTGTACTGCTAATATAACATAGACTATGACCTTTTCATGGACTGAGTGCAAATCTATGAAGTGGACAGATGAGACGTGTGTTCGGGTATCTTCTAGAAATACAGGTTCTGTAAACTTTTCACGACCAAGGCATCACTTGAAGAGACACACGTCTTGGAGAAGTGCAAACAAGATGTAAGTTAAAGTGAAGGTGTGATAAAGGGTGTTGTTGAAGGTTTAGTTACTGAGCAGGAATGTCTAAATTTGGTAGTGTAGAGCATCGGCGTGCTGGGCCAAGGGACTCAGAGTCACATACACAGGCCCTAAAAAGATTTTATAAAGGTGCAGGCTTCTTGATGATTGCTTGGGGAAACTCTCCGTTTGGTCTGAGACCACCTTTACTTTTCTCTCAACTTGACTTATACTCTTAAACCTTAGATACATTCTAACTTATATTGATTATAACTCACATTTGATTCTCAGATTGGTTATCACTCACTTTGAGTAAATGCTTTCAATCTGCTAAAGTTCTTACTTTGATTGATTCTTTGATTGCTTGATGTTAATGATTTGAATAATGTAACTGGCGATTTTCATGATAGACGCTAAATGTGATATTTTCTTATTAGTGTCTGATGGATTCAAAGTTGCATTCCAAACTGATGTAAAGGCCATAAGTAATATTTTGATTATTTCTTTGGATTTTTAAACACTATTCTTTGTTACATTTCAACCATTTTCACTATTTTGATTTTTGATTTAAAATATTTGATCCTTTTTAGAGTTGGTTTGGCTGAGATATTTTTATTCTGCTTATGACTGAATGCCTTGATGTATTTAGCTTGCTCATGATTGATTGCGGATGATGACTTGCTCACACTTTGTATATAAATTAACAATTGCTCGGCTTGGAATGGGGGAAATGTTGGGTCTCTGTAGATAATAACTATAAAGAGTCTGGTCTAGACCTGCTCTATATGAAAAGTGCCCTGAGATAGCATCTGTTATGATATGTCACTGTATAAAAAAATTGAAATGAATTGAATATTTTTGAAGGAGTCCTCATCGGGGTCCTGACCAAGAGTGAGCAGAATAGAACCCAAAAGTGAACACCAAATATGTTTTCTGGTTTTCTGGATTACTTTAGTAATAAAACAGCACAATATATATATAGGATTTCTGAATCAGTTCTGAGCTCAACCATGTTGTACATGAGTGGCTCTTCCATTTTCTCACATCATGAATGAATGATAGAGGAGTGATGTTTGGAGAGTAAGATTCTTTATCTTGATGTCATATAATTGCTGCATTCAGTTGTAGAAGCTGACATGTACAGCATGAGTCAGGTTATGGAAATAAAACCACATGACATTTTTCCTCTCCTGTGTTAAGCTGGCAGGACAGGAGCACTCCATGCTCACTTTGCAAAGACATCTCTCCCACACACACAAAAACACAAACACAGAAATACATACAAACACACAGTGAGTCATCTGCTCAAACACTCATCCGTCATGGTGATAAGTGAAAATCAAGAGATGTTTTGATCTGAGAGAAACACTACTGGAGAGAAAAGGAAAGAAATCTAGGTACTTTAAGTGAATCCCTGAAAGAATAAAAATTATAAAGAGTAAAAAGTCCAAAAAGGAAGTTATTGTTACAGAATAACAAGAAAGACACACCAGAGAAAGGTAATATAGAGACATTTACAAATGTAGATGTATGGATGTGTGAATGTTGGATGTGGCACAGGTTTTTTACAAACAAAAGAGACTGGTTGAGAGGGAGGGGCAGAGAAGGAGGGGCTCATCAGTCAGCAGAACATGATCTGCTCAAGGTGCTGCCTTATGATTTTCCTAGTGCCACTGTGATCTGCTTCCTAACCTCTGCAGTTCTGCTTCTGCATTCAGAACAAAACCCCTTAGAGTGATGGGGAGGGGAGGTGAGAGGGGTTCTCATGCTGCCTTCAGTTTAGTAGAATTTAATTGTTAGAATTTGACTAATTATTTTATATAATGTTGCCTCTAATTGTTCTTGCCTTTTGGTTTTATTTTCTCAAATAATTTTGGTAGAATAGATTAGATACTAGGTGCTGTAATAGATCATTTGTGCAGAAGGTCAGTCACATGCTTTTACACATGCAGCTTTGTTACCAATGCATGCTGTTAATACTTGACTCAATACCTGTGAAATATGCCAAAAATGTTGATAACTTCATTACCTGCAACCTTGTATTGATAAGTTAGCATCAGAACTCTTGAAAATTGGAAGTGTATGGCAAAAGATAAAAATGAATATGCTGTTTGAATGGCTTAATGGGAGAACGTGGCATTTAATGTAAAAGTGGTTGATAAGACTGGAAATTTCTATTTAAGACCAGTCCATTTACCATTTTCCATACAGTATATACACCATTAAGCCACTACATTAAACCAGTTACCACTTTTATTGTTGTGGTTGATCAGTATATGAATAAAGGCTTTGAATAACATCTGAGTTTGTGCTTTGGAATCAAGCTCATATGATCATATGTCATAATCACATGTTCAAACACATATAACACAAATGAGAAGCTGATGAGTCATGTTTGTGAAAAGATCACAAGGTAATGACCATGGTTCTAAAATATTTTGGGCCACGATTTTAAGGACATCTTTTAACATCTTTTAAATGTAGGCCTTCTAGGTTAACTCATGGCATTATTTTCTGTCCTTTAATGAACATTGTCCTCTGAAATAAACTAAACAAAAAATAGGAGAAATAAAAGACCCCAGCTGAAGTATTGGAGGCATTTAAAGAGTCCACCATGAAAATCTGCTAGTATGTGATGATTGGGGAAGAGAGAAGGTACTGGGGACTCTGACTGATCTTAAACACTCATTGGATGGGGAGTATTAGTCAGCGCAATCATGCTATGACCTTCTGCTGGGCTCTCTGCTATCTGTTTGAAAGTCTGGTGGATCCCTTTAAAAGAATTGTTTTCAATAGTGCATAGTGACAAATCTAGCCACTTCCTGGGCAGAACTCAACTCCTGCCCCTTAAAGACAGTCACCAGTATTTCTCAGTGAATAGCTCTGGCTGGCTGGACTGTGTTCAGTGTGAGGGGGAGAGCAGCACTTGACAACTTTACCTAAAGGTTTTTTTGATAAGTTTTTTTTAAGTTTTTGTTTTTGTTTTTTTTTTTTTTTTTTTAAAAATTTACTACTGAATTTTTTAGGCTCTGACTTTAATTTCACTTTCACTTTGAAGTAGGCCACACTGAGCTGGGCCACAGACTCTCTAGTGAGAAGCTCTCTGCTATGTTTGCAAGTAGTTATAGCCCTGCTATTATCACACTGTTATAATGGTTATCACTATTGTTTGTTATGTTTTAATTAGTAATCAGCAACAACATTAAAACCAGTAAAACAAGTAAATGGTGTCACAGTTGTGGCTGATCGATGGAAGGTCGGAGGTGCACCCGTCCTGACACACATTTTACAAACTACACAGACAATAGAGGAAATAATAAAGTACTCAAGGTTCCAACCATCACTGAACCACTAAAAAAAAAATAAATAAATAAATAAAAATTACTTCTATATAATTTTAGCAATTTTGCTGTGAATTTTTCATCTGAGTGATGGCTGCTGAAGCAAAAATATTTCTATATCACTTTGTTCTGGGCTTTTTCATCCAGAAGCAAGAGGCGGAAAAGGACTTTACCAAGGTTGTGAGACATCATTTAAAACTGAGTCAGTTATCTGGTGTAGCTGTCTGATGTGCAGCCAACAAGACCATTCAACAACTCTGCTATGTTTGCAAGTAGTTATAGCACATTTTAATTTTGCTGTGAATTTTCATCTGGCTTTTTCATCCAGAAGCAAGAGGCGGAAAAGGACTTTACCAAGGTTGTGAGACATCATTTAAAACTGAGTCAGTTATCTGGTGTAGCTGTCTGATGTGCAGCCAACAAGACCATTCAACAATTTGATCCAGTGGTTTTTTCTTTAAAGAACAAATAATGGCACCAAAGAAGGGATAAAATCAATTCAATAAACACAAGATTGAATAAGGTCTTCAGAATTTTGTTGATGTAGAAATAGGACTATTCTCTTAATCAAAACAGATACTAGTGCTCCTTTTTGCACATGGCTTCACAGTTTCAGTTTTGAATCAATAACTGTCCCAAGATATTTATTAGATTGTACAAATTCCATTTATCCTCAGTCTTTTTGCCCCATTAGTTAAAAAGTCAAGAATATAGCCCACAAAATAGTTACTTAAGTCATTTTTTTCCTAAAGCAACGGCTGTGGCTCAGGAGGTAAACAGGTCATCCACTAACCTGAAGGTAGGCTGCTCGATCCCTGGCTCCTCCAGTCTGCAGGTTGAAGTGTCCTTGGGCAACCTACTGAACCCTAATGTATCATGAGTGTTTATAGAAATTGGTACATGTAGAAAATAGAAAAATAGTGCGCTGTATGAATATGTGTGTGAAATTGTGAATGTGGCAGTATTGTAAAGCTCTTTGAGTGGGCAAAAAAAGTAGAAAAGTGCTGTATAAGTGTAGTCTATTTACCATCTACTGTTTAAAATATGGAGCTGTGTTAAAAACAAATTAAAAATCAAAAAATAAAGGTCTAGCATGATACCAATTTAGATAAGCAAAGATAAGATAAGCAGGGCAGTTAGAAAGGATGTAACGATGCTAAAAAATACAAACATACCCCACCACCTTGGGTTTTTTCATCACTTTGGGATTTCACTTCCAATGACATGGTCTTCCAAAACCATCAAATAACAGGTTGATTGCCATGACGCAACAGTCACTGAAGTCCCTCTGAAAACAAATGTTCCCCTGGAGTTCATCCACTTTGTTCCTTAGGGACTGGATGTTCAAGATCATCAAGGGAAGAGGAATCTGAATGAGCTGCTGTTTCCTCATGTGTAGTCTGACACCTCCTCATTTACCCCAGTTGCTTTTCTTATCCCTCACTGCAGCACAAGTTTCATAGGAATCTCTCAGAAAAAGTCTTTAACTGTAGCATGACATCTGTCACATGAGCTAAATGTGCAGCTCAGCTTCAGCAGCACATCTTTGGTGTACTGTTTCCTATCCTACCCAATAGCCTCACATCAAGTAATAGGTAACAGGTGAGAGAGGCAGGTAATAGGTGAAACAGAATAGAACCCAAAAGTAGACACAAATATGTTTCTGGTTTCTGGATTACTTTAGTAATAAAACAGCACAATATATATATAGGATTTCTATGAATCAGTTCTGAGGCTCAACCATGTTGTACATAGTGGCTCTTCATTTCACATCATGGACTGGATGATAGAGGGAGTGATGTTTGGAGGTAGTTCTTTATCTGATGTCGCATAATTGCTGCATTCAGTTGCATGAGAGAAGCTGACATGTAGCATGAGTCAGGTTATGGAAATAAAACCACATGACATTTTTTCTCTCTCCTGTCATTAAGCTGGCAGGACAGGGCACTCCATGCTCACTTTGCAAAGACATCTCTCCACACACACACAAAACACAAACTGAAATACAGCCTATAAAACACGATGAGTCTTCTGCTCAAACACTCATCCGTCATGGTGATAAGTGAAAATCAAGAATATTTTGATCTGAGAGAAACACTACTGGAGAGAAAAGGAAAAAGAAATCTGGAATTACTTTAAAGAGTGAATCCCTGAAGGGAATAAAATTATAAAAAGAGTAAAAAGTCCAAAAGGAAGTTATTGTTGCAGAATAACAAGAAGACACACCAGAAAGGAGTAATATAAGACATTTACCATTAGATGTATGGATATTAATGAATGTTGGATGTGGCACAGGTTTTTAAAACAAAAGAGACTGGTTGAGAGGGAGGGGCAGAGAGGAGGGGCTCATCAGTCAGCAGAACATGATCTGCTCAAGGTGCTGCCTTATGATTTGCACTTACTGAAATTACTGTGATCTGCTTCTAACCTCTGCAGTTCTTCTGCATTCAGAACAAACCCTTAGAAATTGATGGGGGAGGGAGGTGAGAGGGAGTTCTCATGCTGCTAACTTCAGTTTAGTAAGAATTTAATTGTTAGAATTTGACCTAATTATTTTATATAATGTTGCCTCTAATTGTTCTTGCCTTTTGGTTTTATTTTCTCAAAATAATTTTTGGTAGAATAGATTAGATACTAGGTGCTATATTAGGTCATTTGTGCAGAAGGTCAGTCACATGCTTTTACACATGCAGCTTTGTTACCAATGCATTAACAGTAATACTTGACTCAATACCTTGAGAATATGCCAAAAATGTTGATAACTTCATTACCTGCAACCTTGTGATGATAAGTTAACATCAGAACTCTTGAAAATTGGAGTATTATGGCAAAAAGTAAAAATGAATATGCTGTTTGAATGGCTTAATGGGAGAAGCGTGGCATTTAATGTAAAAGTGGTTGATAAGACTGGAAATTTCTTTTAAGACCGAATCCATTACCATTTTCCATACAGTATATACCATTAAGCCACTAAAATTAAACCAGTTACCACTTTTATTGTTATTAGTTTGATCAGTATATGAATAAAGGCTTTGAATAACATCTGAGTTTGTGCTGGAATCAGCTCATATGATCATATGTCATAATCGCATTCAAACATATAACACAAATAGAAATAGGTCATGTTTTTGTGAAAAGATATAAAGATCTTTAATAATCTAGGACTCAGTTGGATGAAACGATGTTAGTCTGTCAATCTCTGGGGTTTGGTTTTGGTTTTTAAGAATCTGGTTCATAAGTTACTCACTTTTTATGGAGAATGGAGATGCTCCAGGTTCCTAATAAATTATCAGATCCAGTCGGTTGATGGATTGCTCTTTTCTTATCCTCGTTCTTTGATGATCGTTTTCAGATAGGTTGAATATAAACAAATTAAAAATCAAAAAATAAAGGTCTAGCATGATACCAATTTAGATAAGCAAAGATAAGATAAGCAGGGCAGTTAGAAAGGATGTAACGATGCTAAAAAATACAAACATACCCCACCACCTTGGGTTTTTTCATCACTTTGGGATTTCACTTCCAATGACATGGTCTTCCAAAACCATCAAATAACAGGTTGATTGCCATGACGCAACAGTCACTGAAGTCCCTCTGAAAACAAATGTTCCCCTGGAGTTCATCCACTTTGTTCCTTAGGGACTGGATGTTCCACAAGATCATCAAGGGAAGAGGAATCTGAATGAGCTGCTGTTTCCTCATGTGTAGTCTGACACCTCCTCATTTACCCCAGTTGCTTTTCTTATCCCTCACTGCAGCACAAGTTTCATAGGAATCTCTCAGAAAAAGTCTTTAACTGTAGCATGACATCTGTCACATGAGCTAAATGTGCAGCTCAACTACAGCAGCACATCTTTGGTGTACTGTTTCCTATCCTACCCAATAGCCTCACATCAAGTAATAGGTAACAGGTAGAGCAGAGTAATAGGTAGAGCAGAATCCACAAAGCGGCAGGATAAAAGAGAACCATTTTAGAATAGTGACATTAGGTTTACTCAATCATAAAAACACACAAGCAATCAATTTAATAAAGGAAAAATACCTGTAAAAAACTTTAAAACAAGTATAAAACAAGTATGAAAAGCAAAAAAAAAAAAAGCATAAAACCAAAATCGTTTTGTTTTTTTCTCCCCATGTTTAGGCCCTGGATACTTCGTTCCTATGATCCTCTTACTATGATGCTGTGAAAAGTCCAAAAGTTAATATTCCTACAGGAAGAACGTTCACAAACACAGGTATAAACATTGACTCCTACTTCTTTTTTTTACTGAGTTTAAATGCTGAGATGATAGTCCTTGGAGTTATTAGTGATGGGCTAGTGATAATAACTCAAACGTGAAAATGGGCAAGTGATGATAACCCAAAAAATAAATAAATAAATTAAAAAATGGGCAATTGATGATAACCCAAATGTGAAAATTGAAAGTTGTTTCTTTGGAGGTTTTGTTGAAAATGAAAAGAAAGATTGGAAGAGGGACAGAGAGAGAGGAAGCAGCGAGAAAGTACTTAAAACGATTCAACGTGGGAAAGTTAGAGGTTTTGTGGTTGGAAAACTGTGAGTGAAGCCTGCAAGGGACATGAGAAACATGGCAATATCATTTAATCTTTTATATCATTGTAATTCTACATTCATCTCAAGCTCTCTCTCTGTTGTAGTCCTGCCAGATTTGTGTTGCGGAAGGGCCCTCCCAACAGGAAAGGAGAATTTATTTCCCTTGCTGACTGGTGCTGGTAGTAGCGCCTGTGGGTAGTATTTGTTTTAGGTGGGTCATGTCTTTCTAATGAAATCCGGAGGGCTAGATAGGCAGGGATGGTGGCAGCAGTTAGATTTTGGCAGATTTCTTGAAAATATCAATGAAGGAAATGGATGACATTTGATCCATGCATACTCAATGAAGACTTTTACACAGAGCTTATAGTCACTTCCCATGCTGTACGTTTTCTTGTTTACCTGACCTCATATTCCCCACTTGTCTTTGAGTGTAATGATGCATGTCATCATTTGCAAGCATTATTTCTTGTTTTTTTGTATAAAAAACAGGAAATAATTTGTTCATTTTCACTTAGTATCTAATTTCTTTGTTCCAACATAATTCTTTGCTGTGTGTTTGTATGTATGTCAGTGCATCCAACTTTTATTATCCCCATTCTACTGCTCTGAGCTATTGCAGTTGCTGTAAACAATGGGATGTGCATTTCACTGTGTGATTCATGTATGTGTTTGTGGGGCTCTATCCTGGGTTGGTTAAAAGTCACTTTTGGTCAAGTAGTTTATGAATTTGCCATGTGCTGCAAATTGTTTATGAATGAATCTGCGTAGGTGTGTGTGTGTGAGTGTTTGTGTGTGCATTTGTGTACGTTTGTGTGCGTGTTTGCGTGTATGTGCATGAGAGGGAGACAAAGAGAGTTAAAGCATGACAGTGGACACATGGCCATTATTCACTAGAATGATGATTGGAGGGACTAACAGAGAGTTGCCCCACTATCATTGATCCTATCCAGGGATGTGTTGTCTGGACTGCCATCTAGCTGGTGTGAACACACATTTCATAAACATAATCATAAACATAAAGTAATACTATTGTATAAACACAGCGATAAATCACACACTCAGCAAAAGAGGGAGAACATATTTGATACAAGCTGTAATCTTTGTTCTGTCAGAATATTACAGATGAAGAAGAATAAATCTACGAAAAATAGAGAAGAAAAAATACCCAATACGTGGCCAAAATAATCTGGACACCCAAACAAAGTATATGTACATCCAGACATTATACCCATATGTGATACCTGTGCAGCTCCCTCCAAAATCATGGGTGTTAATGTATTGTTGTAACAGTCTCAACTCTTCTGATTTCAGGCTTCGAGGCCTGGAAGAGATTTGCTCTCTTTCAAACACAGGAGCATTAATGAGGTACAACACTGACATTGGGCGATACGGTTTCAGTGTTCAGGTTTATCCTGAAGTTGTTGGATAAAGTTGAGGTCTCAGCTCTGTGCAGGCCAGTCAGATTCTTGGGAGTTGGGAAAACCATTTCTTTATGGACCTGGCTTAGTGCACAGGGACACTGCCATATTAAAAGAGCCAAAGACAAACTGCTGCCACAGAGTTGGAGCAAACTATCATCAAAATTATCATTCAGTTCTGGAGCACAGATATTTGCCCTATTTGGATTTGAATGGCCAAGTCCAACTATAACAAACAGCCCCAAACCAAAAGTACAAAAAGGGTGTAATCCCTTGATGTAATAACAAAAATATAGACCCAAATAGATGAACACTGATGTGCCACTAATTTTTAAGCATTACTTTGAACTAACTCTTTTTATCTTGCATCATTTCATCTTGCGCTATTCCAATACGAACCGTTTTAGAAGACAGGGGAAATCATGGAGATGCATTGGTGAGACTGACCTCTTCCTATGTGACTGATCCTCACCTCTTTTGTGATGGACTTAACTATTTTCGTGCTGTCAGAGACTCACCTGAATCCAGAGGTCGGTGGATCCAACCTGTGGTTCCCAGCCAGTGAGGAGCTCATTCTGTGCAAACAAGACTTTCTTGCTTGATGACTTCTCCTTTTGAAAGTTGGATTTCCTGTTTGTGATTTAAATAGGGGTAAAACTTGTGCCCCTACATGCCCCCTGCATGCAATGAATCTCGTAAGACTTATGATGTTCCAACACCCACATTGTGAAAACATTCTCCAAATTTTAGACAAGATTTCTGCTCTTAGCCCTTCATCCTCTCCCTTGGCCCTAGACCCTTCTGTTCCTCCTAAATGCCTAGCTGTCTTGGATCTGTTTAAGCTTGCATCATTCTCCTGTTTATCAGAGGTAGTTCATCATCTGTAGCCCACAAATTTTGTGTTTGAGTCACCTACTCAAAAAGGTTTTTAATAATCTTGGTTAAAGTATTTTGGGTCCAGGAGTCAAAAACCCTTTCCACATTTAGGAGTCACATAAATCCTTCCTCTTTGGTATAGTATATGGTTAGAACTGGCTCAGCATTAGCTTGAGCCAGTTTTGTGCTTCCTCGTCTCTCCTCTTCCTCTTGTCACTTTCTACAGGTTTTTCTGCCTCTGATGCTCCTGAGTCTGGATCCATGGCCGCAGAACATTTACTGCCCCATGAGCCTGATCAACACCCACTGCTTTAATTATTATGATTGCTACTGTTACCATTTCATTTAGTCCAATTAGTAATATTATTAGCCCTGTTAGTACAACTATAGTATACACAATATAGCTCTTAGTCCCATTATTATACTATGCTCTCTGCCCCCCCCTCTCTCTCTCTCTCACTCTCTCTCTCTACCCAATTGGCTGAGGCAGACCCCCCCTCCCACCCACCCACCCTGAGCCAACATCCGTTCAACGTTTCTACCTGTTAAAAGGGAGTTTTTCATTGCTGCTGTCGCCAAGTACTTGCTCATGGGGTAAATGTTGGGTCTCTGTAAATATCACTATAAAGAGTCTGGTCAAGACCTTCTCTATATGAAAAGTTTCCCGAGATAAAGTCTTTTATGATATGGCGCTATATAAGTAAAGTTGAATTGAATTACTCAGTATACACAGTAAGAAATCCCAAGTGCCTAATTAAAGGGAGGATGTGGTAAGTGCCTAAGAGAGAATACCGGTCTTATCTGAGGTAAAGAAAAGTACTCCTGGAGCCTAACTGGTCAGCCTGGCTTATGGACACAGTGGTTCATAAGTGCAAAGCAGAAAGAACAGTACGATCACATTTTCAGTTCTTCATTTCTGTATTTGTGCTTCTTCATTTTTGTTAGGTTTAATTGAATACGAGGACTGTTATAACTGATGATTGATGGATAACAGATGATTAAGAAAGCATTTAGTAATCTTTCATTATCAAACATTTTTTTGATTAACAACATGGAAATTACACCATTGTTTTGGACTCATGCACATAACTACGTGCAAAACTGATGAGAAGAATACATGGTTATGTCTGAGGACAAGCCAAGCGTTCTGTGTAGTGTGAACTTTCAACATTATTTCAAGGGGTTCAAAAATTTTACACAAACTGTTTCGGAATTACAGCTTTTTTATACATAGTCCCTCATTTTCAGAGGCTCAAAAGAAATTGGACTATTGACAATTATTCAGTTTCATGTCTGAGTGTGGCCTGTTCCCACGTCATTTCATGACAAATGGAGCAGATTAAAGGTTGGAGTTGATTCCAATTTTTGAATTTGAATTTGGTAGCTGTACATGGGAACTTTAATATGTGGTTCTAAGAGGTGTCAGTGCAAATGAAGGAGGCATCATTAGGCTAAAAAACAAAACAAACCTATCAGAAAGATGCAGAAATTTCAGGAATGGCCAAATAAACAATTTGGTGTATTCTTAAAGAAAAGGAATGCACAGGCTCAGCAAAACCAAAATGCCTGGAAGACCACGAAAGACGATTAAGTGGATAATCAAAGAAAAATGTCTAAAGATAAAAGCCCCCCCAGTTCTGGAACAAGATTTTTTTAAACAGATGAAACCATGATTAACTTGTACCAGAATGATGGGAAGCGAAAAGTATGGAGAAGGAAAGGAACGACTCATGATCCAAAGCCTCCACATCATCTGTCATGGTAGAGACGGTGTTATGGCAACAGCATGTATTGCTGCCCATGATACTGGGTCACTGGTGTTTATTGATGATGTGACTGCTTAAAGAAAGAGCAGCATGAATTCTGAAGTGGCCCCTGAGGAACAATGCGCCTGATGACTGAGATGTGTCTTAAGTTCTCTTGTATTGTCTGATTAATTTTCTCAGCTATACTTTCATTTCCTTTTTCCCCTTTATTTATACTTCACTATCTACACTTTCTGTTTTCACTCGATGTCATGTAATACTTGATTTTCTACGTTATCTTATTATCCTCTCCATTGTATTTTTATGTTTACTCTGATACATTTCTTTGTATGTGAGCAACTTTTAAAACAACTGTGCTTCCTGTGTGCGGTACAAATACCATTATCATTTTCATGCATATTTGTTAATAATACAATTCAGTGAAACACAATCAATCCCTCTGGTCCAGCTGACAGAAAATCATCATCTCCTCTGGCAGCGAGCCGTATAATAGCAGTCAAAGGCTTAGTGGAGATCAAACATTCGCTTTAACCAGAAAAGACAAACCAAAGCTCAATTAGCCGTGTGTACAAAACCATCAGCTGACTGTAATCACACCACAAGGGATTCTTAGCAGAGGAAGACACAACCAGAGTGGATTAACTCCCTTCTCTTCTCTTCTCTTCTCTTCTCTTCTCTTCTCTTCTCTTCTCTTCTCTTCTCTTCTCTTCTCTTCTCTTCTCTTCTCTTCTCTTCTCTTCTCCCCTCTTTCTTCTCTTCTGTCACACATTTTTAGTGATGACATGCACACAATTATGTGTTTATTGTCCAAAAGAGCAACTACCTAATTTTCACATACCCATCTACAAAGTGGCCAAGTATTGGTGTAAATTTGGAATATTGTAAAACAGCAGATTAATTGTTGTCTAGAAACATTGCATTACGTTATGTAAATGGTGGGTAAAATGATCAGTACAATCTATGAGACCATTTAACTTTTCTTCACAGGAATTTATTTTGAGATAATGATATGTATGATATTGTCTGGTTAGTATGGTGGCTGCCATTATGACAGGTGTTGATGAAATCAATGTACATATTTTGGCTTAATCAAATTAAATTCTAAATCAATTTATCTGGCTTTTACAGAAAAGCATTGTTTTCCATTAGATTGTCTAATCACATCAGTCAGTTAAACACAAGACTCAACCTTATTTTACAAAATGGAACAGTTTTCTTTACAGTTAGTAAGGTTCATAGATATTTGGACAGTGACACAACTTTTTGCGATATTGCCTCGGTACACAACCACATTTGATTTGAAATGACTGAACAAAGATGTGAGTGAACTGGAGACTTTCAACTTTAATTCAAGGGATTTTATAAAAATATTACATTAATGTAAAATTTGTATGAAACCCCTTAAATGCAAGCTTAAAGTCTACAGTTCAGTCACATCTTAACTGTAATCTTTTAACATTATTCCAAGGGGTTTAAAAAGTTGTGTCACCGTCCAAATATTTATGAGCCTAACTGTATACAGTGTGCAGTATCGACCTTGTTTTACTGTAACTAATGCTTTGTTCATGGATTACACTAAAATGTGCAATAAGGAAAACAAACAGCAGTGTAATTTAATGTTTATATTACAGTAAATTTTAACTGTAACATTAACCTTCATCCAACATCAAAGCATCCATTTTCTAGCTGGATTTCAGGGCTGGAGGGGATGGAATCCGTTCCAATTCAAGAACAGCTCACCAGGGCTGGGACAAATAAACAACTGTTTATAAATTGGGAAATTAAGATTTTCCAACTAATCTCAACTGCATGTCTTTGGACTGCAAAGGTGCATGGATTCAAATACAGAACTTGTTACTGTAAGGTAAAGGTACTAACAAATAACCCACCCTCCCAGCCTACATGTACTATCCCTTTATAAATGTTTACTTTTGCTTCCTCTTCCAATTCCTGCTTATTTTTTCTCATCCAGCTGGAGTGGAGCATGCAGAGCAACTAACAATGTCAGTGTTATCGATATGAACAAACTATTATTGTCTCATTTATGATTTTAAAAAAATATTTAATTACAGCAAACATGAATGAAATCAACCAGTTTGCATAATGCTCCTCCACAATTCAAACAGATACATTCGTTTATTTTATTCTAGTAAATAGGAGGACCAAACTCTGAAAAATATTCAGATGAGTTTAATAATTTACTCTTCTTTCCCATCCTTTGGTCTTCAAATGACCACAGACCCAAGAAGTCTGCAGTCTAAAATAGACTGTTCAGACCAATGGACCAGATGCAGACTGAAATGCTTATTTAGCACAATGAATGAAATGTTGCATAACAGTTGGTGACACTGTTAGTTTCTGCATGGTTTTTACATCAGTTAAAGAGGCTATTTATATATTCACTTCTTCAATAAATGAAAGAGCTAACATGGAGAATAGTGATACGACTCCTCTCATGTTCTCTCTCTCCAACCAAAACCAAATTTGGCAGCAGGTCCACTGAGGACTGCTGATGTGGTACGCTGAGTTTCTGTTGGCACAAACACTGGATGCTTTCAGTGTAGACAAAGTTTCCGCCCTCTTGTATAAAACATGTGAGGTTTAACCAACCATTGCATTGGAAAAGATACATTGTGCTTTTGGCTTTCTGTATTTATACATCTTGTATTATTTCTACATGATGTACAGGTTCTCCATAATGTTTAACCTTAAAAAAAAAACAGAATCTATGCAGTGTTTAAAGTGGTGGGGCTGTTTTTCTGCACACTAATGTATTCCAGTTTTCCCTGCACAGCAACACTTAGAACACAGGGTCTGTCTTGCAGAATAGTGACTATTACAAACAGACCTACAAGGACACATAATTAATCAAGAAAGAATACTGAAAAAAGGAAGTTAGAAACAAATCAAGATGAAAATGTGTTTTATGTAGCAATGTAGAACACTTGAGAGTATGTAGTAACATTGGCAGGAGCAAACTCATCATGACAAGATCAAGCAATGATTTAATTACTATGATCCTGAAGTGACTGGGTGGCAAAACACTCAGGAGTTTGGGATGAGACTGAACAGTGATGGGTCGGTCCTAAAAATGTGATGAATGAGTGGGAATTAATGATAATCAGGTTAAGAATTTGAGAGGGGCATTTAGGCATGGACATCATGATGGCTTGGACATTTTTCCACTGATCCATTTGGCTCGACTGAGTTGTACTGTGTCTTATCGTTAAGAGTTTCAGTCCGGACAAAGAATCAATCACTCTAAATTTAGTATTATATTAACGTTATTAATGCATCATTTGAGAAAAATGGTGGCTACTTGTTGAGTATGACATATTCTATCCATGGCTAATTTTAGACCTAAGTCATTTTACACCATTCAGCCACAACATTAAAACCAGTTACCCGTCTTGTTGTTGTGGCTGAATGTTGTATATATACAGTAAGTTATAGTGCATTTAGGGCATGATTGCTTAGTATACAGATGTTTTTCCAATACAAATAGCAGGATCATGCCATTATGAAGAATATGTCTGTACTCATACACTGATCAGCCACAACCTTAAAACTGGTAACTGGTTTTAAGGTTGTTGCTGATTGGTGTACATTTTGTGGGTTTTGGTCAATACCTCCCCAGAATTAATACAAACTGGATTTTTTTGTGTTACCTGATCACTGAGATATCTGTCTTTTGGATTAAATGCTGAGTATAACTTTAACTTGAGGTATATCCATTCTATGTTATTGTCCACCAGTTTCCAGATTTGCCCAGTTTAGCCATTTTGAATATAAGAAAATGAGTTAAGGT
Source organism: Istiophorus platypterus (assembly GCA_016859345.1). Taxonomy (NCBI): domain Eukaryota; kingdom Metazoa; phylum Chordata; class Actinopteri; order Istiophoriformes; family Istiophoridae; genus Istiophorus; species Istiophorus platypterus. The sequence continues at coordinate 27,303,845 of CM029126.1, read as the reverse complement.
TAGACATAACAATCCTTTCTCTTTAGGTGGAGAGTTTCCTTTGTTTTATTTTGTGTCCTTTCCTTTCCCATAAAAATTGTCTTACTTTATCATCAAACCTTCTTACAAATTGAAGATAATGTTACAGTTGGCAACATCATAGCTGTGTAATCGACTGCTTTCATTTTTAAAATACAATTTTTTCCCCAAAGGATAAGCTTGAACGCTCCCACTTCTCTAGATTTGTTGACAGTGTAACAGGATCTTGTCTTTACAGTGCCATTGCCATGTTTAAGAACTGTTCTTATCTTACTCTGAAATCAACCTGACTGACTCGCAGACTTACTCCCTGAATAATAGGATACAACTAAATAAGACAATATTTGGAGTTGTGTGAAAGTGTTTTTTTTTTTTTTAAATGGAGGTCTACAGACCAGCGGCTTGAACACTCTTATGATATCTGCTAAGCAAGGCTAAACTTGTCCTGGAGACACGGAGTAAAGTTGATTATTTTTCATAATTAGTTCTCACCTGAGAACTGAAACACAACTGCAATGGTTGTATGCTCTAACATTCAAATCACCCATGTTTATGTTGTACATCTGACAAGTGACCTCTCGGTAATTTTGATCATAAAAACTTTTTCATACCCCCCTAAATGGGCAGAAGTACCATTTGTGTGCGTGCGTGTATGTGTGTCTCTATGTTCACACTCTAAGTCCTGGATCCATGGCTTCAGATCCACCTACTGCCCCATGAGCCTGATCAACACCCACTGCTTTAATTATAATTACTACTGTTAACATTTCACTTAGTCTTATTAGTAATATTATTAGCCCTGTTAGTATTACTATAGTATATACAGTATAGCTATTAGTCACATTATTGTGCTATGCTCTATTTCCTCCCTCCTGCCCCCTGTCTCCCTTTCTCTCTCTCTCTCTCTCTCATTCTCACTCTCAACCCAGCCAGTCGAGGCAGACCCCCCCACACACACACACCATGAGCCAGGATCTTTTTTCAACGTTTCTACCTGTTAAAAAGGAATTTTTTTCATTGCCACTGTCACCAAGTGCTGCTCATGGGGGAAATGTCGGGTCTCTGTAAATGATAAGTGTAAAGAGTCTGGTCTAGACCTGCTCTATATGAAAAGTGCCCTGAGACAACGTCTGTTAAGATATTCCGCTATATAAATGAAATTGAATTGAATTGAATTGAATTGAATTGAATTGAATTGAATTGAATCAGATTTCCAAGAAAAAACTTTCCCTGACATTATTTCAATTCTAAGGTTTTCTCAGGTGTCCCTGAGTGGCTGGAAAATGTCAGAAGTATCAGATGTATTTTCTTACACCCATTCTGCAGAATTATGTCTCTTGGTTGACTTTGCAGACAAGCTCTAAAGAGGGGAGTATTTCCTGCTTCCACTTACTCATACATATAGGCAGAGTCTACACCTGTTGTGTCTGTGGGCTGATAATGTCAGGCTGACTAATAACAGACACCACAAACCAGAAGCAAACACATCTATACACCCACACACATGCACACATACACGTACATAGCTTAGTCTTTTTATGTTTTCCTGTCACATTCTTTAAATCAACACATGGCTGCTGTAGACTTTAGGGTATTGTGCAGCTTCACTCAACCTCTTGTCTTACTCCAGCTGTCCACATGTGTCCTGCTTCATGGAGTGGTCTGGGTGTTGTCTATACACAAGCACACAAACCAACAGGACCTCTTCACTCTACTAACAGACTGTTATTAAAGGCGGGACCTTGTTGACATTGTGGTTGACTTTTCATTTCAAGTGAAGCTCAGCCGTCTGTGGGCAGAGAATCAGCAGCTGCAATCTCTTTGCAAATTCTTAATCAGAACTGACAGTCAAACTGACTTTATTATAGTTTGCTTGTCTGTTGTCAGACACAGTTTTGGTCTGATGTGATCACTCAAAGTGACAAAGAGTAAATATACAAGTACTACCCTTTTTAGTTTTAAGTTTAGACTTGGTTTTGTTCAAGTTTGGTATGTTTAAATGAAAAAAAGAGAACTCTGAATATTTAGCTCCTTGTTTAAAGAATATTTTATCATTTTCCAGGTTTCTGAACAATGCATCAGAGCAAGAATGACTTAGTTAAAACTTAGGTTAAAAAAGAACTATGCCTAGAGTATAGTTGAACCACATCTGGTCAATGTACTGAATTGAGAGGGCAGATGAAAACTGTTCTGAGACAACTGTAAATAACTACTTTCATTGTAAAGTATTTGGAGCAGTAGATTCCACTAATATTCCACTAATTAGCAAAGTAATGATTACCTAAGTTATGTCATCATATGTGATGTCCATTCTGCCTAGGGTCAGTCAGTTTCAGGCCTTTATCTGTTTGCATCTCTACTATTCTCTCTGTTCACATGTAAAGAAGTTTAATACAGCTTACTTCCGAATAAAGCTGTTCTCATTCATAGGTTTTTTTGGCTCTGTGCTGGCGACAGCCGTGGCCGAAAACATTATGTTTTTGTGCTGTCCATCTATCCCTGTTATTCATGAATATGATATTTAAGGAAAGCCTTGAGGTAATTTCCTTTAAATTTTAAACACATTCACCTGAACTGTAAAGATGAACTGATTAGAATTTGGTGGCCAAGGTCAAGGTCAAAGGTCACTGAGACCTCACAAAACATGTTTTTGGTGGTAACATAGTTCCATTCATATATTCATATATATTTATTTCCTAATTGTGATTTTTTTTAAAATCATACAAATGTCTAATAGGATAAGTGATGACACATATATCCAAAAGGTCAAAGGTCAATAATGTTAATAAAGTTCTGCAAAAACATTTTTCTAGCCATTATTCAAAGCCACAACTCAGAAAAATAAGGGGATATTATGAGCATACTTCCTGAAACTTGACTGGTTGGGGGAGGAATACAGCCATGTGGAACTTTTTCCCACTATTAGTCAATTCTCTAGTATCTTTTGCCTCAGCTATTTTTCCTGCTTAGTACCAGGACAGCGCGACTAAACGCTAAGAGCTGTTGGCTCTCCAAAACCAGGTGCATGTCAGAATGGCCTGTCTGGCGCTGGTCCCTCTGAGCCATTCTGTCAACTAACTGTAGTTTTTATTAATTTAATGATACTGATGCCTAAATGTCAACATATGTATGGTGATTCCAAAGGAAAATCCCTTTTTGTACATCTTTTCCATTGTTGTCCATCCCAGAATTTTATTTCACTCAGCACACTCTCCATATCGTGTCCCCTTCTCAGTGATGTACTGTATATCAGAACTATTTTGGTTTATGTGGAAACAAGGCAGAACTTAGAACCTGGACCACAGAGGTTCCAAGCTCCAGGTTTTGGGTCATTAAATTCACATTGTGGCAAAGGCCTAAAAGGCAAAATGGTCCTGATACTGGTGGTGTGTATTTTATCCTGTTGAGTGCAAAAGAACTGGATAAAGTTGCAGCTGTTACACCTACAAATGAACTCTAATATACATGTGTATTTTTTAATTTACCATCACAAACCTTACACTCTTTTTCACGTTTAGGCTTGTTTAAAAATATGCAATGCATTTCCTGCACTTCTGCTTCCACTTGCCTTTTAGTTAGCACTAGGGTTTGCCCTGGTGCAGTAGCCCAGCTAAACTACACACAGTACTTCTTCTATGGTTCCAGCTGTAATGATATCCCTGGATATTTTAATGTCCTCTTCTCTGTTGCCCCTTGGACCTTTCTGTGTACCCTTTCACCTTTGTTGCCCTCCTATCTTATTCTGCTCTCCATCATTCTCCTCTTTACGTCTCTGTTTAGACCTGTTGTTGGGTTTGTCTCCATGGCAACCAATCTGGGCCCTCAGACCAACGTCTGGGCTTGCAAACATAGCTGGGGAGAAAGAGTGGAAATGAAGAGGAATGAGAGAGAGAGAAGAGACCGGATCCAAATAACTCTCCAGACATGGCAGCGAAAAATACATCTGTCTGTGAAAGGGACTCCAGCTCTCCAACGTTAATTATGTTTTAAGACACACATGGGGGAAGCGGAGGATTTCAAAATGTAGGGACAAGGAGAGAGGCTAGGAGATTCATGCTGCAGATTCTGATGACTTCTTTTTCTTCACAGCAGAAAAAACAAGAATAAACAGAAACACACACAGTCTACACAGAAGAAGAAATGATTAGCAGAGATGCAGGGAGGGAAAGAGTAAGAGCGTATGAGAGACACATCCAGTAAGTAAAAAAATAGGGATCACATTTCAATATCATCCTCTCCTAGTTAAAGATGAGAGAGACCTTAAATGAACCTGTTGTGTAGAGCAGCATGTGTTTACCAGAGAGCAACTGAGGCCTCCAACCTGGACCAGACCAACACTGAGATCATTGTTGTTCCACAGCCCTTGCTGGGCTCTAGCAGTGGGGATCCACTGTGGTAGGTCCATGCTAGAATTAACAATATTTTCCAAAGTCATTTCTGCTCTATGAGATAACACAGCAAGCAGCACCCTGAATGACAGGCACATAGGGAGGACATGACCAGCTCACCGATGGTTCACCAACCCAGCAATGCAGTGGCCCACCAGGATTTGTCCATATCATCCCACTACTTGGTTCCCACTCAGTCATATGAATGTGTATGTAACTTTAACAGTGATTTTGATTGAATATAATCTTGTAAATTCTAAAGCTGTTCTTTCATTACAGTGCTGTAATTATGCCTGGCTAGGTCCCTTGCAGTGCCTAACATGAATGAAGACATACACACTTATCCAAACAGGACTCATCCTGTTTCTTGTCCCAAACTCACAGTGGTCTGAGAGTTGTTAAAAATGATGACATCACAGAGATTTCATGATGCTGAGTTTTGTTGTTGCTATTCATTTGTAGACATGTGTGATGCTCTCCAATGCATGAGAACTGCTAGTTCATAATGAAATATACTCTACAATATGTGTGCTTTGTGTCCCTATGAATCAATAGTGACATGCTGTGGGACATACATTTCTTAAGTGATCCTGGATGTCATTACATTGAGTAATGCTTACTCTTTATTTCCTCTATCTCTTCCCATCTGTGCTCCTCATCCTTCCCTCTCTCATCATTTCTCAGATACAGAACCTTTGGATTCTATCCCTTCCTTGACATTCTCTTATTCTGCCATGATTTAAAAATCCCATCATATGAAGATACATCCAAAATATTTCCCCATGCCCATTTTATCCCCCGTGACCCTTAACTATTAAGAGTTTTACTGTTGGGTCAGAAAAGTCGTGAAGCAGAAGTAGAGGAAATACTTGGTTTGTTGTTGTTATACATTTCTGTAGTGAGAAAAGAAAGTAATGGTTTTAGAAATAGAGGAAATATGTTGGTAAACTTCTTCAGATTTCACTTTTATTGTTAAGTGTGTAAATAAAGACATCGCAAGTTTTCGGGGGCAGCTGTAGCTCAGGAGGTAGAGCAGGTTGTCTGCTAACATTTGATCCCCAGCTCCTCCAGTCTGCATGTCTTTGGGTAAAGTATTGAACCCTGAATTGAATAAATTTGTATGAAGTGGTGTGAGTGTTTATATGTAGAATGTACTAAAATGTGTAGAAAAACTGCTGTATTAATGTGTGTGGGAATGGGAGAATGTGGCAGTACTCTAAAGTGCTTTGAGTGGTTGATAAAACCAGAAAAGTGCTATATAGGTACAGTTCATTTACCACTGACCAAGTTACACAACAGTCCAGCGTCTGGCTGCAGCACATTTACTTCACATCACCTTTCAATCATATCACATTATCTTAAACAGGAGATGTTACCACATGCCCAGATTTTTGTGCACAAGCCTGAAAATAATGTCCCAAAATAAAAAGGTCTCTGTCTTCAAAGCAATCTTATAGATGCAAAAACATGGTAGAAATTTTAGTTTATTTCCCCTGCCCATTTTTTTTCCTCAAAAGAAAAGAAATAAGGCCTGCAATAGGACCTTTCGTATAGAAAACACTATAGAAATCCACAATTCTGAATCAATTCACTGACAACAGCTGTTGCAGTGATATGGATCATAAAATGTTTTGCATGAATAGAATCGGGACACTTAGACCTATCAAAGAATGTATGATTTGTCAAGGTTGTTTGAAGACTGAGTCCGGTTAATACCAAAACACACTTAAGGTGGCGCTACCAAGGCCAATGTCCCACAGGTTGGACTGAGCATGTTAAAAGCCCTAATGTTCATTATTTCTGAGCTCTTAAGGATCTTCTTCTCCAATTTGAGTTTTAAAGGTCATTCTTGACTTTGGCATCTTGTTGTTCCTCACTAACAGACTGTAGACAAGGAAGGCCTACAGGCACACCCAGACCTGGAACCCAGCTAAGGCCACGTGTTGCTAGCTGAGGAAGACAAAGAACTCAGCTGAGCAATCCCCCAACATGCTGTCTCAGCAGCGTCAGCTGACCAGCAGTGTTCCCCCAAAATCCACGGCTCCCATTGGGTGAAATCCACCCCGGTCAATCCCCAAACCGTGACGTCATCCAAAGTTATATTAACACAGAAACTCCTGAAACCCACGTATCTGGCTTGGACCTTTGCTACCAACAGTGAACTCTTTGCTGATAGAAGTGGCAACAATAGCAGCTCCTAAGATTACACCCCATCCCATGTGACGAACGCTCTAGTCAAAACATGGTACAGCCCGGTTTGAGACCACGGATCGACCCTCTTGCCTAGCCATCTCCCTGCTGATAGCCGCTAACCAACGCCTGCTTGCCTGCACAAAGGACACTGAGGTCAAACTAACCACACCGCTTCACCTGCAAAGGGTAAGAGGCTTATAGCTCTGGGCAGATCTTAGCAATTAGTGTGAGTTAAACTGCTGCTGTTACAATATTGTGAAAATATTGTTAGTGCTGTTGCTGGTATTCGTTCACTTATGTTACCATACTTGAGTGAACTATAATTCGATCTGTGCAGCAGACAAATTCTGTCCTGCTCTGCATCACGATCGAGACCATTACTTGCTCTTGTTATTTAAAGGTCCAGACTCACGCCGCTGCGTAACACAGGTAAATACTGCTCCTCGACCACGATCGCCAGAACGTTGCTACTGAACACTTCTACCTCTTTTCTTTCCCCACTAACACACACACTCTTACACGAACACCTGAGTACAGGGAAGTTTGAACCTCCCGCTCAGCTGTCTCCTTTGTTGAAGTCACCTGTTACCGACGAGCCGGCATTACACTCGACAGACTTCCTTCCGGCTGACCCTCAGGTGACGTGAACGTAACGAGTGACGTCCGCCATCTTGCTCCGCCTCCCCTCAGGCACACGCACACACATCCACTCCCGTACACACACACACACACACACATACATAACATACGCCAAAACTTGTATGTCATCTGTAGTTGGTAGCCAGTAGTATCTTTGATAATCATTAATTATCCCTAATAACCAAATCTCACTCCTGCACTGCACAACACATCTGATTACTTTTACTGTATACAGTCATCTGATATATAAATGTAGTTGGTTAAAAGGTAAAATATCTACTGTCATGTTGTGGAGGAGGAGTATAAAGTAGTATAAAATGAGATATGTACTTAGGTGCAGCATGTGTACGTTCAGCCTCTGGTTTGGATGGATTCAGACCTGTAAGAGAATACATAACAGAGGGGCTGAGACATTACTAACAGAGTGGGACCGTAGAAAAAGAAGAAAAATTAAGGAGGGGAGAAGTGACAGCTGAACAAAATGAGAGTGTGGAACAAACTGTCAAGGGAGTAAAAGTCTTGGCTGGGGTTTCCCCGGGCCTATCAAACATCTTACCCCTTCTGACTGAAAAGTAAAAGGGAACTTATCTGATGATGGTACAAATATGTATTTGCAAAACAAGGCACCATTTGTTATCTCCAACCGTGACTCACCATCTAGTAGGTTTATGGCCTCCAACAGTGTGTTTTGGGAGTTTTTTGTAAATTCTAATGAAACAGAGCCTGACCAGCAATGGATCCTGTACCAAGACGGTTATATAATCAAAGCAGTGTAGACAAAGAAGTGTTTGATGTTTTATCACTAGTTAAAGATCCCTGGGTATCAAACACTGAAAAGAACAGTCAAGGGAGGAAGAGGGGACAGCACCCCTTGAACAAGTGTTTCACCATATATACCCTCTAAGCCAATGATTTAACAGAACATGTTAGAAAACACCGCAGATGAGATGCTCACTCCTTCCTGTGCTAGAACAAATAATGCTCTAAGTATGCTACTGGATAAACAAATGCATTTTGAATGATGGTGCAGCTTGTTGGTTTGGTTCCAAACTGCTGATAATGTACAGCAGTGTAAAGTCAGAGGAATGCTGCCAGGGAACAAAGCTCTCTCTGTATTGCAGGGAAATATCTTCTCTATTTGCCTCTCTGTGCCTTGGGAGTCATCTCCTTCCATCTTCCTTGAGGCCTGTCTAACAGAATGGAATAATGCAAAACAAGTAAGCACACATATGTATTGTACATGCACACACACTCAGTCCCTTAAATGGACATGCACTCAGCTGCTTAATAGAACTTTTATTCAGCTGAAATGTCAGAGTGTGAGCCGTAGGGATGGCGTGGCTAAGGGGTCAGGGTGAGGGGTTAGAGGTCAGCAGAGTCAGATCAAGCAGCTGATTGTACAGAGGGACAGTTGTCTTGAACATCAGGAATGAGTGAGTAGGCAGAAAGGCAGTGGAGAGGCAGAAAGGTCAAAAACCAGATGAGCACAGTGAGCCGAGCTTTGTGCTATCACATTGTCTCACACAAATACTCACTATCTTCTCCTTCTTCCTCTCTTATTCACACTGTTTCTTTGCACTCACACTTTCATGGATTAGAGTGATTTTATGACAGATCTGAGTCAGACATTTTCCTCTGGTTGCGGTGCCCTCTAGTGGTTCTGTTTTACAAAAAGACAGCTACTCCTGTGCAAAACAAAACTGTTAACAGCCTGTTATATCATGAAATAATTTTTTTTAAATCTTATGCAGTAGTGTATTCCTACTTCTTTACTAAATTACTGCTTAAGTTCTGAAAGATCATTTCCTTTTTTTAGAGCAAATTTGAAAAGGAGGTCTAAGTAGATGAATAAAGTGACAGCTTGCTGCTGTCTGCCACTGGCAGCTCTCTAGCCCCACCTTTGTGGAGTTGCATTATATTCCTGGGCCTGGATTTTATCAATATAACTCCATGTCAAAACAGCATGTATGTAATTATCTTCAGAATTTTTTTCGATGTCAAAAACATACCAACATTGCCACCTACAGGCAGCTATTCTTAAACACATCTGACAGACTGCTAATTCTTATTGCATATTGCTGCATATTACATAGTATATGGCAGTGGATAACAGTTTTCATACTATCCTGCGTTTAGTATTCAAGAAGTGAGTTCACTTCCATTTCATCCAAAGGAAGTGGTGCAAGTTGCATTATTCCAGAACTGAAGATCATATGATTACAATGTAGTGATTTTAAATGTACTTTTACTTACATTTACAGAAATTTTGATGTACTGTTTTGGAATTTGTGCTATGAATTTTTTTAAATTTTTTTTTGTCATTGCCTACATTTCATCTCCTCTATTGATTATGTTTTTTTCAGTGGCAAAAACAGGCTCTCAATGTTTGACCAGCTTTTGTGAGGAGCCCCATTTTTTTCTTTGTGCAGTGTATTGTGGGACAGTAGTGTACATCAAGTAGATTTACAATGCTTATATACATCTTAACTGAGCCTTTCCATTTTCCTGGATGACTGCACAATAAGAATTGTTTGTTTTATGTGAAATTGGGACACAGCTTGAGAGTGAGAAGAACCCTTTTCCTGGATTGTTCACATTATCATAATACTTAACACTGCTTATGTCAGTATGTGTAATAGTGGCCTGCTCTTCTGCCAGCCTGACTTTCAACCATATCTGCATAGCTGGTTAGAAACACAGAAAGATGGGAGTAAGTTGAGGAAGATAAACAGGTTAACAGCCTTGAGAAACACAAGAGGGCACCCTAAACCTTTTACAAGGATCAGTGCTCTATATAAGCCATAATTATAACAAAGGTAATTTCTATGAGATATCTTAATTTTCTGCCCCTGCTGTCAAATTGAACCACTATTCTCTCCTTTAGGTTAATGAAAGGTATAACAGGACATGAAAGTTTAAGTGTGCCGTGGGGATTACTAGGATGTTGCAGCTGAAGATAGCAAGAAAAATGGAAAAAAACAAAAACTACTTTGACTGAAAAAACTCTTCTTCTTCTTCTTCTTCTTATTATTATTATTATCATCATTATTCTTATTCTTATTCTTATTAATACTACTATTATTATTGGTGTTTTATTATTATGCACATTTTTGGTTCACCAGGGAGGACCACTGACAGCAGTGTCCTGTTAACACTCACGCAGTTATACACAATCACATGCGGTGATTGTCCAGTACAACAGTCTGATAGGTGGACACTGGACAGCTTCAGTGCAGCAGTTGGGGCTCCAAGGCCTTACTCAAGGAGTTTCATAGGAGTTTTATTCATCCTGTCAGTTCATGGACTGAACTTTTGGGTCACAAGCTTGTGTTCCTTAAGCCTTTTGGCCACCACTGCCCAATAATCCACAACTATCATTTGTAACATTGAACTAGCAAATAATGTGTACATGAACTGTATGTAAGAGTCCATCATTCATGAAGACCAGCACCTGAGCCACATGCTAGGAGTTCTGGCTGTGTGCACCTTTCAAGTCTCTTCTATTCTTAAGTATCTCTCTTAAGGCAATATACCGTGCATAAGAATAAGTTAGAGATGTTTATGTTACTAAGTGCATATACCCATATAAAAAAACAAACAAAAAAGCAAACGAAACCCAACAGATGATTTGAACCTGATTTTTTAGTTTAGGAAGCAATGTATGCTTGGTTATATCACCGTGTCTCCGAGGTTTCCTGGCAGCTGTAAAAGACGTTATTATATAGAGGGGCAGGACTCTTCTCAGGTTTCACTCAAGGCAGAGCGCATTCCTCCTTCAACACAGGGACTTTTACTTTGAAACGTGCTGTGCCAGACGCTGCGCGCAGCAGCGCGTTGCCCGGAGAGGGAGGCTGAGCTCAGGAGTCGTGGATCAATTTTCACTTTTTCACGGTGGATAAGATCCGAGCGCATGTCGACGTTACCTCCGCTGCCTGCGAACCTCTCTCAACAAAGAACAGTGCGCTTAGTTAGCTGTATGAAGATTTTCAAATTAAAGCTGTGGACTGACTCTCCCGCGGCTTCAACTTCAGGACCACCGGCTGTCCAGTTTGTGTATGGAGTCCCATCAGCCCCCGGTCTGTGGACGATATGTCTGAGCAATAAATGACGGATTTAAAGAGGCTGGAGGGGAATGCACTCAACTATGGTGAGACTCCTCTGCATGCTGACGTCCCCCTGTAGCCGTGCACTCTGAAACAAGACGCAACAGTCTGACCACTCGAGCAGTGTGGGCTTAGTTTAAATGCTGAGTTGACAGTTCAAACCTGGAAGTTATCAGCTGTGCCGCGAGCATTAAAGTAGTTATAAATGCATGTTCTCGCTATGTTATCCCTGGGAAAGAGCAGAAGCATTAAGATCTCTTATTTTGTAGTACCAGTACAACCATTTTAAGGAACTCCACTGTTACTAAATTGAGTACATACTTGAGTATAGTGCTGAATTGTTATGAGTAAAATGTACTTAAAAGATCTTGGTACTTGGTACCTGTGGCTGATGGATATCACAAGGCATCAGATTTTTCCACTAGTAGTGCATGTGTTCCCACTGAGACTTTAGGAGCAGCAGCACAACATTTGTGAGCACATACACCACATGCACCGCAAAACACTGAGTTTTTTTTTTTCATTATAACAGTTTTGATGATAAATGCTTTGGTAATAATAGACAATTTACAGAAAAAAAACAATGTGCTGTCTTATTTTAAAGGAAAAGTCACAAATTGCTTTAAGGGAAAAGAAATCATAAAGTTAAGTAGATCTTTTCAAACATAGAAGCCAGTGCTTCCCGCAGCAGCTCTTCAATTCCCTCATTGCATGTATACCTGTATAGCTTACGCTTCATGTTGTTGTTGTCCTTTACCAGTGTTTCATGTTAAAGTTTGCGACTCAGATGGGCCACTCTGAAAGCCGTATATTCTGCACATGATGTTACGTTCTTTGCAATATCTGAGCCACATAAACTGTGTGAGCCACTCCTGTTGGAAAGAGTAGGGCTTTTTCATGAGATCGCCGGCTGATTCCTTGTCTGAAAAGGATGTCCTGATCAGAAATTTGGGACTGTAGTGGCACATGAGGGCCTGAATGACCTGTTCCTTTGAAAAATGTATCGATAGTTTGTCATTGTCACCGAAGGGCCAAGTGAGAGTGAGATTACTTATGGACTGGACATAAGTAGATGAAATCCCTACAAAAAAAATTGATTTCCCTGATGTACATAGATACATTTTAAGATGTTTTAGAGACAAAAAGCTGAGCTTTGTTTGATGCAGTCTTTTCATTTTTATCTGTGACAGTGAAGGAAGTAAACACAGGGTCAGATGATATTTATACACACATTTTGCAGCCTCCAATTGCAATGAAAATCAAAATATATAGTTCCTTAAACATATATATCAAGCCTTTACACAAACTGAACTGAGTGAAAGTTTATCAGTCTGACACTTGGTTGATGGAATTAATATCAGAGAGCTGTATAGTGAAATCACTCAAGTGAAACTAATGAGTCAGCATCATGATGGACAACAACTGTTTAACGTAGCTTGACCATACAGGAGCTTTTCGTCAGATGATGTCTGGGGATGAATAACACTGAAATACTCTGTTAGAGAATAAAATTCTCTACTTACCTGTATCAGGCTGCAGGATTCAGCTTCCTGTCTGGCTTGTTGACATAACCAGAGAACAACGCAGTTGTTAGGCAGTTATTTCTTCACCAGTATTATATATACTTTGAAATTAAATACTGAGGTGACCTCTGTGGTGTGTACACACACACACACACACACACACACACACACACACACACACATATAGAATATAGAATTTAGTAGTAATGTCTTTAAATGTGATCTCAAAATGGCCGCATTCTGGAGCACTTTCTCAATATGTAATACATTATAAGTTTTTTTTAATGCTGAAACATCTTTGTTTACTCAGTATTTTCCTGTTGTACCAGGTCAAGATGTAATTTGCTCTGGTTTGTTAACCCTGTATACATTTGTGTAATCCAGTGGTTCCCAACCTAGCTTTTGGGCACCATCAAAAAGACCACAAGATAAACCAAGTGACCTTGAGATGATTAATGTGATAGGAAAAAAGATAAATAAAGCTTAGCTACAATAATCTGTAATCATTCTTTTGGAATTTTCTCTTTTGAAGCAATAGTTAATTTTACCAATTTGAAACAATTTTATTCCTGACTTTACTGGAAGATCCTTGCTCCAGCTTAAACGACAAATGTACTGTACACCACATTCAAACTGTTTACAGTAAGTTTCAACACTTACTGAAGCTAGACTTGATGTTGCATTTTTTCCGATGCGACTACTTTCTGCTTTTCTTTGTTTTAAACCACTTAAAATGAAGGATCTTTTGATTTGTGCTGTGAGGTCACTTTAGGATGGAGGAAGTAGGATTGGACATTTTTGTAGAAATTTCTGCCAACATAAAGATCTACTGACTGATTTATTAAAAAAAAAAAAAAATTGCAGATTAATCAGCAATGAAAATGAGCTTTATTTTCAATCTTACTCTTTCTATCAATCAATCTATCTATCCATGGTGTTTAGTCATCTCAAATGTAAAACAAAGGTCAATGGAATGACCAGATAAAAGAAATGCAGTTACCGTGATTCTATATGCAAATAGATTATGCAGTGATACAGTATATAAGTTTATAAATCACTGTCACTATTCTGCAAAGTTATATGTAAAGAGGTAAGCTTTGAATACAGCTTAGTTGGCAAGTCAAAACTGTTTTCCTATCTTCCAAAGGGTGATCACCCATCTTTCAAGCAGTCCTCATGGTCTCACATTTCATATTGGTTCCATATGCAGAGCAGACAGGCTCCTGGTTTGAACTGCCACATGGAAACCAAGGGGGAAACTCTCTGCCTTCTTTTCTCTCCTCTTCTCTTCTCTTCTCTTCTCTTCTCTTCTCTTCTGTGTTTCCCTTCCAATTTGTTACATTTGCTAAGAATATAACAGTCAGATCTCAGGTCAAACTGCTGCTGTTCTTCTCTTATGGGGCCCACATTGGAATTCAGTGCTGGGCACAAAAAAATCCTCCATAGCCACAGTATAGTCAGTCTTTGTATGTTAAACACCGGGGACTGCTGCGCTGTTGGCACTCATTGTGTTCTCAGCTGTGCTTTCTTGTTCCTTTGTTCCATGTCTATATTTGAGTTTTTTGTGTTTGTGAGAGCACAAGAAATGAAAGCAAGAAATTCAGGCAGACATGCTTGAATTGATTAGAGTGATTGATTCTATATCATTTGAACATGTCTAACCACACTCCCTTATATACTGAAAATGAGAGGAGCGCAGTTTAGAGCTCCATGGATGAGTCAACCAAGCTTCCTGTTTTCTTTCTTTCTCTTTCTCTATGTCTCTCTCTCTGTCTCACACACACACACACACGCACACACACACACACACACACACACACACACACACACATACAAATGCACGCACGCACGCACACACGCACACACGCACACACACAAATACACCAGAACAATGATGAGTGACAAGGCAACACTATAATCCAGAGATCCAACACCACTATTTTACCTTGACTACCTTTTCAGTAGGTCTGCTATGGTAAGTTCTTTAAGAACCAGCCAACGTAACTGAGAAACACACATATACACATGCTAAGAGCAGCTTTACTTTTACTTTTTAATGGATATTTTTGTGTGCAAAAGTGAACATACCCAGACTAATTCCATTTAGATAAACTAAGCAATTTAAATGACAGGAAATGTCAGCCTCATTATAAACCCAGATTTATGGCAATAATCAATGATTTTGCTTACTGACCCAGTATTGCCCTAATGCATGGACATTATCCCAAATACAGGCAACCTCCTGTAATTACACAAACACATTTATGTAGAAATTCACCTTCCCTCTCATGCTGACATACATATGTAGCAGGGCTAAGCTGGTGTTGGCTAGTTGCATATGAATGACAAATTTTTGGGGGTCATCTTCACAAAGTTGTGAGTTTGAGGACTGGAAGTTATTATATAGACGCTCAACATTTTGCCAGCATAGTTGTAACTTGTCAGGCCTGTCACATTCATGTGTCACTATCCCAGAGTCAGTGCTGGTAATGTCAGACAAGAACTTTGATGCACAAAACTATCACTAAGATTATATGTCCTTTTTTAAGAATCTTTGATACTAATTCATGTTGAACCATAGTGAAAAATGTTGGATAACTATTTGGGTTGTTTGGAATTTTTTCTGGTAATGCATATCTAATAATAGTAATGATAATAATGATAATGATGATAATAATATAATAATAATAATAATAATGGACATCGATTACCATGGCAACATTCAAAGCTTAGAGGCATTTGGGCCAGCCCTACTGGTTTTCTAAAAATAGTTTTAATAGGCACAATGTAAGGTTTCAGTACCCTTATAAACAAATCTCTACATCTTCATTATAAACATTGTCATAGTCATCAATAATATGGTGCCGTATTTTTTAGCAGTAACAGTCTCTTAACTGGGCTTGAACAGTATCACAGTATTAATACCACGGTATTTAGAAATTCTGAAGGTCTTATCTTCAATATCTTTAAAAACCTTACCTCCTTTTTCAACTAAACAGACACAGATAGAGTATTAATAGGATGTATTGCTGTGCACAGCACTCACCACCAGACATCAGTAATAATTCAGACAACTGGAGAAACCGCCAGCTGAGCTCAGAAAAATGATGGTGGTTAGGAATATTTTGGGTTCAGATCTGACCATACTGCTTAGCCAGCCAACAAAGAGTTACTATTTGCAACAAGAAAGTTGAGGTGAAAGCAGGTAACACATCAAACTGTTATTGTTGAAGGTGAGCACAAATCCCTCTCTGAGTGCAGAATGTGAACAAATATTTAGCACTTTGGGGAACACTGTCAAACAGCAATGCTCCAACTAGACCCAAATAAAAGAATTATCTTCTACCAAAGTTTTTTTAGTCCATCAATAGTGAGTCTTTTGGAGTTACTTGGCCCTGTAAGTGTTTATTAGTTTCATTAACCTATGGGAGTTTCTTAAGGCTGGTGTAACATTTTTTCCTGCCACCGAGGCAAAACACAGACTGGAAACAGGTTCATACCTTCTCTTAATGTCTTTTCAGCCATAATGAACTGGGGAGAAAACCTGTTAAACAGCCGAGAATTACAGCTATCCCAGATGATGAGCTGACAAATACAATATTACAGGTTTTACGTATTACTGTATTTCATGTTTTACTTCTACGAGACAAGAGACTGCATGATGAGGAATGGATTAATCTGATCTCAGGGAAACTTTCCCAGCAGGAGGAGTGTCAGAGTGTTTCCTATCATCAAAAGGTCTTTTTCTCAAAAACAGATGTTGGAAAATTTCAGGCTTTCTTCAAATCACACATACATTTTTCAACCTTTTTTATTTTTATAAGCCTATTTTTCTATCTTTTTCACCTAACTGCAAGAAGTCTATCTTAAGTGAAGATGATAATGTCTTGCCTATTAGTTAGCCAATTTTATTTTTACGCATTCCACACTTAAACCCTGAGCAGAAATAACAATATGTGAAAGATAAAGGGTTTTTTGTTTTGTTTGTTGTTTCTTTTTGTTTGTTTGTTTTTACCAAATATCATTATATATGATATACTGTGGTATAATGTTGGGAAGGTGTTATAGTATGAAAAAAATTTTTCATTGCACCAATTTAGGCCTACCGTATGTAGGAGGGAAAGCATACCTGCAATTAATATCCTCAAAAATCGCTCAGCTTGATCAAGTGTATCAGTGAGCCAGAGTACTCAATATCAGGTCTGTCATGCTGGCTGACCTAAATGAAATGCAGTCATTGTTTAATGGACATATCTGTAGCTAAATCAGACTTCAACTACATTCTTTTGGAAATCTGAACAAAGTATTTTTCAGCTAAAATCCAAACACACACCTCCTAACTTAATATATTGCCGTGCTAGCTGCCTACTAGCTAACGGTTAATAATATTAAATTTATGTTTTTTACCCTGAGCTCAAGGTGAGTCATGAAATATATTAAAAGATTTTACAGGGAAGTTAAGGGAAGAATTGTGATATAGAAATACATAAAGGGGATTTTGTAAGGAATATATTCTGCATATAACAAGCAACGAAAAAATGGAGACAGAGACAGGGCTAAAGACACTGTGTCTTAAAGAAGAAATACCCAACATGTTGCACCTAAGTCCACTTGTTCCTGGTAGCTCAAATGGTTGATCAAAAAGCTACAAGTAGTAGCTTCTGTAACAAAAAAAAGGTAGAGCTCATACAGCAGATTTTCCTCAAATGACTCTTAGGGGATCACTTTAATGTCAAGGACAATGGTCACATAACTGATGGGTAACTGAGTTAGCAGTAGCGCAAGAAAGCTTCTCCCCCGACTCCCATTCCCTTCCTTCAGTATAGGTAATGTTTAATTTAATATTAATTTGCACCTAAAGAGAAGCCTACAAACCTCAGCTGTCTCACCTGTCACCAGACACTTGCCTTGCATGTCAGAGCAGTTTCTCAAGAGCATGAGCAACAAGAATGTTATCAAGCTAGGGAAATAAACTTCCTATTCCACAATGATTTACTTGGTTTACCCTCCAAAACATTTGATTAAGGGGATATAAGCCCTGTACAAGCCCAAATCATTTTACCCTGAAGGTTTGTTTGACATATTTAAAATAAATAGAAGCAAATAAGCCAGTAACAGAGTGAATAAAAGTTGCCGGGAAAATACATTTACAGAAACTGGCATTTGTGTCTGTGTGCATAGGAGAAATGAGATGCTGCTCTCTGAAGCTTTGTGCAATTGTTTTTGTACTGTAATGAAAACCAACTGGATGGAGGATAATAGGAAAGATTTGGTGCAGTGAAAGCGACGTCACAGGCTCTTTGCATCCTACTCAATCTACTGTGATTGCTACACTGTCCAGCCATCTCCCGCTCATCCTTATGTGGACGTGCCTTGTGTATCGTTGAGCACTCATGATGTGCATGGTAACATCATGCACATCAAATAAATGATAGCAGCTGTTTAGTGATCTCAGCTACATGACATTTAAAATGAGTAAACAAGGAAAGTTAGAGATGCGCCAGTAATTACCTACAGTTTTTCAGTCAATTTACTGCTCCTCCTGTAATTAAATTTCCATCCAAATGATGTTGTTGGATGTTAAAGTGGATTTCTGAGATTTTTGAGGTAACAACTTATTGGCCTCCTACTTTTTCCTTTCGATTTTTAAATCAGCAGAGTGAAAAATTTGGCTCTCTATAAAAATGAGGAATTCATGACTTTGCTTACCTTTTTGACGGAAACATTCTAACACCAACCAGGCCTATTTGGGGACCACTATGACAATGATAAATATAAGTTGTCAGGAGAGCAGACCCTGTAAAGGCCAATTAAAAGTGCTGTCAGTCACTAATATTCGCTTTTTGGTGGTGTGTTTTTAGCTTCTATTTGTCTACAATTCCACATTTGGCACCACTGAAAGAATTGTCAAATTACCCATTAGCAGTTCCTGTATGCATTGCACTCATGGATGCACAGACTATCAACAAGTTATTACTACATTACTTTGATACCAAAGAAAATTTGAAAACATTTATTTGTGATGGGCATCGGCGATAATGATATCCCCATTATGTGTAAGTCACATTGAATGATATTAATATGTTTCTTTAATATATTTCTTTGTGTTCAGATCTGACTGAGTTATGATTCTGAGAAGGATGATACTTTTTGACATCTCTCCCTCAGCACCTCTGTCTTCAACTCTGGGTTGGCTTCTGTCTTTGTCTTTTGCCTTTGTCCTTCTGAATGTCCTTTTCTGTTACATTGTTCTGCCAACCAGAACAATGAGGTTAAATGAGCAAGGAGCACAGTGATTATTTTAATCTCCACTTTCCCCACCAATTTTCATCCTGTTTAAACAAATTTCAGTTTTTTGATGCTATTTGACCCATTTTTTTTTTTCTTTGGAGCTGTATGTACAGGTAAATGTGATTTGTTTTGTCTGGAGGCTGCTGGATGTCAATGGTGACCTGAAACATTACTTTTCTTCAATAACAATTTTGTTTAGCTCCTATTATAGTTCATGAGTAATATGTTAATCAGTAATATGTCAGGCAGGAATAGCTAATAGTCATACAATGAGCGCAAAGGTAGAGGTAGGTTCCAAAACCCAATAAAGCAGGAGTAGTGATCTGCACTGACCCTCTTCTTCTTTTTCTTTCGGCTTTTCCCTTTAGGGGTCGCCACAGCGAATCAGTGTCCTCCATCTAACCCTGTCTTCTGCATCCTCTTCTCTCACACCAACTACCTTCATGTCCACTTTCACTACATCCATAAACCTCCTCTTTGGTCTTCCTCTAGGCCTCCTGCCTGGCAGTTCAAAACTCAGTATCCTTCTACCAATATAATCACTATCTCTTCTCAGGACATGTCCAAACCATCTCAGTCTGGCCTCTCTGACTTTATCTCCTAAACCTCTAACATGTGCTGTCCCTCTGATGTACTCATTCCTGATCCTATCCATCCTGGTCACTCCCAGAGAGAACCTCAACATCTTCGTCTCTGCTACCTCCAACTCTGCCTCCTGTCTTTTCCTCAGTGGCACTGTCTCTAGACCAAACAGCATCGCTGGTCTCACCACAGTTTTGTACACCTTTCCTTTCATTTTAGCTGAAACTCTTCTATCACACATCACACCTGACACTTTTCTCCACCCGTTCCAGCCTGCCTGCACACGCTTCTTCACCTCTTTTCCACACTCTCCATTGCCCTGGACTGTTGACCCTAAGTACTTAAAATCCTCCACCTTCTTCATCTCTTCTCCCTGTGATCTCACTCTTCCACTTGGGTCCCTCTCATTCACACACATGTACTCTGTCTTGCTGCGGCTAACCTTCATTCCTCTCCTTTCCAGGGCAAATCTCCACCTCTCAAGCTTCTCCTCCACCTGTTCCCTGCTCTCACTACATATCACAATGTCATCTGCAAACATCATAGTCCATGGAGATTCCTGTCTAACCTCGTCTGTCAGTCTGTCCATCACCATAGCAAACAAGAAGGGGCTTAGAGCTGATCCCTGATGCAGTCCCACCTCTACCTTGAACTCCTCTGTCACACCTACAGCACACCTAACCACTGTCTTACAGTCCACATACATGTCCTGCACCACTCTAACATACTTCTCTGTCACTCCAGACTTCCTCATACAGTACCACAGTTCCTCTCTGGGCACCCTGTCATACGCTTTCTCCAGATCTACAAAGACACAATGCAGCTCCCTCTGACCTTCCCTGTACTTCTCTATTAACATCCTCAAAGCAAATACTGCATCTGTGGTACTCTTTTTTGGCATGAAGCCATACTGCTGCTCACAAATGCTCTTTGCCCTTAGTCTAGCTTCAACTACTCTTTCCCATAGCTTCATTGTATGGCTCATCAGCTTTATTCCTCTGTAGTTGCCACAGTTCTGCACATCTCCCTTGTTCTTAAAAATGGGCACCAGCACACTTCTCCTCCATTCCTCAGGCATCTTCTCCCTATCTAAGATCCTGTTAAACAACCCAGTCAGAAACTCTACTGCCGCCTCTCCTAGACACTTCCATACCTCCACAGGTATATCATCAGGACCAAGTGCCTTTCCACTCTTCATCCTCTTCAGTGCCTTCCTCACTTCATCTTTACTAATCTTTGCTATTTCCTGATCCACAACAGCCACATCTTCTACTCTTCGTTCTCTCTCATTTTCCTCATTCATCAACTCTTCAAAGTACTCTTTCCATCTTCCCATCACACTGCTGGCACCTGTCAATACATTTCCATCTCTATCCTTAATCACCCTAACCTGCTGCATGTCCTTCCCATCTCTGTCTCTCTGCCTTGCCAATCTGTATAGATCAGTCTCTCCCTCCTTACTGTCCAACCTAACATACAAGTCATCATAAGCCCCTTGTTTGGCCTTTGCCACCTCTACTTTCACCTTACGCTGCATCTCCCTGTACTCCTGTCTACTCTCTTCAGTCCTCTCAGTGTCCCACTTCTTCTTAGCTAATCTCTTTTTCTGTATACACTCCTGCACCTCCTCATTCCACCACCAAGTCTCCTTATCTACTTTCCTTCCAGATGACACACCAAGTACTCTCCTTCCTGTCTCCCTGATCACATTAGCTGGAGTTCTCCAGTCATCTGGAAGCACCTCCTGACCTCCCAGAGCCTGCCTCAACTCCTTCCTAAAAGTCATGCAACACTCTTCCTTTTTTAGCTTTCACCATTTCGTCCTCTGCTCTGCCTTTGTCCCCTTCGTCTTCCTCACCACCAAGGTCATCCTACACACCAGCATTCTATGCTGTCTGGCTACACTCTCACCAACCACTACTTTGCAGTCACTGATCTCCTTCAGATTACACCGTCTACACAAGATGTAGTCTATCTGTGTGCTCCTACCTCCACTCTTATACGTCACCCTGTGCTCCTGCCTCTTCTGTAAGAAAGTATTCACTACAGCCATTTCCATCCTTTTTGCAAAATCAACCACCATCTGTCCTTCTGCGTTCCTCTCCTGGATACCGAATCTGCCCATCGCTTCCTCATCGCCTCTGTTTCCTGCACCAACATGTCCATTGAAGTCTGCACCAATGACAACTCTCTCATCTCTAGGGATGCTCTGTATGGCTTCATCAAGGTCCGACCAGAATTTCTCCTTCTCCTCCAGCTCACAGCCTACCTGTGGAGCATACCCACTAACCACATTGAACATTACACCTTCGATTTCTAGCTTCAGACTCATCACTCTATCCGACACTCTTTTTACCTCCAGGACATTCCTAACAAGCTCCTCCTTCAAGATAACTCCTACTCCGTTTCTCTTCCTATCTACACCATGGTAGAACAACTTGAACCCTGCTCCCAAACTTCTAGCCTTGCTACCTTTCCACCTGGTCTCCTGGACACACAGTATGTCTACCTTCCTCCTCTGCATCATGTCAACTAACTCTCTACCCTTTCCTGTCATGGTTCCAACATTCAAAGTCCCTACTCTCAGTCCTAGCCTCTTGGCATTCCTCTTCTCTCTCTTCCTACGAACACACCTTCCTCCTCTCCTTCTTCTACCAACAGTAGTCCAATTTCCACCGGCACCCTGTAGGTGAACAGCACCGATGGCGGTCGTTGTTAACCCGGGCCTCGACCGATCCGGTATGGGATTAATAGATCTGACTCGCATGTTTGATTTGGCAAAAGTTTTACGTCGGATGCCCTTCCTGACACAACCCTCTGTATTTATCCGGGCTTGGGACCGGCACAATAAGACACTGGCTTGTGTCCCCTTGCGGCTACATTTCTGCACTGACCCTCTAAATTTGATAATTGTTCAGTCTCAGGAGTAGAATAAAAAGTAAAAAGAGGTTGGTTCTGGCAGCTGTGATAGTCAAAGAAGATATGGAGTTAAGATAAGACAATCTTTGCTGTTTGTACTAGAATTAGTTTTACCTGCAGTTTAATTTTGGTTTAGATGAATGTAATTTGGCTACAGGCCAAATTTAATTTGTTTTTTGATTCCGAAATGCCAACCTTAGTTATCTTTTGGCTAATGTTTCCTTTCCAGCTCACTCATCTTAAGAGAATGGAATGTGCATAAGGGAATGGATTTGACCATGTGTGCACTCTCATTGCAGCCATATGGAGCAAGGATTTTTATGCCACAGAATAATTAGTTTCCGAGTGATGATCTGATGTTTGGGCTTCTACACATTGAGATGAGGAACATAAAGCACTGTATCCTTTATTCCTTTGCCAAAGGAAAAGACAATATCTAGTATTTTCACTCACAACAAAGCTTCCTTACAAAGCTTTTTCATTTCAAGGTGTGATTGGTTTGGCGCTCTGAACTGAAAGAAATACTTTGCGGCTGCCTGTGGTGCATATAATATTATGAGGTAGCTTTTGGGAAATGGGCAGTGGAAAATGATTCAAATGGGTTTTATTTTTTTACAGAAGACTTGTTTTGAAAAAACTAAAAAAGGTTCCCCCAAAGAAATAAAGGAGTAGGACTACCCTTAAATTAGTCAACACATAAGTCCATGGAAGACAGGGTTGGTTGGGTGTGTCTGTGTGTTAGTACAGGTCATAAGATCTGATAACTCTCCTCATGGTTATTTCAGTGGGGCTGGCCTGATACAATAAAATGCCTTTAATGCCTTTATACACAATGTCTTTCACAAAAAAAAAAAACAATTGCTGTGAGGCTCCTAAAACAGGTCCTGTAGCATTCCACCCATACCCCCCCCCACACACACACACACACTCACACACATATTAAATACATATATATGCATACCTGCCTGGAGCCTGGAAAATTAGTTTTTATAAACAGAAATCTCTGAAGGTTGTTCAGTTTCATGCTGTGGAGCATACAGTAAGCTAAGGTATTTACAGGACTGTTAGCTGTAAGTTTTATAAGATGCATGGTTTATAGTGGATGCCCATGTACAATAAAAGGAGACTGATTGTTCCCAGCTATCTTATCTCTCAATGCTGCAAGCACACACACACAAAAACACACACACACACACACACACACACACACAAACACACACTAAAATATACTATTAATGTATATGTATGCTGGAAAATATACAAATCAAGGATAATGCAAGAAAATGCATGATGCACACACAACCCAGGATGTCCAGATGCCCCCCCCTCCCCACACACACACACACATACACAAACACATCAATTGGCTGGTCAAAGGCCTGTCACCAGAGGATTGCCAGATTGTCTGCTGTCACACTCCAGCTACTCAACTGACATGATGGCGGACAGGTTAGCATACAGAGAAAGAACACACACATAAAGTAACAAGACAGTGGATAACAGCTGGAACCACACTACAGGTCACAAAAAAAATTCTTCTTTCTGTCTATATAAATATACGACATGTTTGGACTAGAAAGCACTCTACTACACGATGCAGACATTATACTGTGTAGCCATTAAGAATAACAGAATTTATAAAAAAAGAAAAATATCATCCCATGTCAACATCATAAAAGTTACATTTCAACCAGGATAAATTCATTCGTACTCCACACCCAAGTACCCCCCTATGCTTCAATAATAGCACACCTTGCTTGTTACCATGAACACTGAACTGATAAAGGTTGGAGGTTGGACAGACGTGAAGGAAGAACCATGCCTCTCCTGGTCTGAGTGTCCCAGCAGATTTTCCAGGTTTCTTCTTCAGCTTTCTCATTATCAGGATAAAAGCTAACCCCAAGGTACTGGAGGGAAAGAAAGCATGTTTTTAGTAGCTTTGTTTTAAAAGGGCTCTTGGCTGATTCCACTGATGAGGCTCAGTTTTCTCTTATGAGAGGCGTCATTCAGCTCTATACTGTTTTCTATGAGTAAATAATCCCTGATGATGTAATTAGGGTTCATTAAGTCTACAGACCATAACTTTTTTTAGAAATTTCACATTGCAAACTGGAGATGTTGAGTTTGAAAGACATGGGTTTGTACCAGGTATGGGGGTACCAGGTACCAGGTATGAGAGGCACTATTAAGTTGCATTGTGGGAATTGTAGGATCAAGCATTTTTGGAGCTTGAACCATACAAGGGAATAAAAGGGAAAATATCTTGTGCTCGCTGCTCCGAGTTTGGCCATTGTTTTTTCAGCTGTGCGTGCAACACGGTTCTAAGGATGCCAGTGTCTGTCTGTTGGTCAGTATATAGGTTAGATCGCTACTTTGGTTGACAATTTCAAAAACTATTAATGTTTGCTATGAAACTTGCCGTGACACTAGAGATCCTAGCCTATTAGGGAAACTCGAGGGCACAAAGGCTGAGTTAGTTAAGTAGATTGTTACTCGTGATTTAACAGCGCCAAAGTGGGGAGTGCATCAATGTGCTGTTAGGATCCTTTTGCTGGGAATGAAGTCCAAGGCTTTTGTGAGAAAGGTTCAGTGGATTCAAAGAATATAAGATTTTCAATGTAGAGTAAATGTTGAAGTGAGTAGTAATACCTTTTGAAAATTTAATTTCTTTTAGAAGTTATAACCCTTGTCTTCTCTCTCTCTTTTTAGGAACATTTAACTCCCTTCTTTAATTTCAAATTTGTATTTTAATCTAATGGATACTCTCACAGGCGAAAGTTGCTGTCAGGAGAGAGAGAGCAGAGGGCCACTTACAGGGAGAGCAGTCTTAGGCTTCTGCTTTAGAAAGGATTACTGTATACACATATTCACGGGACAGTACTGAAATACATAAATGAGTGTGCACTATACATGGAAGTCTGGAAGCACATAGAGGATACTTGTCCACAGGTGTAACTGTCGACATGTATCATTTCCAGTTGTAGGAACATTAATTCCTTTGTGTGTGTGTGTGTGTGTGTTAGTGTGTGTGTGTGTTCATAACATAATGGCTAATATTTATGCAGGTATTCCACAACTCATTGATGTATTCAAGTGCCTCAGCATTTTTGTCCTTGGGCTGGTACAGTACATACAGCAACATTATTGCATCCTTACCTCCTTTCTCTAGACTGTGTATTACTACCATGTCTGACTGTATTGTATGACTGCAAAAGAGTAGTTTGTATCTGTGTGATTGGGGTCTGAGTGCATTGTGCCTTTTCAAACTAGCATTGCATGTGTGTTTCAAAGCTGGGACAAAAGGTACAACAAAGAGTTGTGACACATGAGCCAGCACAAGGTAAGAGGATGGCATTTTGTAGAAAATTTAGTTTTTGACCTTGCATTCATTAATTAATGTCCAAAGACTAAGGGAAATTTCAGTTTACAGTGGTTGTGCATAATTCAGTGAATCCATTATGGAAATTCATATAAACCTTAGAATAAGTAAGTAAAAAAATGCAATGTAAATACAATTTTTATTTATGGTATTACTAAGTCACTAGTCCCACCTAAAATTAGATCTAGTTTCATTGATGAAGACTTGACTATGTTGTATTTGAAACTTTGCTACAGCCTAAACATTGATTGTCGTCCAGTTTTAGCTTCTTTTTAGAAGAATATTATAATTACACATTGTCAAAAGTAAAAAAAAAAAATTAGATTAAACAATTATTCTCTAAAGAATGTGCAGAGAAGGAGTAATTTTTAATCCTTATGGAGTGTCAGCAGATTTTCTTCTCAGGAGTCATAAAGCTCCAACCAGCTCCACCAATCAAAGGATTAGGTTTTATGTTGCCTGGCAGATGAAACCCGGAGAAATAAGTACAGGTAGCACTTGCTACTGCTGGTAAAACTTATTGCTGTTAGTATATGGTAATAATAGAAACTGACCTAGATGTGTAAAAACATATTAATCAACTCAGAGCTTCTTTCATGTGCAAAGTGTATAAAAATTCATAATCATTCTTGGAGTCATAACTTATCAAATATAAATACCACACATGATACTCATATTCTTAGATACTAATATCTGAAACTTTGTGCTGGAGGGATGCAGCTATCTTTATTTTCTCTAAGTGACTTTTGTTACAACCTTGCTCAAGGCTGGCAACAAAAAAGAGCGGTCACATACATCAGTCAAAAAGTAATTTACTTAATCCAAATCATAAAACATACTAACTAAATAGTGTGAAGTACAAGTAGGAGAGAATTCAGTCATGTTAGTAGTGTGCTGTTGAGTGAAATATGGAGTGATGCCAACCAAAGTAAGAAGGGTGGGGGAGTGCAGCAGCCAGGCTGAGAGAGAGTGAGACTGCTAGAAGGGCAGGCCTGTGAGCCTTTTGTATGCCCAGCCCACATGGGCAGGTATGAGCAAACAAGTTTCCCAGCTCCACCCACCAGCTAACTCCCAGTACCTGCATAACAAGAGTCGGCAAGAAGCAGAACATAACAAGCAGGCAGCCTCGCAGGAGAGAGCTTGTCACACCATGAGAAACCCCTGAAAAAGTTGTTTATTATCTTTTGGTGCAGTGCTAATATGTATTTAATGGTGATTCTTACCTGTATCTATCACCCACTGTTTCGCTGAATATAAACCTTTACCTTCAGCTGATTTAAATACTACTGGCACAGCACTGATGAAGCCCCCTTCCTCTGTATTGCAAAACCTAATCTGAAAATATGGACATTTTAAAAGAAAGTAAGACAAGTTCTTTCTTCTTCCCCTCCTCTTCCTCTGGCTGCTGTGTTCGCGTCAATGTCTATGGAGAAATATTGAATGGTCTCAGACTGTGATCTTTTGGGATAGCCCAACTCATTTACTCATTTCATCTTTCACATGTTGGCATCATCCTCAAGACTCAAACACATCAGAAAATGAATGGAGCTGTGGCCGAATGCATTTTACATCCTTCTACATCAGTTTTGCTTTAGTTTTTTTGCATTTCTTTATCTTCCTTTAACCTTTCCCCTGTGTACTTCTTTGTCCTTGTATGTGAGAGAGAAAGAAGATCTGACTGGTTTCATTAACATCTGCTCCCAGCTGACAGCTGAGGGACATACACACACATACATACACACAAACAAATACACACACACACTTCATTTCTTCCATTAAATATGCTCAGATGTTTAGATGTCCTTTCGCCCTCTTTCTTCTTGTTTATTGTCAGTTCCCCCCTTTTTTCAGTCTTTCTCTTTCCTTTGCTGATCATATTTTTTTTCTTTTTTATTGATACGATGTAAATGAAATTAATGGTTTTTTTTTTAATCTAATTAAAAACATCATATTGGACATTTTTTAAATAAATTGTTTATTTGAAAACCGTTTCCCCCATTTTTTCCATTTCTCCAGATAAACCTGAATATTCTGTTTTATGGAATCAACTAGCATCCAAATTAACATGTTTAGGTTGTGTTCAACTACTGTCTCTTCTAGCGAATAACAGAAAAAAAAAACCCTCTGTTAGGCTATGTTGAGCTTTGCACGGCGGGTTAAAACTCCATTCTATTATCTTGTTCTCTCCATTATCACTTAACTTTGTTTTTTTAAACAGCCAGACTCACACTTAAGTTGTTTTCTTTGACATATTGTTGTGTTTCTTTTCTCAGACCACTGATTGAATTAATGCTACCTGTTAAGCAGGCAAGAAATAGTTTGTACACTGCTGCACTGAGATGACAAATCGCTATTATATGTTGCAGAGTCATCTAGAGTCGTCTAACAGCACACAGATCAGTTACACAACTGTATATTGTGATAGTGATAACTGTATTGACATTCAAAATGACTGATCACAGAAATAGTTAGAGGCAACAGAAAGTTGACATCACTGCCACATAGCACCCACCCTGAGCAGGCATGCATCATTTTTTTTGGAAAGCTACATTTCCTCAACCATACCAAAACTCAAGACCAGCGTTTCCAGATTAATCCATGTGGAGAGCATTGTACCTAGTATATAGGGGTTAAAAATATTGGACTAGCATGTATGAAAGGCCCAAACTGAGGAAAATGTGCTTCTTAGTCTTGCTAGAGTAAGGTTCTAGGGGTTGCAATGTTAGTTGCTCAGTGGGTCCAACACTTTGGTCCATACTGAAATACCTCAACAAATTGTGTATCGATGGTCGTAAGACAGTGTATCCTAATTGCTTCTGTGAGCTTTTGACTTTATATCAAGCTCCACTAATAGATTGATATTTTTGATCTGATTGAAATGTCTCAACAACTGGATTGAAATTTGGTTCAGACATTCATATTCCCCTCAGGATAAATTGTATTAACTTGTGATTCCCCAATGTTTCCTGTCAATTAGAGCCATCATCTGAGCAAATCTTATTTGGTCAATACTTTCATTTAAAACCAAAGGAATAGGAAACTATGACACTGGAAACTTCCGACTCAGCTATACTTTGTATTTAGTGCTAACAAGCAAATGCTAGTATGCTCATATGCTAAACTAAGATACTGATCATAGTCAACATTATCTGCAAAACATTACCATTTTAACTTTGTCAAAATGGGCATATCAGCTGGCAGTTTTCAACTCATTGCAACACTGTGCATTTGTACAACCTTAAAGAGAAGCAAGGTTGGCTGCAGAGTATTAGTCATCAAAATCAAATTTAACAAGCTCAACTCTTGACAACACAAACAGCCACAGCGAAATTCACTGTATGTCCTTGTGAAACAGGTGGTTCAGGAATGTAAGCCATAAAGTGACCACTTGCAGGTCATGCAGTGACATTGTGAGCCTAGGCTAGTTTGAGTCAAAATGAATGCTAAGAAAAAGAACTCTACTTTTGTATCACATACAGCAAATCAGGGTTGCATTAAATTCGATGGTGCAACACAGGTAATATTATTGTTTCCTGTATTTTGTACTCTCTAGTTCTCCCCCTTGCCTTTAAGGTCAGCCCTTTCAAGACAGTTCACAGGTGGTCAGTGAAATGAATTTGCATGTTAGAGTTCATCAAAGTTGAACTCTGTGTGTAAGCACTGCATAAATTGAGTTTGTTTCTTCAAGCAAATCTATTAATTTCATAAAATTAATTGATTTCTGTCCAAAATGGAGTTGTTATAAAAGGCTGGTGTGACTGGGTTCCAAATGTGGATATTATCTTTCTCAGAAACATTGTCTCACCGCTTAACTTTGTCTCTGTTACACACCATAGATAAGCTTACATACATACATACACACACACAGACACTGTATCTGCCATGTTGGAGCACACCTATTAGTGAATGGATAATGCCCATTAACACATGCA
The DNA here is from genome assembly GCA_016859345.1 of Istiophorus platypterus. NCBI lineage: Eukaryota > Metazoa > Chordata > Actinopteri > Istiophoriformes > Istiophoridae > Istiophorus > Istiophorus platypterus. The sequence goes on along the minus strand of CM029126.1, from coordinate 27,273,878 downwards.
TGATGCATCTCTCCCAGGGGACTGAGTGTCACTTAGACTGAATTAGGTCAAACTGTGTTAACTAATTATTCTCTGAGTCTTTGGATCCTCTTTGATCCAGTCAGAGTGATATTTTTTGCTTGAGAAGGAATTGTGTGTGTTTCTGTATGTCCATGTGTGTAAGTAGATGTTATATGGGTAATCATGTGTGTTTGCTTGCTGATAATAGAAGCCAGTGTAGACAGAGACCTCCTGATCTCATATATATATATTTTTTAACATAAATGCCGCTTTGATGGCTGCATTGAATTAATCTTGACTACTGGCTCATTCTAACTACAGTGTGTAACATCAGCTCAAAGCTTGCTGATGACCTGATACATTAAATCTTTTGTTCTTTCTGTTTCTGCACTGTCATCATCTATATAATACATCATCTTATAGATGATAAGAGATGCACATTAAATTCTAAAACACCTGTAATTTTGAATTTCTATCCTAAATAATATATTAATCAAGCACTGCAATACATTTAAATTGATGTGTGAACAGTTATACAATCTGAGTTTGACCTTGAGTACCTAGTGTTGGAACTCGGATGTCTAGGCAGAAAGGTTTCTCCATGACAAATGAAATTCAAACATTCATAAAATTCAAACAGTATATGGTCCAAATGTATTAAAAAATCACACACAAGTATCAGTTTATTCTTATTCTTATTCTACAGGTTAAAGTGGAAGACGGTGTAGTCAAAACAAGAAGTACAAACACATGAAACATACAGTACCATACTTTTTTATGTGTCACCAGCTATACGGATGTCTCTCTCTGTTGACCTTTGTTATGGCCTAGTTGTGTGTGTTTGCTGTTGAGTCACTGAAGGAAACAAAGTATCAACGACACACGCACATGTTGACACATTCACACTTAGCTACACTAAGCTCTACATGCCTGGTAGCTAATAAGTGATGCTTAGCCAAGACAAGCACGATCACCGAGGAGGATGTAGGATGAAAGAAATGATGGCACACCACTGGGAAATAAGAGTGAAATGTTTACACATTAATATTTAGTGACTTGTGTATATTTTTTTTCTGATAATAGCACTGGCTCTAATGTCAGGACGCACTCATGTGGTCAGATGATCAGGCAAGTTATAAACAAACTAAAAGCTTATCTAGATTATATAAGATGCTGCATTTTCATTCAAAATCAAAGGTGGGTATAAATGATCTCTCAATGCAAAAATATAATCATAAAAGCACACAATTTCACATTTGCCTTTGCTATTGCTCGTTCATTTGTTTAAAATTTGACTCATTATCAGACTAGTCATGTCTCTTGCCCTGCTGGACTTATTTTTAGAGATGTTGAGCATTAAATAGAATTTTGCAATTGCTGACATAGTAGAAATGAAGGCCAAAACTACAAAAATAAATTGTAAAAATGTGCAATATAACTGAGTTATCATTAGAACCTGTAATAACTGAATTTACTGTCTGCCAAAGTAAATTAATTCAGTGTAAAATGTTTAGTGTTGAGTTGCCAGTGATTCAAAAATGCTAAACGAATCATAATTGCAGGTTTAAGGATTCTTGCTGCTTTGGCAACATCTGTGGTTAATTTTGGTAACGGGTAGACTTTTTTTCTGCTGATTTTTTATTATTTTTTTCTGGAGATGAATAATTTCACCAGAAAATGGCAGGTAGACATGCTAAGGACTCTATTTCATTATTAATATCTGTTTGTTTATTTATTTATTAACTTATTGTATTTCCTTTTTTATGTTATCTCAGTAGTTTCATTCCCTTTTTCCTAGATCTTCAGCTATACATGCATACATGTCTATATTTGTAAGAATATGTCGGTATTCTGTTCTATTTTCAGACACTGAACACTTATGCTTATAAATAAATGCATGCGTAAAAGCAAAAAGGGTTATTTATTTTCTGTCCAGGAAGGCGAGACTCTACTGGTAACAAATAACAGTTAAAAAATGGCAGCAGATATAATGAAAAAAACTTTTAAAACTTCAAAATTTTAAGGGGTGTATGTTTATATTATTGACTTTTAAATACATATTTAAATATGCTATATATATATATATATTTCTATATTAACGACTATTATAGTTTGTCATTTAGGGCTGAAACTAAATATTATTTCCATAAATTGATTCATTTTCTAATTAATCAATTGAGTATAGAGTCTAAAAAAAATTCTTTAAAAAAAGTTTTAAAAAATGCATTTACAATTTGTTACAAAATTATCTCATTTGAGAAGCTTAAACCACCAAATATATGGGGTTTTGGCTTTAAAAATGACTGATTAACAGAGAATTCAAATAGTTTTGATTCCTTTTGTGTCAATTGACTTGTCACTTGTATTGTTACTCTAATGTCATTACAATAAAGGTAAACAAATGTAACTGAGTACATTTATGCCCATTCCACTGGAATAATGCAGAGGCAGGGGATCTTGCAGATTTGCTGTGAAATCCAAGCCAGTAATGTGAAATATAGAAAGCCACTTAGAGGTAAGCAGAGGCTTCCACTCCACTCAGCAATGATAGCATTTATTTAGTGTGATTGACAAAAGTCCTACACTAAATGCAATAATTCTGTGACATTAAATTGCTATATGTAAACCTCTGAACAGTTGTGGACTGATGAGTATTCACTCTGTAGCCTCTATAAAGTACTGTGGACTCAATACGAGAGGCCCATACAGCTATTGTTATCCTGAATCAGTACTGTAACATAAAAATAGAGTTTCTGCTGTGGTTAGATATGTATTTGAGTCTGATTGATACATTAAGTCTGATATTTGGACCCTACTGTCTGTGTAATGTCTAAGTGTGTATAATATGTCAGGCTCTCTCAGGACTTAAGCTGCCAGCACAGGGAGCATGGTTCAGGGTATTCCACTCCAGTGGAAGAATAATGGGATCCTTTCACAGCTGGAGGGATCTGGGAATGTTTTTAACGGCTCAAAGACGTCTCAAGGGTCTGAAACATTCCTTCATTCTGCCTTCACCTAAATGAAGGAAAAGTGAGGCGGATAGAGAAGGAGAGAGTGAGCAGTCAGGAGCAGAGAGGAGAGGCTGCAGTTATCTGGGTCATTCTGTTGAGAAATGAAAACTTCAGCTTTTCACCTATGGCTTTACTTATGAGGTGAGGATAAAAAGTGGGGCATTCAAATAGAGCTCAAACTGTTTGGTTCTTGTTATAGTTGCTCATGTCGATTGTGCATTATTCCAGTTTTTGGGGGAATGAAAGGAAGCCTAATTTTTGGGATATGCATCCTCTATTACTGTTTATCTTTCCACCGTTAGACCACCCTGTCTGTAGAGGAAATGCCAGCCTTTAAGACAATTCTAATTGTAGTTTCTTCAGATGGTTTCTTTCACATAGCGTAAGTGGTTCAATATGGAGGCCTCTACCAACATAAAGTCTGAAATAATGTACAATAAATGTTTTGAAGGCTTCATTTTGGTCTTATTATTTGAATGTTAGCTTCATAGAGCTACAGGTTTGTTGCTCCTATTTGAAGGCATCAAACAGTAAGAAGGCATACCATATCAGCCTGACTCCATGATAAATGAAGGACCAGGACTTTGAGTTCCTACAGCAAAATTGCTTTTATAATAAAGTACAGTAAGCCATATTGGGGCAGTGACAGCGTATTTTGAAATATATCAATTCCCCTTGCCATGCAGAAGCCAGGACTGAATTATGGGCTTGCCACAATGATATTGTTCTCAGCTGGATAAATCTAATTCTGCTACTGGAAACATATTGCCAGCTGACACAAGCTTTATAGTCTGCTGCTTATGTATTCAGATTTTTGCAGCCTAAACAGGATGTTTTAGCTCTGCTGCCTCTTTTTCACCAAATTCTGGCTTTTCTCTCTCATTTTCATTTTGTTTAATAAACACTTAAAGGTCACACATCACTATGTTATCACAGAACAGAACAGAATAATTTGCCAAACCACTGTTTGTTTTTTCTTCTCCCTTTCCCCTTGCAAACTGTGAATCATGCACACATTTGCTTTCCAAATTCCTGGAGCAAAGAGATCTGAGTGCAGCCTTTGGTTAAACCCATAGGAATCCAACCACTCCTTTCTATTTAGAGCAAATGCTATCTTTGAAATTTATGGTACCACCTCTTTATTAACATGGCTCTGTTGGTCTCCCTCTAACTCGTAATTCTGCCTTTCTTTTGACATTTTTTACTCTGCAGGCCTGGCGAGTGTGGTCCAAACTCTCCTGTGTTCAAAAATGGCTGCTCCTCCTTTATTCCCTCTTCCTTCTCCTCCTCACAATCTCAGTGATGACAATCAGTCTACCCCTCCCTTCCTCACCCACTGACATTGACCGACGGTTGTCCCGTGCCCTGAGCTCCGCTGGGGAGTTCAGATCCAGGCCCACGGTCATTGAGCCCCCTCTAGCTGCTGCCTTTCAGCAGCCACTCATGCACATCCAGGAAAGGGCCTGGAAAACCAGCACTGGAAAAGAGTCATCTAAACAGTCCATGCCACATATATCCTTTGGGGAGGCAGCTGGCAGAGACAAAAACAGCACCAAGAGAGAGCAAGAGAAAATTCACACAGTCTTAAACAGAAATAAACTCAAAAGGAAAGGCATTACTTCTAAAAGCAAAGAGATGGCAGGCACCATCCAGTACCCAACCAGCCATCACCATTCCCTTCTCCCACAGTTTATAGTCAACAACACAGGGCCAAAGCATAGAATTAAGGCAAGCAACCACAGTGCTCTGGTAAAGCACGCTGCACAGACATACATTCATCTTAAAAGGAGTAAATCCATGCGGGCACATGTCCCTGCTCCAGCAGATACCCTAATAAGTGGCAGACAAGCTGCAGACAGGCAGGCAGGCAGAAAGGGCGTTGGACACACAAACAGGAATGCAGACACGCAAATTCATGGCAGCCATACAAGTGTAAGTCTAGCTGAATATCACCAGGCTTTGGGTAAACACAGACAAGCAACTAAGCACTTTGGGAAATCTGGTAAAGTCAGTAAGGAGCAGCAGGCTGTGAAAAAGCCCTCCAGGGATCTCAAAAGACATCTTAATCTCTCAGAGGATCCCTCTGAAGCGAAGAAGAATCCCCACTCGTTTGGCCATAGAAAGGCTTCATCCAAATCCAAGGCAGCCATAAAGAAAGATGACAGCAGCTCGTGTCAGAGATTTACAGAGCAGGAATTCCGAGACAGTGACCACAGGAGGGTCAGGATTAGTCCAGATCTCCGGCCTCTTCCCTGGCTCAGTGATGATGACATTCAGAAGATGGAGCTCCTCGCGGGGGGTGAGGTGGTCAGCAAGGCCAGGGTGCCAGCACATGGACAGGTGCTCCAAGTGGCACTGGAACCTCTTGCACACAAGCAGGTACACTATTTTTAGTTTTAAGTTTAGGATATCATTTGAAATTTCATGTATTGTAAATGACTATATATTTTCATTAAGAATTCCTCTATTGAAACTTTTGGTTTTATACCAGGAAAAAAAAATTTGTAGAAATGTTATGAAAAACAACAGAGGGAGGACTACCCTTTCCAGAAAGAAAGGCAGCAATAGATATCCTGTATACACAGTAAACAGAAGCACATAGTAGAATTACACTAGGCAAAAACAGATGATCAAATCAATAAAATACATAATTTTATAGGGCTGTACTATTTGAGGAAAATATTCATTAGAATTTTTATTACAAATATTGCGATGCCGTTTAAATTTTAAATATTTTCCACAAATTAATTTTATACACAAAACAGCGTAAATTGGGGCAGCACGTTGCATGAGCCTCCTACAGCTTTCCAGGTAAACAATATTTTTACGTTGATGATTTGTAACACATATCTCTGAGTCTAATCTCAAGGGAAACAGATATCAGCAATGGTGAACAGCAAAAAAGCTAACCCAGCCATGCTGTATAATAGTACTTTGAGATAACACATTCCTTTTATTTGTGGATATTTTTACCAGAGGATAATTGTCCAACACAACTGTAAATATTTCTCAAGTTGACAATTCACAGTGGGTTCAGGAAATAACCAGGAGCCATTGTTCTATATGTTGTAATAGCTTTTCTTAATGGAGAGGTGAGCATTTGTCTAGCAGGCCTCTGCCTTTTCTTCAGTCGAGGTGGGGAGGTGAAAAGTCTCCAGGAGGATAATGTTGATAAAATTATAATGTTGTTAAAATATTTTAGTTATTTTATCTATTACATTCTATCTATTACATTGTTCAGTGGACACATCTATTTTTCCAAGTCTGGAATCAACAGGTCCAATTCTCTGCAGAAGAATTCAACAGTGGCCCTCAGCTGATTAAAATGCCACCCAGCTGTGGTAGTCAAGTTGCCCAAGATTTAGATCCCTATAATGAGCATAATGGCTGTGAGTCAGACTCAAAGACAAATGTATGTAATGATTTATGTAAAAATAATGTTAAAAAATAATGAAAGTTGCTTGAGGCTCACATTGATTGCCTTGGTATTTGCTATTTTGTGTGTCTTTGTTTTCCCGAATCTTGACAAAGGAGGTGGTTAGTAAATTCTATATTATTTACTAATTAACCAATAAGGAATTGGTCATACAAACAAGTAATTTGTATGTATCCCTGACATTTCTAATTCTTGTGTGCCACTGAGCTCCATTAACCCACAGCAATTACCCAACCATGCTGGGGTGCATATTTCTTAAAAATGGACTGCAAGTACTTTTGGTCTTATCAACCACTCAAAGCACTTTTCCCACTACTGCCACATTCACCTATACATTCATATAGCAGGTTTTTTTCCATGTTCTACATGGGCTTTCTATTCACTAAAACACTGAAAATACATCAAGGACAATTTTGAGTTCAATAACATGCCCACATTTCAACACACCAAACTTACAGTTGGTGGATGACCTGCTGTACCACCTACTAAAGTTTATTTTGACTTAATCCCACACACACCATCCTTCTGCTGTAAATACTCACTGAAGCAGAAAATGTGGATCAATCCACACCTGAAAATAGTCCTTGAGATATACACTATTTCCTTCTATTTGAGCACTGTTTGATAACAACTGTAGTACCCAGCTTTTTGAGGAAATTACTTTATTGTATTCATGTTACGGCCCAGTTTGTTAGAGGAAAGGGAAGAAACAGAGATGCAGGTGTGTTTAGTAAAAAAGAGTTATTTATTTGCAAGGAGCTTAGATAACTGTCACAAATAACCATGTGGCAAACTGCAAGAGTAAAAAGGGCTTCTGGATGCTATTCGGTTCAAAGAAATAGATACAACCAAAAGAGGATTATTAAATTATGAGCTGAGTAAACATTCCTAAAAGAAAATAAAATTGGAAATAAAACCTTACTATCTGACCTTAATTAACAAAAAAAGTCAAAACAGCACCTCTACTCCCAGCGTCTCTTAACAAAGGAGTGTGTGTAATCAGTAAATGAAACTATACCCTGTCCCCAGTCCCCCAGTTAACTTGTACTTCAATACTAGTTTCACAGAGTTAACACAACAAATAACATCAACAAGACTTAAATAATAACAAAAGGCATGTTGGTGAACCAAAAATCTCGGATAACCCCACTGTCAAAATGGCTTTTGTAACTTCTCAGTCCCCAGTTGCATCCTGGACTGGATTAAATTTAGATGAAAACAAGCTGTTGTGTCTGTGTGTGAACTGCAAACTTGCCTACTCACAGCTGACGGATGATATCCATCACCTTCCACACCAAAGTGCCCCAATCTGTGGACCCATCCTGGATGGAGGTGGTACTATTACTAATGATTGTATTATTGGTGATTCCATAACCAGGAACCCCCTCTTCATAAACACAATCACGCTGTTTCCCAGGAGCCCCACTTTACAATATTCATGATAAACACCCAGATCTCTTGTCCTATTGCTCAGACTTTTATTAAAAATATTGTAGTTCATGTGCGGACAAATGAGACAACCCTTCAGGAATCTGAGCACATCATAAACAATCTGGAAGATTTCAGTCCTTGTTGAATTGGCAACACCTGTAGTTAAGGGTGGTACCACTAAATGCAGTTTGATATCAAGGCATCAAAACAAACAAACTGTTATTTTAATAAAGAATGCAATTCAATTCAATGTTATTTATATAGAACCACATAATAACAGACATTATCTCAGGGCACTTTTCATATAGAGCAGGTCTAGACCAGACTCTTTATAGTTATTATTCACAGAGACCCAACATTTCCCACATGAGCAGCACTTAGTGACAGCGGCAATGAAAAACTCCGTTTTAACAGGTAGAACAGATCCTGGCTCATGGTGGTGGTGGTGGTGGGGGGGTCTGCCTCGACTGGCTGGTTGAGAGTGAAAGTGAGAGGGGGAGACGGGATGGGGGGGGCATAGCACAATATAGGAACTAAGAGCTATATATACTGTAGTTACACTAATGGCTAATAATATTACTAATAGAACTAAATGAAATGGTAACAGTAGTATAATCATAATAATTAAATTAAAGTAATGGATTATTTGTTTGTGTTTCATTTCTCATTTAGGCCAACATACAGTGAACCAATAGTTAAGTCAAATATCCTCAGCTGATTGAATGGTATCAATCAAAGTTTGGAACAAATGCCAGTTTCACCAAAGGTATACATTCACAGGTTTCTCACTATTGGTGTTCACCGGCTGGGTTGAGAGAGAGAGAGAGAAAGAGAGAGAGAGAGAGAGAGAGAGAGAGACGGGGTAGGAGGGAGGAGAGAGAGCATAGTATAATAATGGGACTAATAGCTATATATACTATAGTTATACTAACAGGGCTAATAATATTACTAATAGGACTAAATGAAATGGTAACAGTAGAATCATAATAATTAAAACAGTGGGTGTTGATCAGGCTCATGGGGCAGTAGATGGTCTGCAGCCATGGATCAAGACTCTGCAGCATCAGAAAAAACCTGCAGAAAGCAACAGGAGGAAGAGGAGAGAGACGAGGAAGCACAAAACTGTGGGAGAGAGGGAGGAGAGTTAGTAACAGGCATTAATGCAAACAGGGAGAGAGGAGGCGTTGGAAATGGGAGCTCGATGCATCATGGGAAGTCCCCCAGTAGTCTAGGCCTATAGTAGTATAGTGAGGGGATGGTTCAAGCTAATGCTGAACCAGTTCTAACCATAACCTTTATCAAAGAGGAAGGATTTAAGCCGACTCTTAAATAGGGATAGGGTGTCTGCCTCATAGACCCAAACTGGAAGATGGTTCCACAGCAGAGGAGCCTGATAACTGAAAGCTCTGCCCCTCATTCTACTAGTAGAGACTCTAGGAACCACAAGTAGGCCTGGGTTCTGGGAGCAAAGTGTTCTACTGGGATAATAAGATAATATGAGCTCTTTAAGATAGGATGGTTCCTGGTCATTCTGGCACATTCTGGTTCTTGTCAATACTCTCGCAGCAGTATTCTGAATCAGCTGGAGACTAATGTTTTATTGGGAAAGCCTGATAATAAGGAGCTGCAGTAATCAAACCTAGAAGTAATGAAGGCATGTACTAGTGTATCTGCATCATTTTGAGAAAGGATGTGCATGATTTTTGTGATATTATATAGGTGAAAAAAGGCATCCTTGAAGTTCGTTTTATGTTGGAGTTAAAGTACATGTCCTGATAGAAGACAACTCCAAGGTTCCTAACAGTGTTGCTATAGGTCAGAGCAATGCTATCTAGAGTAAGCATGTCATTAGATAATGTATTTCTGAGGTAAGCTCAAAGAAGTCAGGCAACTTTCGCCATCATTCCGTGAGCAAATGTGATCTGACTTTATGCTGCAGCAGGCCCCAGCGAAAGGAGCTGGTTACCTGGCTATGAAGTTTTCAGGTGTACAGCCTGACGCCTGCAGCTCTTCATCTAACAGCTCTTCACTGTTCATTCTATTTCCATTACTCCCTGAGATATTTCAAACTCATCCACTGTACAAAAATGCCCAAAATGACCGTAGTCTTGTTTTGTAGATGCATGTATAAAGAACGGTAGTGGTAAGTGCTAAGCTCACTGACACTTTTTGTTTCCTGTGACTGCTTCATAATAAAAGTCAACTCATGTTTTACCTGTTAAATGCTTTTAATATGAAGCTGTAGCAGCAGGAAATGTTTTGTTTGCATTAACTAAATTCAGTTTTTTTTTCTGGGAATGTTACCACAGATACCCAGTATATAAATATAGCAATACTTATATTAGTGGGTCATAGGCACTGTCACAATTGTGATACCACATTCAGTTGCTTAACAGACATTTATTCAAATTAAATTTTGGAGATTACTACTTTCACCTCCTTTGTGACATTTTAAAAACTGGAAAGTACATTTATTTTACAAGGCCCCATCGCTACCCTCAGTCATGGAGCTTGTCATTTTAGCAGAATCCACAGCCTTTGCAGTATTTTAACTCATTGCAAGATTGCATCTCTCTTCTCGGAGAATATGTGGTCCATCCAAACAACAGGATCAGCCAAATGCTATCAACTAACTTGTAGTATGCAGTGCTGTCCCTCCTACCTACGTCTCACACACATCCCCTGGTTCCCCCCTCATCTTCTGCATCACAGCCTCAGCACACTGTTTCCTGCAAGGGCTTCCCCTGCAGGTCCCTACTGGCATTTATACCCCTATCTGATCACACTCAATTTTCTGTTTCTACTGTTAGTCTTAAACCGCCTACTCCCACACTACTGGCCATTCCAGTCAGAATCACTGACAGAGTGATGACAAATAACAAGATTGTTCCAATAACAAATTGTGTATAGCAGCGTAAGCCCCAGAAACTACACATGGCCCATTTGATTGATATAGTTTTGCACTACTGAACTCTTAGATGTACATTCATCTTTGTAATGAGGGGCTCAAGCACTGGACCCCTACTATAATATCTGTCTCTATGAAACTCTATATTGATAAATTGTTCTTTCTGAAACAGTCTGATCACATCATTGACATCCTAGGATGAGGTATCCTTCTGTTTTTCCTTACACATCAGCATTAATGCACGAGTGTCATGCTCAAATACTGTCGACCAGTTTCTGACTTGAAATACTGATGCCCTTCTCATAGATCTAAGTGCAGATGTCACTATAGTCACTGTTACTATTGAAAATCAGGCCAATGGATCAGTCCTTGTGACTGAGGCTCTTGCCATCTGTAATCTAACAATGAACCTTCTTTCAGATGCACTTAGATCTTTTCCTCTTGTCATCTTGATACAAAATCAGAATCAACTGGGCCTGCTCAGTTTTTATACAGGCCACAGAAAATTATGGTAAGTTAAATTCCTAATTATACCATACAGTTCCCCTTTGTGGAAGCATCTGCGTTCATTATATTTCTTCATTCTTTTATTGGGGTTTTTCCTTTAATTTATCACCCGTCTGCATTTCAAGGTCATTATATTAGTTGACTATCAGTTTTAGAAATGATTTTAAGATGTTCTTTCTATTTTTATCTATCATTAAATGGCCTGCGACCAGCCTATCTCTATGACATGCATTTTACATATGTTCCTCCTAGTTGTCTAAAGGATTTAAAAAAAATGCATGGGGAGTCAGCCTTTTTGCCACTGTCACTGTTGTCTCTGGAACAGTTTCCCTGAGGATCTGAGGGACTCCACTTCTGTGGCCACTTTTAAACAAAACCTCAAGACATCTTTTTAGCTTGCCTTTTAGTTAGGGTTCCTCATCATTTGGTGTCTTAGTTTTGAGTCCTCATCCTTGTTTTTTTGTACTTTTATCCCTTGTGTTTATCTATTTCACTGACATTTATTTATTTTTAACATTTTATTGTTTTATTGTTATCATTTTTAAGCCTTGCAAAATTCTATTTTTGTTGTATTTTTTTCTCTGTGTTATTTTGATCTTGCTCTGCATAGCACTTTGGGCTGCATGTATGTATGAAAAGAGGTATATAAATAAAGTTGAGTTGATTTGAGTTGAGGTGAAACTATGGAATATTGTTGCAAACCTCTTTTTAGATGTATGACCACAGTGAGAGCCAATCACCTTTGGGCTGTGTACCCCAGAGTGGGGAATTCAGAGTGTATTCAGAGATGTACAGACATAACAATTACATAACAATATTTATGCAGACCTGAATTCATTTACAAATATTAAGGAAGTTGGGTCTGCTATTTGATTTTTGTTCCCTACATAGTTTAATGAAAACTAGTAGCTTCCTGGAACAGATGGAAAAGAATACATGAAAGAATGTAAAATTGTATAGCATGTACAGTGGGGTCCAGGAGTCTGAGACCACTTTCCCATTGGGACTATTGCATCCCACTGAATTTGAAATGATAGGCGAAAAATGTTAAGCATAAAGGATTTGTAGTTTAAGACTTTATGGTCAGTATCACCACCTATACCCAAGTTGTATATGAAAGTTCTAGAAAGCCCCCCCTCTTTGTGGAAAATATAGGACATACCTGGTGTTATTAAAGCAACTGCTGCCTAAAAAAAGTTTTAATTTGTTTAATGTACATTTTATGCACATGTAATCCATTGCAACAAAATATTCATGGTTGTAGCCTGAGGCACTAGATACAGGGTGTGGTGTTAATACAAAATGTTTTATTTTATAGATTAAAAGTAAGATGGAAAGATGGAAAGTATTATATAACTTTATTTCTCCATCACAGAAGCCATCACCAATGAAAGATTCACCTCAGCATAGACACGGGCAAAGACATCCAGATACCCATAATGAACGCTGCCACCAGGGGGGTTGCTCCCTGATCAAACGAACCAGTGACTGGTTTGAGGTTTTTGCCTTCCACCTGGACAGAGTTCTGGGACTCAACCGAAGTCTCCCTGCAGTGATGAGGACTTTCCACAGTGACATTCTACCGTATCAGTACATCAGCGGCACCCCTAGACCTGTACTGTGGTGGGACCCAGATATTCAGCACCTCGCTGATAGAGACAATGACCAGAACTCAGTACCGCTCACTTGGGTTCAGTACCAGAAGCTGCTGGAGGTGCACTGTGGAAGTAAGGCCGACCTGAGGTCACCACCCTGTGTGGGAGTTCACCACTCAGAATGGGGGAGATTGGCTCTTTTTGACTTCTTATTACAGGTAAGAAAAGTTTTGCTTTTTTCATGCTTTCAGTTCCTCCTGTTTTGAGATACATAGCCCTACACACATATAAGAATCATAATCTTTTAAATTTGTGGGAGGAAATTTGAGGAGGTAATAAACCTTTTACATCCTGGGCAGGGTAGGGTAACCTGGGTGAGGATTTGTGAGAGGGAGGATTCCTGCATCAAACCAAAAAGAGCTTAAGGCATCAAACCTTTCTATAGTAATTTACAGTAAAATGTTTCAGACATTTCCAACAGTTCCTAGCCGGTATACTAACTGGAGCACGAGCCAACTGGTAACATGCTACTGCTGGTCAGTCCCAATAACTCTAGCAAGTTCACTAGTGAGCTAATCTGTTGGCATGTTCATGTTCGGTGGCAACTATGGCTGTGTGAGTTGTTATTACAATGTTTTTTAGTATGTGATAATGTTTAATGAGTTTTCATTTGAAAAGAAATAGTAAAAGAGAACATGAAAACAGGAATTGATTATCAAAAAATCAATGTCTTGTCTAATAATGAGCTGAGATTGCAATAGCAGTGAGCTGTGCGCATCTCATATTTCTTTTTCCATTATGAACTGACTTTGTGAAAGTCGTTTGCAAGGCGATAGACATACATATTAGATAATCTGTGAAAGAAGCTTGTGATACAGAAATTAAGGTGTAACTCATTTTGAAGTGATCTTGTAGTTTTCAAAATCAAATTACTCAAAAGTTAAGTTTGTATGAATATTCATGAGGAATATAATATATTTTGAAGTAAGGGAAGCTTGCTACCAGTCTTTGGTTTATTTCTCATGATCATCATAAATATATTTTGAAGTGTATGCATTGATCACAATTTGTCAAAACTAAAGAGATGAGATGAAAGAATAAAGAAACGAGGGAAGTTGGTAATCAGTTTTTTTTTCCTTTTTCTGTACAATGTTATACTAATTTTCCAAAGAAAGTTGTGTTTATGCTTTTCCCCTTTTGTTAGCTTTCCTAGGAGCTGTTGTCACTTACCATGCTAACTAGTGAAGTTGCTAATTTGCCAAAAGTCATTTAAGAGATGCAAACATAGATAGTGCAACACAGCACTATCTACTTTTGCTTCAAAATCTTGTCATTTTAAATGCTGATTTGACAGGGCCATAACACACTAAATCAATGTCATTGTTCCTTGCTGTTCATTCTGCATTATTTCTTCCACTTTCTAAAGCTCTTCCAGTCATTTTTGTGGTATTGATCTCTGCTCTAGTGGATAAATGTGAGGAATCATGCATTGAAATATTTTTTCTTCGGAAAATGTCTGGATCTGATTTTTCAGACACTGTTTCAGGAGTTGTCCTTTTATACATGTACAAAAGAAGATTGTTCATGTCAGACTGGAGGGGTGGCGCCTGGGTAGAGTGTGATGCCATTAAAAGATGTAAAAATCTGTGCTTTGATTTGCTCAGTCAATGGGAAGAGAAGTCAGACAGATTGAATGGAAATGACTTGTAACTTTTCTTACACATACAAATTGAAAACACACACTAGATGTCCTTACTGGTGAACATATAATTAATTGTGACTGAAAAAACCTATTAGCCATGTTTTATGGGATATGTTTACAAAAGGGTTGTACTGGTGCTAATGTACACTACAATGTATATCAGCTTTTTGCATGTGAAAATGAGGTTGCCACTGGAGAGTGGATTAGATCCTGTGTTTTCTTACTGATATGTAGCTTATTTTATGGAGTACTGTGTTAATTCAAGCAATAGAAATAACCTCACAATTGTGACCGGATTGAATTTTTGTGAATGTGATTTTGTTTTCTTCAGTTACTAGAAGTGCCGACCAAGCATGCAATATGAGTTATTGTGAATGCCTCTGTAATTCTAATGAGACTATTAATGTGGTTATGTCATTGATGTTTATTGCATTATAAGCAGTTTATAATGTCACAGGTTTTGAACAATGCCCAGGCAACCAGTTGCTTTTACTATTGACTCTGTACAGCAGTGATGCATCCACCCATCCACCTATCCTTTCACGTTTATGTAATTTTGCTCTGCATATTCAGGGCTGAAGGGTCTGTACTGTATTGTATCCCAACATGCAGAGGGTGAGACTACACCCTGAGATAGTCTGCAGTCTAGAGGGCAAGCACTCAATGAGTGAGGCATTTTTTTTATCTTTGTCTCACTTAAATCTTCTTCACTCCTAAGTTCCTCCTCACTACAGATATAAGTGACTGAGGCACTATGAATGCATGCACAGTAAGGACGCATGATTTATTTTAGCTAATGAATTCACTTCAGAAGTGTTGAAAAAAGAGATTGAGAGAGAAAATGTGTGTGTGTGTTGGTGTCTGCATCTGTGTCTGTGTCTGACAATGATTGTGAGGTGGCTTGTAGCTCTCTTTGCCTTATGACTGAGCAAAATCTGGTGAAATGTTTAATTGATAACATGGGTGTGACATGGGCTTCCTAAACATTAATCCTCTCTTGCCCCACTTCGATAAAGCTTACAGTGGTGTATTTATTGTTCAACCAATTTGGCTAAATAAACTTAGACATTACAGAAAGTCACAAAAAGGAATTGCTGTAATTTTCTGGCAGTGAAGTGTAATAACCAGTGTAAGGTTAGAGATCAGCTACATTACCAAATTTCTGGAAAGGCTTTACTGCTTGTAATTCCTGTTCAATCTAAATGGATTGTCCTGGGGTTATATCTTCAGAGACTAAAAGTAAAAAAAAACAGAGGCTATCACATTGTGGCTATCGCACAAAATTCATTAGTCTTCGGGATCAAAATGGATTAAAAAGCTTTCTGACTGAACTCTATTACTATTGGGTATGGTCATCAGCATTAAGTATGTAAATTCTCACATGCAAACACAAATGGATTTATATATACTGGTATTGTCATTAAAAGAATTGATATCACACACATCTTTTATGAAGTTCAGTATTACAGGTTATTTTTCCTAAAATGTTCTCAAATTTTAGTTCAAGTGAACATATTACATATGGTGAATGGTTGCACCATGCCGTAGATTTTTTTCTGTTGTAAGGCCAAATATCAGGTATGAAATAGGCCATATGCTATAGCCAAATAGAGCATTTCTCTAGCGTCACTAGTTGACATGGATTAACTCTATGGAGCCCTTTAGCTTTATTGTATAATGTTACAACAGTTTATTTTTTTGTTTACACAACTGTTCTTCAAAGATGGTTACCATGTTTGGAGTGCCACGATGATACTGACATGTTAAAAAAAACAAAACAAAACACCAAAGGACATCTATACAAGCAATTTATTATGACCCATACTTAATTTTTATTGTCAACCTCTAGTGGCCATATTAGTTATCACAGAAACAAGAAGTCAGCATTGGTTCTTTTATCCATGATGATTCCACAGTCTT
Organism: Istiophorus platypterus; assembly: GCA_016859345.1. Lineage (NCBI taxonomy): Eukaryota > Metazoa > Chordata > Actinopteri > Istiophoriformes > Istiophoridae > Istiophorus > Istiophorus platypterus. Next base: position 27,257,368 of record CM029126.1, on the reverse strand, counting down.
AACCACAAGTGTATAATTATGACCCTAATGAAAAATGTTGCTTGCCGCAGGTACTCTTCTATGGGGCATATTCTTGTTACCACGACGTTGACAATCTGTACGTTTGCTGCTGTCAGACTCCTAGAGAACATATCAAGTGAAATTGGAACACAACAAAACATATTAAGTATTTATTGATAATTCTATTATACTGTTTTTTTCTCAAATAAAATCCAGTTGTTAAATAAAAACAGAGTCTCTGATAATGGCCAGGGACGTGGTTGACAAGGAAAAAATTAAAGACCGGCCCAAACGTACATCAATTCCTGGTTCTTGTCTTATATTGTGCATACCATTTAAGCATAATGTACATTTCCACAACTGTGATTTGATAAATTCAGCAGTATATTCATCCTATTTTCAACACTTTGTTTTCATTCTGATCCACTTCTTTGTCATCCTTTAATATCATACAGCTGTTTTTGCATATGGTATACCTGCAATTTCACAATCAAAGCCCGTTTAAGAAATTGAGGGTTTTCTTTCCACTGAAATGCCAGAGAGCTTTATTTTAAAAACAGTTACAGAAATCAATGAGTTTATATAAAAAGCATAATGCAGTAACTTTAGACTTATATAGTACTTTCCCTGTCTTTTCAACCACTCAAACTATTTCACACTATTGCCACATTTACCTGTTCACATACACATACGCACACCGATGACACATCGGGGGCAATTTTGGGTTCAGTAACTTGCTCAATGACACTTTGACATGTGGACGAGTCTTGGCTTGTACTGCCAACCTGCTCTATCTCCTGAGCCACAGCTGCCGTGTTTTCATCTTTTCTTTTCTTTGAAACTGCCTGTGGCCCCCTAAATGAAGAACATTAAAGAGAATGAAAGAGAATTACCTAGCTATGGAGGTGTAACTACACTTAAGGTTAAAGCATATTAATATTTTTTATTTGATTAACATTGCTTTCTTTTAAATGTGTTTTACATGGTTGAAAAATGTTAAATTGATTACCATTTTTGGTTCAGTTGCTAAAGCTGATGTGTTTGCTTGCTTGTTTTGCCTGCAAAGGTTTAAGGTTGCAATTCAACTCTGGCTAGGAGCAGTGGTTTCAAATGAGCTTTGGGCATTGTTGAGAGAAATGGATAATAATCAATTAGGCTCAAAACAATGAGGTGGGGCCCAGCTGAATGTGAGTCAATCACCGGCGAAATGTTGTCTAATGCTACCTTTTTAATATGTTGGCACTGTCTCTTCATATACAGTGATACATTGTGAAGGTGAAATGGACCATAAAATGACTTGAAACGTTTAACACTTGTGTTGTTGTTAGCCTTGTTAAAGACACCATTTAATATTACTAGTAAAGGGGCTAAAGTATGATCTGATAAACTGATAAGAGTCAGTGGCAGCAAACTCGACCTTAACTTTGAATCGTAAATTTAGGTACATAAAGTTCACTCTAGATTTGTCAGTAAGCAAAATTGTAGGTTATTGTTTGTGTTATCGTTGATCAGGCACCAAAAGCTAATATAATTTCTTTTAAGGAATTAAGGTTATAAATTAATGATAATAATGATGAATTTTAGTTCAATAGCACTAGCCAAGCATTAAGCACAAAGGGTTTTCCACAAGATACAAAATAAAATACAATGATAGAATATAATTAAAATATAATTAAAATATTAAAATAAGAAATTTAACAAAAAAAATAGTAAGAGGACATAGTGGTAATTATTGTGGCATTAAAACACTTTAAGGATATGCCGATATACTGAAATGTTTCTTTGACAGTTGTACTCTAATGACAGGAGTAGGTGACTGAATGTTAGGAAGACAAGTTCGAGTTCAAGAATGAGTGGAAAGACAGAAAATCCCCAGTCAAGTGAATGGCTATGGGAAGTATCTGGAGATGTGCATAGGGCAAGTTTTCCAATAAATCTTTTGATGTTGGTAATATGGGCATCTCAGCACTTGAGCTATGCATGAGTACAAGGCCATGCCAAAGTTGCTGGACAATTAAACAATAACAGATGATAAGTTATAGTCATAAACTGCAAGTCTTTTAAATCAGTTTTCCACAGAGGAGAACTTATTAATGCTGGGTATGATCCTTGTTGTCATACCCTCTATATCATCACTGAAAATGACCTGGAAAACTCCTGAGAACTCAGAGAAAACACAGAGAGAATGTGGAAACTCAAACAGAAAGGCCCCAGGCAGCAGGTTCCAACCCAAAACCATGTTTGTGGACACCTCAAAACCTCATTGTATATTACTTTAATATGAAAGGACTGTTGAAGGAATTAATATGGCTGATGATTTACATTTTAAGTTGTTTTATTTAACATGCAAAGGAAGACCAAAATGTTTCATTTTAGTACTGTATTATTATTAAATGTAATTTCTGTATTATTCACCAATCAGCCACAGCTGTTACCAGTTTAAATGTTGCTGCTGTTTGATGTAAACCTGCTAACAAACAAAAACAACAACATACAACTGATAGACCCATATAGTTGAAATACAGCATTTTATTTAAGTTAATGAAACATTATACCATGGTCAGATCACTGTTTCAGAGGCCATACATACACCTGTTATAAAAAAATCACCCTGGAGAGCTTTTGATAGCTTTGATAGAGAAATTTGTGTTAGTTTCAAGGTTCATAACTTATTTATTTTATGACCAGCTAACTTTTCTGCATCCATTCAGAAATTTTGCTTTTGTGGCTGACATAAAGGAGAAACCTGTGTGTGATCAGGATGGAGAGTTCAGTCTTCACTGCATGGTCTTAGACAGAGGGGATACTCTGGGGAAGGGATAAATGCACAGCTGACATGATGAAAGAGATGAAAACATGATGCAGTACAGAATCAGCTATTCTGGAGCACTAATCACTAAATGCATGAAGAATATTTATGCATACGCATAGAATACACCACATGAAAGCTGCTCATAGTACAAAAAACACCATGCACATACACGTTAGTGACAGATTGGTTTGTTTGTAAATTTGATTTAGTTTATTTCTAATTTAATTGAGCATTAAAAATGCCAATGGCTAATTATCAGTGTTTTAAACCCCCCAAACCCCCCCCCCCCCAACCCTCCAAATTTGGTTGCCTCTGTGTGAGCTTGGTTCTCTTATGGATGAGCTAAGCCCCTCTTGCTCCCCATGTAATTCTAACACTGGTTCAGATCATTAATGGAACACACACTGCATCATTAGACTGCTCATTATGACACTCCAAACTGTAAAAAACACAGTTAGCATGTTTCATTTAAATCAAACATTAGGGAAAAAATTGTGCAATGTGTGATATTGAACCTGAATTACAGGCACACTTAACATGTCATTTTAAATTTTACTATAGTTCTGATTTCTGTTAAGAGCTTACATGAAATATATATCCAGGATGTGAAAAAACGTTGAAGCCTTCCTTGCTGTTCCCCCTGGCGAAGGCTAAAGAGAGAGCATCTACCTATTAAACTTCTGTTCTTTCCCTATTGCCTGCCCCTTCTCTGTATGATAGTAAATAAAGTAGACAATTCAAAAGCTGCTTTAGGACTCCTCACTGCATTGACATAGAGTAGTCAAGTGAGTTATGTTTAATGCAGTACATACAACGTATAGTTAAAAAGAGGTAACTAATGCACCCTTGATTGAAAGAGTGCTGTGGAGAGGAAAGCCTGACTTTCTTTCTCTGTGATGTAATTAGATATAAGATATACATTTTTTTTACTGATGAAAAGGTACAGAGGTTACAGGAGGCAACAAGTCCCAGGTTTATTTCTACATAATGGATTAATTTCATGAGCAATACCTACATACTAGAACCATGTGTATATTATTGTGTGTGCATAGCAGTGTGTGTCTGAGATATTGATGTGTCAGTGTCTGTGGGTTTGGAGGCAATGCTGTAAGTTCAATTGAAAATATAATACACCTCTGTAAGTTTTCATAATACATCAATTGCTACATTCGCTAATCCCGGGGAAAAAGATTCTGTGCCAAAAAAAATTATTTAATTTTAAAACACTTTCGATATACTGTTTAATACTGTTTATTTTAAAGTTCTAGGAGGCTCACACTGCCTTGCCTGAAATAATGAGAGACAATCGAGCCTAACGTCAACACCCAAATTATTTTACTATAATAATCACTATACGATACTATACTATACTATACTCACTGCATTAATAATCCTTTCTGGCTGTAATAAAAAAGAAAGGTCTTTTTTAAGGAATGTATGACAGTGTGACAGTAAAGTACATGAGAAAAACATATTTGTAAGAGATAAGGCACCCTCTTTTTTCTCATTATTCAGTGTTGTCATGTGGCTAATGAGCCAATAAGTGGGTCTTTTAACAGACTTCAGGATACTCCCACCAATCCTTTAAACCTGAGTGTGAGCTGATGAACATCCGGCAGACCTTGAGATTCACAGCTTTTAATTGAAAATCAGGGGCTGTTTATGGTCGTTAAGAAGCCCCGCGGGAAAGATTAAATTGAGGCCCTAAAGGGGTGTGGAAGAGGAAGAAGGAAATATCCCAGTGAGGGATTTTATTTAAGTGATTTCAGTGATGTTGAGTGGCGGACTTTGCAATTGTACCGCATGGGACAATCCCCCACTAGGAATTAGCACTTCTTTGCGGATGCAGAGTTCTGTGACTGCTTTGGAGGAAACCTTGCCTATCATCGCATCACACAACACAAGCATGGCTGGGGAACAAAAATGATCTCCTTTCAATGTATAAAACCAAATGAAAAATGTCACTGTCGTATTTTCTTACTGTAACAGTGATATCTTATTGCTATACATATGATAACTTACTAACTTACTAAATGACTAACTTGCTGCCTATATTTCTGTTTGTTTAATCATGATTAATATGGTTGAATTCAGCTATTCTTATCTGGATTTTTTACATGCAGAGCATAAAGCCACTACAACAAATACTGTGAAAGATGCAATAGTCTGGCTACTTAGACTGTAAAGTCAAGTTCCTCGCAACAATTATCTTGACAATTCATGTAAAAATGTTCAGACAGCTTTGATGGAGCTCAGATTGATATCAATGTATGAATGCTGAATTATGGATGAAATTATTGGCCTCCCTGAATTTTAAGTACTTAATGAGAATATCCTCAGAAATAATCGCTAATTAACAATTTTTGTATAATCAGAATATGCAATAGAATGTCCAAAGTTACTCAACAACAGCAACAACAACATACTTTCATATAATAAAATTAAAAATACAGACATAAAATGTACACTTGAGACAATTATTGGCACCCTTTTGATGAATTTAAATATTCTGTAAAAAAGGTTTTCATATTGACACATATTGGACGACATATATGCCAGTACCAGAATATCTGTGATAGGCCAATATCGGTTGAACAATATATCACAGACCCAGAAGTCACTCTATGCAAGCATTTTTGAGTTTAATTCTGGTAGGCATGAGTAACCAGTCAAGGTCAATGAGCAGCGGAGTGAGGGGCTCTCTTAGGCCGATTGAAACCCAGAGGTGCTACCTAATTCTGGACCATCTTTGAGGCTTCCATTATGGGAAGGAAGGCCTGATTTTGCTTATGTTGTATAGCGTAAAGTGGCAGACTGTTAGACAGATCCAAGATGGTTAGAGAAGGATGGAAAGTTATCAGACAGAACACCCAGGTTTCTCTCTTTAAGAGAGAGACGAAGAGGCGATTTTGAAGTTGATATTGTAATGTAGAGAATGATTGGCCAGGATGACTAAAAGTTATATCTAATGAAGTATAGTTGAAGGTTTGCATTCCTTCATCCCTGTGGATATGTCTGAAACACAAGCCAAGATCTGCACCAAGCGTGTGGGGTCATCTGGAGGCAATGACAGATATAGCTGCGTATTGTCTGAATAGCAGTGATATGAGAAGCCATGTGAGCAGGTAGTTGAACCCAAGGAGGTAGTGTATATTGCAAAGAGAAAGGGACCCAATACCAAGCCATGGGGAGGGGAGGACATATGTAATCACCATTACACAAATTGAAGGAATGCTGATTGAGATAGAGTTAAACCAATAAAGTGCTTTGCCGGAGATCCCCACATCGGAGAGTAAAGATAGCAGGACGTGGAGGTTCACCCTTACACAGACTGCTGATAGATCCAGGCAGATAAGGACTGAGGACTGAGCCTTAGGGCTGTTGTCCCTAGCTTTTCAGTGGACCTGCTGCTCTTAAAGCATGAGTGGGAGCATGAGAAATTCTGATACCTTTTTGAAAAATACCCCTTTGAAGGCCTCGGATAAGAGAAGAAATAGCAGTCCAATTTAAAGTTCTCAACTAGAAGAATGTTGAGTGAAAGCTTTTTGAGCAAGCATCTTACCCAAGCCTGTTTGAATGCAGATGAAAATGTTCCTGAAGTCAGTGAAACAATTATCACATGAACAACTGCTGGCGCATTGGTCTGTGATATGGCTTGGAGGAAGCTGGTAAGAATTAGGTCAAGCACACATGTAGTAGGACTGCTACATGTCACGCTTTTTGGTGCCTTGCCCTCCGATAGAGGGTTGAGTGAGGGAGGTAGTGAGCCATTGGCCAGAGGAGGCTTCAGTGAGAGGGGTGACCATGAAGGGTGACGTACCCTTAACCTGGGGAGACCGGTGTCTCTAATGGTTACCACCTTCTCCACAAAGAAGGAGGCAAGAATATCAGCTGAGACTTTTGGTTCTTCTGGATCTGGTGGAGGACTGAGTGATATTTTGAAGGTGGAAAATAATTTCAGAGTTCTTAAGCACTGCTGATCTTATTGTGAAAAGCAGTTTTGGTAGAACTGATGCTGAATAGGTATGAAACTAGCAGCAATTGATAACCCTTGAGGTCAGCAGGGCCACTTAGCTATGTTCTCTCAGAAGCTCTGAGATCAGTACGCAGCATTCAGATGGTGTCAGTCAGCCATTGGTGAGGCAAGTTAGAGTGAGAGAGTTTTGTGGACAGACGACATAGTCTATACAGACATGAACTCAGTGTAGAGCAGAGAGACTCTCATGAATAATTGACCTCTAGTAAGAAAAATGTGGGAGTGGAAGAAAGGTTGCAGAGGTTGTAGAGGCTCTGGCTGAACACAACCAGATGTAGTGGAACAGAAGACAGTTCAAGTAGGTATACTGTGGAGCGCATGAAATAGTGGTCAGAGAGGTCACCCATTGTCTGCAACACATTTTTGAACGTCGTCATTCATTCATTATTGGCTCTTTGAATGAAAGGACTGCAAACTTGTTTCAGACAAATGAGTATATCAGCTCATCCACAAAATCGCCCATACATCCCAGTGAACAGTAAATGACAACCACAGAGACTATACTGTAGCAGTCTGGCAGTTCCACAACCCAGTGAAGAAATAGGCGCATGTGGGTGAGTAATGTTTCAATGACCAGAGGTTAGCCAAATTTCTGTCTTTTTACCAGTAACAACAGGAATAGAATTGCTACAGTGCTGAGGAGAGTTAACCTTGTCAGTGACCTTGCTTTGTAAATTCCCACAGATAGACTCACTGGTCTTTATCAGCATAAGTAATTCAGAAGGTTACAGTAAACAATAGCAAACAGGGTAGACATTTGTTTTTAAAAATACATTTATTCTCTGGTGAGATTTGTAATACTATATACTAATATCTTATTTATGAAAAATGTATCGGCAGTACTATTCTAATTGTTTTATTTTTCAATTCAGACAATGTAAAAAATCATACTGCTCTCATTATTATTGGCTGTATTGGTGTTGAAATTTGACCCTTGTTGGGAAGTGAGCCAATCACATTTTGCTCCTTTTTCCTTGGAACAATATAAACACATTTTATTTTTCCTTCAAGGGGACTTTTCCATCTTAATTTTGGTTATACGGGTTGTCTCCAATATTCATACAATATATTCTAATCTTCCAATCTTCAGTGTTTTGTGTGTTTTTGTGTTCAGAGAGATCACCCACTGGCAGTTTTCAAGGAGGGCTGATCAGTCCTTGGGGAGGGTTGTCCTTTGACTGATGAAACCTTGAACCCATCTATCCACACAATTTTTTTTTTCAAAATACCTAAATGTATTGTCTTAGGAATAAAGACAGTAGTAAATTGGCTCAACTGGGTTATAGGGGAATAATTGGCATATGCTAATTGTGTGGAAAATGCATTTGATTACTCTTTTCAGATTCTAAATTGCATGGGTTTACATGTTCTGACGTCTGAGACTTTTTAACAAATATAGATTGATGACATGAGAACAGACCACTGACAAAAAGGGAGTTTCAGATGTTTTTAACATTTAAGGGTTAATGACTGATAATGAAATGTATTGTTTTATCACAGAGGTATTGAGATTATGCTTAGAAAGGAAGTTGCCTGGGGGAATATGCCTTAAAGGAAAGGCCATAGTTGAGAAAGTGACAGGCTTAATGTATTATAAAATACCCTTTTTTAGCATGTACCATAGTTTGAAGCTGCAGTTGATTCAGGTGGCCTACTATGTTCCACCAGGCCGAGGTATAGCCAGAGGCTGCGTACGAGGGAGAGACAGGAGCTTCTCCATTGACAGCAGAGAACGAAGAAATGCCTGTTGGATGTGTGGTTGCATTGGTCACTAGGCCAAAGACTGTGCTGCCATGCTGCCAGATAAATTGGTCAGGGAGTGAGAAATGTCACACCCACCACCTGGTAATGTGTCAGGAAATAGATCATTTGGAGAAAAGAAAAAAAAACACAATGGGTATAACTACATGTACAAATCACAAATCCTGCAAAACAGTGGTCAGTAGGAGAGTGAGAAGCCCCAAATACTGTATGTGACTCTGGACTGGAAATGTTGAACTGGTTTGGTTTTCTCCTCACTACAAGTCTGATTAGCTCAGTTTTTAAGCCCACAATCCATGGCACCCTTTTGGATGTCACAAAGAAGAGACTTGTTATGTGCTCTGGACTGGACTATTCTTTCCACTGAAAAAGGCTTAGTTATCAAACAAATCTGACTTTTGACTTTTATGGTGTCCCACTCCCGAATCACCCCCAGGTATGATTATTGCTGGATTATTGATCCCTCTTCAGTGTCACAAGCCTGGTATGAAATTGTTTGAGGCCCATAGTGATGAATCATGTGTGAACCAGGAATCATGCACTTATTAGTGTGTGGCTAATGTAGCATATGAAGGTGAACATGAACAATTTAAAAAAGAGTGGGACAGATAAATATATGAAGAAATGTCATATGGTGTTGACATCATGGCCAGACAGGATTTTGCTGTTTTACTTGTTGAACTGATTGAGATACATATGAAAGTGTTTTTGAAGACTGGCATCACTCATGTTGTTCTGGCAATGTCATTAGCATTTTCAGATAATGATGATGATGATTACAAGACATGGGTGTTTTCTGTCGTGGCACTGGTGTAGCCAAAGGTGAAATGGTGAACTGCAAGGAGGGATACACCAGCCATCCTTTCCATTATTCACTGAGTTCTCACAGAACATTCCAATTGGCAGACCCCAATTCATCTCTCACTATGGTCCATAATTTTGTGATGGATATGCGTGAGTCTAAAATACCCATCCAACATTGCAAGGGGTTTTGAAATACCTTTACAGTGTGGGCTTGATAAGGAATGCCCCTCCATTAGTCATGGTTCCAAAATCAGATTACAGGCTAAACAAACAACAGTATCTGCTTACACATGATTCAGAAGAAGGCATGACTCCCATCACTGAGCAAATTTTGATTGATGGAATCATTGTTCATCTCCGACATCTCCATGCAATGATCTACTGCTTCCAGTGAAGAAAGGTTATGGCAAGTCTTGGTGACCTGTTCATCATCTGCATGCTGTAAATGAGGCTGTGTTTGCTTGAGCATTAGTTGTACTCAACCAAGCCACAATATTGTCTTCTGTGCTTGGCAGTGCAAAGTGGTTCTCTGTGGAAGATTTGACTAATGCTTTCTTTATTGTTCTAGACAATCTGAAACTGCAGTACTGGTTTATGTTTATTTTTAATGATAAAAATTGGACCTGCTGTCCACATGGATTTTATGAATTGCTAACTGTGTATTCAGCTGCTTTGCAGGAAAATTTGGCAGATTTTGTGTCCCCAAAAGGCAGTACTTTTATTCACCATGTTGATAATGTGTTCATTTGTTCCACATCTGAAGAAAATTGTGTTGCCAGTGCAAATGCCCTTCTTAAATATTTAGCTTCCCAGGGGCAAAAAGCATCACTAAAACATTCCAGCTGGTCAAACATGTGCACTACTTATGATATGAGATCTCACAAAACAAACAATGAGCAAAATTCAAGTAGTGTTGTCAATACCTAAACTAGTGAAAAATAAACAGGTGTTGTCCTTTTTAGGATGTACAGTTAGGTTCATAAATATTTATACAGTGACACAGCTTTTGCAATTTTGCCTCTGTACACAACCACAACGGATTGGAAACAAAATCTTCAAGATGTGATTGAAGTGCAGATTTTCAGCTTTAATTCAATGAGTTTAAGAAAATTTTACAGTAAGTATTTAGGAATTATAGCCATTTTTATATATAGTGTCTCATTGTCAGTGGCTCAGAGGTATTTGGAGAATTGGCAATTGATTGGTGTCCTGACCAGCTGTGGCCTGTTCCCTTATTATTTCATGACAAATGAGGCAGATGTAAGGTCTGGAGTTGATTCTTAATGTTGACTTTGCATTTGGTACATGTTTATTGGAACTTCTTAACTTCTTAATATGCCTTCTAAAGAGGTGTCAGCACAAATGAAGAAGGCCATCATTAGGCTGAAAGAAACAAAAAAAAAAAGCTATCAGAAAGTTGGGAGAAACTTGAGGACCTTGAGGACTCTTACCAGAATAGGGGGAAGAGAAGAGTATGGAGAAGGAAGGGAACGGCTCATGATCCACCTCATCAACCACATCATCTGTCAGACATGGTGGAGACAGTGTTATGGCCCGGACAGGTATGGCTGCCATGGAACTGGGTCACTGGTGTTTAATGATGAGGAATTCTGAAGTGTGTAGGCTTAAACTGCTGCTTAGATTCAGTCAAATACTGCAGAACTGAGGAGCTTGAGAGTACAGATGAATAATGACTCAAAGCATACTGCAAAAGCAACCAAAGAGCTGCTCAAAACAAAGAAATGGAATATCCCCTCACTGACCCGCTTAGTCACCTGACCTCAACCTAATTGAGCCTGCTTTTTACTTACCAAAGACAAAACTAAGGGCAGGAAGACCCACAAAAAGCAGCAATTGAAGGCAACTGCAACAAAGGCCTGGTGAAACATCTCAAGGGAGGATAATCAGCATTTGGGGTTGTTCATGGGTTCCAGGCTTCAGGCATTCATTCACTGCAAAGGATTTTCATCCGAAAGTTAAAAGTAAACTATATATTTCTATTTCTATTGGTTTGTCCAATTACTTCTGAGCCCCTAAAAATGATGTAATATGCACAAAAATGAAGAGTTAATGTAAAATTTTTGTGAAACCCGATTGAATAAAAGCTGAAAGTCTACACTTCAATCACATCTTGGTTTGTTCATTTTAAATCTGTTGTAGTTATGTACAGAGGCAAAATTGCAAAAGTTGTGTCACTGTCCAAATATTTATGAACCTAACTGTACATCCTTAAAAGGACAACAACTGCTTATTGCAGGTTTAGGGATGTCAATCTTACTGAAGATGAGAAAAAAGGGTTTTATAATGCGGTCTTGCTTCTGCAACGTGGTAACTAGTTGAAACCAATTGCATACAATTCACGAAGGCTCTCGGCAGTTTCCGAGCACTAGCTGCAGCTGTAGCAGCTGCTAGGTGTGAGAGGTAGGCGAAAGCAGTTCTTCCATCACCCCTGAGGAAGTGAGGAACAGCTCATCCCTTTCAGCCTGGTGACTGGGTCTTGGTGAAGAATCTGAGGAGGCAACATGGGCAATCCCAGCATTGGAGAGGTCAGTAGCAGGATCTGCTCACTACACCAACAGCAGGGAAGGTGAAGGAGAGAACAACTTGGGTATGAATATATTTGGAGAGATTTCATATATCCTTGTATAACTTAGATAATCACTAAGTAGATTTTTGTTTTTTTCCAATATTGTCATCTCGCCTTTATGCCCGTCTTGTGCTAAAAAGAAGGTGTGGTTTGTCATTACAAAAAAGTTCTTAAGTCATATGTACAAGAGTAGCTGTGTTTTGAAAAAATAATAAAAAGGAGGGAATGTGAAAATAAGCTAGCATGAATCATTAGTTTTATCATTTATTCACTACTATGTACCTTTGATCAGTTTGCTTAAACAATATGCCTGCTGGGGATCATGTAGCTGAAGAATATGAGGACATCCTGTTAAGTGTATCCAGATGGTCCTTGTATTCATATCAAGAAGGCCTCTGACTGGAATTGCTGTGCATGTGTTAAGTGTACAGTCCTTCCACTTGTGTGTGTGTTTGTGTGTGTGTGTGTGTGAGTGTGTGTGTGTGTGTGTGTTCGTGTGGTGCAGCTCTGCTGACTAGGAGTTTGCAGATCAATCCCAAAATATTGATACTACAGATACTATGTCTGGTTTTTGAATATCAATTCTAGCGTCAATTGGATTGATACCACTGCATACACTCTTTGTTTTGCCACTGCTGCTGTTGTGTGGTTTGCACTCAAGCATGAACATGAACTCAAGCATGTTTTCATACTATTAACAATATAAAGGAAGTAGCGTAGTAGCATTCAATGTCCTATTGGACCAGTATAGTCCATCCAAAGGACTTTTCAGACAGTATCAGAAACTCCCTCCACCCACAGCTTTCCTAAATTGGATTAGGGGGAGTATGTGTCCGACCATTTTTGTAACTTTGCATAAATGACATTCTTTTTGACAGTCCGAAATTCCCATCCTCTTCACGCCATGATTGAACATCTTTGCAGGGTGACAAAGTACTCTAAAAAGTGGCACTATTGTGGTCCTTTGCATTTGAACAACCAAGTTCATGGTTCTATGATTGTCTTCCTGTCAGCGGGACTGTCAATGTACAATTTATCCCAATATTTTAACAATGTCAGATCTCCCTCTTCTGCATGATAGCTGGCTTTTTTTTAAAAAAAACTCAACATGATCAGTCAAAATTTCTACAAACAAAACTGACTTATTTTGATGTGACAGATTTGAATTATACCATTAACAAGAATAAGAGGTTATGGGATGTTATCACTGCAGCACATATGTGTTCAGATTAGTTTCACGTTGTTTTATTATTGTTTCTATAACTAAGAAGTGCAAAACAGCTGACGAACAATAACAATGCACTTGTCAACAAGGCAGCATTCAAAGTCTGATCTCTGGAATAATCCAAAACCCTGGTATGTACAGGAGGAATAGTTACTACAACGTTGATGTCAGTGTTTAAACTGCCCCTTTCACTTGCCTCATAGCTGCACCTATTCTTCTTAAAATACAACATTTTAGGATTACCTCATTAAACAAACAAATTAGGATAAGTATCTTCATTTAAAATACCTACACAGCATCAGCTTTTCTTTGTGTGTCTGCATTTGAGTCCATTCCTCTACGTTTCAGGCATCAATTGTGACAGTGTGGCTATAACATGATTTCTGTTCCAGCACAAACTACTACAAGTCTTCTAGTCTGCTAAGACACACAGAAGACATATAACTGTGATGTGTGTAAGTGGATTTACCTTTAACATGTTAGCCAGTGAACACTGTAAAACAAAACTCATTGTGTGATGACATATTAGACAAAGCCGGTTTTAATCTAATCAAGCCAAAGAAACCAGTATTTCAGAGCATTCTCTTCAGTCCAATTATATTTTATCTTTTTGAGTTCCATTTGATCTTTTTTGTTTGGAATAATCCAATTTATCATGAGGAATCAGTCAGAAAGGTCACAGGAATCAGATGACAAGTTCATATGTTATCGTCATCATTGGACTTTTCTCCAAGCATGTTCATGGCTGATGTGACTCCACAAACATGCTATCTGGGTGTTTAGTCTGTTTTCCCACTGTTTATCTGAAAACTGAAAGCAGCATGTTTTGTCTGTCTTTGCATAGTAACAATTATGCATTTACTGTTGCTGTCACACGTGACCACATACTGTAAATGTACTTCAGACTCAGTCCTCCCAGCAGGAGTATTATAAACCATTTCACTGTTATTTTCACATTTCACCTCCTCATTATTGAGCTTGCTCTGACACACTCCACTTACCTTGCAGAAGCTGCACCCTGTCACTGATTTTACAACCTCCAATAGTAATTTTGTCCTGCTTTGTTCCGTCTGCACACTGAGATGGAATGTGTATCTAACACCCATCTACAGTGTGTGTGGGGCTGGATATGAATAATCCATGTGGCATCTCTCTCCCCCTTGCTGCCAGAAGTCAATCCCTGTAACAGGGCCAAGCTCTAATAGCCTCTTATTGATCTGCTGAGAGCAGATGAGCGTGCCTCTGAACACTTGTTCCTACCTGCTCACTTAACACCTCCCTGGGCTCTGATAGCTGGGAACCAAACACCAAAGGTACAGAAAGAGCAGTGTGAAGGACACACTCACTCATTCACACAAACACACAGTGGCAGTTTAGGATACCCTGGGGAGGACAGAGGAACCGAGGATAAGGTCACCATTTGAGTGTAGGTTTTGGAAGTGAAAGGTACAGTGCTCCAGACTGCTACCTAGTAGTTTCTGCTGGAGATGCAAAGATAAATCAATCAACACTCAGCATGGTCAGCATGTTTGTAATGATCTCAGATTAAAGTCTGAAATCAGATAAGAGTGATCATGGTCAAACAAGGAGATGGAGTCCACCCACCATACAAGATTTTGTACTACAGAAGCCCTGTGAGGCAAGTGAGAAAACTGATTTAACAATATGTGAAAAAAGCTGTCATCAGGATAATCTTTCCTTAGAGCTAAGTTCCTTAATTTGTTTTATCTGGGAATATAGGTGGGAAAAAGGTTTGTCAGGATTTGTTCTTTAGTTATATTTTTTTCAGCCACAGGAGGCTGAAGTGCACCACCACCCCGGAAAAGCATTCATATTTGCTTTCAGGTTATTTTTAATTTCTCCATGCACTCTTAACACAAGTTACATATTTTTTGTGTTAGCAAGTTATGTAACATTACTTTCATGTCTTTCTTGTCTACAATAAATGTAGAGAGTATACAGATGGTGGTGGATGAAGCGGTCAAATACAGGACTTCAAATCCAATTTTATTTTTTGGAATTAGACTTATTTTTTTTTTTTGTTTAATCTTTATTTTTGATTTATAATAAATTCACTAAGTCAAGAAATAAAACAGGATTCAAACTCAAGTCTCCTGGCTGAAAGTCCAAACAAGTATTTTAATTACAGTATTCAGGCTACATTTACACAGTTTTAATATTCACATCCATGTTATCTTTTGATGCATTAGTGATGACGATCAACAAAAAAGTAAATCTAATAAAGTGAATATTGTTTAAACTAAACTTAAATAATTAACCATGAATCTGTTTCAAGAGACAATTTAACTAAACACAACCTGCTTTTATGAAAAAAATATTGAGTAACTGCATATTTAATAATAATGGTAAATAATAAATAGGTTTAAAGGTTAATGCCACTCCAATAAAATATATCTCCTAATAGATTGCTCAAACGGCACAACTGTAACTTTCCAGTCCTACACACCAGGAGAGATGGACAGAGAAAAATCAGTCTTCAGCAGAACAGTCCAGTATGTTTACTTTATCTTTTCTTTTCCACGAAGGAACCTTGAGGGGTGGCCAAAGTTTAGGCAAACAGGCTAATAGCTTTCATTTTGTCAATGTAAATAAAGCACAAAAAAAAAATCAGCACCCCATCCTATACCCTTTCCAACCCCCAATTACATCATAACAAATGGGTCGTGCAATTGCATGGTTTATTTGATCACCGATGACGGCAAGGCCACCAAGGAGCTCTTGCAACATAGTGGACCTCAGGCAGGATTTGAGGAGCTTCAGCTTTGAATAGCTCATCCCCACTTCAGCTACGGTGAACTCTGGAGGTAGACAACTTCTGAGAGCAATTTACAAATTTGGATGCTTTCTGAGAGCTCCCTTTTGTAAATTAATTTCAGCAGTTTAAGCAGGGTCATGATTTTTAGTGGCAGGTTGGGTATGTTCTTCAGTTCCTTTCCAAACTCTCTGCCATCCAACTCTGTTTCTTATAGGGCCTCCCACTGTTCTGTCAGATCCTCATTTGAGAGACTGGAAGATAGACATTTTCCTGATGTGGAAATCATTCCTGAAAGGCTGATGTTGCAGCATCAAAATTTGAAAAAATTTCACCTTCGTCTTCTTCAGAGCAACACTCAAAGGTTCATCAAATGATTTGTATGAAAAAAGCTGCTTTGTGGACTTCAGTCTTTTTTGTTGTGGAATGACCTCTACATTCACAGTCTCACAAATACCTTTGGCTGACATTTGTGTAGTAATAAAACTTGTCATCCTGTATTTGCTGAGACCTCTGTTTGTCTGAGAAGACTAACTGTAACATGCACGTGCTTTTGCCTCTCACTGTGGCCCTATTATCATAAGACTGTCCTCTGCAGTCTCCAAAAGGAATTTTTAGTTCCTCTAATCTTGAGAATAAGGGATGTGCAATGTTGGCCTGTGGACTCCTCCACCTCCGAAATCCCACATAAATTGTTCCTTTATGTGGGCTCCTATTTTAGTGACACAGTTCTATTCACGACTGGCAAAAGTTCAATGTGGCTGACATCTGGAGTGCAATCTAGAATGAAAGAGAAAATTTTTGCCAGCTTGACATCAATCACCATTATTGACATTACCTTTCTGCTCCTCAAATCAATGAATTCTTGAACTTGGTGACCAAGGTAGCTGGTGTGACTCAAGATCCCTTTTTGGACACAGTTAAGGTGCTCTTTCATGACTGGATCAAATTGTGCCATCAGTCCAACCTCTTCAAGGAATTTAAGTATAGGTACAATGATTCTGTGTGTCCCCTTAGTGTGCAAAGGCAGTCAAATTTGTTGACATCTCTCCATCTTATCCTTTCAGCCTCCTAAGTTCCATCTAATGGTCACTTGTTTCCCCTTTTTGATCCTCATTACCATTTCATTCCATGTTTTACATTCTGTTTTAGTGTTCTGGACTGCTGGTGAGAGAAGTAAGCAAAGGACATGCATGCTTCCAGTTTGTCAGTCTTTGGTTAGCTGAAGTAATTCTCTTTTCATAAAAAGATTTTGTAGCAGGAGCAGAAGATGCTGTTGTTGCTTTCAGGATACAACAAACAACTTTCAGAGATTTTTTTTTTCACAACTCACCAACTTCCTCCTGAAATATTATTATTGGCAACTTCTTTCATCTTTCTCATTCCTTGGGAAAACATGTTAGAACTAACTCTGGTCCCCTGCAAACTAGTTTTGTCTAAATTCTGTCGGGAAGAACAGAAGGCTAGTCAGCAGGTTCTGTAGACAGTGTTGCATCCTCAGCAGCAGGATTTGGTGGGGATGCTGCTGTATACATTTCTAATGGAGAGCACATAGGCATTTTTACACACATTATTCACAGCATTTATAGTGCTCAAACATCATGAATACATCCCTTGTCATAATAAAATTATCATTTTTACCTACAATATGGAAACTTTGCAAAGGGGAAATTATTTGTTTAACAGTATATTATGCAGGGATGCACACATAAAGACATGTGCATGTACACACACACACACACACACACACACACACACACACACACACACACACACACACACACACACACCTACAATTTCTACCAACAAACAAATGGGTGACTTTATAAAAAGGTATATATATTTCAAGGTTCACATACACAAACATGGCTAAAGAATCCTGCTGGGGATGAAGTGGAAGCAAAGAGGTCTTTATCCTCAGGCTAAGACAATATTTGTGAGGACCCTTGTGTAGCTGAGGATGTTGATGGCTCCTCATCTTGGCCAGTTTTAGAAGGTACTCCAAATATTTCACAGTTGTGTCAATATGCACAATGTATGAAACTTTCAGAATAGGAAGTAAATGAACAATTCAACCTCCTTTAATTCTTGATACCCCAAAAGACTCATTATACCACAAAAGATTCAAAATGTCATTATGATATAGATGTCTTATATGTTAGCCTACAGCATTGGAAATTCCTTGTGCATAAAATCATATCCAATGTTACGTAAGCTAGTTGGACAGAAAACCTAATATTGTAACCATATGCTTAATAGCATCGGAAGGAACATTGCAACATAGGCTAATAATAACTATAAATACCAATCTTCTAAAGACAGAATATTTGATTTCTAATGAGACTTTGACCTTGTAAAGTGGTGTTTAATTGTGGAGTGGGATTCTTTTTGGCTTCCAATTAGAGTAATATTTGTCATAATGGTATCTAAGTATAGTATATCTTGGATCAAATGCAGAATTAAATGCATTTACTAATCACAGCATAATTTAGGTATATTGTGTCTAATTAGAGTATGACTGTGTGTGCTTACTGTCTAGTAAAGAGCATATTGTTTCTAGTGTTTGTCTAATTTGATACAAAGTACAGCTTGTTATGTCTGATTAATATACCGTAAAAATAAATTACGACCCAGATTGTTGGTGTTATGATTAGATTCAGAACCAATTCTCATATCAAAACCAATTGCCATTTTAATAAATAGAAAGGGGGAACTATTGGCAGGCTCTCACTCTACTGAAATGCAATCTGGAGAATAACTTGACAGTTAAGCAAAAGGGCAATGTTGAATGTCACTGTCTGAAAAGCAGACAGCACAAAAGCAGGTAAAAGCATGTGAAACATACTCATCTTTTAATTTGAAAAGGTTAACTGCATTAATTTGAGAAGATGTTATTCATCAACATCATGGTTTAAATGTTTTTTTTTGTACAAAAAGTAGTTGATGTGTGTGTTCTGCAGTAAAAGGAAAAATAAAATCACTGCAAAACTCTGTCTGTAATGTCATGTCTCCAACAGTGGAAAATAGCCTTATTGCTGCAATGTTAGTACTGTTGAATATCAAAATGCTGTATGTGTTCATTTCTTTTGACATGAAACTGTGGATCAAGTTTTTTTCTCAACAACCAGATTTGGGTGAAGTTTTGTGAAATGATGCTCTACGTAGAGTAACAAAGACAGCATAGGGAGGAGGTCAGGGTGGATGGATGGATTAGTCAAAATGGGTCTTCGCAGGTGCATAATGTTATTAGTTTTATAGTAGCAATCAGTGTGGTTATACTGAAATAAGCCAAGTAAGAAATGTTCAGTTTGCACTTGTCATTGTAATAGCCACTGTTGTAAGGCAAATAAAAGAGCAACTCCTACAAAAAGTCATTATTTGCAGGAAACTTCAGAAAAAAGAACATACTGCCCACAATGTGTGACTGACTATTGGACAGTAAACAGTTAAAGTCCAGAATACCAAACAGCAACATAGATTAGCACCAAAGAATGACACATGGCAACTTAAACAGGTCTGATGATGGGAGACTGTGTGTAGAGACAAGGGGAATTAAGGTTTGAATGAGCTGAAAGAACCACGTTAATTGACCTCTGTAACATCAGATCACACAATGTGTGCTGAGTATGGAGACTGACCATCAGAATTTTTTCAGCAAATCAAAATCCACACATCTACTTTACATTTTGCGCCACCTGGTTTGGTGTTGACTCTGACTACAGCAGAGCACCACATCTTGTCTTGCTGGTGTTGAGTGGCAGTGTAAGTCAATATTGGCTCAGTCTCAACAAGACTGCTGGAGCTCAAAAAAAGTGTATTCCACTGTGGGAGTGAAATGTGGTGGCAGGGTGAGAGGTCTCCTAAAAGCACCACACAAGTGAGACAAAACAATGGAAGATGAGCTCTACAGCAGAACAAAATACATGAACACCTCCTCTATCACACACAGAGACTCAAACACACCGCTGACCTGAGGGCACCGTGGTTGTTTGAGTCACACAGCCATGCACAAGTGCAGTGATGCACACAAAACCCACATACAGCATATACACACAGAGAGCAAACACTCATGCCCTACCAATAGCCAAACCCTGCAGTCCAGCTGAGGGTAGATCTCATCAAGGTTGTGTCTGTTTGCTTCTTGGTGTGTAAGTCTCTCTAAAAACAGGGAGTAAATCACATGTTTCATGTATTGACAGGATCCTGCTGTAATCATTCCATCAGCTGCAAAAGAAATTAACTCACTACAGCTTGTGATTCTCCAAAGTACCCTGCAATAGATGATACATTAGCTAGGTTACTGAATAAGGTTGTTATCACCAAAGGATATTTTCTTTACATTCCAACTTTGGTTTTATTTTCATACTTTTGGTCATCAATCCTATCATTAATGATGGGCTATCACTAAGTTAACTGATGAGTTCTTGGAATGCTGCCAATTGCTTAAAATAATTTAGAGAAGGAGAGGAACATGAATAATCTGATCATCAGTTTGGCTTTAAACACATTGTAGGTCAGGTGAACAAATTTGAGAGGGAACACACAAAAACTTAAACTCAAATTGTTCTTTGTAAGCAGAGGCAGAAAAGTTATAGTTTTGCAAGTCATAAGTAAATCTCTATCCATGGCTATTGGAAGTCAAGTCAAAGTTCAACATTTGGCTTAACCACATTCAATGTCATTTTAGTTTTATTACTTTAAGGTAAACATATTGACAGTCCAATATTAATGAACATAATTGTCAGTAGCCCAAGGTATTACTTGTTGTCTGCTCTCTCTTGTTCAAGCAACTGGTTTGCAAGTACAGTAAAAAAAAACTTTTGAAAAAGATAAAGCTAATCTGCTGCACACTTTTTTATAACATAATTTTCATTGGAAAAAGTCTGTGAATCCATTTCAAGTACCTGGCTGGGAGCCAACACTAGCTGCTGGTTTTAACATGATTTACAGTGGAAGTCAGTGCAGATTAACCAAAAGCTGAAGGTCCATTGTGTGTTTATGCCTTTTTTCTGATTTTTATTTCACATCACACTAGGAATACAGGAGTATAGATGTGGTTTGATAAGTGGGATCAATCCAGCAGATAAAATATTAGGGGGGAATTTGGTTATAACACTTCTCATAATTACTGTAGTTTAACAATGTGAGATTCTATGTTGATTGCTTCATTACTAGTCTGATGGCTCTACTTAAAATCCCTTTTTGTTTCACTGGTGGAAATTGTATTTGCATCTCTTTTAATCCTCAATCTTTGACTGGTGTTAATTTCCTTTGCCTTTTTGGCAAATGTTAAATGTAAATAAAATATAGATTCAATCATCCTCACAGGATGATTACAACCCCCTCCGCACCCTCCACCTAGAGGAGGGTTATAGTGCTGCCTGTATACAACCTGAGAAGGGACCTGGGGGCAAATAGTGCGACTTAAGTGGGGTCTTGAGTTAGTTCCGTGCAAAAAATACCAAGTTTGTCTCACACTGTCAAAGCGATATACTGTGTATGTGTTGTTTGTGTTTTGGTGCAGGTGAATGACCGTCTGGACAGGTACTGCTGTGGTTTTACACCTGATCCAACAGAAGTCTGTGTGGAGAATCTGCTGCACACCAAGTGTGACAACACCAAGGACCTGCTGCTAGTTCACATCCTGGTACATGTCACATACAGGACTAATGTCATTTCAACTCCATACACATTAAACATTAAGATTCCTTTTTGTCTCTCTCTTGTGCCATTATCAAAATGCTACAAGGAAATTGGTTTGCAATATTGTCACAAAGAATAATGTAAAATTAAAGGACATGTTAACTAATATGTACCTTGATTTAGAAAAGTACATATCACAGGAAAAAAGTTTCCTTTTTTTTTCCTTTTGATTTCCTGTAATTTCACTGTTTTCTATTATTGACAAATCACTATATGATATTAGTGAGAATGAAGAAAATTAAATCCACCTTGGCTTTGTTTTTTGCTGCAATACATTTTGTTGCTGCCATTCAGCCATAGCAACACAAGAGAATAGAGATATATTGAAATGATACAAAGAGAGGCATATATTATACTCCCAGCAGTCTTGATGTAGGTGTTTTTCAAAGCTTGTGAATGAACGCTCAGGCTGGCAGATGTTTCAGAGGAAGAGGTGATTATGTTACTGTACCTATGATTTGTTCTGTTAGCTACAATATGTAAAACTAGATAAAGTTTTTGTGTGAAACAGCAGGAGCTTTTTAAAATTCTGCTGTTGACTTAAAAATCTTAAAGAGTCACGTATGTGCTGAAACCTTAGTAAAAATATTGTTGATGGTTGTTTTTGTCATGGGGTATGAGGTTGATCTTATTCCAATCTGAATTTGTTTTATATTTGATGTCCAAACCAGTGGATAGCAGCATGTCTCAGATGTAAATAACAAAATGAATGATGGCTAAATTCATTCATTTTGAATGAATGGACCCCTTCAGCTTCAGGGTCCTTGCAGTGTTCATACTAGCTCACTCTCACACTGTCTTGACTTTCTGGGACACTTGAATACCAAAAACCCACATTAATGTTGTGAATAAAATCTGCGGACCTCCTGCTATCACAAGTTAAATTACCTCTAATTAAAAACCATGGCAGTTTTCATGGAAAAAGCTCATTTTTGCAAACAAATTAATAAATCTACACTCAAATGAATAATTGTTTCACATAAATTAATATTTTACTTTATCATGTTAATAAGAAATGACTGAATGAGTGAATGACTGATGATTTTGCGCATATGAATTCATAATTTGAGTACACAAATGAATTAACAGAACAATAGCATTTTGAGTCAAAATATCTGAATCTTTATTTGATAAATGTTATGTTCACCAGCTAGTTTTTCACTTTGTTTGGTGCCAAGAAGGTTGTGTGCAGGGGGTTTTTTATAGCTTTTTGCTGAAAACAGCCGCTGCTACTGCTAGAAATAAGGTGATGAGAGCAGTAAGACTGAACCAAAGCAGTAAGGCTGCTGGTCAGAAAACTAAAACAATGAGCTGAAATTCACAAACACATTCAGAGTTGGGTTAGAATTCTCTGTGGGTTCATCAATACAGATTTTTTCAACACATCTCAGTCCAAAATCAAAACAAAACTCCAATAAATCCAAATTGGTCATTTAGATTCCATTATTGAGGCCTAACAATTTTTCAACTCAGATTGAAGTTAGTGTGAACTTAAGTTTCAGGTTTTTATCTCCTCCTGACTCCACATACTATGTTAGTAGCAAGCTAGGAGCTATGAGGGACTACAACTGAATTAATTATTAAATTTTAAAATCCATAGGTTATCACATTCAACTCATGTGTCCTGGTTCACTCCATTCTTTTTTTCAAACAGCTGTTATTTTCCATTGGACATTGTTTCGGCAATGCTGGCCATTTTGGATGCTATCAGTTGCTGTGGCTGCACATGTAAAACCCTGGAGTTAAAGCAGCACAAAATAAATGGAAAAAGATGTTGGATCGTGAAAGATCTCATCTCAAAAAGCCATTTGGATTGAATGGAGTGTTATATTTGAGTCCCCTTAAAAATACTGCATGTTACAATGTGATGTGTTGTATGATAAAATACACAAATTATCCATTCAACAGCACAAATTGCTAATTTGTGTAAAAAATTACTTTGAAAGCATGATTTATTCATGTATGCATACACTTTTCTTCTTGACTAAATAAAAGTATGATATTAATGTATGTGTATGTGTGTGTGTGTGTGTGGTTGTGTTCAGGTGAGGAAGGCGGATCCCTCCAGACTGGTGTTTATAGACAACGCTGGCAGACCACAGCAGTCCACTGACAACCTCAACTTTAGGCTGGTTGAGGGCATTGATGAGTGAGTACAAAGCCCTATCTTAGAGCAGGAAGATGTAAATTTATGATACTGTTTGCTTCATTCAAGCAGCGACCCAAAGCAGCCAAATGAAAATTCTTGCCCAACATATAGTATGCCTAGGTCCTTGGCCCATGTCTGGCCCATATATACATATCTACACTGATGTTGGCAAAGCATGGGCCGAAGAACTGGGCATATATATAGCCAGAAAAAACAAAAATTATCTGCCCATGTATTCACCAGAATAACTTTGCTATCTGGGCAGGCTCAATATATTAGACTTTGCGGCATTTTGAGCCACAACAGCCAGAAACACTGTTGAAAGGAAATGTTTCAGGAGAAAATAAGACATATTTAACAGCATATTTCCCTGGTGAACAGCTTCTAAATCAGCCACAGAAAAAGATCCACTGGAGGGTTGTTAGGGTTTTGTTACCATGTCTGTCTGATTAGATTAGTGTACATTCAATTAGCCTGTTATTCAATGTGTTAAATGAATTAGGTCTGATTGAAATTCCCCTTTGTCTTTCACTTAGGATTACTAAGCTGCTCTGTAAAATTCTCTTACATGTCTTAAGATGGGACTTGAAACTGAAATTAGAAAGCATGTTATTTTTAATCACTGAATTAACTAGAGCAAAAATAAAATGAACACTGGTTATTTCCCACAGATTAACTCATGACACTTGCTTCTTGGAGTGCACTAATATGAACTTTGTTTAAACTCAAATTTAAATTTAGTATTTTATTTAGATTTTATATGTTGTTTGCATGACCTGAAAATGAGCCATTCATAGTTATAATACTTAATGGATGACATCTGTCACTGTACAAGCAGCAGGTCTGATTCATTCCTCAAAAATTCCTTGTAGGGGAGATTCACAGCTTAATTATAAGCCAGAATCCTTTCAGGCATCCAGGATTCTGTATGTGAAAGTCCCATTCATTTTCTGCATAGACAATGTAGAGTTACTTCAAACTCTAGCACTTACAAGGGTTGAATGAACATAGAAGTCTCTTAGTTGAATCGGTACAAAAGATAAGCAAACACACTATTCTTAACTATTTAAAGAGTCAATGATTTATAGCCTCTAGGGTCTGCTCAAGGGGGCTCAGATATTAGTAGACTTTCTTTTCTGGACTTAAAACCAGTTATTGAGAATAATTCACATCAAATCTAATGCTGTTTTTCTTGTCAGGTTACCAGAGAAAGCCATATCAGTGCTTCAGTCTGGCTGTCTTGAGAGTCGTCTTCTACGCTCCCTTTACACAGACAGGGAATTCTGGGACAGCCAAGGCGGGGTCAGTGGTCTCAGGCCTCTAATCCACATGGTGGAGAAGAGAGGCAAGATTCTCCTCCAGCACTTCAGGGACAGAAAGCTCCAGCTAAAGAGGGACCTGTGATTGAGCTGATCCAACCAAACTGGAGTAGAAATTACACAGCCTTCAGGCTGATAAACGCAAGATGACATTTCTGCAGAATGATCGAATAGAAATCATTATGCAGCAAGATACCCTGAAGAAATTAAATGACTCAGCTAATTCAGAAGACAGTACTGTAAGACAGTTTTAAAGAAAAAAAAACTTGAATGGGGTTGTAAAAAATGCAACATTCACAATGAAATTCAGATTTAAAACCAAAGACTGTTGATATTGTGTCCAAAAATCCAACTGAAATAATAAAAGTCATTCCTAACTAATGTCTGTGCTTGGATATGTGTTGAATTGACAGCCAAGCCAGCAGGGGCACCGAGACAAGTACTAAGAGCATTTGTAAGCAGTGGTTCTGATGACCACTTCATCTAGCATCAAAATTCACTGAGTTTTACATTTGAAGAAGGTTTTAAATAGTAACTCCACCCACAGCTCTGATCTCAACTCAATCCACTCCTTAATTTTGAATATGCTAAAAAGTGGGCAAAGGGTGGAGAGGGGTAGCAGGGGTTGGATGGATAGAGCATTAACAATTTAGAAATATGGCCAAGAGTAATTGCACAAATTATCATAATTAAATTATAGGTATTATTTTTAATAATTGGATGAAAATCCTTTGTCAATGAGTGCCTATTGTCAGAAACTCATGGACTCCACCAAAATGCTGAGTATCCTCCCTTGAGATGCTTTGCCAGGCCTTTACTGCAGTTGCCTTCAGCTGCTGCTTGTTTTTGGGTCTTTCTGCCTCAGTTGTTCTTCAGTTAGTGAAAAGCCTGCTGAGATGGGTTGAGGTCAGGTGACTGACTTGGCTATTGAAGAATATTTCATTTCTTTGCCTTGAGAAACTACTGGTTTGTTTCTACAGTATGGTCATTATCCATCTGTAATGTGAAGCACCATCCTATCAGTTGGCTGAATCTGAGCACATAGTAAAGCTTTATATGCTTCAGAATTCATCTTGCTGCTTCTATCAGCAGTCATATCATCAATTAACACCTGTGACCCTGTTCCACTGGCAGCCATACATTTCCATGCCATATGCCCACATGTTTTTTCAGCCTTGTGATGCCCATGAAGGAAAATTCCCTTGTTCCCCCTACAAGGTAATCTCTTTGCAGCTGTTAGCTGATGTCATCCTAAACTAATCTACAGGTGTGAGTAAGTGGCCACCTCTGGACTTCGCCTCTGGCCTCTGCTCTCCCCTAATCTCTTCAGGCCTGAGTAAGTCCTTAATTCAGTCTGCATGTTTGACTTATTGTGCTCTAATATGGCTTTCTGTCCATATTGGTCCAAAATCTAAATCTGTCAGTTGACCCAAAGACAATATATACCCAACGGTAAGAGAGAATCGAGAGAATTGATGCTGGCACTGCTCGCATGCATTGAAGCTTTCTTGGTGTCACTTCTCCTGAATTCAATAAACATTACTACAACTTAAGCTATCTGAGTGCCCAGCGTGTCTCTCTGTGTCCGCCTCCTCGGCCTCCCCAACCTCCCTGATTTCCACAACAATGCCTCCTTCATTTATATCGACACCTCTGTATACCGCATTTTAAAAAAATCCCATGAACAGCTACCAAATGCAAATTCAATACTAGGAATGAATTCCAGACCTTTTATCTGCTTCCTTTTGTCATGAAACAATGAGGGAACAGGCCACACCTGGATATGAAACTGATCAACTGAGCCCCTAAAAATGAGGGATTATGTATAAAAATGGCTGTAATTCCTAAGTGGGATACTTTGTTACACCCTTTGAATTAAAGATGGAAGGCTACACCTAAATAACATCATGATTTGATTATTTCTACTCTGTTGAGGTTGTGTACTTGTACCAGATGCCCCCCAGTACATTTCCAGTTCAAATGGTTGATTTGAGGAGTGTAATAAAGAGCTAAACAGACAAAACATGTGCTGGAGGAGGATAAACGCTAGCATAATGTTATGACTTAGAACTGATTTTTGATGAATTAGTAGAAATTTTATTAAATATTAACAAATACATTACTTACAACCTATGATCCCTTTATAACCAGTGCTTTAGTAGAGAGTGATACCAACATGCAAGGTACAAATCAGGTCTGTAGCAGCAAAAAGCATTGCTAAAAACTACAGTGGAGTCATTGCAACATTACCATACTGCCTTCATAAATATGTCTTTAAAAGTTTAGTTAGAACAGGTATCATTCATTCTACACATAGAGAGCAATATTATTTTGCTCTAGAAGCATAATCAAATATAAACCTAAAGGTGTGTCAGAGTGTTTTTCCTGTTGGAACAGCATAAAGCTAAATATACACAGGGTCTCATGTCATTCATGCTGATCATGCAATAATTTGTACCAAATGCAATGCCTCTGTCCCCTTGTCTGTTAATGAAGGGGTGCATATTGCTCCAAACATACAGTTCATTCAGCCTTCCATCTGCACTCAATAACATCTCAGCAAATTTCCCCCTCACAGAAAGGAAATGTGAGATCCTACAGCAAGTGCAGATTTTTCCAAGCAATTTAGGGGAAAGAAATATCATTCTTCTATTTTAACATTTTGCAGAGAGCTAGCAGTAGATTGAGTGATTGACTTGGATGTCTGTTTTATGAGATAAGCTTTTAATGCTTTTAATTGAGGGATTAAAAATTGCTGTCAGAAAATAGCTTTTGGACCAGATCCTGGAAGCTTTTTGGTGAAAATGGACACACACCCTAACACACACACACACACACACACACACACACACACACACACATAAATATGTATATCTATCTATCTATCTATTTATCTATCTATCTATCTATCTATCTATCTATATATATATATATATATATATGTGTGTGTGTGTGTGTGTGTGTGTGTGTGTGTGTGTATTTTCAAAGTGGCCAGAGGAGCAGAAGATGAAGAAAGCGAATGAAAACTGGAAATAAAATTGACATTACAGAAGGAATAGAGCTTACTCTTTTTTGTTTGAGCGACACATTCCTACTGTCACAAAAATTTTTTTGTATTTGGGTCTTGTGAAAAGCACAGATGATTTTTCTTGAAGCTATTCTTTTGCCTTACCAACTCTGAATTAACATTCCACTCGTATTAGTGGTTCATGGATAAATAACTTTTTCTATGGCTCCTTCTTTCATCACTGAATACATGGCTCTAATGAGAAATGGTTCAAATGTGTGATCCTCTCTTTATCCATATTTGATCTCTTTTAGATCAAAAATTTAGCTTTTTCTCATATGTCAAACCATGGAAAGTGCCGGTCACCACTGGTTTTAGCTTGCATACATTTCTCAGATTCTTTTTAATACACTTTTGATCCAACTCGATAAGCTATCTTAAGAATGCATTGATACATTATAAGCCTTCATACTGAATTGCTAAAGGAGACTGGTTCAAAAGATCATGATTTTTTTTCTGTTGAAATAAAGAAGGCAAGTATATTTGGAGGCAGTGTTTCAAATGTGGATGAGTATATCCAGTATCAAAATGGTAAGGGTGGGGGAGAGGGGTAGGGGGTTTGGATTCTGATACAAATTCAGTTAGAACTTGTGTTTAAAAAGCACAAAATAACCCCAAACTTATTCATCAAAACACCCAAGTTCCCTCAAAAATATAGAGGGTGTGATCTTACTGCTGTGGTAGTTACATCCTTAGTGAAGCAGTTTTCTCTTTTCATCTCTTCTAGGATTATTAGTGAATTAGTTACCCAATGAGTTCTTTTTTATATTTGGATTGTACACTCAATTCCTCCCCTCTCTAAAATCATGAGTGCAAGTGTGAGCTACTCTCATTATCATTTGAGCTAATTCATCCCATAAGGTAAAATTTATGTCTGATGTATGGCGCAGCATGTACAGCTGCTTTTTATGTTTGCATGTGTGTGTGTGTGTGTGTGTGTGTGTGTGCAGAGAGGAAAAGAGAATGCAGAGCAGACAGAGGGAGACACATGATGGCTATAAATCGCTAGTCGGCCATGACTCATCCATAACAGCTATCATCATGGAGCAGCATGGTGAAGGTCATTATCTAGTGCAGAGAAATAAGAATAGACTATTACAAGAGACAGTGTTGAGCCACAGGTCTGCCATTGCTACCTGGAGGCCATGATGTGATCATGTGAATCAAAGACCTGCTCTCTGGGAAAAGGAGGCCATGAAGATAACAACAATATTTTTCCTCCCTTGTTAGGATGATATCAAATTTTAAATTAGTGTCATTTTCAATGCTATTACTATGGGATTACTATTGGATTACTATTACTATGGGATATTACTATCCAACCTAACTTCCAAGTTCATGAATGTTTAAATCTCTTCTGAAGTCTCTAGAGGTGATGTTACCTATGCCTCTATTCCTACCTGTGCTACCCTTATTGTTGGTGGCTGCTTAATGCACCATGTAGCTGTGAAGGGATGTGAGACTAGATGCCTCTAAGGTGCTTCAGTAGTGGCTATAAACAAAATGATACCATGCATACTATCCAAATACCCTTATATTAAATTTCTGGTGATACACATAGGAGCAATTAATGTCAAAGCAGAGAAAAAACTGAACAGGTCAAGAAAGACTTTAGGTTGCTTTTTGAGACTCTCAGAAACTCAAGTAAGAACTTTGTTATTTCAGGTCCACTAACCTTTTCTACATTCTGTGATATGAAGTGAACCATATCCACCAGTTACATCTCTGAGTAAAAGGTTGGTGCATGTACTGGAAGAGTCCTTACATTGAAAATTTTAATCTATTTTATGACAGACCAGTTTAAAGTCCAGGCCTTTTAGATGATCAGATTTTGGTACCCACTCAAACCTTCAACCCCAGCCGAGGCTTGGCTTTCATTTGGATATAATCTCTGCTCTGTTAGAGGCCTTATTCGTGTTTCAAATCATACCATTACTGTCTCAATTTTTAATTACTATTCCCCTACAACCATCTATGACTACTTCAGATCCTGCTCTAAAAACTCCATCTGATCTGGACTAGGGATGATTCGTTTGAATATAAGAAGCCTACTTCAGAAATTAGATAATAAAGGTAATAGTTTATCAGACTGAGCCTGATTTCTTGGTCTTGGTTGAAACATGGCTCAAAAAGAGTGTTAATGAATAGGATGTAGCTATAAAAGACTGCAGCTTGTTTAGAGTGGACAGAAAAAGGGGGGGGGGGTTTCTTCTGTAAAATCAGATTTCCCTGTTACAAATCTAAATGCTGTCACCATACCAAGATGTTTTGAATTACTAACACTTAAGATTTTTTTTTGGGCCTAACTCTGTAATTGTGGTAGGGGTTCATAGACCCCATTTTTTGAGTTGGGTTCTATTCTATTGATGCTATAGCTAATCTACTTTCTTAGTTTTCTGAAACTGAATTGATTTCAGTGGTTGACTTTAGTCTGAATCGGCTGAATGATTCCTCTGATTATCTGAAGGAGATTAGTGGTTGTGTCAATATACCCCAGCTGATAACACAGCCCACAAGTCTGAAGGATAGCTCACTTAAGCTCATCTTAATGACCTAACCTTTTTAGTTGATGTTTCACATAATGACATTCAATATACTTCTGAAACTCCAGATTCTGACAGGGCACTGGAGTTTTTTACAAAAAACTTTCTCTTAGTTGTTAACAAACATGCACTTTTCAAAAAGCTTAGAATTAAAACACAGAGTAACTCACTGGTGTTCACCTGATTTATGAGCTCTATTTAAAGAAAGGAACAGGTCGTGGTCTATTGCCAGACATTCTGGAGAACCAGCATACTGGCTAAGATTTAGACAGCTTAGAAATAAATGCATATCATCTGTGGGAGAAGCCAAATCTAATTATTACTTGGGCTTAATTACTAACTTGTTTTCAAATCCTGTAAATTTTTGGAAAGCAGTTAACTTACAAAAACACCACTAATTCCCTAACTTCACATATTAGATATGGTGTCTTTTCAATTCATGAACAAAAAGTAATTTGCCTAACTTTTAACAAACGTTTAGTGATGCTGGGAATTTATTTGAGAATAATTATACAGGGCCCTTTCTAGTTGTTGCTGATTGTGCATGTACAATGAACTATGTTAACCAGTTTACCTTACAACCCTTCTCTCCTAATGATGCATTTGAAGCGTTGCAAATTATTGATACCAAGAATTAAGCTTGGGAGGATAACTTAGATACTTTTTCCTAAAACTTTCCACTCTAATTTTATATATATATATATATATATATATATATATATATATATATATATATATATATATATATATATATATACTGTAATATAAATATATATTATAGTATTTCCAAGTGTTTGGAAATTGGCCAATTTGATGCCACTACATAAAGTGGTTGATATAGAAATAGATAGAATAAATAGCTAAGTAAACTATTATATTAGTCCCAATTAATACAGTATCTGCTCTAACCAATAAGAAATACTGTGCTGCCCATTTTGTGGACCTATGGAAGCGTTTCAGTCAATCATCCTTCAATTTTACAAAGATTGTATTGTACTGGTCCATGTAGAAAGTCTAATGAATGTTTTTTTCTGTTTTGGAGGCTTCAGTGTGTAAAGTTGGGAATTGCTCAGTCTGAGTTTTGACCAATTCAAAAGGCTGTTACTGGTTACTGGTTATTGTTTCTTCATTGTATGACTGTTCCATCTTTATGTAGATGACACTGTTTTGTTTTGTATTGCTGACTCTGTTCAACTAGCTATTGAGAACCATTAACTCTTCTTTAATGTTCTTCAGGAAACTCTTATCAATATTAAACATGTACTTAATGTAATTAAAACACAGTGCTGTTCACTTGAGCAGAAAATTTGATTTCACTATGTATATTAATCCACTGCAAATGGATCTAACTTGAGAGAGTCACTGAATGTAAATATCTTGGCATCTGGCTTGATAGAAATTTACACTTAAATATCATACAGACAACCTGGCAGGCAAACAGTGCCAAAAAATTGGCTTATGTTACTAAAACCAATTAAATCAAAGAAAATGCTGCACACTCTTAAACTGAAAGACGTAGTCTATCATTCTGTCCTAAGATTTATTACTGGAGATGGTGATGATACCTATGGTACTCTCCACTGTATTCTCTACGTCTCAAGAGGTGACACAAGCATTAGTTTCTATTTATTTACAAGGCAAATATTGGTAGGCTCCCACTTTATATTGCAACGTTGCTGAACTGTACCTTTGGCACTGATCAAAAATCACTCAAGGTTCCCTGGGGATGTCAACCTTTTGTTTTAATGCCCCAACACACTGTGAAAATCAGTAAGCTAATATCTTATGGGAAATTTTAAACCATGATAACAAATCTCCCTGCCTTTTTTTGTTGTTTTAACTTATTTTATTACTTCTTGTCTGTATCATCATGTTTTATCATGCCTACTTCAAACAGTATTATTCTGACTTTATTTGAGTCCTGTTCGTATTTTACTGTCTTGTATTTTACCTATTTATTTTAATGTTTTATTATATTTTCATGTATTTGATTATGTTTTCTGTTTGCTGCCTAATGTAATCTTGGCATCATTGAAAATGAGGACCAACCTAATGTATCCACTTGAACTGAATACACTCCACCATTGACTTGCCTAGAACCATGTATTGATTAAGCAGATCAGTTGGCAGAAATGGAATATAATATTCATAATTGTGTTTTCATTACTTTATAATCACCTGAAAGTACAAATCGTGTTTTCATTACCTCTAAATAAGTCCTTGATTTCAACATAAGGAAAGGATCTTCTTTTGTGGAGCCTGCCCTTTGGCTTTTTTACATTAGCTGAAGGCCACTGCGAGGTTCAAGGGAGGGGTATTCGGTTGGTTGCAATCTGCAACCTTGGTTCTAGATGCCACTATATCCTAAACACTGGTCCTTTAAAGATAGATGTTATGGCTGAAATGTTGTATTAGATTGTATTAGTTTGCAGGTGCTTAATAAAGTGTCCACTGAAAATCCTGCTGACAGTTTTTCTCCGTTTCTCACCATGTAAATTGTACTTTCAACCTTTTTCCCATAATGGATTTAACAATTCAGTTTGCTATCAGGGCTAAGTGTAAACATACCATTTTTCATTCAAGGGGAATAATCTGAAGATATGATAGTGACTGTAATTGTGTTGGTTCTTGTACATTTGAAGAAAAACCTATTAATTCTAATACAGTATGAAACATGCAAAACATTTATGATGTTATTGATAGAAATGAATCTAAGTCAGAGCTGCAGAATGTAGCTAAAAAGTCTAATCCAGAAAATTCAATTCTACAGCCAACATGTACATCTTAATATCCACCCCAATCCCTCTCTCCCTGATTACTGCTCAAGTCGTACATCCCACTTTAAACTGTAGTGATGAGTGCTGCAGACTGTATGTAATAATAGGAATACTTACACACTTCATGTTCATACCCTCACCTAATCATGATTTTTTCACGGCAAGTGACAGCAATCCATAAATAATGAATGTAGGCAAGAGCTCAGCTGTTCTCTAGCTTCTAACAATGGAGTAGGAAAACTGGATCAGATAGGTCAATGCTTCAAGTCTCTGATGTTCTCTTTTATCTTTTACATACAGATTTTTGTTCCTTTTGTCTGTTATCTGTGCCCCTCAGCCAGTCTAAACTCCATGTTTTGAGCACAAAATCCTGATTTTGAATGTGGCAGCTCTTCAGGCAGATTCTGAGTATTTGAGAATATTTTTATTGAAAGATTTTAATGGGACACATTCTTATCCTCCTGTCACAGTCCTTGAGAGACCAATGATAAAGCTGATGAGGCACATTGGAACTTTGACTGTTGATCATATTTAGTATACTGAACCACAGCATGTTAGCATTGCCTCACAGAGCTTCCAGCATGGCTGTAGGCTCTTAGGCTATTTCATTAGTTCTGCATCTGTATGGGTCCACATGATGTAAATTTCTTCATGTGCCCCCAAGGGGGTGCTAAGCCCATGGTTTTTCCACAGAATTGGGCCTCTTTTGAAGAATTCCTGTGGATCAGATTTTTGGTCCACTTGTTGGGTAGACCACCGTAATCATTTATTTATATCCAAATCCTACCAAATGGACTCCATATAAGCACATACACACCTGCCAACGTGCCACCCACAGATACACACACATGACACGCTTTAATGCTCTTGGTGCACATCTATTGATCCCAAAGAGTCCCCAGAAAGGAATACTTCACCAACCTGGGGAATTTAATTAAATCTTTTTCTTGCATTTGCATTAAACTAGCAGTTAATACATTATGATTAAATTGGTTATTTTTTTTCCATTGTAATGGTAGATAGAAACACCATTAAAACTGATCTATTATTGTTATATAATTCCTACTTAAAGTCCTATTTCATTCATTGACAGAGAGCTGATACTTTATGATGGCAAATTTGTGTTTGCTACTTTACAGAAGAGGCAAACACTGAATGTGTTGTGTGTGTGTGTGTGTGTTAAACAGCCTAAAGTGTACATACATTCCACTGTATATTATTTAACTTCTGATACTCTGTTCCAGTTGCAAGCCTCACAAATCCACTCTCTTTTCTCACTCGTCCAATCACTACAGACACAACCTATGCACTGAGCCGTGGTACTTATATAACAAAATAATAATATGCTTTCTCAAGCTTGCCTTGTTTGTCCTGACGGCACTCCACTGCACCACAGTATCAATCACCAGCCAAGATGTATAGTAGTAAGACCTGACTAATGACCCAAAACAGATCCTCTGCCCTAAACTACAAGCAGATCAGCAGACTATTGGTTAGAACAGAACCACATGGAGTAAGAGAAGGAGCTGCACTTCACTGTGAGCATCTCCAACACACATCCTGCCACCTCTCTTCCTGCAATTGTAGTGAATCCCACAGAAGAAAAGAGTTACTATTTACCTTATAAACTCTACAAGTCCAGAGATAGCAACTCCTCATTCATTGCTCATTCTCTGACAACGAAAATGTATTAGTAACAGTATTAGTGCCTGGAAACCACTGATGCACTGAACAGAAAAAACAACATTCGACAGACAGAGGACTTACAGCAGGGTACAAAATGTTATTTTTCTCAGCCCACACTCCCCTCACTACTCACTACTCACAATATTAACTAATTTTGGTGGAGTTGCAGGCTGTGAGCCAGACAAATATATTGTGTTGATAGAGACCAATTGGAGACGTCAGCTTTTTCCTGTCCCAAAATTAGTCAGCCTGCACCAATGAGCTTTTGCTTGTATAAACTAAATACAATGTTGCCACTTTTGCAGCTAAGGCTTAAAAGAAGAAAAGCGATTTTAAAGTGTGGCTAGATTTTTAGGCAAGAAAAAATTCTTGTAGTTCTCATTAGGTATGTTTATTTAAAACAATACACACTATAAATTCATCATCTCTATTCTTTCTTGCAGCTTATAGTCACTCAGTAACAGCTATAGCTCTTCCCCAAAACACTGCAGTGTAGACTATGTGCTTCAACATTCATGTGAGCACACTGTGAGTTCCTTTGATATGACACTGCTGCTGTGAAGATTCATGTGGAGGTGACTTCTGCTCTCTTTGTGATGCCCAGTCAGTTCTTTGCAGGTGAGTGATGTGACAGGAGCCAACACATTAGCCCCCTATCTGCCACATATTTACCACATGCCAGCCTTCAGATAGTTTCGTAGTTTAATATTGTAGAGAAACAAGTTGATTATACACCCCTTGAATAATGATTTCTCCATTGCTACACTGCATTGTTTCTGTTGGTCAAATTCACGGGTCAAAGTTAAGGCTATGTGAACTCTGAGTTGCTTGCTTGGCTGGAAGTAGCACCAAAACAGGAAGTGTTCACAAATTTTTCGGTCATAAAGTTGAAGTGAATGGGACACACAAATTTTTCCAAGAGTGGTGCTAGTGTGAGTGTATGTTATCTCAAAATATTCAGAAGCAGGTGTCTCTCATTTTATTTCCTAAATATAGGGTAAGAATTTAGGGATTTAATTTTCATTGGTGTCAAATCTTATACTTTTGATATACTTCTCCATATACCATGCCTATATGAATTTGTTAACAGCTAAAAAAAAGCCCCTCTTAATTTGTTTAATTACTCCTTAAAAAAATACTACTCCGGAAATATTTTCAGTAACAAATAACCTCCTTTTAGTTTGGACAGTGCTACTGAAAAGTTTGTAGCCTGCTCCTTTATGATGATTAAGATATTACCTGCAGTCTTTAACTCAGCCTATTTGGCTGCAGATGAATTCTTATCTGAAAGCCACCTTCTGGTCTCTATGACAGCCTCTGCGACTGACTTCATTGTTTCCTTTTAGGTGCTAAACACTGCCTGTGCAGCAGGTTATTATTCCAACTCTACCTTCATTACAGTGAAATATTCCAAACACTCTTGTATACATTTGTTCAATGGTAAATTCAGTTAGTTTAACCTTACGTTAACCTCTCATGATTAGTGGCAGATGATAAAAGTATGATTTCATTGAGTAAAGTGCCCATTTGAAAGAATTAAAAAAAAACTTTCAGTATAAATTTAAGAACTGGAAAAGTCATATTTCGAAGTCAAATTCACAAGTATAATCCCATTTAAGGTTGAATTAATTTCACTTTGAAGTGTGACATCTGGTACTATTCTAACATCTGCTGCCACTGAGTAACTCTTATTGCCTTCATAACGTAGGCTTGAGTGTATGTGTATTTGTGTCAAAAAAGAGAGAATCTGTCACCTTGATTGCTTGTACTTCCATTAATATCTTTATGTTTATACCAATATATTTGAATACTAAAACACAATAAATGACACTAGTTTCTACTGTATGTTCTATTGTACTAGTTTCTACTTACTTTATTCATTTGGAGGCTGGAATTAGAGCTCAGAGTTAAGTATAAGAAGAAGATCACAGTTGCATTAACTGGTCTGATGTCACCACCGTACTGGTTTATTTTTTTGGTTTAGAATCGTGATTTTGACTGAAGAAAACTTACTACACCCACTGGGCTTAGCTCCATTCAGCCTTCCATTTTCATATCCTTTATTTTATTCTTTTGTTGTGTCACCATAATAAGATATCACAGGGTTTTTGTCGAAACCTCAAAATTAAGTGTTTAGGGAAGAAAATCTAAAATTATAATAACTTCTGCTTTTCAGCATTCTGTATGTCAGGACCAGTTAAGGTTAGAGTTAATGAAGTTTTGAGTAAAGACAGTCTAAATAGTGTCTCAGTAACTGGCTAAGCTCCCTGCTCCAGTCAACCACTTTATGTCATCAGCTGTCAGATATCTGGCATAAAAATCATACAGATGCAGGTCAGGAGCTTCAGTTAATGGTCACATCAAAAATCAGAGCAGAGTCTTAAAATTCCACCTGTAGAAAACATGAATATCTGTACCGAATATAGAGTAAGTCATTCTGTTGGGACCATGTATGTGTTTACCAAATGTTGTGCCACTCCATTCAGTATAATGGTACTCAAACCTTTTTATTAAAGGTTAACATGTGAATTTTACATAAAGTAACTAATTTGAAACAATACCAGCACAACTTAATGAAGTCATTGCAACAAAAAATGAACACATTCAATGGCCCATTTTGTAATTTAACAAAAGCTACACAGATTCAACAAAACAGCGTTGTGACCTGATGTAACCAGTGTCTTGAGCTTTGCACGAGTCTGACTGCCAGGTAAGATCAAGGAGCACTATAAGCACACAGGTTCATGCAATGATCGCTCTGACTGACAGGGGTCGAGACATTAGACTTTTGACTGGACTGAAGTTAATGCACACACAGTGGGCACACAGATGCACACATATAGTATATATACACTACTGCGACTATGTAGTCTCACTGTACATGCACTACAATAGTAATTTTATGAGCAAATTAATGGTAGACAAACAAAATATAGAAAATAAACCAATATACAGAATATAATCTTTTGTAATGTTAACATAATAAATGATATTTGATATACTTGCTGTCATGGTTCTGAGTTTCAGTTTTCTCATTCATCGTTTCATTAATTATATGTTCTAACTCTGCTTTCATTTCAGACCCAGCAAATCATACACTGTTGAAATATTTTGGTTTGGGCCAGCTGAACAACCAAGGAACACTTTCAGCCCTAGAGAACTATGCTGCTAGCGTGGCTACAATCTGACTTTCATTAAATTTATTGAACACATTCGTATTCCCCAGAGAACAAACCCTTTCAATTTTGAGCACTCTTTGACATTTTCATTTGTGCCAGCATCAAGCCAAAGTATCAACTTTAAACAGTCCTCTAAGCTATAAGCTGCAGAAGCATCCTTTTCACATGATTTCTGACATTTATTTCCAGTCAACCAAGTGATTATACTAATTGCATAAGAAAAATATGAGAATGAGATGAAACAAGATGAGTTAATAACTCCATCCACCCAGGGGTGTAATTAGTGGTGTGATTTCTCCCCTTTTTATTTCCTCCCCACAGTCTACTGAGAATCATGAAATGTTTAAAACATTTCAAGGCATCATAATATTTGAGGAAGGTATTCAGTCTTACTGAGAATTATGGCAGTATGTAGTTGTATTCCATATTTTAAAATATTCACACAGAACAGGTCATACTCACACAGATGTGCTTTTGAATAAGGTAAAATATTCATGGCAACCTGACAGCTGGCCTAAATGTTAACTGTTCTAAATGCTATATTTATTTTGATATTGATACTCAGACTGTTAACTTTCCAATGAATTTTTAAGTGCTTGTTATAGAAACAAATTCTATATTATTACAGAAATTTGTCAATTTAGTCATTGTCTTCTGAATTGTTTTTTCTGGGGTTCTCTTGCCTCCTTCAAGGAAAACATGAAAATCACCCCCTTGGAATCCTTGTCCTGCCCTCTCCTTCTTCTAGTGGAAGAGTCTGGGGATGTTAAGGGTGTGTGTGTGTGTGTGCTTGTGAATGGATGGGGAAAAGAGCAGGGAAGAGAAAAGGGGAGAATAAGATCTCAGAAAAACGGTGATTGAATGACATCAGGAGAAACCATAAGAATCCTGCATACATGGAGGTAAAACAGCAGAAAAAGCAGAAGAGAAAAAGGTGGAGAGCTATCCCTCATAAAGAGATGATGCCAGAGCTCAATGGAAGCTGTCTCAGTAACCAGGCTGAACACACACCCCTTGGGGCAGGGGCATAACAGCTGAAGTGAAAGTGTGGAAAGAAGTTGAAGTGTGTTAAAGAAAAATTTCACCGCTGCAAAAACTGACCATTTCTTCAAACTAGATCCCTTTTGTACTAGACAGGGGCAGTTATTCTCAAAATCAATGTCTTACAGTCAGAGAAAGCCGATAAAATGGTTTTATATTTCCTTATCATTCTAAAGCAGAAAATCCTACAACAACCTACCAAACCACTCCCAGATCATTCCTTTTATAGGTACATTTCACAGGGCTTCCACTACTGGTGGTGGGCAAGAAGGTGAAAAAACTAAAACCCTCTAGCTGTATGTATGATGAAGAACCAGGACTACCCTGAATGCCACACACCCTGATTATGATTATCACATACAGGTGAGACAGCTGCCAGTGTGCTGTCTGCAATATAAAATATAAAACTTGTTGAGGTAACAAAATCAAGTTTACCAAAGCTAAAGAAAACCAATGTATCTGTCACCGTAGGCTACACACGCAGGCCAAGTAAAGTCAATTTATTTTTAGATCACATTTAAGAGCAACAAATGTTGATCGAAGTGCTTCACAGAGAGATCAAATTACTAGATTATTTGATTGACAGTTAAAATGCAACAAAAGCCCAGGATGGATCAAATCAATCTACAGGCATAAAAAGGAAATACAAGCAAATTAATATAAGCATAGCATATCTGGATAAAATCAGAAC
Source organism: Istiophorus platypterus (assembly GCA_016859345.1). Taxonomy (NCBI): domain Eukaryota; kingdom Metazoa; phylum Chordata; class Actinopteri; order Istiophoriformes; family Istiophoridae; genus Istiophorus; species Istiophorus platypterus. Next base: position 27,217,215 of record CM029126.1, on the reverse strand, counting down.
ATCAACAGGATTGCACAGAGTAAGCCAGAGTGAGGTCAAGTCTTTATTATAGCAATTAAGAGGTGAAATAAAGGAGTTGGATCTTGACAAGTTTTAAAGATATCAGTGGAGGGAAAGCATGGAATGGAAAGCAGTGATTGTTCAGCAGATCTGGAGCATCTTCTCGAGGCCAAGGATGAGTCTAGCTGCTGCATTTTGAACCAGCTCTCAGCAAGATAAGGCTGTCTGACTGATTCCTTCACAGAGATAATTGTAGGAGACTGTTATAACAGACCAGTCTAGGACCTGAAAGCAAACACAGACCAGGAGATGATGAAAGATTAGAGGGTGTTTTATTGTAAATGAAGATGGAGATGGCTAGATGGCAGCTGGTTGGTGTTTTGGTCAGTAGGCTTAGTGAACCTCATCCACAAGCAGATCAGAGTTCAGAAATACACAAAACAAACACCAAAAGTTTGACTATCATTTTTGTACCACATAGGTGACTGACAGTTTGACAGAGCCTGGAGAGATGAACTGGGACTTTATACTGCCACAGCTGGTGGAATTGATTAGGTGATGATCAGCAGGTGTGCAGGTAGAACTGTGGGAGATGGAGACCGGGAAGCCATGCCAAATAGATGGAAGACGCGTCAAAGATGGAAGAAGCCAGTGCTGAAAAATGAGTTGTTTATCAAAACAAAGACAATACCAAGATTTCTTGCATGGGAATTTACACTCAGTAATGGAGGCCAAAGGGCATTGACCTCAGTTTTATTGTGGTTTTACATCAGGAGGTAGAGCGGGTGTGGTTGGCATAACAATGGTAGGAAATATTATATTTTCTGAAAATAGACCTCAGAGGAAGTATGTACGTGGAAAATAATAAAGGGCCTTATATGGAGCCTTCTGTTATTCTGCAGGAGATGAGCAAAGAAGAAGAGGACACATTATCAATTCTGACATAGGCTTATCTGCCTTGGAGGCAGGAGGAAAACATGTTCTTCTGTGCCCAGATCAGCAGGGGGAGCTTTAATGAGAACAGAAGAGAAGACATATGTGAAGGCATATGTGAGAATAGAAAAGAAGGAATCTGAGAACTGCCTGGCAGTAAGAGGGTTAATAGACCTGAAATAGTTTCAATTCAATTCAATTAATGAATCAATGTATAGCACCATATCATAACAGAGGATAGCACTTTTCATATAGAGCAGGTCTAGACCAGACCCTTTATAGTTATTATTTACAGAGACTCAACATCTCCCCCATGAGCAGCACTTGGTGACAGTGGCAATGAAAAACTTCCTTTTAACAGGTAGAAACATTGAACAGATCCAGGCTCATGGTGGGGGGGTCTGCCTCGACCGGTTGGGTTGAGAGTGAGAAAGAGAGAGCGAGAGAGAGAGAGAGACAAGGGGGGAGCAGGAGGGAGGAGAGAGAGAATAGCAAAATACAGGCACCGTGTAAAGATGTATGACGATAAGAAGACTAATAACAAAACAAATAGTTATACTAATGGGACTAATTATATTACTGTTAGGAATTAATAAAATAGTAATTGTATTAATCATAATAATTAGAGCAATGGATGTTGAGCAGGGTCACTAGGGCAGTAGGTGGACTCTAGTTTCCTCGCAGACTGGCAGGAAAGTGAGGGTGAAAACATAATGGGGCAATGATCAGATAAACTGACATCATTTATCTGGACACTGGGGACCAGAATTCCAAAAGTTAAAATAAGGTAAAGAATATGACCGTGCACATAATTGGTACTCATGACTAACTGGGTAAGTTTGAAAGAGTCAATTAAATGTAGAAAATCCTGGGCCACTGGATTAGATGGAAATGTTTTTGTAATCATTTAAAATAAACAACTTGTTGGAGAGTTATCTGTGAGAGTGAGTGACATGGATACTAATGGCTTCAGCATTTGGATGATTGTTAAGAATAGTCAGGAGTCTATATGTTATATTCCAGAAACTCAGGAGGCAACAGCTACAATGTCATCCTGTGCACATCCTCCTTTACTGTTGACAAAAGACATCCTTATCTGCCTTTGCCTACAAAAGGCCTTTTCCACATGTATATCAATTATAGCTGCAGCATAAATGTAGCAGTGATACCGACTTTTCCAATTTTTTTTGCGGGTATAGGCATGAATGGCAATAACACCCTCTATTTCACCCACAAAGGGGGACAAAGGATGAAAAAATTCCACAGTGCAACAGTACCACAACCTCCTAAATGAGTTAGGTTTCTCAAACAGAAAGACTTGGGGCAGATTATTAATTTTGTGTTTATGTGTGTTCTATATTCATCTTTGTGATTGTCTGTCTATTAGAATAATCTCTACTGTATGATTTTCTCTTAATTTCTTTGAATAAAATTACATCAGAAGTGGCAGGAAAAAGATATCATGTTCAACTGTAACTGTAACCATGTATATCACTTTAATTTAGTGAGTGTTGCACTGACTCAAACTGACCAGGTAATACCAAGTGCTAAGAACTTTATGCTGGGCTATCACGAATGACTATAATTGTAGCCAAGCATTGTATTTACAAAAACTGAAAACACAATCGGCTGGAATTTTTTTTAATGAGCTAAGAAAACCAACCATCTCTGGACCAAGATGTTTTTGTATAAAACTTCAGCCCCAGCTTATAAACAAGACATGATTTTATGCTATCCTCTACGCTTAAGAAAACTTTGGCTGGAGTTGAAGGCAGTAAAGCCGTATTGTAAACATCAACATATTAGCTTTTAAAAACATGGCAGTAAGAGCATAACTGAGATAGAGATACAGTGTGTCTCTGTTGGAGGAACATGCAGGTGATGGAAAATGTAAATAATAAATAATAAACGAACAAAGTTCCCTTGCTGTTCAGTATTTCCTGCTTCTAATACTGATTCCTAACTGGATGTGATGCGGACAAGTAAGCAAGCGAATATCAGATTGATTCAGTACTTCCCAATGAAGAAGTCCTAACCTGCTCTTGGCAGGTGAGCAGGCTGAGCGATGTGCTGCTTGTTTGAAAGTTGTGTTATTGTGTTATTGAACTTTGTTTTAGAGATTGAGAAGTATGTTTTCAGTTATCCATATGAGAACCAAAACTCCAAAAAAAACAAAAATTAGCAAGAAAAAAACTGATCACAGTGAAGTTTGTTGCTGCCAGGCAATTTCAATTCTTTCTGCATTAATGAAAATTTACAACACAGATGCCAGTCATCAGCAAGCACCAGTAGGTGCAGCTAATCCCAGCTGAAAGGCCTCTCTCTCAGCTGCAGTTGTAACGGAGCTCCAGCAGTCACCTCCTCTTTCATACACTGTCATGTCTAATTCCGGAGCTCCATATGCTGTCCCCATAGTTATGCCACATCTGACAGAGTCATCAGCTAGAAGTAAAGAGGTATAAATATGTGAAAAGCAGAGGGGGGGTTTACTGCCATTCATACACATGTAGCCCAAAACTAGAAGCATAGGAGTCAGGTTGAACCTTGGTGAAGCATAAGTAAATGTTGATAATGAGAGGAGCTGGAGGTATGCTGGAGAGTCTTTGTGGTACACCTTAAGGTGTCTCTTCAGGTGTGTGGTTTTCTTCCCAGTGGTTTTGTAGCCACAGAGCTTCTCTCTCGACAATCCTAACCACTCACGTTTTCTCTCATGGCTGCAGAGTCACTGGGCACAGGAAGAGAAATGAGCAGTGCGGCCATTTGAAGGACATTTGGAGAATGTCATTGTTTGAGCAAACTGCATTTTCAACTCATATGTTTTGTCAAAGAGAAAGGGAGAGATTCATTTTGAGGTTTTATATAATTATCGACTCTAGTTGAGTCACCTGTTTTTTTGTTGATGATACTGTATAGAGATTTAGTCTCAGTTGTTGTTATTGATTTCAGTTTTGTCTTATCAGTGTCTTGAATTGAAATATCAACAGAAATGATGTTTCATCTGAAGGCACTGAAAGAAGTGAAAAAGTCATCTAAAGGGGCAGGTGCTAAAGGACTTGGAATTTTAGTTAAACATAAGCACTGTAGGGGGCTAACATGTCAGTTGAAGATCATTTACTGAAATTAGCTGTATTGTCAGTTAGTGTAAGCACAAGTTGTAAACATGGAGAGGATTTCATGGTAAACTGAAGTGTATGCAGTAAAGACAGCTAATGTGGCAGCTGAACAATAAGCACTAACCTCCTGGTAGTAGTATTAGTGGGATACAGCAGCAGTAGCAGCACGTAGTATTCACACTGGTAGCTCTTTTAGTGGTAGTAACAGCAGTTATAATAACAGCAATTGTTGAAGCAGTGAAATAGGTAGTACTGTTGGTGTTTGTAGGGAGGATGGATGGTGCTAAAGAGGAGTGAAGGAGGCTATCTAAATAAAACAAACCTTCCCTCAACAGAGCAGGAGGCTTATGACACCACCTATTCCCCAACTAGGAGATTAAACAAAAATTCACACTCGGCCTCATGTGACTTTAACGACTAGCAACTGAGAGGTGAAACATCATCCAGTTCTACAACCAATCAAGATGCCCATGACTTTTCTTGGATAGTCTGTAATATGTGAATCAATAGTTTTAGCCTTTGGTTGTAGTAGTTTCATTATAAAGGTTACATCTGTGTGGCACATTTAAAAATAGTCATCTACTAATAAAATGTTTATTCTCTTGGCTTCTAAAGTGAAAACTTGTATAATATAGCTAGTGACACTGAAGGAAACATGAACTTTACATACTCCCTGCCTTGTGCAATCCCCCAAAGTCACCTTAACATTTTAACACCAATCATAGAGGGGCAAGGAAAAAATACAGAGACACCAGAAAGCTTTATTCACAGTTCAAAGCACTGAGGTGTGTGTGTGTGTGTGTGTGTGTGTGGGTTGGGTAAAAAGGAAAGAAAGAGAGAGAGAGAGAGCAAAGGACAGATGAAGAGAGCAATGAAGAAATAGGGAGAGAGTAAATGAGACACAGACCTGACTTCAAACACCTACAGATTAACCTTACACCCTTCCTCACAGCGGCACATTGTTTCTGTGAAAAGCCAGAAACCCATTAGTGAGTCCAAGTTCCCTTTTGGAGGATCATGACCGGGGATACAGCAAAATTGTCTGAATACAATGCATACAGAAAAAAGTCCACCTGAAAATTCAGTTCACATTCAGTAGGTCACTGCTGCTGGCTTAGATAGTTCAGGCTTGATTTCAACTGTTTACATTTGTAGTAATGATATGAACAAGGTTAGAAAAGAGAAGCAAGAAAAGAGAAGCAAGATTATCACAGTCGTGATAGAAGTAAATAGAAGAGCTGCTCAGCTGTTAGTGAAAGGGCACCTAACACAGCTGGATCTTGAAAAAAAAATACTGTTGATTTTGTTAAGTTTGAATCTTTCATTGTAGTTACTAAGATGAAAAAAACAACAGTACATTAACATTTTACCCCTGATATTTCATTTGAACTCAATGTGGGAGGATCTCTGTGAAGGGGAGTGTTGTGAAACACAGCATATTAGAAGGAAAGGTTAACAGGGGTTAAAAATGAAAGTGTTAAAGAAAGTAGTTTAGTATATGGCTTTGTGTCAGATGAAGATCCCGTTTGGCTAGGTTGAATTTATGGGCTCCAGAAATGTCTTGATTTTACGAGAAGACAGTTCAGAGCAACTCACTGTAGAAAATAGAGAGCACAAACAGCATTTAATTGTTAAGCAGTCAGGTTTTAAAATAATATTTCTAGTAGCCATGTGGTAAATTCATAATGAGAAAACTTTAATTTCAGTAATGTGACATATTTATGACTGAAGTGTCTGAGTCCATCCTATGGTAGAAACATTTACATCTTCACAAAAATCACGACCTCTATGACCCAGGCTCCGCTCCCCTTCTTTGGGATCACCTTCACAGATGTTACCCCTGTTGTCATAGAGGTAGAATCGGCCTTGGCAAACATTTCTTTTAGTTCTTATAACAACTGACCCATATCCCCAAAAACCTTTCTCATATAGTTTATCTGTTTCTTTGCACTCCTGCTTCTCTTTTTTCTTACCCCTTTGCTTTCTTCCCTTTAGAGTTCCAAGACATTCACACACACACACACACACACACACACACACACACACACACACACACACACACACACACACACACACTGCAGACTGCATTATCCCTGGATAACAGTGAGAAGATTTTTTCTTTGACTTCATAAATGTAAATCACTAGAGGTGACTTATAAGAGAAACCCTGTACAGGACTAAACATATGCAGAGATTTAAATCGTGGAAACAACAAAGACTGATGTTAGGAGCAATTGCTGCACAAATCTCTACGACCCCTGCTTATGTTATCTAAACCTGTCTCTAAACATATACATTCAGTTGAGAGAGAAAAATATGATTTCTTTGATGTTTCCAACATTGTGTGCTGTCTTAATTTTTCTAATTGCATATTCAATATGAATTATTTTTTCAAATTTCTCATTGTATTTGTTTTTCATGTAGTTTAAATTCTTAAAACTTAAAAAACATTCAAGCTAAACATCCACAGCCTATCACAGCTCCTCTTATTTCTCTACTCTGATAAAAATAGTAAAACACTGATGGGGGTGGAGGAGAGAAAACATACTTGGAAGGTTGATTTCATGTAATTCCATCCCTAATGATGATAAATCTACTCAAGGGAGTTATTCATATATTCATTCTTGCGTAGGAAATGAGAAAAATTTCTTTCTCTGGGCTAATGAAAAGGCACCGTTATTCTTGTCAGGTCTACAATTCTTTCAAGGCCCAGATCATGCTCATTCTTAAACTGCTCACCATGTTAAATGTCAGGCAGATGATGTCATTTTAATATCTTACCCACCATATGCAATTATGCAATTTTATGTCCTTTATCACACACACACACACACACACACACACACACACACACACACACACACACACACACACACACACTGCAGACTGCATTATCCCTGGATAACAGTGAGAAGATTTTTTCTTTGACTTCATAAATGTAAATCACTAGAGGTGACTTATAAGAGAAACCCTGTACAGGACTAAACATATGCAGAGATTTAAATCGTGGAAACAACAAAGACTGATGTTAGGAGCAATTGCTGCACAAATCTCTACGACCCCTGCTTATGTTATCTAAACCTGTCTCTAAACATATACATTCAGTTGAGAGAGAAAAATATGATTTCTTTGATGTTTCCAACATTGTGTGCTGTCTTAATTTTTCTAATTGCATATTCAATATGAATTATTTTTTCAAATTTCTCATTGTATTTGTTTTTCATGTAGTTTAAATTCTTAAAACTTAAAAAACATTCAAGCTAAACATCCACAGCCTATCACAGCTCCTCTTATTTCTCTACTCTGATAAAAATAGTAAAACACTGATGGGGGTGGAGGAGAGAAAACATACTTGGAAGGTTGATTTCATGTAATTCCATCCCTAATGATGATAAATCTACTCAAGGGAGTTATTCATATATTCATTCTTGCGTAGGAAATGAGAAAAATTTCTTTCTCTGGGCTAATGAAAAGGCACCGTTATTCTTGTCAGGTCTACAATTCTTTCAAGGCCCAGATCATGCTCATTCTTAAACTGCTCACCATGTTAAATGTCAGGCAGATGATGTCATTTTAATATCTTACCCACCATATGCAATTATGCAATTTTATGTCCTTTATCACCCACCACACACACACACACACACACACACACACACACACACACACACACACACACACTCACACATACACATTCCACTACACAACATCTCTCAATGCTACTGTGGCCTCCTGACTCTCCCACCCTAGTGAAGGCCAGTGTCACTTAGCCTGGTGCTACCCATCTGCATCTGTAAGGCAGCATCGTGTCTCTGCTGTTAAGCTGGCAGAAAAAATAGCCTAACAGGAGAAACAGAAGTATTATGGGAACTGAAGAACAGAGCTGGTCTGAGTCTAAGCTCTGACCAAGCAAATTGGTCCATCTTCATGGGGATCCAAAGGTTTACTGTGCTGCTGTGGGCTTTTTCAACTGTTCAACAATTCTTAGCATGTTTTTCTGGGCAATGTGCACTTTGACAGAATGTTGGCTGTGTAATAGACAGTACATTATACATGCACACAGCGATATAAATGTAGTCAACAGGAAAAAATCTTGGTCGACTGTCAATACTACTCTTTAACCAGTTGATTGGTTGCGGGTAACTCTAGATAAACTAAATTGGATATGGAGCTCTCTTAGCACTCTACATGGTAGCCTTATTAGCCTACATGAATTATAGATAAATATCAAGAGTTAGTACTTGCAGCTTATTAAATCATTTTAACCTAATTATTTAATACTGAAACAATAACAACAGACTCAGAGCTGACTACGAAAATAGTACTATATCAACTAATGATCCCGGCACAAGAACTATGGAGGAATATAAATTAAAAGCATCAAGTGTTAATCAATTTTGACAGGTAGTCTGTCCCTTCCACTGTCAAAAATAATGGGATTAATTTCGAAAGGTTATTGATCTTGTGCTTTTCTCTTTATAAAAATAACACCAACAATTATCAAACTAATCAGAATATTGATGGTCAGAGACTACTACCCTAAAGTTTAATTTTAAATTATTTACTACAATAACAGAGAGGACCCCAGGTAAAACTGAAAAACATCAAGGATAATACAATAAGTCAAAGACTTAATTCCATTGTATTCCTTCATCTAAAGACAACAGTGTTACATGTAGTATTTGCTTCTCGTCGTATAGGGTGACTACTAGATAGATGGTCCTCTAACCTCAACCCTCTGGAATAAAGATTCCAGAGTAAGTAAATATGACGTAACCCATTTCAACTTTGATGAACACAGGCCAACAGCCAGCAGGTTCTTAAGTCAACACAGTGGTCTGTAAATGGACTAAAACCACTCCCAATAATTTTCTGCATTCACCTCTACTCCTACAGTATATAGCATGTTAATTAGAGAAGACACATAAACGTTAAACATGATTTTCTAAAACCTGACTGAAATTTAGAAAATAAATCTAACCTAAACGGATAAAAATGAACCCCTCATACTGTCTCGCTAAATGCCAGTTATCATTTATTATGAAATTTCACTCTATACACAGGGTATATACATAGAGCGTTAAATTAAAAATCAAGTCTCAACCACATAAGAGTTTTATTTGGTGTATTAAAAACCTTGGGAAACCACACAAAATACCATCCAGGAAATTTAGTCAAGCAGGTATCTTGGAATTTACTTTAAAAAAAAGTGTTTAACATTATCTGAAAAAAAAAAAAAAACACTGTTACATGGTTTACAGCCTGTGTGATTATCTGACTGTTTCTGTTATTGCTAGTCGAACTTTGTTGTAGTGACGTCACTGTGTTCCCAGATCTCAACAATAACTTGAAGACAGTGTTGTTATACAAGATGGAATTCTTGGCCAAATCCTTAAAAAATAAGACCCAAAATATAATAAACTGGAATTTTGCTTTTACCAAGTGGCAAAAACAACCTTAGTTTGAATCCACGCTCCAAGAGTGCGTTAACCGTGTGCAAGTATGTTTCGACCCACTGTCCAGTTGCAGTAATTGAGTTGGATGTAGACTACCTCTGCAAAGGACTACTGATCAGTTCTTGTTTCTTTATACATTCTGCCAAATGTATGCTGGGACAGGTCTTAGCCCTTGGTGAACCTGTACCAGAAAAAGTGGTTAGGCAAATTAATTATTGAATATTTTTATATGATAATGGTAATTAAAACTGTTTTCCTCACACTGCAGAAGACTGTTACTTTTCTGTACTCTAATCAAATATGTTCTGTTACATATGAAACTGTTTCTTAGAATAAGAGTGGCCTATACATTAGCTTCACTCATGATAGATGACAGATGGAGGAAGCTCCTCCATCTCAATCAGTGACAGACGGATTCAAAAAACTGAAAACCTATGCAGCTTGGCTAAAACTAAAGCCCTACTTTAAATACCATGTGTGCTAACCCTAACCCTAACCCTCTGAGTCTACCCCAGACCCAACTCCTAACCCTAAACCTACCCCTTACTGAACCTTACCCTAAACCCTGACCTTAACCCTACCCTTTGAGCCAGACCAAGCTGGAACTACTTGGGTCTCAGGACTAGCTCTTTTTTGACTGGCAAGTGAGAGCAGTCCTGAACACCCTTACATTGTGATCTCATGGGCACTGAAAATGACAGGCACACAGAGTGGTCTGGTAAAGAGACGGACAGGGCTGGTAAAAACCCACCCCCCCACCGAAGTGGTGGCCCACTGAGGTGTGACACAATATGCCCGATGGCCAGTATACTACTGCTTCACATTGTTATATATTACACTGCCAATCAGATTTTGTTTTGTTTTTAATTAACGCCATTCTGGATTGTGCAATTTAACTCCTGCCCATAACACTCAGCTATTTAGCAGTCACAAAAATATGGGCATAACATGCTTTCCACTGCCTGCACATGCACTTATGTGCATATACCTCTCTCCCCAAAGACAAGCAGGGAGTGGCAAAACCTAACTGTTTTCCACACTGAATGAAACCAGGTAATGAGCGTACTTGTTTAATATGTTACTGTTAGTGTACAAGTGCAATGCCTATTCAAAATATGCTGCTTGCTTGGCCTCCATTAATCTAGTTTGTTGCTTTCTTAAGAGCATCATCAAAATAACTTTGCACTCAACACTGCACTTCCATAGGTCTTAAGAAATACAACTGCCATGACATATCCGTGTCCCCTTCCAATGCTAGAGTAAACGTTTCATTTTAAGAATGGGATGCTCTTCATAGAGTCTACATATAGTCTGGATGATGGCGTAGAAAGTGCTGTCACTTTTGAGCTTCTCCTTTCTTAAAATCTGTAGACGCTGTAAAGTGTCCATACTTCAAATGACAAGGTATGTTTGAAGCTTTCTCAGGAACTTCTAATCTAAATAACATCACAGCTTACAGCGCACTTCTTGGATCCTCAACAATATACCTGCAAAGTCTGAAGTTGATCAGATATGCAGTTGTCGAGAAAATTAAGAGAGATTCCTCTATTTATTGTTAGATAATAATAATCACTTGTAATTTGCTGAAGGTTTTGAATCATGGACTGTTAGGAAATCCATATTGTTCTGTCTCTGTCATAAATAGCACTATTAGTTTCATACATTGTTTATTTAACATCTGAATGGTTCATAGTGGAAGACGAATGTGCAACTTTTGCACTTACAACCCCAGATTAAACAATTCAAATGTCTCAAAGCAGAATCACTCTCTTCTTTAGTTGACACAAAGGGAGAAGAGCCCAACTGGTGAACAACAAATACTACACCCACGATGTTCCACCTGTTTGTCTTTCTGTGCCACCCATCTTTTGTTCTTTTTTTTTTGGCAACATAATTTCTAATTAACCTTTCTTTTGTCTATACGCAAGATTCTTGTTGTCTTTATTTTATAAACCAAGTCAATACCTACTGAATCAGAAGAGAAAAGGTGCTTTAGAACATTTTTATAACTTCACTCAGATGGGTGAAAATCTGAATAAAAGCAGTTCAAACTACAACATATAAGGTCAAATCCTCAAGAATCATCCAGACCTGTGACATGTGACACTCAATAACCTACATATCTGCCCATGAAGTATACTGTATTTCCTATGTGCTGTCTACCAACTTATTTTCTAATAATTTGAATTTTATTTTTGTAATTTTCTTTCTCTGTGTTGTCTGCTACTTAGCCATAAACAATAAAGGTTTAACCTTGATTCTGTTCCATGTGTCCGGTCTATTAGCTCTTATATTGCCATATGATGTATGTGATGTGTTGTTTTGTCTCGTTTGAAAATAATGAATAATAAGAACTACTGATCACAAACACTTGCAACATAGAGGAAACATGAATCTCAAATAGCTAAATGTCCTAAATTTAGTTTTTGATACCAGGCCCCTTTACATAAGGACCATATCAGGTAATAAAGCAGGGCCCACCTTAGGGCCATTTCACTGTCAACTGATATTGTTTAATTCCAGTTGGAACCCTTGAATCAGCTGGCACCCTTGAACCTGGAGCTTCCAGGTTCAACCAGCAGTTTCTCTGTGTATAGAGTGAAACCGAGAATTGGACCTAACCTTCAGTGCTTTCATGATTTAAAAAAAAAAAAAAAGACACGAAACTTAAAGGAATGATTCAAAATTTTTGGATATACACTTACTCATTTTCTTATAAAGAGTTAAATGAGAATACCACTATCATGTGTCTATGCTAAATATGAAGCTACAGCAAGCATCCAGTAAACTAAAATTGGGAGGAAACAACAGCCTGGCTCAGTCTATGGGACAAAATATTCTGCCTACTGTAGTGACACATCTAAGACTTACTTATCAATAAATGTGACATCTTGTTTGCTCAATCTCGACACAAAATGAGATACACAAAACCAAGGCATTGTGGTTCCACTGGAGTACTTCTTGGACTTAGAACTGCTTGTTGAACTGCCTTCCTACAGAGACAAGATAAAAGGTAATGAGAATAATTTCATTAATTTTGTGTGTTCATTTTTTCCTCTTATTTCTCAGATCCCTTGACATATAAAAAATGCTTAAACACAACAGATTTGTAAGAAATAATTTTTATTGAATCTGAAAAAGAAATTCTAGCCATTTGTTGATGTAGAAAACAGCACTGTACACTCTTTCACTCAGCACATACAGTACGATGTCTTCACTGAGCTCAGAAAGAGGAGCAAAGAAATCTAACCAGGAATACAAACATAACCATATCTAAACCATCACATCCTTCACGCGCAGCAACACTCAAAATAATCTCTTAAATGTGCAGACAAACAGAACTGCATCTGAGAACTTTAGAAATAGTATCAGTTTTGTAATGTTCAGAGGACTGGTCATGGATCTTAACTATGGCACAATATAATACAATATGTTGGTGGCAGTATATTATTTACTTGTGACATTCCATAAACCACATATAAACACCTCCAATTCCCTTGACCTGTCAGTTAAATACACTCTTGCAGCGCTTCATTTGCAAATGACACCAACACCAACTTTAACAACAACTTTAACAGCCAGCTTTGGATGCCGGTTTTTCTGATTTAAATTCGAAAGTAGAATTGTTCTTATCAGCGAGGAAATATTTGAGGGAAGTAAACACACACATAGCTGGCAATTATATCTTACTTAAAAGAGTTTTACACAGGGCTGTGAAATCCTACACCTTACACCTGTAATTAGTGCCAATTAGAGAAAAATATTAATTAACAGAGAAGTAAATATCTTAAAGATACTGGTGTAAAAGACAAGCATCTTTCAATCACATCTTTCACCTAGATACCCCATTTAGTATTCGGAAATGACACAATTCTTTGCTCTCAGGGTCAAAAACATTGAGTGGCATTCATGAAAACTCTTGTTAGACACTTCTTTTACACAGTCCATCAAAAGATTTTTTGAGGCATTGTTCAAACTGTATATATGAAAGATTCATTACATGAGAAAGTAATATGGCATAATTGATGAATGGATGAACTAATGTGGGAAAAGTTGCTTTGGCATTGGCTAGGTTCTGCAAATGATGGTCTATGGAATTTAACCGGGCTGAGAAACTAAGACATACATGTACCACATACACACAGTAGACATTAGACAAGTCAAAAAAATTAAAAATCTTGCTATTCCAAAATCTCTCTTGCTCTCTGCAGAAAAGCTACATTGCATACTGTAAAAGGTAAAGAGCCAGTGATTTGACTAATTAAAAAAACAAACAAACAAAGAAAACAACATATACTGTTATATATTATTTTGCGCATAAATAAATCTGCTGATCTTAATTCTGGTACTATCAGTAGAGACACGTTCTTTCTTTCATGTACCTACATGAAATATACTTTTCATTCATTAACAGCTGTTGCCATTGAGTTCTGACCCTGTGGTTTAACAGCTGTTGCAGTTCAACCAGAAATCACTATGTTCTTTTTGCTGGGCAAGGAAAGATATCGGTTAAGAGAACAACAGCCTCTTTTAGGTTTGTTAAAACAAGCCATATGACATATTCAAACCTCTACTTGGTAAACTGTTGCAGTCCACTGATCTCAAGCAGTCCACTGATCTAAATTGATTGTCTGAAACAAGCATGACTAAACTTTTGAGTGAAACTGCACAGATACAAACTGGCAAGGGTTTTGTACTAGGTCCTACACATAAGAACATCTGCAAATGGACCCAAGAGGTTCTTGTTGAAGATACATCTGACCCACACCAGGTAGGTGGTGAAGGGCTTAATGTTCTCTGAAAATGTATAGTTCTGCTGGGGAAGGATATAAGGCATGTACGTGTTCTCTCCTTGCTCCTGGATCCACACCTCATACTTCACCTCTCTTACCTTGAGGTATTTCAGATTCCAGGGGATCTGCCAGGAGACTGTGAGTTTAGCCTTGTTAGTGGTTTGAACTGATGTCTGACATTGGGGTTCTCTGACTCGGCCTGGGTGGACTGTGCTGGCTGGCTTTGACTTCTTCAAGCTGGGCTTGGTCTTCATTCCCTCTTTGACGACTTCCAGGAAAGAAGGAATGTCCACCAAAGTGTCCTGGTAGATCCGGAAAAGCCACTCTGGGTTGCGACAGCAAAGGTGCCTAGGGACATCCTTACTGGTCAGTATTCGCTCCTGCTCCTCTTTCTCCAAGTGAGCAATGCCTCCTTGTTCCCAGGGTCTGTCTGGGTGAGTGATTGTGTTTTCCTCCTTAGTGTTCCTCCAGGAGATATAGTGAAGGTCCATGCCTGGAAGGGAGGCAAGGGTTTTATATGGGGTATACTGCTCTGGATTCACAGCAAAGGGGAACAGTTCCACAACAGCAGCTCCTGTGGGGAGGAACAGGGAGGTGATAAGCTGAGCTCCATGCATGCTGACTAACATGGAAGCACCGCTGATCACCTGAATGATATCAGGGAAAGACTGTTCTTCCAGGGATACTGTAACCACTTTCATCTGGAACTCCTGGGCCAAAACCATGATTAGCTCTGCTTCATTAAGTATCAGCCTTGTTATTGAACGACTGAACACAACAATGTAATCATCATTCATGTCTTTCTCCTTCGCATCTTCAACACTCCCTCCATCGTTCTCAGCCTCCTCCACTCTGGTAATGTTCATTTTCTCCATCAGAGCCCTGGCAAACTGCCGAATCTCGTTTCCTGAGACCAAAATGTTCGCTTTAGGCCCCTGTGGCTGGACAAACCCATACTGGTACCAGGTGGTCATCTTGGACAAGCCAACGTAAGATTTGGTAAAACACATCAGCTTTCCAAAGTTTCTAAGCTGTTCTTTGAGTAATGGCTGCTTGCTACTGAGAAGTCGGTAGAGTTCAAAGTGTGGGCCTTCACCCCAGCCTTCCATGAACACTAGACGAGCCTCATCATCCAAGTCTGAATACTGTTTCATGGTATAGAAGACTGGGAGTAGGTCATCATGGAATACATGCATTAGGTTATCAGGATTAAACCTGTTTAGGATCAGTGTAACATCTGGTACAAACACAGGCTTGGGCATAAACTTTAAAGCTGCAGCTGGGAGCTCTAAAAAGTTAAAGTATTGAGTATTGTGATCCTCTACTGATGACAAGTCTAGCAGGGCAGGTTGGAACCGCCTAGACCCAAGACTAGGCAACATGACAGAGGAATTGGAGTGGAAGAACACAAACTCCTCTGCATCAGAGCAGTAGCAGAGGTAGTCAAAGCGACAGATGCGGTCGGTGTGCATTTTGCCAGTGCAGACCATGTGGGTGCCATGTTCTTGAAGAGCCTGCAGGGCAACATGGTAATCAATGCGGGCCTGCGAGAGTTCCTGGGACTGCTTTGTCATGTGTAGCTCTTCCTCCAGCAGGGCAGCATGCTCACTCAGCTTGGAATACTTCCAAAGTAGAGCTGCGACCACAGAGACCAGCAGCCCATTAAGGAGAGTGCCTACGCTCATCCTGCAGCCTGCCACTGAAGCCCGCATCACTGCTGCTTGTGAGGACCCGTCTCCTGACTCCAACTGGCCTCTGATCTCTGAGGGAAGCCTCGAGACATCTGCTGCCAGGCAACAATTTAGGAATAGGACAGGAGAAGACAGAAGAGACAGGGGAAATGGCGAGGAAAGGACAGGATAGATAAGGAGAAAGCAAGGGAGGTGGGAGAAGAAAGGACACAGGTTAAAGAGCAAAATATTCATAAAGTCAACATAAAAACACAAAAAAATTGTTCTTATTACTGAAGGTAATTACCAGATTACCAGTGCAGGAGACAAAATAGCAGTGATACTATTAATATATCAACAGTCAAACCTACAGTATAATGCTGTAGTGAAATATAGCAAAAACAATCAAATGATTCTTCAAAGAAGGTTTCAGCTCTCAACTTTGGGAATAGTGGTTATTTACCTTGCCAAACAAATGAGACATTTTCCTAACCTTACATCCTGTCACCCTCCCTGGATATATCAAGACAAATTACACTGTGAGAAGGAACAGAGAAAAGAACGAGAGTATTGCTCTCCACTCTACTCATCTGCATACTGACAGAACAAGTGAGTCATTGAGAGACTTTAAATCAAACCAACGGCTAACAGCCAGCAGCTGCCTGCAAACACGAGGCAACTAGCATGCTAAATACCATGCTAGGGCTACCTTAATTAACTTAAAACAAAGGTTTCCACACAAATGTTATTTTTGTTCCTCCCTTTAGCAAATGTGGACACATATTTACATATACCTACACACAGATGAGAAGAGGGATGATCTCAAGGCAATGCTTTGATATAAAATCCAGTATGTTACCAAACTGGATTTAGAGAGCAACTCTTTCCTTCTCTAAAACTGGCTCACTGGCAGAGAGTAAACTAAATTTGGTCTAACTAAACCAAGACAGGAATCTAGGTGAAGACATACATGTTCACACTAAACAAATTCATATATGTACACATGAACAATATGCTGACCCAAGCCTAGACTAGAAATGTGGATAAATTCTTGCTTTTTTCTTTTTATCTCACTCTCTTTGATCAGCAATATGCCATATGGCACTATATTTCTATTGGTCAACTAATTTTTTTGTAATACTCCCCTTTATTTTATGGACTGTATCATTCTTTTCCTAGTTACTCTTGTACATGATTTGCACTTTTGCTTTCTGGTCCCTAACTGTTGCGCTCTCCTTCTCTTTCCACTCTTCCTCTGCTTTCTGGTGGGCCAATTCTGTTCTGCCAGAGCCGAGCAGAGTGTCAGGGCTATTTTTGAAATCCCAGGAAGTATAATATGTCGGTGGCAACAGGGTCACTCTTTGAGAGCAGACTCAGTGAATGTATACTGGCACACAGCGTACTGCTCAAAATGCAGCAATGTATAGCTGCTCAAAAGAAGCAAGACAGTGTGGACTGACTACACACAATCTTGAAATATAAAAATATTCTCAGATTTGAGAAGCTGGAAAACAGAGAATGTTTATCATGTTTGCTTTAAATTAAAGAAAGACTTCAATGATCAATCAATTATCATAATAGTTCCAGATTATTTTTCTGGTGATTGAATAATCTTTGCAGTGCTAGACTGGACCTGCCAAGGGCACTGAAACTAAAGTTCAATGCCCTTGGCAGGGTTATGGGCATGGCTTCTTTTAATGAATTTACTTATTTATTTATTTTAAGCTGTAGCCTGAACTGTATACCATTCTTGAAAGAGTAATGACTACAGAAAAAAGTTCCATTGCTGAGCTTCTGGTCCTGATAGCTCCTTAAATGTTAATCTGAAAGTATTTGGTGTTGGATAACCCATTTGGGTGAAGAAAGTGAATCTGAATATGTATAAATTGAAACAGCAGAAAAAATGGGTTCTTTATATGCAAATAAATCCTCTAAGCCTAAAAGAGAGAGCAATGCAGGTCTTGAAGTCTAGCGAGAAAAGATCCGTTTTGAGTTCCTTCAAAAATCAGTTGCTGCATTATAAACCAAGAAAGAAAGCTCACTGCTATAGTATTACCCATGACAAAATGCCAAGGAGAGGCACAGCGAATTGAATCAAAGCCCCATAGACACCATATATTGCATTGCCTTGATGCTGATGCAGCAGCCAAAACAGAGTGAAATCAAGTGTAAAGAGGAGCCTGCTAGGCTAACATTAGGCAGATATCCTACATGCTCCTTCAGTCTATAAGGACAAGGGTAACACAGAACTCACAGTGCCAGCAGAGTTTCAGCTTAATCACTCTCACTGCAGTCTGGTTCCCAGAGGGACACATGTAAATGCCCTCTGCAGTTTCCCTGAGCCAAGAAACCAAAAGCTTTGAAATGTCAATGCTACAACAAGACAACAGAGCACACAGAAAATGTCCTCATTAGCATCACCACGTTAAGGCTGCCAACAGAGACCTGGACACATTAGGATGTTTGCTTGTTCTGGCTGAGTTATTTAGAACATCCTAGTTAAAATCAGGCTAAAGGATGCCTAAGACATCAGTGCACATTCCTTAAACTAATGTCCATAAATAAGTTTGTGCATATGTGTAGTAATTTAGACTGGACTTGAAGATATGTGGCCTTTTATCTTGTCAGCATTGTGCAAAAATAGACATTACCCATGAATAAAATTGTTCAAATTAACCAAAGGTCATGGCAATTCCAGATATTATCGAAAGTCAGCAGAGATCTGTCTCTTGAGCTATGCTAACACTGGATAATGGTCTCATTACTACAGTATACTGTATTTCTGAATGTTTACATTGTAAATTTAGCCACTGATTCTGACAAGGAGGAATCTTAAAGAGCGCTCCGATTCTGGAGTTGCTGAGTGTTACAATTATCCAAAATTCACATACAAAGCCCTTTCATCAAATAGGAAATGGGTCCTATGAGAGGATGAATAGGACATGGGGCAACATGATTCAACCCAAGTGCCAAGCCCAGATGGCCAAGAACTCTGAAATATATCACACTTGAATGAAACTGTCACAGTCCATGAAACAACACACCATGCGCCATTTCTGCTCATTTTGGGGAGTGCCAGTGCTTCACAGAGACAGTTCCTCGGTTCTATACTTGACAACCCCAGGGTTGTAGACTATAATTGATAAGTCCAGTCACTGTGGAAGGACCTAAATGAATTCATGGAAATAGCACAGCTATTTTAAGATATTGGTCCTTGTAAAAACGGTATATTGAGGTCCACTAGAAGGAGGGGATCGTGTGTTGCAAGCCATCAAAGGAGAGTGAGGCAGCAGGAAGCACGCTGACTGCTGAAATAATGCCATCTGTGAGGGTTTGGAAAAATCTATGAGAGTGACACCTTTAAGAACCAGGGTGACACATGTCTAGCTCTGTGGATCTTCATAACAAGTACAAGGTATTAGTTGCTGATGTCTCTTTGGACTCTGGAGTACGGGGCAAGAGTGAGGGTGTCTGTCCTTCCATCTGAAACATCCAGCAAGGCAAGACTGGAAGATGTTAATTAGCTTGAGGATGATGTGATTGGTAAACAGCCTGACCTAGCTTATTATTATCACTTTGTCTCAGACATAGGCTGATCATCTGTCTGCCTTCACCCCTCTCACAACCTATCACAGCTTGAATTGGTCATGATGACAAGTGGGGGTTGTGATGGCTGTGTGAACAGCTTAGCAGATGCTGATAAATTGCCTGTTTCTCTTTCATGCACTGGCAATCAAGTCACAGCTGACACTGCTTTGAACAATGCTGTTGCAGCTATATTTCTGTATTGACATAATTTGCTGTTACAATAGCTATGTTTCCATATAACTGTCAATAAAATTTAAAGCTAACTTTTGAAATGTTGCAAAAAAGAAAAAAAAAAAGAAATGGGTGCATTTCCATCAACTGGTTTTGAGCAAATAACACTGTCTGTGTGAGACCTCAGAAGGTGGTGGTATAGGATAACCAGAATGAAAAAATAAACAAGACCATTGACCTTAGCCATCTACAAGAGTAAAATGCAAAGAGGGCTCCAGCAATTTTTTTTCAATTGGGGAAGAATATAACAAAAAAAGGTTATTCTTCTTCTCATTCACAAAGAACTGACCAATCACGTGAGTTAAATGTTTGCAATGTCAGAACTTATTGAGAAAAGGTGGAAACACCTGTTCCAAGTAAGCTAAGTGCATTAACTTTTTGAAAAAGGCAAAAGTTACTTTACTAAGAGAATGTTTTTTTGAGCAATTGAAGAAGGTATTCTTTTTTAATTTTGATGTGTCCGTCAGCCTCTTTGATGCGAATTGCAAAATGCACACAAAAATACACTGATGGAATGTCAACTGCAAAAATGTGAATAGTTGCAAGTTCATGAGAGATGTGCCCAAGGGTGCTGTGTGCTAACTGTTTCAAGCGCACTGTATGAATGAGCATTACATATACTCTGTCCTTATCTAGTTAAGGGCTGCTTAACTAGCCAGTAGCAGTGGAGTCTGACTAGGCTCGGTTACACTTATGTACACAATGTTTGTTACATGGCAGCTAATTGCTAGCTTGCGAGTATTGACACACTCACAGCTACAAGCGAGTGGCAGAAATTTGGTGACGTATTGAATGCTTGCAGGGCTAGCTGCTAAAGAACTGGGAACATGCTTGTCTCCAAGATAGCTAGCTGTAACCATCAGTTAGTAAACTATTTAGCTCAATGGCTAACAGGTCAATAATTTCACACAGTTCATCAAAAAGTCATATTTGTACCACTGACTCCTGTCTAATAACCGTCTGCAAACCATACCTCTTTTGTGGATACTCAAGTAGATTATGGTTAAATCAGCTAAAATGTTGAAACATTATCTATCAGAGTTTGATGATCTGATCTTGGCCAAAAGAAAATAAAAGAAGAGACAAGACTGTATTGACCCCTGGAGGAAAAGTAGGCATTACAGCAGCATAAGAAACTGTTGCAACAGGCTGCCAGTAGGACTGCACCATCTTGCCACATTTACTGTGTCATGTGCTAACCATTACCTTCCTCTACAAATTCCCTATCAAGCCAAACAACTGATGCACATTCAAAATACATTAGACAATCATCACTGAGCAGTGGATGCAGTGCTATAACAGCATCCTTTAGGTTCATAATTTAGCTGTGCATGTATATCACCATAAAATTGTGTGCTTTCCTTTTGACTTTGGGGGTAAACCCACTAATCTGTATTTACCATGTCTTCTTGGCAATTTTTTTCCTCATCATTCTACATAAAACTGGTTCAAGAAGACCACCTCACCTCTTAAATTCTCAGTCAGCCTCTGTTCTCTGCTTTCAAGGCTGACACTGAATCTCTGCCTTCCCTAGTGTAACCGGTTAGCATATCTTGTTACTCTGGAAATTATAAGGACCCCAATGATATGGTGGAAGGCAGCACAGGGCAACCTGAAGAGTCTAATGCATTTTAATGAGAATCCTGAAAAGCAAAGTGGGTGGGGGTGGGAGAGGAGTGGCAACAGTAGCCTACGCTGAAGCTGCTCATTTGTTCAGCAGTGTTCAACCATCCCCCATATTGAAGTTAACCTTCTATCTCCTCCCTACATTTCTTCCCCTTTTAAATCACCACAGTAAGACTTGACATGCCTTTTTAAAAGAAAATTTAAAAAATAAGAAAATAGACTGAATTACTTTAGTCTTTTTTCTTCCTCCCTCTACCTGCTTTTCTCTCCCGTTAGCCACTTGTTTGCTGATCTCTTCTTTCCGGGATGATGCATCCTTTTCATTGGCATCTTTATTCCTGGACCAAATGTGGCCTGTCAGGATGGATCAAGCTGCTCAGTATGGCACTATGGAGAATTAATGGCCTGGCAGCAGTTATCTGGCTGTACAAAGACAAGTCTCATACCCTTCTCTCACTTTGCATCTCTTTCTGAAACATGTTTGGATGGACGGGCATATACACACAAACACATGCTTGTACTTTGTGAGGACACTCACTGATATAATACATTCCATGGCCCCTTACCCTAACCTGATTCTAACCTGAACCCTAAAACCAAGTCTAAACCCTCAAAGCCAGTACAGACCTTCTGAAGGTCAATACTGGCTAAAATTTCGACACATTCCCAAAATGTCCATTATCCATAAGGTATATAGCTCAAACTGGTAATCACAAAAAATGAATTACAAGTGTACACACGTACACAGAGACACAGACACATTGTTCCGTTACATAAATACAGTGCAATGTCAATCGTCCAGTGGTGAATAATAGGCTGGCTGTTTCATAATGACTGGCAGTGAGTGTCATAAAATGCCCCTGGTCCCTTGTTAGACACATCATATGTCGAACTGCTTGGCTTTTCTAAACAGAGACTGTTTACACGCCTGAATGATTGTCTGCTACTAAATAACATGTTCATCATTCTCTATATCATTCACTCAAATGACCCACTATGCACTCCGAAATAAAGCAGATATAAGACCAAGACTGAACACTTCATTGCGCTCTCTGTTCTCCCAAGGGGTACAAGAGAAACTGAGGCTGATATGGAAAATCTACAGAATGTGTGTGGTTGTGTGTAAGTGGAAGACAAAGAGGAACAAAATGAGAAGGATGTCCTCTGAAAACACCACAGCACAGAACGTCACCATTGCCTCAGGACAACAGGCATTATTTCAGTATGGGACAAAAACAGAATATGAAGGCTGTGTAAACATAAAGATATCTGCAAGTGTTCAAGCTCTAAAATGCTGATACCATCCATTTTGGAAACTTGGGTAACCTGAGAATTCAGAAGGATTTTCATCCTGTTCAAATCTCTGTAGGAGATGGTGGCAGGGGCATAAGCTCTTGGGGAGTGTCCTATGATGCATATATACTGCAAGGGCGGATATAATCTAAAGTGGATGTTGACACACACAGTGAACACATGCGCAATTCTGTTTTTATTTAGTGTCTGCAAACAATAAGACTCCAAATTATACATAATTCATCACAGCTTTCTCACAATCAGATAATTCAATCATCATAGAAGGATTTTGAATTTCTTTTAAAAAGAAGAGATTGAGATTTGCTTGAGCGTATACTACTTTAAGGGTGGAGTCAAGTGTCTGCACATATGTGAACCTACATTATCCTGCCTCACCCACTGTGTGGGAGACATTCCCAGATGGTTCCTACAGACAAGCTTAGGGAGGCAGCTATGTTCTGCTCTTTATCTGAGGTGGGGAAGTTAACAGCTGTATTATTCCTAAAGAAATTTCAAGTCCTTTCACCAGTAAAGCAAAAAAAATAAAGTTTGAAAAACACTTCAGATAAAGCATTAAACTCACCTTTGTGTAGCTTGTTCACCAAAGTTATTTTTGCTGCATCTTCTTTGCCTCACTGTGGTAAGCCAAGTTGTAATGGGCTAATTACTGCACCCTGAGGACCAAGGGTGGAAAAGCCAACAGTGGTCCATGACAGTTGGTGAGAACCACATTTGCTGTGGTTGTTTTTTCCCCAACAAGGTTCACAAAGGGCAGCAATGAGCCCAGTCCACACTCAAAAATAAATTTGGATAAGTAACACAAATGTGATATTTATGTTTTATCTGAAGTGTTTTCAAACAGTATTTTTAAGTTTCACAAGAGAAAGGACTTCAAGGAGGAACACTAACTGGTTTATTTTACAAATATATAAGTTTTTAACTTTCCCACCTTCAGTATCAACACATTTCTATGGGAACCATCCAACAATGTCACCTATTCAGTAGATGACAACAAAGCTTATACATGTCTAAAAGAATAAAGTACTCACATGCACCAGAAAGTGCTACATTTACCAGACAGAATACAAAGAAAACCCAGGAAAACATGTGGCTGGATGGCAAGTTCAACTTGAAAAATAGAACAAAAGGTCATCTGTTGCAGTGTAGACTAGAATAACAACTGCCTGTTTTTGGATGCCCCTTTTCTGGTTCGGTATTGAGGTCACTGTGCCTTGCATTTGTTTAACACACAAGACTCGAGATCTTATATGTATGCACATCAGCTCCTCCATAAGTCTCTTGAGCTATGATCACCAAAAAAGGCATAAAATGGCCTAAAAAATTATGCTTTTAGATTTACCCTGAGGCATAATCTATTAAGTACTGAACCACGCTCTGTTTGAATGCATCCACTGTGAAAATCGCCATGTAAGCCAAACTCTGCAGCTAGATGATGGGGGAATATATGAATATCAGTTGTTTCAGATATGAGACTGAGAGCCTATTTTCCCTTGAAAATGCAAGAGAATTCACACAGGGTGATCCAAACTCATTTTTTTCCTGCACTTGTCAGCATTTCAGTTTTTAAAAAAGGCACAAATAATGGATTTGAATTATTCCCGAAGAGCAGATATGCAGATAAAAGTTACAGTCTAATGGGGAGCAGTCTGTAACACAAGACTCTGTCAAACATCTGAACTCAGTTCTGAAATGTAGGAGGGCAGGGAACAGAGGAAATTGACAAATAAAATACAGTCGCCAGGATGGTGTAATCCAGGTGTAATGAGATTTCACAGTAAATTTTAGCTGATATACACCATGAGCTGACAGTTCCTGTAGCCAATCCAAATCTAGATAAAGTTGCAATTTGGCCTTGGATGACTATGTAACAACCTGTCAAACGTGTTTTTCACTTCTGGGGTCTGGACCCACATTTGTATAGCGGGAGAATTAAAACAAACAGAATCTGCGCTAAAATTCATCATGTATCCAAAGGAGGGCCATAACTCTGTTTTGACAAAAGAATTGTGGCCCTGATAAACCTGTGTTGCTAAATAACATCAAAGTTCCACAAGTCATTACTTTTTAAATATCTATGCAACCTGCTAGATTTTTTTAGGGATTGTTCAACATTTTAGTTGTCTCTATCTTCCAAAATAGTTGGCCCACTGTTGCATATTTGCAAAGTTATGGCTTCCTGCAAATTATATTTTAATAAATCTTTCATTCGTTGGAGCCCACTATTTATTTGCGCTGAACAACATTTTATATATAATAATCATTTTATGGTACTTTCTTAGCAACTGGGTGCATGTCTGAAAGAAATCAAAATTTTTGATTTATGAAGCATTCAAAATAGAAATAAATATAATTTCCATTGTAACAAAGTTTACCCTAAAAACAATAATACCACTGGAAAGAGCATTTTTTTAAATTAGAAAATTCATAAAATATGGAGGTGGTACCTTGAACCAAACTGTATTTATTTAAGGTATCTAACGATCTATATTTTAGTGCACAGACATTCTTCAACAAACAGTTTCTACAGTTTAAAAAAAGGCAATGTTGAGGAATTAAAAGCTTTGAAGAAATAGTGTCTAAATTTTGAGTATGACCATGAGATGATGTCCTTTTTGAAAACCAGTGGAAGAGTATAATTTGAATATCTGTTGGATAGGTCGTTGATGCCCAACCTACACCAGCGGAAGGCAGTATACACTTCTGTTGGATTTGGAAAAAGGACATCATTGTATTGGTCAAACTCTTAAAGTAGAAACAATTTCTTCAAAGCTTTTAATTTCCTGACATTTCCTTAGTTAAATTATAGATTGGTATTGTTTTTTGTATTGATAATTATTACTAGGCCTGACCCAAATGCCTCAGAGGAATCATTGTTTCTACCATTGCCATAGTAATCAACATTATGATTACCACCATTTCTCAAAGAGAAACTTTGTTGTTCAGGTCACTGACTGGAGGTCTGCTTTGACCCACCCTGTTACTGACCACTTCATCACGATCTACAACTACAGAGCAACATCACATTGCATGTTTAAGGTTGCTAAGAATGTTGTAAGCTACATTATGATTTATTAAAGATAATTATTTATATTCATTCAACATAAATTGGGACACTGGAAATGCAGGCTTTTCCCGAGCATGCAATTCTGACAATAAATAAAGAAAGAAATTAATTAATTAATAAATAAACGTGCAAAAAATAGCTAAGTATTTTTGAAGATGGATTTGATTTTTTTTTTTTCAAGAATACAGTATTAACATTTTAGAAATAAACCAATGAAACTTACATATATGAAGTTATTTTCCGGACTAGGTTTGCCATATTAACAAATAAATCTATGACAATATCAGCCGGTAGCTTCTTTCTCAAGCCGATGGACTCGCTCCTTTCTGTGATATACCAACGTCTGCAAATGCAAAGCCCTGTGACAGTCAGGCTAAAAGAATTTTATCCATACAAGAACCATATTCTGTGCCAAATAAATAAATAAAAAATATTCTTCGTACAATAATAATTCTTACCTTAGTTCTCAGTGAAAATGTGGATTTTGTCTCTGATGACAGTGGAGACGTTAGCTCATTCAAGCAGCTTCAGTGCCCCAGTATGCTGCGGACACGATCCTGAACAGGAACACAAGACATGGAGTGGAAACGAGAGGAGCAATACCGGCTATTAGTCAAATCACCAGCGTAGTCAGTCATTTCATTTTTCAAAATACAGCCGGGGTTTCTCAGTGTTTACAACCAAGTCTGGCTTTCAGAGGGGCAGAGACACAGCAGCTGCCTAGGAACCGATTCACTCGCTCTGGGTCCGGTCTCCACCTACCGAGGAGGGAAATCCCGCGCTCGGATCTCGCGATGACACATGACTCGCTAATTGTCACATGTACAGTTGATAATCCTTAAGGTCTCGTGTCTGACATTCATGGAAGAGCTATTCAGATCATTTACATAAGAAAAGGCAATAACACAATGTAAAGCCAGACTATTAAGTAAAAGTTGTTTTTTTTCTGAAAGGTACTAGATTAGGAGTATAAGGTGGAACAATTTTGAAATATTTACTAAAGTAATGTATTCTTAATACATTACTTAAGTTAATATACAGTATATATTTACTTTCTATCATTTATCTTTCACCTAGAAGGATTAAGGATTGAGTAAACTGTAAATGAAAATAAATAGCAAATAAAAATGTAAAAAATCTGAAGAAACTTATATGAAATAAAATAAAATTTAGCTATCATAAAAAAAAACCTACATTATAAGATAAGGGGACCAGATGATGTAAAATAAAATAAAATCATCAGTCATTTGTAAGTACGACAAAAATCATCAGGTTTTCTTATTCTAGGGTATATTGGAATTTCAAACTGCTCAGATTGAAGGTAAAAATTTGCAGTGTCAAAAGGGAGAAGGTAGACCTGGAGAAGTTTAAAAGTTGTCAGTTAGATGTTAAAATCAAGGCAGCTGGTTTTAATTTAACATAATGGGAATAAAGTTGGGTTTGGGAATCACAGTGGTGTACAAAAGAGGGAAACACAGTTATGTTTCCATTTTTCTGTCAGAAAAACCTTCCGCTCAAAGCTTTGTGAAATGTCAGAACAGAAGTACTCCTCAATGAAAAATACACAAAGACATTAATAACCAGCAGTCTCATCTGTTTTTTCTTTTTAAATCGAGATGTGATACACTGCAGTGTAAAGGTTATCAAATAAAATTTAAAAACATCTTGGTATTGAAAATACATTTTCACTAGTCTCCCTAGAAAAATCATAGACGTTACAGATAACAATAATGATGGCTCCATACTATTTAGGTATAGCAATAAGCTAATGTGGTGTGACAGTGAGACAGCATGAACAATACCAGGACCCTAAAACTGAGCCAGCTAAATGGAATTCAGCCTTCATTCATTTTACACCTGTGTTATTCTTAATGTGCTGTTTTCTGTGAAAAAAACCCAATGCAGTTAACATTATACAAAAGCTCTGGTACTAAACTGATGCAGAAAAAAAGAGTCACTGATGAAGTATATACAGGCATAGATGACCTTCATTAATGGTCCTGGTATGCAGAGTATAAATATCAATGTAAGGCTGGGGGAATGTGATCATCAAATCAGAGTTCATTGTCTTTTTTAACAATACAGGATGAAGGACTCTACAGACCAAGCATGTTTTGCAGAGTGTGAAATTAAGGGATTACATATCCATGGTGCAATGTCATAGTTAAGAACTAAATTTACTCGTCCAGGAATGTAATGGGTCATTTTGCAGATGTGATAATGATAATGATAATGAAATATGAGCTGAACTTTTACCAAGAGAACATCCACTTTAGATTTCTTCCATCAAATAAACTCCTGTAAATCTTCTGAGAAGCAATTCCTATCTTGAGCGCATAGTATACAGTGAATGCACTCTGGTGACAAATCAAGTACAAAACAACACTCCCATCTTGAGTTTGAAAAAAGAAAAACAAGCGGAAAGCAACAGTCCTATCTTGAGTTTGAAAAAAGAAAAACAAGGAAAACTGGTAGGAATGTTTTTATTGCTGGGAGTATAACATACAACCCAAAGCCCTGGAGCTATTTGTAGTCTCAGTAAACATACAAATGAAAGGCATGGCCTGCACGTCTTTTAAGTCTGAGTTGAAACCAAAAATACTTTCAGATGGATGGGAAATTCAAGAAAAACTCAACATCAAGAGTCTACGTAAGGTGTTGTCCCCCCACCAGCATCCAGAACAGCATCAGTGATCTTTGGCATTGATTCTCCAAGGCTCTGAACTCTACTGGAGGGAGGAAACACCATTCTTTCAAAAGATAATTTTTCCATCATATGGTGTTTTGATGATGGTTATGGAGATGCTAACACACTAGTCCCAAATCTCCCATAAGTGTTTAGTTGGGTTGAGATCTGGTGATTGTTAGGGCCACAGCACATGCTTCTCATCCTTTTCATACTCATCAAACCATTCAGTGACCCCTACTGCCCTATGGATGGGGGCATTGTCATCCTGGAAGAGACTACTCCCATCAGGATAGAAATATTTCATCATAATGTAAAGGTGATCACTCAAAATACCTTGAAGTTTATTTGTACTAGTAA
This sequence comes from Istiophorus platypterus, assembly GCA_016859345.1. NCBI lineage: Eukaryota > Metazoa > Chordata > Actinopteri > Istiophoriformes > Istiophoridae > Istiophorus > Istiophorus platypterus. The sequence goes on along the minus strand of CM029126.1, from coordinate 27,188,381 downwards.
TTCCTCATTATGAGAAAAATGGTCCTAGACCATGCCAGGAAAAGACCTACACAGCAGAATGGATCTCCTGGATCCCCTCACTGTAAGGGTCAAGCATTCAGGCAGTTACTCTTCTATGGCTCTATGAAAAACATGCAGTCTCCAGCTTTTCAGGATCATCATAAAGGATGACTCATCTGGACAGATTATTTTTTTTCTATGTGACTGAAGCTCCTGGCTACAACCTGTGCCCCGATAATGAAATCTCCTTCAAAAATCACTTAGAACTTTCCTCTTACAATCTCAATCCAAAATCCAGTTAAACTGGCCCTGCTCAGCAATTTATATGTTATAGAACGTGGTAGCATATAAAATGCTATTATAACACGTATTACACATGCGTGGAAGCACTACACCCATTATATTTCACCATGCATTAATTCACGGCAGACAATTTTAACAGGAAAAGCAGAGATATAGCTAATACTATTGATTATGGCAGCAGTTTAATAATGTATAAAAGTTGGTAGATGCTGGTATTTGGATAATGACTCACAGACATCAGTAGGGGGAGCCTAAAATAGAATTGGGCCATTATTAATCTTATTAAATACATTGACATTTTTTCCCTGTCATTTATCAATTACCTTCATACAAAATACAGTAAACAGAAAAAAAACCCAAAATACAATCAATATTAATTCCTGTCAGACCAAATGCTGCAGGACTCCTTGTTCTTCCTTGCTCTTGAGATACTTCTTTTTTATGACTCTGGATGTAAATTTGGGATTCATTGTCTTACTATATCATGAATTTGGGATTTTTAACAGTCCTTGAATTCCCCCACAAAACATTATGACTTTCTTACATGGAGCCTATTTTTACTGTTAGAATGAATCTCCTGTATCCTTGATGTGTACAGTACTTTAAGGATACAGGAGATTCATTCTAACAGTACAAAAATAAAATGATACTATTTTAATTACATGTTTTACTTATTATTTACCACTGTAAATACAGTACAAAGGTGTAGTTCAAACTTCAAAGAAAAAAATGATTAAGTTGATATTTTATCATGCCATGCAAAAAATGAAAGAACATAACTTACTGAAATACACAAAAAGTTACTTCTTATGAATTAATCTGGTAATCCAAAAATATAACAGATGTGAATATGCCATATGAAGGAATGAGCTCTAAAAAAACCTTTAATGCCACCAGCCAAGCATTTTTTTTTCTATCACTTAGTGAAAAAAACCCAACGATGCCTCCAAAGACACATCCCTTTCTTTTTAAGTGAGAGAAGAGACAGAACATTCTCAGGTAAATCTAATTAAGTCAAAACCAGCGTCTGTTTCTGTCACTAGATGTCACTGCAGGCCTATTATTGGGAAGACCATTCAACACTGAAAGGAAATGGATCGATTGCACAAAAACACAGACTGTGGGAATTTTGTTGAAGGAGAGACATATATTCGACCTTTAAATGTAGTGTGGCTTCAAAACAAGTGTTGTTGGATATTGCCGTATGTGGGTTTAAATTGTAGACTAACGGGGCGCCATACTGCAGGTCCAGGTATACATATCTCAAAAGACGCCAATTTAAAGCGGCATTAGGATTAATCCTTCATTCCTTTATCAATTAAACATATAATACATGTTTTTATTGTTCAGTAAATTTTCCAGCAGCCTTTCACAATCAAAGACTTTGTTTGACGTCAGAGCTGAATGCAGTTGGTGATACTTTTAAGGCACCTTCACGTGGTCCTCGTAACGCCCGGACGCTAAACTCCCATATGTGGATTACCAGGTACAGGTTCCGAAAGCGATTTTAGTCGAGTAGTAATAACAGTTTTAATAAAATAGTCAAAGTATTATCAATTGATCACCTACATTGTGATAGGTTTAATGCTAAAATTTTTGATTTGTACATTATAATAGCAATAAAAGTCCATCTCCTTACAATGGACGTGATTTTCGCATGTGAGCTTGATATCCTATGATAATCCTGGCAAAAGTGTGGTCGTGCTAAAAATGTCGATACTTTTGTCAGCTCGTGAAGGTATCATCACAGCCCCACCGCCTCGGCTGGGAGGATACAACCATTACGTTCTTGGCTGCCGTTGCCAACGATGCAATTTCTCGTTTTACGGATGAACCCTGGGCACAGGGACCTTTTGAGTGCCGCGGTGAGCTCGAAGAGGCTGTGCCGTCTTCGTTTACTCTGATAATTTACAATAGGCTTCGAGTTGTAGCACCTGAAGGAACCGAGGGACCCATCGGAGACCGGGCTTTATGTTTACCGTACGGAGGCTGGAGAGGTGAGCTGAGCGACTCGTAGTAACTTTAGCTTGCTACATGCTACATGCTAACTACGGCTAGCTTTGTGATAATCAAAGCAGCACCGGTGTAACTGTGTAGTCAGCGCTCTGTAGCGTGGTCGCGACCCGTTTTGTAGATATTATTCCCATTCATGTTTTTGAATTGGCGGGCAACGCTCTAACGTGAAAGAATACAAGCAGTTAACGAGAGAAAGGCTGATGGCTAATGTTGAACAATCAATGAACAACGAGCTAGCCCCTGGTAACGTTAGGCTAATGTCAGTGGGTTGTGCTACCGCTGGGCCCGTTATGCAGCTGACTCCTGTATAGTTTGTCAAACTCTGCTGTGATAGCAGAACAGCGGACTATACATGCGACTACAGGAAGCCTTTTATTAATAGTTACAGAAAAGTTTTACGTGGTTCATTGTAGCAGCACGAGGCAGCACATCAGGACGTATTAGCCAGCGTTAGTGCGGCAGCCACCATGTCAAAACAACCCCGACGCCTCCTCTGAATATTCAGGAAACTAGAGATTTAAGAAAGTAGATTTTATGAACTAATTTACGTGTTATTTTTTTTAAAGACTTTGTAACGTTAATGGGACTTAATGAGACGTATTTAATTTTGTATTATATCCAAATGTTATTCTGCACAATGCTTCACATTGAGTAGGGGTTGGGCAGGTGCATTATAAATGTCAGACAAATATGACAATAAAGTGAACTTGGGAAACGTTGAAATTATATATGGACTAATTTTTGGTCTCCTTCAGTTTTATGGTTGCCTTTGCCCATGAGCTTAAATCCTTGTCTATTGAAAATGTAGTATTTCTGTGTCTTTTATGTCATTTAGGAAGCTGGAGCCATGGGTTTCTCTTTTGGCCTTCGATGAACTGAAATAAGCAGGACCCACACGACACAGCCAACCAGTCCCTGCCTGCAGTGGGGGCTCCCGACCCCCCATCGCATTCTCCAGCTATGGCAGGCTTCAAGCGGGGCTATGATGGCAAAATTGCTGGACTATATGACCTTGACAAGACACTGGGCCGTGGTCACTTTGCCGTGGTCAAGCTTGCACGACATGTCTTCACTGGGGAGAAAGTGGCGGTGAAGGTGATAGACAAGACTAAGCTGGACACTGTGGCCACAGGTCACCTCTTCCAGGAAGTGCGCTGCATGAAGCTGGTCCAACATCCTAACATTGTGCGCCTGTATGAAGTGATAGACACTCAGACCAAACTTTACCTCATCTTGGAGCTAGGTGATGGAGGGGATATGTTTGACTACATCATGAAACATGAAGAGGGTCTGAATGAAGAGCTGGCTAAGAAATATTTTGCCCAGATTGTCCACGCTATCTCCTATTGTCATAGGCTGCACGTGGTGCACAGGGACCTCAAGCCGGAGAATGTGGTCTTTTTTGAGAAACAAGGCCTGGTCAAGCTCACTGACTTTGGATTCAGTAACAAGTTTCAGCCGGGGAAAAAGCTGACAACCAGTTGTGGATCTCTGGCGTACTCTGCACCGGAAATACTGTTGGGTGATGAGTATGATGCTCCAGCTGTAGGTATGCAAAACATGTAGGCTTATGAATGATGATAAAGTAATGAAATGAGTCACACAGTTAATTATAAATCAGCAGAGTTATAGTGTGGTAATACCAGAGGGGATGTAAGCAAGATCTTTGATTCAGACCATTTGGGAAACTATATTGCTTTCACCTGGGTACTGTAGTTTTTCTAACTGTTGTGATCCATTGATTTTGAGTTAGAAGGATGAGGTTTGTTGCCTGTGGTTCCAACTCAGTGTCCAGTCCACTTGTTAACTCCCTTACCTCCCAAAGTAAGCATGTCTTTGCATCATACCATGGGCTTTTGGCATCAAGTTACAAAGGACATCTTTATCAAAGTCGTTAAAGCCTAGGATTGGAACAGCAGTGTAATGTGATTGGCCATGGGCTAGTACCTGTTTCATCCATTTTTTTACGGCTTGCTGTAACACCAAAAAACAAAGAGTTGACATGTTTTAAATATCAAGCTGTGCTTTCTAGCAGTATGCTTATAACAGCACTTGACACTGATCATTTTGCAGGCTGCCATAGGCCATGTACTACAAGGCTAGATTTACTAGCACTGATGTCCATGGGTGTCCCATTGCACTAAATTAACTGGCTCATTGATTTTCTATGAGGGCTGACAGAGTGCAGACAGACGGATTGTGTGTCCCTACATGACTGATGTAATATCTTTCACATCAAATAGCTTCAGTGATGGCAATAACATGGCACCAGGTCCAGCCCCTAAATGAGACATGCCCAGTTAAGCTTGTTTTTTTTATTCATAGTGATTGCTCATGTGTTGTAATCCTGAGGGAATCTAAATCGGTCTCATGATTGTTTATGCATGTATAGAATGCTTTCAGTGTCAATCAACTAGGTATTATTTGCTTCTCCTTTTTTCGGTCACAGTTCTCACACATTGTGAAGGTAAGGCAGAGGCAATGAGGAAATTGCAGTTACTTACTCTTTGAGCTTTACACACAAACCCACACATACTCACTCATCCTAATAACTTTGATATGTTACGCTTGACCCTGGACGATGAAGGAAGTATATTGCTCTGCAGTATTACCCTGTGTTGTTTGAGCAATTGCTCACAATGAAGCTGGTGCAGCACCAGTAATAAGGGACTTGAAGCTTTACCTCTTGTTCATGATTGGAGTGACTATCATGACACATGAACAGCGTGACTTCAATTTTTTTTTTAAATTGAAAAGTATTTTCATTAACAAGTTTTTATGTAGGGATTAATATTACAGGTATGAAGTCATAATATGATGGGCAATAAGACACCAAGCTACTGTCCTAGGATAAAAGTATTATTAGTTCACTGAAATTCAGGGTTTGATAAATTCTGTATGCACTGATATCTTTTCTTCATCTATGGTCTTCAACAAAACCAAGTTAAAGATTTTAATTTGGACTAGTTAGGGGTGGATATCAAATGTCAATACTGTGTACAATGTAAAAGACCAAATGTGCATTAAAAATGTTGAAAATGGTATAACCAGTGATATTGGTGGCAATGATTACCTCAGCAATATTGTATTTCCATGGAAATATTGGGGAAAATGGCTACACTGCTCAGCCCAGTGTGTTGTATCCCATAGTGATAATGTAATAAGGGGAGGCGTAGTTGAACAAAGTGACATTTAGCATCTCTATATGGTTTTGATTGTGAAAGAAAAAATCATTTTCCTAAATTCTTGACAAGCAACCTTCGCTAATGCATAGTTTGGCCAACACATACTATTCTAAATAGTTTATCTTTATGCTAGACCTACTATAGACTGTAGAGTGACCTGGAGTCACTATTTATTTTGTGCTATTCTTCCCTGTATTAAACTGTGTTGGAGTGCAACTACAGATACTGCAGGGAATGTTTATGAATAGAGTTCTGAGTACCTAGAGCATTAAGTCAAAAGTCTACCCTGTGTATTTGTGTTGGGCTGTTATGTAGCTGTATAATATGCCTTTCCCATTCCATGAATTTGTAGTGTACTACCATCTGCACTCGTGCAGAGAGGCTGTGTGCCACTCTGCAATCCGAATTATTGATAGTCAATATCCATATGCAACTCAGTATACTTTGTTGTGGTTAGCAGAGTTGTTTAGGCCTAGCAATCTGATATCTGACAGGTCGCTGTTGTGTGTGATGTCCTTAGACACACTGATGGTATTCACATAGGTACTACTTCTGTCTGTATTATACAGCCACAACCCTCTGCAGCTGTTGTGTTGAGTCTACATAGAGCCATTGATGCCACTCTCTGGTACTGTTCTTTTTGCTTGTAGTCTTCTGTTCATTGCAGTGCAGTTTAGACACGTATTGCATAGGTGTTTGTTGGGCATGTGCTGTTGTGATCAGAGCAATTATCTATGTTTATTTGCTGCTCTTGGGGGGGATGCTTATAAGAAAGATGTTCTCTCTGCATCTTCCAACAATATGCAACTAAATTAGCTGCCTCTCATATCAGGGACAGCAATGGGGAAGTGATGGTGCAACCACTATGCTAGAGATCTCTGTTACTATGAGAAGTGTAAAAATATTTTCTGTTCATTATGAAACTATGATTGGAGAAATTAGACTGGCACACCTCCAAAGTCTAGGTAATTAATGGGAAACACTGGGGTAAACAATGTCATATTGGTTTGCCTAGTGTGGATAGAAATAGCAGTGCTAGCACCATATCAAAATACTGCCAAACTGCGCTGGTTTTATGAGATGTCATCTGTCCCACTTACATCTCAGACACAACAGCTAACAAGTGCTCTACATTACTAAAATATTAATAATTGCTAGTAATTCTGGTGCAGACAAGTGAGGGTAGCAACATTTAATCATTTAGCTGTCATCCTTACCTTGGCTTCTGTGCCATGAGTGCAACAGAACTTTTCTTCTAAATAGCTGCTAGAAGGGCTATTGCAGTCATGTTTACTGTGTCCTGCTGCCAGTAGATGGGAAGAACAGTTAATCCATGCTATTATTTGGACAGGGCCAGGAGAGGAAGAGAGGGAGGCAGGATGCTGCGATGAAACAGTCCTGTGTTGGGACTGACTGGCTAACTTTTAATAGAACTCATTCATCCGGTCCACACCACCAAAGACCAACTTCCTCAGTATCTGTACCGTTTTCCACCCAAAAAAATATTTGTAAATCTTTCTAAGATGGATGAAAGTAGTTGTTGATTTGATAACTTCTCGCATAGGTGCTCTTAGTCATGAACCATATGTCAGCTCAGAATGAACGCTGCATCATATCATAGAAGGAAAATAGATGTACAGTATGTGCATGCATTTCTATACACCTAGTTGTGCTGGATGGCCAAGTCAAACTCTTAAAAACAAATTTATTCCCAGTCTAAGCAATTAATCTGCCTTAATTCTATTATAATCTTACTTGATCTGTGAAAAAATATATATCACAATCTTTTTCCTCTTTTTGTCTGACTCAATGTTACAGATGTGTTAAATGGTCAGGGTCATGGACCGCCCTCAGTGGAAAGAAATAAGCCGAGCATTTCACTTATGAAAATGTTATCTGGTTTAGCTTACTTAATATTTACACTATTTCTGTCCAGGGTGGTTTGTGTCCCAGTGGGTAAGTCCTATCTCCACTTTGATTTTGGTTCATGGATTTTTACTCTGTCGAGCAGTGTGTAGTAGAAACCCACTTCTAACAGATAATTAATACAACCACTGTGTAAATTGGAGTCTATATGATTTGTGCTTTTTTGAATCACAAGTGCTGCTGATATTACGAACTAGTCGGTAGATAACCTTCTCAAAATGATGTTTAAATTCTGTCTGTAGGTAAGATTGTGAACATCCTGCTCTAACTGCCTTTATTCATCTTTGAATGCATTTGATTTTAGCCCGAGGCATTTTTTGATGGCAGACCGGGTCATTTTTCCAGAAAGCAGGTTTAACAAACTCTGAGCCAAAACTTAAACTCTGAGTTGACTAATCCTGAGATGGGAAACTCGGACTTTTTGTTTAATGATGATTTGAGTTCAGTCAGTGTTAAGTATGTTAAATGTGATTTAAGTCCGTGTGAGGTGAATGAGAAAAAGCCATCGGTCGAGCGCCATACTTTGATTCACCATTGCAATGAGTAATTAAAGAGCAGAATCTTCATTTTAATTAAATAGAGCTAGAAAGATTGTGTGGTAATGAACATTAATCTTTAAAAGTCAACTACAGAAGCAAACAAACTTGAGTTGAGGAAAAGAGTTAATTAGCTATTTAATATATTACACTTGTTCAGTATCATCGACTAGACCACATCATTTAGCAGACTGTTGTTTCTTTAATGGATGATAAAGTGCTGGAATCCTACTCTTTTGTAGATGAAATTTGCAAACTTATTTATTCAGCAGTAACCTGATGAGAAATGTGATTGTAATCTCATAGTCTGACCCAGTAGGTTACTAGCCTAATGGTTTTGGTAATTTTCAGTTGAAAAAGTACATTTTCAAATGTCTACATTTTAAAAATTAAAAATCTTGCTCAACAGCATGACTATATTTCAACATTTTGAAGGTTAAATAAGGTAATTTAATGCTTGAACACCAAGTTTTAAACTACATTTACTGAAGTTTTCAATGTAAGTCTTTTCAATTGCACTACAGTCATCTCCACTCAGATATATTGTACAATCTCCAAAATGATATGATGACTATGATAGGACTATCTTATCCTTGCCACCAATAGCATGATGAGAAATGATTATTCATGGATCAGAATTTTCTAAAGTATTTTAAATTTACAGTGGTTAACAAAAGCACAGTAAATGTTTCTCTGCAGGGGAACTTATTGATGACCTGCCAATTGTTCACAGAGTCATAGTGTTAAACAGACAGTAAATATTTTTTTTTTTTTTTTATTTCTAACTAAGGATGAAGCCACAATATATAATATTTGAAAGTAATTGATTTCTGTCTCTATCCTTACATTGATGACTGCTAGATCATTAAAGAGATAACATTAGTAAAGATGGGTCTTGGGTCAAAAAAAAAAACTAATGTCATAGATTGGAATTTAATCTCTCAACATAAACTTGTGCAAATTAACATGCTCTGATATGTACTTTGATATCAACTATATGAATAAGGAAATGAAGCGCCAGACAGATTCTTTAGGCTTGGTAGGGAGGAAGAGACTGAGAGAAACCCAGGGTTTGTCAAAGAAAACCTGCCAGAGACCAGGTTAGATTTATAGATTATGTTACCACAGTAATTGATTTGGGGTTAAAGTCATCTCAGAGTTTCCCCTCATTCATGGTAAACGAAGTCAGAGTTTTCACCAAACCCAATTCCTGGAGCAGGGCCCCTGAGGGAATTTCTTCAAATTTGGCACAAAAATTCAGTTTGATTCAAGATTTTGGAGAAGGCCATCATTAGGCTGAAGAAATGTCAGATCAGTCAGATTGAAGAAACTTTAGGAGTTGCCAAATATATTTGTTAAACCCCTTAATTTAAATTTAAATCAAATACTTTATGGCTGGTTTAAAACCATTTTGGTGTTGTACAGAGGCAAAAATATGAAAAATGTGTCGCTGTCCAAATACTTATGGACCTAACAGCATGCATCTTTTTCTTTTTCCATTATTACCAGTGTAACTAATGACCCAAGGAGTTTGCAGGTCTGGTCTGGTTTTTCGTATTAGGGATAGCAGGAAATCCCCAAGAGCTTTAGGAGCTACATGTGAGAACCGCTACTTGTACTTTGTTTATAACTTGTGAATCTGTATTCCCTGTATAGCGATAATAGCTAATGTTCATACTTTGCGGCACTTTAGTCTTGATCTTGCCTCTGCTGCATTAATTTCAAAGCGTAAGAGTGCAGCAAAAGACAGTGGGTGGGCTGATATGAATGTGTATGACTGTGGGTGAAAAAGTGATTCAGAAGGCCAATGAAGGATAGAGGCTGACCTAAGCATACTGGCTGAGAGAGCAAATGGTCAGCTGTCAGCCAGTTATGGTGGGGATTAGTCAAAGCTAGCTGACGGACAAGGGGCAGGTGGAGTGACAGGTGGCATGTGAATTGCACTGAATTTCAGGTTATGAGGACATGTTCTTAGTCATGCTCTTATTGCTAACTGTTGAAGCACCCAAAACATATTATTACTTGGAGGTAAAAATCTCAAATTTCATTTGCAAAAGGCAAAATCTTGAATTTTTTCTTTTTTCTGTCAAAAGTAACAGTTCTCTCTTATTTTGTGATTTGATCAAATATTTTTACCTGATTATATCTATTTGAAAATTAATAACAAACCTAGGCTTAAACAATATTAGCATTTTTAGCCACACTAGTGGTGTGGCTATGGCTCTGGCAGTGGCAGTATTGGTTGGTCTACCACTTTAGTCTAGACTGAAATACTGTGTCTTAACATCTATTTGATGGATTTCCCTTAAAATTTGTACATCTAGTGTTTCACATTTTCATTTGCAAAAGATTAATTGGGATTAAGTGGGATTGTGTGACTTGGTCATCTTACTTTGGCTTGTCCTCTCCTATACTCCTCTGTCATCTTCTCCATTCCCTTCACTTGCTGAACAGTAGTCCAGTTTGAGCTGGCAGATGTCTAGACTGCTCTGGATCTGACACATCTACTATTAATACACCCACTGTGCTGCTGATTGGCACAGGCAATCTCTGGTTGACTTATCCACAAGTTCACATCCTAGAAAAAGCAGCCAGCACTGTATTGCATCTGGCCAGCACTTGCTGAACAGCCAAACAGCTGCGGTCTTATTTGCTGACAGTATGTCCTTTTACTGCCAGTTGAAATGGACATGATATATTTTTTAGAGTATTTTATCACAGCCACATCCTATTAGTATATTCTTAATCACTAATTAAGTAAGGACTTAGAGACATGGCCCTTTTTAAGATAATAGCTATAAAGGAGGGGAGATGAAGAAAGGAAATGATATTAACCTTAGTTCTAACCAAAGATTGAGCTGCTTGACTAACTATCACGTCGGTATGATTTCACTGTAGAGAAAGGACATCAAGCAGGTGGGGAAACAGAGGTAATTAAGTGTAATTATTCCTTTCAGTGATCCATGACAAATTGGAGGTGGTGGTGCTGTGTGCGATGTGCCTATCACTCTGTATCATCATGGGCCACTGAGTAGGCATAGTTGGCTGCTTGGCACGCCAGTTAAATGACTGGTTGATATGCAAACTGACATGTTTGTGGGTTAATTTGTTAGCTGAATAGTTTGATAGGATCCTGTTGTTTTGGTAAAGATGAATATCTGTAAAATGTTGTTACCTGTGGTATTGACTAGCCACACCTATTCTTAAACTCATCAATTGAAGTTGAGCCTTCTGGAAGCACTCGATGTGACTGGTGGTAGGAGAAAGTATTTATCCAGATCAGATCATTTGAAAAAATCTGATTGAATATGCTGATAAGATTCAATGACTTGATAAGTGAACATTCACTAGCACTATGAATGAACATCAGAATTTTATTTTATATTTGATGAATGTGCTGACAGTGTTATAAGATGAGTTGTTTTTTGGTTATTCTTGGAAATTTGTTATTACATGTGTTGGGCAGGTCTGGATATTCACAGTCTCCTGTCTTTTTATCTAGCATCATCATCATGGCTATATTCCTTTCATAAGCACTATTTGTCCAATACTTTGCTTTATGACAACATACCTGCAAAACTAATGACATTCCCAGTAGCCTCAGATGTACTTGTTATGGCTATGCTTAAATAGCAAATGTTAGCATGCTAAGAGCCTTAACTAATGTACTGAACATAGCTCATTTTACCTGCTAAATATCACCATTTTAGCATTTCCATTTTAAGTGTTTTACCATGTTGTTAGCATTTAGCTCAAAAGACTGTGCCTAAGAATAGCCACACAAAATTGCCAACGTGGCTATAGGCTCTTACTCTTATTACAAATTTAAGTCATGAATCATCCTTACATTTGAAAATAAAAAATCACTCATATTTATATAATAAAAATATTTTTTTGGCTTCATTGCCAGACTCTTTACCCTCTAGATATGGTGTAAGCAAACCACAGTAACACTCACGAGACATCCCAGAGATGCTCCAAACCATGGTTTGAATATTTACACGTCCATGATAATTGAGCAGACTTAAACTGTTGATGTGACGAAAAGCTCCAGAAAGTAATAAATAGACCTTAATATTTTTTGCCTACTGTCTTTGTGGTCAAGAATGAATGTCAAGAATAACCTCTGAACCATAGCTCATAAGTCAACATGAATGAAAAGCTTCAGGCTTGTCTGAAACCACTGCCTATTTATATTACAGTATTGCACTATATATACTGTCCACTATTTTATTTGGTTGTCTGAAATGTGAGTGTGGAAACTATGCACTATAATGTACCAGAAAAGATTGAATGAAAAAGTAGTGCCCATTGCATATACAGAACTTTTTTGCTAAACTTTTCACACTGCAATGGTTACATTTTACAGATGTAAAAACTACTGTTGTCTGATGTGTCAACATAATATCATCCAGGACATTCCAAAATCTAATTATACTGCTCACTAAGTAAAATATTGAGTCTGCTTTATAGGAAATAGTGAATGATTAAAAGAGGCATGACATAGTCCCAGTGGTGATCAGAATCATGGAAACTGAAAAGCTTTGGTTCCAAGGCAATTGAGCCATCTCCTCTGCTGATGAGGACCATGTTATATGGTCAAAAGCTTTTCAGAGCAGATACTTAATGGACCTTGAAGTGGGATTTTTTTGTGAACACTGTCATAACATCTGAAGTACAGGGTGCTGTCAGTTATAATGCTGGTATTTAGAAAAGCTACAGTAATGTCCTTAAAACTATTAGTTATTTCTCAGGTTTGTCTAGTCCTGTTCCTTCAGCACAGTCTCCTGTTATCGTACTCTGGCTGATGTCATTTCAAGCTGCTTGATGATTTATTGGAGCAAAATGCCTGAATACAGGGTAGAACGGGACAAGATGCCAAGATAAAAATCCAACAGTTGCGAAGCAAAGTATCATGGTGCCGTTGTAATACTTAGAAGAGGAGGAGCGCATGCTCAGTAGATCGCAGATGTATGTGTGTGTATTTGGGGAAATGGGGATTAGGAAGAGGTGACAAGGTATGTGAAACATTGTTGACATAATAGGAAATTTTAGGAAGACAAGTGAGTAAAAAGGGAGTTGTTGTTAAAGGTTGAGCACAATTTAGGAGATACTGGCATTGACTATTGAAAAAAACAGGGATTGAAAAATGGAAAGGAGAGCTATAGCTGGCATGAAGGGTGAGAGGCTGAGTGTGCAGGATGCCAGGACAATAGCTTGTGAAGAAGAAATGATTGAGGCATTGATTGTGGCTTGCATTGCTGAGTGTTGCATTGCTTGTTGGATTATGAATTCAAGCTTCTTCTGTTTGTAATTCATTTGGGAACATAGTGCCTCAAATGTAAATGGGAAATATAATTGTAGTTTTACATGCCTGACTTTCCCCGGCTGTGTAAGACAGGAAAGACTGTCTCCAAATATTGATGTGTAGTGCTGCCATGTTATTGTGTGCCAGTGTATATGTGTTGACAGATTTTCCAGAGGGCCTGAAAGAGGCCCATTTCATTCCCTAGTTTGTGATGGGGAACTAGTGTTGCTATGGTAACAGATGTTGTGAATTTTAGTTAGCCAGGTGTGAGGTAGTACTCCTGTGGTCCCTTGGGGTCTCTGCCTTTAATCTCCACCCTTCTCAATCACTGGCACTGGTCAAATTTGGGCATATTTCTACAAAAGCAGATTAAAGCAGGAAACACTGTTATATACATATACATAAATATACATAAATCAATTGATCGCACAAAAAATAATAGATAAACGTCATCCGAGTAGTGTTAACAGTAATTGTAATGCTAAGGCCATGAGATTAAAGTTTAAAAACAGACATACAGTTAGTTACATAAGTATGGGGTCAGTGACACAATTTTTGTGGATCTAAGATGAAGTCATCAAGATGAATTTAAAGTGTAGATTTTCAGCTTTAATTCAAGGAGTTTAACAAAAATATCAAATGAACCATTTAGGAATTACAGCCAATTTCTATACATAGTCCCCCATTTTCAGAGGCTTGAAAATAATTGGACAAACTAACATAATAATAATAAATGTGAGGATTATTTTAATACCTGGATGAAAATACTTTGCAGTCAATGACTGCTTGAGGTCTGAAGTTAATTGTGCTACATTTTGATCAGAGATTGATGGATTTGTTTCAATTTGAATGTGTTGGGGAAGAGGAATAATTACAAAAATTGTGTTAATGTCCAACTACTTGCATTTCTAACTCTGTGTGTGTGTGTGTGTGTGTGTGTGTGTGTGTGTGTGTGTGTGTGTGTCTGTGTGTCTGTGTCTGTGTCTGTGTCTGTGTCTGTGTCTGTCTGTCTCTGTGTGTGTGTGTCTGTCTGTTTGGTGTGTGTGTGTCTGTTTGTGTGTGAGTGTGGGCTGCAGGCCACTCCTGAGACAAGCTCTTTGACCTGGTTGTGGCACCCATGTAGATTTTTGTTTTTTGTTTTTTTACACAGTGAAGCAGATCCCTGGAGGGCCTGGGGTTGTTATAGTTATATAACATACCTTTGACTTCCAAGCATGACTTAATGAAACATTAATAAGACTAGATCAGAAGCAGTGGGAGCACAAAGTTCACAACATCTCCTTTGTCACTAAGAGCTCAAAGAATTACCTTTCCTGAGATAAGCCCAGTTATTGAAGGATTATATATCAGTGTAAATATTAAAATACATGGAACATGCACCATCATATATATACACAATTACATCTGGATCAGTCTATCGTTGAATTCCTTTTACATTAGACAAACACACAAGTAAGTATATCCTGTTTAGTTAATGGGATGTACAGAGGAGAAATCTGCACACTGCTTGGATTTGTTTACCTGTCAGGCCTGTCCTAGGTTACTTTTATTATGGCTATCAGCTGAACAGCATTCAGATACAGAGCATTCAGAACGTATTCAGACCCTTTCACTTTTTTCACATTTTGTTATTTTGCAAACAATCTACACTCAATATCTGATAATGACAGTGAAATTTAGAATTTTTTGCAAATCTCTTGAAAAGGCAAAGCTGAAATATCACATTGACATAAGTATTCAGAACCTTTGACAGAACACTTGGAAATTAGCTAAGATGTCCCATATTTCTCTTGATCATCTTTCAGATATTTCTACACCTTGTTTAAAGTCCATCTGTGGCAAAATCAGTTGATTGGACATGATTTGGAAAGTCACAACCACATCTATATAAAGTCTCATAGATGACGATGCATATCAGAGCAAAAACCAAACCCTGAGGTTAAAGGAACTGCCCGCAAAGCAAAGATCCGGGGAAGGATACACAAAATTTGAAGGTTCCCAATAGCACAGTAGGCTCCATAATTATTCAGTGTGAGAAGTTTGGAACAACCAGGACTCGTGCTAGAGCTGGCTGTCCGGCCAAATTAAGCTGCTGGGGAGAGGGCCGATGGTCAATTTTTCTGAGCTCCAGGGATCTTGTGTGGAGACAAGAGAAACTTCTAAAAGAACGTCACTGCAGTACTACATTGCTCTAGGCTTAATGGCAGAGTAGCCAGAGGGAAGTCTGTCCTCAGTGAAAACACGTGGAAGCCACTTGGAGTTAGCACAGAAGCACATGAAGGTCTCTCAGACTGTGGAAAAACAAGAATCTCTTGTCTGATGAAATCAAGATTGAACAGTAAACAACTGGTAATGGCTAAAGATGATATTTATATAGAAAACCTTTAAACACAAAAATGTTATATTAATCAATAATAACAGTACTTGTTGCTATCTCTAATTCTAAATAAACATATACAGTAAATACCATCTTAGTAGTTTAAGAATGAGGGATTTTAGTCTCTTTGATATTCAGATGAGGGGAGAAGCCCCCAGTCATCATGCTAATACAAGACAACGTGAGGCAGGAGATGCCTAGGAGAAAGCTGCACTTTATTCTGAGGCTCTGGCTCTCATCCATATTTAGCAAAAGCAGCTCTGCTCATCATTGAGAAACAGCATATTTCTCCTCTCCTTCCTCTCTCTGTCTTGCTCAACCCTCTTTCTCATTGTCTCTGTCAACTGTACTCTTTAACCTCAATTTAGAGATATCCTATACATACATATATTTATCATTTATTTTTCTTTAATTTATGACAAAACACATTTCCTTCTCTAATCAGGGATCCTCTGATGTGCTATCTGCATCAGTGCATCCCGGCTGTTCCTTTGTGCCGTGTTTTTTTCAACATAATTTGCTCTTTCTCTCACCGCCAGGCTGAGGAGTAGAAATATATCCCAGTGATACAATTAACATTTGAAATGGCACAGGAAAAAAACCTTCCACAGAAAAGTGCTGGCAACTTAACTCGTTGCCTGCTTCAAGCCATTTGAGACTCAGTCAGTTTAGGGAGGTTTATGCTTGTCAGTGGAATAGAGTGGGAAAGCTTTGCTATGTCTGTCTGTCTATTTATTTCCGCCCTCCTGTGTGTGGGGTTAGGTCTGGTCAGTCTTATCAAACATTCTCTCTGAGACGTCACACTCTTATTGTCTTCCAGTGTCTGTCTTATTCTTTAGATGTCAAAATGATTAGTTGATCTATTCATTACACTTTATATTGAACAGTAGGCAAACATAATGACTAAAAGCTCCTGAGAGTTGTAAAGTGAGAGTGAAAAGTTGATAAAACATGTTAGATGGAGGCCCTGAACAGGATCTAAAGAATTACCATGCTCTTTATCAGAATTCAGGTGTACAGCCAGTCCATTACACAATGCCCCTGGGTTTCAATGCTACTGTCATTCTCTGACAAGTCCAGGCAATTTTTAAGCTGTGATTGCATGTGTGCATTTTTTCATGATTTGCCACAAGTTATAGTTGAATACTTAGCACACAGACATCTCAGGAGGATATGTGTGTGTGAAAAGAGGCGGATGCATCAAGAAACTACCACTATGACAGAATTTCATGTTTTTCTTTTTTAATGACTGTACTGCTGTTGGCCAAATTTGTCTCTCTTCTTCCTGAAAACATACAGTGCTATACTCCTTGGTTATTGTAGTCTAGAGTGTACTAGTGTTACTAGTAGTTCCTTTATTTACAAATTGAGGATGGGCAGATTTTAAGTCAGTCACTAACAAATGCTTTATAACTATAGAGTGGGATGAAATTTCTTTTGTCACTGTTTTAACACACAGTCCCTGTCTTTGACCTGTTCATATCAGACTGATATCTGTGCTCGCCTGCCACCATGTGCTGTGTGTTTGTGTGTATTTGGTTTTTTTTTTTTGTTTGTTTGTTTTTGTGTCTTTTCTGCTTCAGAAGTGGCCAGATGAAACTGATCCAAAAGAAAGTTCTCTCACTCACCCACACTCTTGTTCTCCCTGTCTGTCTCTTGATCTTTTTTATTTAGGCTTTTCAGATAGTTGCTAATATAAATATTGCTCAAACATAGTCACCTGGCAATTTATTAGAAACTATGGTACACCTGCTGATTCATGTAGTAATCGAATCAGTTATCAGCCAGTTATGTGGCATAAAAGTAATGCAGTCACAGGTCAGGAACTTCAGTTAATATTCCCATTAAACATCAGAATGAGGAAAATGTGATCTCAGTGACTGACTGTGACATGATTGTTGATGCCAGACGGGCTGGTTTGAGTATTTCTGAAACTGTTACATGCGCAACAGTCTCTAAAGTGTACTAAGAACGGTTTGAAAAACAAAAAGCTTATTGATGAGAGAAATCACAAGAGAAAGATCAGACTGGTTGGAGCAGATAGAAAGGCTAAAGCAACTCAGAATGCACAACAAGCCCAACCTTGAGGTAGATTGGCTACAACAGCAGACGACCACATCTGGTACCACTCCCGTTAGACAAGAACAGAAACCTGAGGCTGCAGTGGACACTTGTTCACCAGCAATGGACAGTTGAAGACTGGAAAAACAGGGCCTGGTCTGATGAATCTGGGTTTCTGCTGAGGCATCAAATTGTACAGTCAGAATTTGGTGTCAACAACATGAATCCATTGACCCGACCTGTCTTGTGTCAACAGTCCAGGCTGCTGATGGTGGTGGTGTAATGTAGTGGGAAATGTTTTCTTGACACACTGACATCAATCATTGTTTGATGCCACAGTCTGTCAGAGTATTTTTGCTGCTCATGTGCTTCCCTTTATGGCCACAATTTACCATCTTCCAATGGCTGCTTTCTGCAGGATAATGCGCCATTAGAAGCAGAGGTTCTCTTAAATTGGTTTAGTGAACATGACAATGAGTTTGGTAAACTTCAGTGGCCTCCCCAGTAAACAGATCTGAATCCAGTAGAAAACGTATGGGTGGCAGAACAGCGGCAAGATTGTACAGCTGACAAATCTGCAGAAATGATCTGATGAAATCATGTTAACATGATTTTACTGTATGACATACAGTATACATATCTATGAAATGTCATACACTAAAGTCAAAACCTGTTAACGCAGCAAAGCAATCTCCTACATGCAGGGCACAGATGGAGCTGTGGCAGTGTTGTATGTGACAGAAAGAGATCTTAAGCAGATCTGCATCTGTCACCTAAAGTGCTCTCTAATTAATGTGTCTGTGTCTGTGTCTGTGTGTGTGTGTGTGTCTGTAAAACTGTAAGATTCTGATGGCCAGAAGAGAGCGTTTGAGTGCCCTTCAGACTGACAGTTCTCCACATGTTCGTGACAGCCCCTAGAATTGCTGTCCATTATTGTGACCGTTGTGTCCATGCATGTCTCTTTCTGCATGCTTTGTAATCTTACAGCTGTTAAATTTTTTAAATTTGTCTGATGTGAAGCTGAGTAATGGGCAATCTGTGGCCAATGAGCTCCTGCATTCTTGAACCTGATAGATTTTGCTTTCTTCCCACTTTTTTACTCACTGTACTTCATGAAAAGCTCAAACCATAAACAGTAAATAAAGTAGTTCCTTTGCATGATATGGCTTCTTTCTTTACATTTAGCTTAGATGATATTATGGAGCTTTTCATTGCAATACATAAAATCTAATAATGTTAAACTAATGGCAAGATGGTACTTTGATGTGGTATTTAAGCTGTTTAAACAACAAACCAGTGGTGGGAGCTGTGTGGCATCCTCTGCAGCTTTTTCCTGTTTACACTTAGTTTCTATTTTTGCCAGTGCTGCTTACATGTGTGTGGGAATACACAGTTGTAGGGCAGTCCATGAACATTAAAGAATGAGAAAATCAATAGATTATACCACTTTATTCATTGTTCCAAACTATGATTTTTAACCTAGTATGAACTTGGTATAGTATATTGCTAATACACAGATCTACTGTAATGTAGGACTATCCTTGTGAGACTTTTTACCTTTGTGTAGCCTTTGCAGTTTCCTTAACTAGGCCTAGGTTTTCAGCTGTGAAACTGTAAGGACTAAATAAAAGTACTGTGTTGTAACTACCTTGTTTTCTGTAAATACAAAGCTGGTCAAGAAATTATAAGTTTGAATATATTTTAGAATCCATTATATATCTTTGTCTAGAGCCCATATGCTACCTTGCTACTGGAAAGGTTTAAATGCGAGCTTAGTTGCACCATGGAAGTTAAAACAAAAATCTACTTTATTACAATTTAGGCCTTTGATGTTGATCTAACAACTCTAGAGGGTTAATTACTGCAGCAATAAGAGCATACGTTTTCTCCTCTTGACCCTGACAAAGGAGATAAGAAATTAGCACAACTCTCTGAGGTACAGTACATGCTACAGGGTATTCTATCTTGTATGTCCATGTATTTGGCAAAGAATGTGGTTCTTGCTCAACTAGTTCTATGAAGCAAGATTACATAACCACACTACCATGTGCCGAGTCCAATGCAACACTACCCCCTGCCTTGTAAATCTGCTGGTCTTACTGAAATGAATAAAGAAGCATTGTGTTTCTTTTCGTTTGTTTTTTGATACAGTGCTGTTACTGGTGTAAAATAGTCCCCTGTCCTTTGTTGCACACGCACTTAGTGTAAAGTGCACACAAACTTGTATTTGCTGTTGTGCTGGTTATCAGTGATTGTGACAGTTAGATTTCTGATTACTGACTGTAAGACTTCCCACAGAGCAGGACTGTAATAAAGTCTAAAGCATACAGAGGTGCATTAAACTGCTCTACTATGATGATGGTCCTTTTTAGGTATGGATTTCTTTTTTGTTGCTCTTGCAGCGGAGGCAAACTTCCCGGCAACTTGTGCCCACTAATAAATCAAATATATGAAATAGGCAGCTGAGAGAGGGAGATTTAAAGTGTACTCATTCATCTAGAGCAGCTTTCAGAACAATTTTTTTAACAATTCATAATATTTATATTCATACTTATTGAAATATCAAGGCTGAAGTTCGAACACGATAAATGTTTAAAGGTAGGAAGAATTAATGTATCTACAGCAGCCCTGTCACAACAAATAAGGGGATTCATGTCATTCAGAGTTTGCTTAATTGCAAAAGCAAATGTATGGTTTTTGGACCTTTTATTGGTAAAACGATGTTTCAGACAATTTTACAGCCCGTGAAGGACAGTTTATTTGTTGTTTATCAACCTGCAACTCTGATCCGTCTCATAGCACTTTGGCTTAAATGCACTATTCCATCAGTAAATAGACCAACTTTGCTGCATCGTTATACTACGATGGCTTTTGGGCATAAGGTTTCTTGAAAATAAAGATCTAGTAATCTGGCAAATGTGACAAAATTATTTTTATTTAGTACTGAAAACCTTAAACAACTGTAGGGTACAGGTTTGTCTGACAGAGACACGAAAGAAATTTGTTTTGCCATATTGCCAGCAGGAGTTTCACATGCTGGCAGAATTAAGAATCAATTATAGAAGACAGATCAGTTGCAGGTGTTTCAGACTATAGCATGATTAAATTGTCTGGAAAACAATTACTGTTGGTCCTTTTGCTACTTTTGACATTTGTTTTAATGTTACTTTGCAAGCTTTCAGTATGAATTTGGAAGTTCCTAGCATGAAACTGTTTTTGTGTGTGTGTGTGTGTGTGTGTGTGTGTGTGTGTGTGTGTGTGTGTGTGTGTGTGTGTTACCAAACTAAAAAAATGTATACTTCACCATCCCTTTTATATGGAAGGTGACATAAATCTAGGGATTGCTGTGGTGCAGAAGCCCAAGTCAGCAGCCTAGCTTTAAAAGTGAATGTAACTAACAATGAAAACACTGAATATTTTCTGACAATGGTTGCTTTATAAGGACTGTATAGTGCGGATTCAATGAGTCATTTGGTTTCCCCTTACCTACATAAGATTTTCTGTTTTTTCTTCTTCTTGCTAGAGTTATATACCCATAGTGCTGGAGCCTATGTCATATCACTATTTGACAAACACTGCACATGTGCCCTCACAATGCTTATTCAGGACTTTGATCACAGAGGACCAAAAAACAGAAGTACACATATTTGCCATATAACAAGGATGTGATTATTAGAACACAACTTTAAAATTTGCTTTTTTGGCAGGTATTCTGTAAGATACTGTATTTTAAATGGTAAGTTGTGCACCTCCATTATACTCTTTATTTGATGAAGGTATATTTGTTGCCTTGTTAAAAAAGCACTTTATAGATTTGGCATTACAAACCCATAACATAGCTTGGCTCACGATGGACAGTTAAAAAAAAAAGGATCAAAATCGATGATGCACAACTAGCTATAATGTCTTTTATTCCATGAATTAATCTTCCTTTTCAAAACCTCAACCCTAAATTGCAACAAGTTTAGAGGGAGAGTGAGGTGTCTCATACTAATATTGGCTAATGTAGGCTCAAGACACTAGCCTCATTCAGAGATGAGGAGCAAGCTACAGAAGTCTGGTGAGCTCACTTCTTCCTAACATCCCACCTCTGGATTTTTTCTTTTTTCAAACTTTTAGACTTTAGAATCAAACGATCCCGACTCAGTCAATCCTCATCACTTGAGGACATTTATCAGACTTCACACAGCCCCTTCTGAAGACACACAAGGCTTTATACAACTTTTTCTAACGTTTGTGATGTTGTGATGTAGAATACTCAAACCATCTCACAAATCCTGCAACAAAGTATTTGCTGTCCGTCTACATGGATCTAAACAATGATATATGGGTACAGTGATGTTCACTTGTTGTATTTATTACATTAGTAAGTGCCAACCTGTTCACTAATAGTCATAACTCAAACCCATGCCACATCAAAGCATTGCAAGTGCTCTGTAAAGGGGGTTAGACACACACTCAGTGTACATCATTTTTTGTTTTAGACAAAACCATCAGTTGCTTCTGTTATCGCTTCAACAACCCAGTTGTTAAGCTTTAGTAGTCTGCGTAACTAATGCCTATCATTTTTGCCCGCTGTCAGAACAAATGCCATCTGTAGCAGTTTATCCTCTAAACTGCTACATAACCTATGTTTTGCTTGTGGGTACAACAGACTATAACTGTGGACCACTGGCAGCTGCAGCTACCTCCATATGCATGCTGTGTCCAGTGGTAAAAGAAAATGGAATAAAACATACCTCAGGGACACTCCTCTTCCCTATACTGTACCATGACTCATGTATCCGAGACTATGACCCTGTTGGCTGTTACAGATGGGAGGAGAAAGCCATTTAGAGCTGGAGCAGAGCAGGGGATGGCTACAGACTCAAGCAGCAATTTTGTGATCAGACAATCCAAACCACATAAATTTCATTTATCTTAGTACACATAGCTTCTCACAAAGCTTTTCCCTCAAATAAGCATCTCAAAAGCAATATGAGCTCAAGTCCAGCTTATTTGGTTCTCTTTACGTATGGCCATTCAGTTTAATTATAAATTGGGGGGGGGGCAGGGGGGAGGAGAGAGAGCATAGCATAATAATGGGACCAATAGCTATATATACTATAGTTATACTAATAGTGCTAATAATATTAATAATAGGACTAAGTGAAATGGTAACAGTAGTAATTATAATTAAAGCAGTGGGTGTTGATCAGGCTCATGGGGCAGTAGATGATCTGCAGCCATGGATCCAGACTCAGGAGCATCAGAGGCAGAAAAACCTGTAGAAAGGGGAGCCCAGTGCATCATGGGAAGTCCCCTGGCAGTCTAGGCCTATAGCAGCATTGTGAAGGGATGGCTTGAGCTAATGCTGAGCCAGTTCTAACCATAACCTTTATCAAAGAGGAAGGATTTAAGCCGACTCTTAAATGTGGAGAGGGTTTCTGCCTCCCGGACCCAAATTTGAAAATGGTTTCACAGCAGAGGAGCCTGATAACTGAAAGCTCTGCCTCCCATTCTGCTTGTGGAGACTCTAGGAACCAGTAGACCTTCATTCTGGGAGTGAAGTGTTCTACTGGGATATTAAGGTACTATGAGCTCTTTAAGATAGTCCTGCAGTGCTGATACTAACCCAAGAAAATTTGGTTCTTAAGATGGGGCTTGTCCAACAAGAATACATTACTGTTAAGAGATCACTAACTAAAGGCAGAGCCTGGACCTAAAAGCATGCAATAATCAGTATGAGAAAAAAAGTTATTTTCAGAGGTTTTTTTTTTTTTTTTAAGTATCTGGCACTTTTTCCTTTGCTTCTCCAGGGCTCAACTCTGCCATGCCATTAAATATTGAGGGCATCAGAGCTTTTGACTTAATTACAAAGTTACTTAAAAATCCTCATCATGGTAATTACCTCAGAGCTGCCAATATTTGACTTGAGCTACTGTGATGTCTTGATTTTTTTTTTTTTTTTTTTCATCCAGCCTTAGTGAGTTGGCTCTGCTTCCCTGCTAGAAAGGAGATTGAAGATTAAAATTTCTCCCAATTGATGTACAACTGTTTGTATATGATTATATAGATATGTTGAGAGATATTTTGTGCTGTTTGTCCAGAGGTATTTGATTATATGTTTAAACAATTGTTTAAATATATGCCTGCTTGTGTATGAGTCTGTAGGAGAGAGAGTTAAGGAGAATGCAGGAAGTAATTTAAAAGGTTGTTTACTGTGTTAGGTCCATGCTGGACACTGTTTCACACCCTCCTGCTGTTACCTCTGTAACCTCTGTTCACACTACTGGAGCGAGGTGTGTGCGCGTGCATGCAAATCTTTTTGGTTGCATAAAGTCTTTTTGGCCCAGTACTTTTGCGTGTTGACAGTTTGCCTCTCACGGTGCAACCAGCAACACCATGTATACACACACTTAAATAAGCGCACACATACACAAAGATGAAGTGCCTTGACATTTATTATACTGTTAGTGCACACAAACGTTTGCATGATAGGTATATTAGAGCTTTTTTGGGTTTTGGTGAAATGGGCACATGGCACATATGTACACAGTCAGCCCTTTCTTTGTGCACACTGACTGTGCACAAAGAAAGGCAGTCCCCTTATGAAGAAACAGCAGTGAGAACCCAGGAGTGGTTAAAATCACATGGGATAAAGGAGATGGGGACAGGAAAGACCTGACAATTACTCCAGAACATTCCTTTCATGCTCCTCTCGATCCACATTGTTTACCAGCCCCTCTGAGTACATCCCACTTCCCGTAATTGTCTCCTTGTTTCGATCCCATGAAATCTTTCCACCATCGTTTTCAGTGTCACCCTTTCTGAAGACAGAAGGAAGATTAAAGAACAAAGAGGTATCTAAGAAAACAAACTTGTAAAATGAGATGTCCTTCCAACTCAAGCATCATCCGAAGTGATGTCAATTAGTGATTATGGCTGTACAGATCAACTGCCAGTGTTTTTTAAAATCCTCCATATTCCCTTAGTTCTTATATGAAGAGATAATATGATTTATGCCCAAATAATAATTTTGTTCCTAAAATTCATTATAATAATTATCAGACTCTATTTCACATGCTTGAAAAGGTTTAATAATATTTCCTACGCCAACTTTTCCATTAAGCTGTTCCACTGACGTCCGAGTCCTTTGTGGCTTTTGTTAGTAGACGCTAGAAGGTGTGGACTGAGTAGAATTAAATAATGTCATAATCCGTATTATGATAACAGGGTTTTCTTATAGTGTAGAATTTACTTAGTAGTCTATCCATATTGGGAAAAATGAAATTAAAGCGTTCATCATAACTAGTTTTTGCAAATAGCACAGTGCATGATTGCTCCATTTTGACTGAATAGATTTTTTGTAACATTTAAATATGAGTTGATAATGTTTGTTGCTGTAATTTAAAGACTGTACACGTGGTTTTAGATTGTTTTTCTTTGTGTCTCCCTCTTCCTCAGATATCTGGAGTCTGGGTGTGATCCTGTTCATGTTGGTATGTGGCCAGCCACCCTTTCAGGAAGCTAATGACAGTGAGACCCTCACCATGATCATGGACTGTAAATACACTGTACCGGCCCACGTCTCTAGTGCCTGCAAAGTGTGAGTGGTACATTCACAGTGATCACACGAGGATCAGTGAATTTTTCTGTTTGTTTATGATTGGTTTTATACGTAATAAATCTGTTGATAAAGCTCAGATTTCACTCACAGTTTAACAGAAAAACTAGAATAACATAGAACCTGCACTTGTGCTTTTTGATATACTACCTAATATCCCTGGTATTGGCTACCAGGTCTGTACCCATTCCTATTCCGCCTTACTTACCACTATATCCCTGTGTAGATTATATGGATGTATTCCAGTTATCTCCCTCTGTCTGTGTCTGGCTTACAGTCAACATTCTGTATATGTGGTTTGGAGAACGGCTAATCCCATTAAGCTGACATGGCCTGTAGTCTGAAGTCATGGACATCAACCTGTAACCATACTGCAGTTAGGTTGCATTAAAGACAAGATCACAGTATAGATAAGCCGCTTTGTATGGCGGGTGCTGTAGTTTCAATTTGTCTGTAAAACATGTTTTTAATACAGTCAATCATTAAAACAGTATTTTCAACTTGTAGTAAAGCTCAACTAGCATATCAAATTCTTGAAGTTTACACCTGTGCACAAATGAGTCACAGCTTATTCTTCTTCTTAGAAA
Source organism: Istiophorus platypterus (assembly GCA_016859345.1). Lineage (NCBI taxonomy): Eukaryota > Metazoa > Chordata > Actinopteri > Istiophoriformes > Istiophoridae > Istiophorus > Istiophorus platypterus. Next base: position 27,162,476 of record CM029126.1, on the reverse strand, counting down.
AATGAACATCTATATATATTTAAAAAATAAAACATGTAAATGCACCCTCCCATTCTCATTGGATGGATGGAAAATTTACATCAGCATGTTTAAGTCAATGTTTAGTGTTCCAGACTGACAAAATTCAACCTGCTCTTCTGTTTTATGAATGGGGGGGTTTAAGGGGGTGGATCAACCATGATTTGGGTTTGTGTTGCAGCCGGTGGCAAAGGGAAACATTTTGCTGGTAGAGGGAGGAATGGATTCAATTAAATACCAGTGCATTCTGGGAGCAAACATGACAACAGGTGTAAAAACCTGAAGCTGAAGAGATGACTGCTTCTAAAACAGGATAACGATCCTAAACACACATCAAATCCACAAAGGACTACCTCCAGGGGCGCAAGCTGAATGATTTGCCATGGACATCACAGTCCCCTAAAGACCACTGAAAATCTAATATACCTCAAAAAGAGCAGTATGTGCACGGTGGAACCAAGAATTGCACTGAACTAGAAACCTTAACAGGAAGAACTCCAGAAAATCCCTTAAACAAGAAGTGAAAAACTCTTAGCTGCTACAAAAAGTGTTTACAAGCCGTGATACTTGCCAGAGGGGGTGTTACTCAGTACTGACCATGCAGGGTGCCCAAACCTTTTTTCAGGCCTTGTTATTTTGAAATTGCAAAAGATGGGAATAAAAAAAGTAATCTTTTTTAGAATATTAAAGACGTGTCACCTTTAATTTTATGCCTTATGAAGAGCAGTTCATGTTTTACTTGCTTAATCAGTGTCCTATATAACATTTTTACCCATAGACACACTGGCCCTTTGTATATATTTTACTAGCCCAGAAGAAAAAAAATTAAAATAACAATAATACTAATTATCTTTTCATGATTTTATAAATTAATAACTATAGGGGCCCTATAATGCAACAGTTATGGTAAAAAGACATTCCAATCATTCCTTTTCACAATAAACATTATTTAGATATTTACATGATCAGGTTTAAATTCTCATAGCAGGTCATAAAAAACAGCTGAATGACACACAGCAATGGCTAGATATGGCTTCAGAAAAACGTTCTGTACTCTGATGCAATATTTGTACTTTTTTAGCATAACCCTTGGACAACATTGATATAATTTGCCCTCCGGTGAGCCTTGAAACGGTTCTTCACTTTTTTTTTCTTTGTATGCATGTGCAGACCATTCATGCAGCCTGTTGCAGTCGCCTCTTCTGGTTTATTTTTCCAATTAGCTTTTTCTAATTTATTTAAGATGCTAAACATGCCAGTAGAAAATTTTTTTTAATTTCTTAAATTTTTTTTTTCCAAAGTGGAATTACCTCTCTCATATATAACTACCTTTTTGAATGCTATCATTAAGCTACACAGCCGTTTCCCACAAACTACCAATTGATCGTGCTGAAGCTGGTGAAAAGAACAACAGGTACCCCATTAGAAATCAGGAGGACACACAGAAGAGCAAAGAACTGATGGAGAAGAGTGCATCTCCCCTCTGTCATCATGGGCAATGTAAGATCACTGGACAACAAGATGGATGAGCTTGCAACCCCCAGTGATGAATTAGAGGGACTTCTGTGAGTGTAGTGTTACATGATTCACACAAATTTGACTAGAGGAATATACTACGGATCTCATCACTACCATCAACAGCTTTCAGACAGTTGGGATGAAAAGGATGGAATGTTTCTGCAGCCCAGACGTTGAACTGTTAGCTGTGAGGCTACATCCATACTACACTCCCAGGGAGTTCTCATGTTAACATTGTCTTGGTTGTTGGTTGTTCATCAGCGTTTGCTGTGTTACGTCTTGCATGAATATGTGGCAAAGCTAAAAAGGCAATAAAAGAAAGAAATCTACCAAATATTTACATTCTATCAGCAATTGCAAAACTGCTTCTCCCAAAGGTTCTGGATGACAGGGATTTGCATTGTAAACTGGAATGCACTGGATTACAGCAGTAGCCACTATGATTTATTCCAGACACTGCAGACCAGTTTTCTCCAGTGACTGCCAGAGACTAAAACCCTTCAGGCAGTTTGATCAACCCAGCTGCTCAAAACAACGCATGTTCCTCAATAAAATTGAGTTAGGCAGCTATGCAAATAAATTAATAGTTGCATATTTAACTGTGTATATTAGTAGATCACAATCCCAATTTTGTACAAATTATTTCTCTCAAGATACACTGGGGAGGTTTTTGAAGCAGCATAGATGCATTGTTTTCCAACTACAATGGCCAAGAATTATCTAGAAAATATTCAGGTTGTTGTTTAAATTGTTTTTTTTTAATTTTTTTCACATTAATGAGGACCTGTTACTACATTGACTTTATGTCCTTATTTTCTTAATACTTCTCAGCATATTACAGCATTTAATTTGTGGTTCTAACACCCCAAAAGATTCATTGCAGAATAATTAATATTGACAATTAAACACAAGCTGTTGTTTAAAGTACATTAGATTAGACAAACTGTAAGAGGGGGAAACTGTTACTTCAGTCCAGTGTTTTTGAATTGGTAATGAGTGGGTTTTATGGGCATGAGCAATGGCATCAGATTATTTTTAGACACAGGATATAAATGCTTATCTTTGCTGAGTCGAAGGAGAGATCTGGCTAGATTGAAGTGCTAAGCTGTAGCAGCTGTGAGCAATCTGATGGGCTTTGAGTTCAGAGCACAAGAGCTATTTGTCACATGCTGAGTTGCAGGCCTATATTTTACCATGTCAGTCACTGGTGGATTAGCCAGCCATATCACAATTTTGGATTTCCAGCCAATCTCTGTTGATTCTGCAGTGCTCCATCTTAGTACAGCAGGCATAATCAACAATTTCAAAATGCCAGATGAGGATATGGTCATAACTGAGAATGAGTACTGCAAATAAGATGCCAAGAAAAATAACTGTGGGATACACATACAGGTTGTATGATGCACCAGGACTATAATATCTAAGCTTTTTTTTCAACTTAAGTGAGAAGGCTTAATCTGCAAATACTTAAAGACACTACTATTATCATGTGCTAAGAAAATGTATGAGACTTTTCACAAATGTCATTTGTTATTTTAATTGGCTGGAAAAATAGTTGGAAAATGGTTATCAGTAGCCTGACCACAGGCCTCAAAGCTGTCTATCATCATCTATCATGAAAGAAATGATAGAGTATTAGTGCAGCATTCATTTTAATTTGTTTTCATTGTCAAAGAAAAAATGTTTTTATAAAATAGAGTATTTATATCTGTAATGCATGTGCTGCATGTGTTGGCCTCTGGTGGTCGGATGAGAATTTAACTAAGAAGTCTACTTCTGTGTAGAGTTTCTAATACAAATGAAACAAAATATCATGCTAAACACTTTTAATAAAGAGAAAGAATATTGAAAACACTGTGACCACTGGAGGAAATCCTGTTGTTTCCATGGAGGGCAAAAGTTTCATCATGCTCCTGCTTGGAGCATAAATAAAAAATTAAAGATGCATGTAATTATTTTATAAAAAATATTTTTTTATTCTTCTTTATATTTCTACATTAATTTTTGAATAACTTTCCACATGTTACACGTTTATTTTCTTATTCTTTTACAAATTTAATTTTTTAATTGCACTCCCTATGACTCCATGGAGTTTAGGCTCAGAGAATCAAAGAACAGAACAAAACTAAAGATTACTTGGAAGATGAACAAGTTCAAACTTTTCATGGTTTTCTGCCGCTTTGTCAGTTATTGGTGACAGAACAGGAAAAAGGAGCAGCTGTAAAGCTGTTGATGCAATACTGGAAAAATCTATGGTGGCTAAGAGAGCTCAGCACAGTGCAGCTTAACAAAACATATGCAAATAGACGAAACAACTGGCAGATTAAGAAAACATCTTCATTAATTTGACAAGACACATGCTGCAAATACTCAAAACACATCCGGTTACAGAAACATGCTGCCAGTAGCACAGACGACAATGGAAGTGTTTCGAAGGGGACACAAAGAACTGATGACCTGGCTAGGACATGTTTGTTGTTCAATGTTTTGTGTCTTTTGAAATTATTGAAGTTGGCCACTCATCAGTGGTTTTGGAAAGTTGTAAGGCTTTTTTTGGTTTATTTTAACATTGTGATTGTATGTAGCTGACTTAATAAGATAAAGTTTACATACATATTTCTGGAAGTAATATGTATGTTCTATACCCTCACAACGCATCACCACTCACTGCCATGGCCACTTTCACCCCCATCAACACACAGAGACGGACAAAAAGTACCTTAGCTCCTGTCTTTCTCTCAGTGTGATGTGTTGATAGTGATTGTGTGGACAGCACACAATTGAGCCTAACAGAACACAATGGCCCCTTGTTTCCTGTCAGTGGTGTACAAACCAAATGGACTGAGCACACACAAACACTCAGCCTTCTTTCCTCTAATTATCTCACACACATCACTTACATTGAAATGTGTCAGAACTTGGATTTCGTTAGTTCATTGCCTTTTGATATCCATTTTTGATAGATGGGATTTCTTACACTAGTTCCTCTGAGAATGTTTGAATAGCTATTGTACACTAGTGTGAGTGTGTGTGAGCAGAAGCCTTGTTTGACTTAAGCTTCTATACAGGCTTTCTCTGTATAGGTACCAGTGGAAAGAGAGGGGAGGGAAAGGGACAAGATATCCATTTCTAGGGAAGGCAAAGCTGTGGTTAGAGTACCAAATATCCTGGGATTTCAGGAGAGCATCACTCTTTGCTTGTTCTGTAACACTGGTGAGCTACCTGTTGTTTGTAAGATCTAGTGTGTTATCATATGTTTATTGTGCAGACACATTCTTCAGTATACACCTGGCAAGGTTTGGGACTGTTAGTCATGCAGTTGTTAGAGGGAAAATGTTGAATGAATACATAAGTGCCTATTGATTTCCATGAGCACCAATGTACTGACAGCATAGAGCTTGTATGTCACAATATACAGTATGTCTGACCTGTTTCCAAGAATTGCTGTAACGATTCATTGGCTCATTCTGACTACTGTACATTTATTAATTTGTATTTGCACAGCACTACGCTAGGTGCTGTTATGGGTATGCTTTTTTCAGTTTACAGGGATGCTGATTATTCATTCCCCTTTTTAAGAGAAAGTGTGCAGGATACTTTAACACAGTGTGATTTTTAGGGTGATTTGAAATGTTATTGTACTCTTTATCCAAAGCCAAAGGCTGTTAAAATTTCATCTGTTTACTATTATGGACTGTATTTGTATGTATTTTCTAGTCTTTTTGACCACTCAAAGCACTTTTACACTACTGTCTCCCCCACCCATTCACACATCCCAATGTTTCTACATTGTTGCGCACCTACAAATTCATACACCGATGACACAAACATCGGGGACAATTTGGAGTTCAGTATCTTGCCCAAGGACATTTGGACATGTGGACAGTAGTGGCCAGGGATCAAACCACCAGCCTTCAGGTTGGTGGGTGACTATGCTACCACCTTAGCCACAGCCGCCCCCGGGTTGTTATCATTGATGGATTAAAAATGCAGTCACAGATTTGTTTTAGAATAACTGCACTGACGATGTTCATTGGTATAAAGAAATCCTGGCACTTAATGCAAAAATTTGCTTTTTGGATGTGTTTTGAAATGAATTTAATAGTGGTTTTGGACTTTTGAGGCGAATATATTCAGTAATAATCTAGTGATAAAATACTGTCATGTAAAGAAAAAAAGATGTCCTTTAGGCACTCTTAGACAAAGTTTTTCCTCTTCAAGCGCCTCTTATGGCTTCCTGGATTCAGTGTAACACAATTAGCACTAGGTCTCTTCTTTTGTCAAATATTGACATTGACTAAGTTTTGTTGAAGAAAATAGAGAAGGTAGTGATTCATAAGTATGGCTCAACAGCAATGCCTTCACACATCAATTTTTTTTCTTTTTTTCTTTATGGCAGTAAAAAAATTGTCCTTTTTCAAATGCAAGCGTCTTTGTCATACTTTCTTGAGTGTTACACTTTTTTTATATATGTTAACTTTATAATAAATAGAAATAAAGTGTTGTTAAATGTAATTAGTTATTACACCAACTTAGCAGTGCTATGTTTGCTATCAGTCTGCTGTCAGTATGCAGAAAATCAGGCCCTCCCTGCTCCTGCTGTTACTTCTGCTGCTGGTTGTCGTCCTCAGGGAGCCTGGCTCTGACTAATCACCAATGTGTCTGACAGATAGCAGAGCACCGCTCCTCTCCCCCTGTTAGCCTGTAGCATCCATAGTATAATTTGCTCTACACTTTACAATTTTACGATTTGATAGAATTGGAAAAAATTAAGTCAGTGGCGCCAAAATCAGATGATGATTCTTAGCTTTAGTCTATATGTGTGAATATATCGGTGGGTCTTTGTGTTCGCAGATGTCATAATAAGCCCTAAATTTGCTTATTTAGCTTTTTGTTTTTGTGTCACAGCCTCTTCTCACTAAAATCAAAGTATGCGTGGTCCAAGTTTGTTACTCACTGGAATCAGAACCTATAGAAATAGACCTTAACAGGCCAGATAATGCTATTAAAAATAGTTTTATTTTTGTATCTTCATTGTTTTCATGACACATATTGTATCTCTCTATTTTCCGGCCTTATTATAAAAATGACAAAGATGGTTCACTTCTCGATGCATGAAGCTTTTTTCCTGTATTAGTTTTAGTATGCCTACTGGTTTCCATATCCCCCTAATCCTATTAAACTGCAACCTCAGTTTTTAACATTGTCATTTCTATGGTATTTAAGCTGCCACCTGACCAGCTGTAGTTTCTATCCTGAGCTCTGTAAAAGCAAATGTCTCTCACAGTCTGTCACTCTGCATTATACACCATATAATGCTAATGCCTCCATCTTTCCAACTTGACATACCATGTGGCTTGAAAAGGAAAGAGTACACCCAGGCCATTTGGTGGTGTATTTACAAACCCTCTTGCAATTGACTGTGACACTGGAAATTGATTGTATGGAAGTGATGTCTCTATAGGCAAAGCCACTATACATTCAGGTCCCTCTGCATGCACAAGATAACTTTCCATATTTCATATTGTGTACCCATAGAAAGGAAAACTATATAGAAAACACTGCTACAAAAGGTAGAGCTATTGCCCAAATTGAGAAAGATTTTACGCAAATGTTTCTTTAGATTGCTGAAGAAAAGTGAATAAAGATTATCAACTCTAGAAGATCTATCTAATGTATAAGAATCTATGCAAGTGGAGACCATGATTTCCTGAATAAAAGATGTAGTAAAATAAAAAAAAATTGTCCAAATATCCCCATTGAAAAAAAGATATTGAAGTCAACGTGGTTATGAAAATCCTTTTTTGCATCTGTTCTATCAGCAGCAGTAACAAAGCTTGTGGCCTGTATCCTTCAGAGTAAAATCATGATTTCCACAGCAGCATTTAGACATAATCTGTGCATTAACAATCACAAAGAGATTATCCAGTAGACTTCAGTCTTATAAAGTTACCACTATATAATCAGTGGCCTCTAGTCCTACAACGGAACACAAAAACATGCCCATTGAACTAACTCAAAAACACCACTTACATGTTACTGCTTGAATTCAGTTTACTTCCATGAAAGAACAAGTAAGTAACAAGTACAACAACAAACAACAAATCTGATCAGATTCCAAGCTGAAAACAAACAAACAGTGAACACTTGCAGGACAAGTTTGGTCTGACAACCTTATCATTGTGATGAGCAAAGCCCAGCAGTCACCTCTCTCACTCATCAGTTGTTATTACAACAATGTCCTGATGGGTCTCCTACCTCAGGCTAAAGGGGCAGGCGGCGGAGCAGGTGATGTCTGTCTAGCACCTGGGAAGCAGTCAACCAGCACCAATACTTTTCTAGCATGCAAATGGGGTCTTGAAGACCCAGCAGCACTCCTTCTCCTGAAGTAACTCATCTAAACATTCCTTACTTTCAACATTATATAACATATTTGGAGCAGAACACCAAATTCAGATTTCCTGGGGTGTGATGCATTCCAATCTACCCCAAAATGATGAAACACTCCCTTAAATGCTAAAGGTTAGTGCTTTTTCCACAGCTGTAAATTAGTTCTTAGCCCTTTTGTCACTCAGACCAGGTACTAGACAGAGCCTGTTGTTTACGTTTAAAGACAATCAGAGACTTTGGAGCAGGCAGAATATAAGACTGGATTAAAAAGAGACTGCTGATGGCCCTGGAGAGCCATATTGGAGACTACACAGGCTCCTCTAGTAGCAGGGGGGTAGTTGGCCTGCTTTGACTTTCGGTTAACCTCTATAGCTTTCATCCAACATACACGGAAGTACATACAGAAGGATATCATGATGGGATAAGGAGAAAAGGGGTCCAACATTCCTGGTTCCGACAGAACCATTTGTGTGTTTGCACAGACATCTCTCACTCCCCCTCCTCCTGATTGCCTCTTCCAGTCTTTTCTAAATACAGAACTCCTTTCAAAAGAAACTTCTCTGTTCCTTGAATGCTGCAATTTCATAACTTCATTAATTTTCTGTACATTTGTATTCTTTCTTACATTAGTGATTTCTGATCAGGTATAGTTAAATTCAGCAGGTTGTATATCTGTTGAACTTGTGTATTAATATTTCCAAAACAGTTAGGGATAGATGTGTGATGTTTGGTCTTTTTGTGATTGCCTTGGCACCAGGACACCAGATTTCTATTCAGTGGAGTTATTTAGTAACAAAAACTGATATTTTGGAAATTATCTTAGAAGTAAGACAATTGAGGATCTGGCATCTGGCCTTGACTGGACAACCTGTCATCGCTTATCAAAATTTATCATTGATTTTACCAGCTGCTTCCACTGATGGCCACATCATTTGTTGTATTCACCTGTTGTGTAATTTCCCTGCAAGACTTTGGTTCTACATTGATACGTTAATTCACTGTAGTATCATTGTATCATGTGTAGTTAGTGTTTTGTTGCGTTGTTGTTAGGTTCTTTTTTGTTAGTTGTGAATGTAATAAATGTTTTGTGTATAAAGTTGCTGCCTTTGTTTTCCTTAACTTACTTCGTCACCTTACACATCAGATTCTTTGTTGCTTCTTCTACTTAAATTCAAGTTAATTCTTTCCTTAATTTATGCATTATAGACACTCTTGACTGATCACCAAGAGAAAATGTTTTTATATTTAAAATATCCTGGCTCGAATTGCTGGACAAATAATTCTATTTGTTTGGCGTAATAAGGCTGACCAATTCCATATTTCCCCAAATTAAGCTAATTACCCCAACAATAACATCCAGGTAGAGCTCTGTTACACTTTAAAGCTGAACAAATTCTCAATGGTCATTACTCAAGCTGCCAAAATAAACCAGCAACAACCAAAACTAAAAATCCAGTTTGTATAATGGCAACCGCATCCCGTTATCACATGTTAATAAAGCTGATAATGGCTGGTATTTTTATAGGATTTCTGTGACTTTAGTAGTCAGATTGAGTTAAAGTAATTGCTCACTCTCCTGCTCCGTTTTCCTATCTTCCTGACCAAATCATCTTTCCTCTTCATGGCTCCAGTCTGATAGACCGTATGCTTCAGAGGGACCCCAAGCGGCGAGCATCCCTGGAAGAAATCGAGACCCACACCTGGCTGCAGGGGGTTGATCCATCCCCAGCCACCAAATACAACACTCCCCTGGTCTCCCACAAGAACCTGTCTGAGGAGGAACACAACAGCATCATCCAGCGCATGGTGCTGGGAGACATCGCTGATCGAGAAGCCATAGTTGAGTAAGTTGCTATAGACTTCCTCTTTGGTGTAACGACTGCACTAAATATTTAAATTTGGAAAACATGCTTCCTTTGTTGGGCAAAACAACATAATGTCAGCACCCCTTGGTTAGCATGGCTCTATAACACTGCTTGTGTAAAAGCTTGCTGTTATACCCTGCCTTTCCTTGTTCGTTTGCCTCAAAATGCAAAGCACAAAGTAAAGAATTCAAAAAGAACTGCAGTTGTTCTCTTTGTCAGTCAGAACTTGTCCTTGAGACTCTGCACTTCTTAATATAATGACCAAGACCTGCAAATTACAAGATGAGTGGTCTGTTAAATCAGAGGCTCGTTCAAAGGACATAGGAAAAAAGGTCCTTAGAAGAATAAATACACCTCCACCACAATTGCTGTCCAATCCATTATTGCATCATCATGCTATGTCATCCTCAGCCATGTTAACTCAATCTGTGTAGAACATGACAGTCAACATTTCCAAAATGTAGTGTATCCATTTAATGCTGTTCTGTAATATCATACAGGAAAGACCCAGCATTCACTGACTCACAGCATATTCAGGCTGCTAACAAAAACCAGGACTGGGTTCAGACTGAAAACTGGACTGCATTTAAAAGGCACAAAAGGTTGTGTTGGTTGATGTTCTGGTGTTTCTGGTATAGATGAGATGATAGACTACATTCAGAAAATCCAGTTAACATTATTGATCCATGAATTTGAAGGTCAAAACCCTCCACAGTGGATTATTCAACATGATTTTAAAACTGAACTTTCACTCTCAACTTTTTTTATTAGATTCTGAAAATATTGGTGCTAATGAGCAAGGCCTTTTATTATACCTTGCAGAGGTGTATTCATTGGTCTAATTCATGTGCATTATTAACCTAGTGATCATTGCAAGTTACAAGTAACCAACACCCAATGGATTTTGAGATACCAACAGCTGTAAATGACATTCTAGTTGTGTCCTTAAAATATTGGCAAATTTGGGAGTTTTTGAAATCAACAGCCTTGTTTTGATTATTATTACAATATCTTTACTGTTTAAAAATGTAGACTTGGTACAAGTAAGACATTTTTTTTGCTTGATCTTTTTAACTAAAAAATTACAAGTAGGTCTTTAACAAATCTAAAGGGCAAATGAGCTCTAAATTCAAAACTTATACCAAATTCTTACATCTATTCCAAAAAGTATTTTAAGTCAACTGTCATAAGTGGCATGAAAATATTAGGTTCCCCATTGGAATTGTTTCTGTAAATAGTTAAGTGAGAAGATGAATTAATCTCCAAAAGGTATAAAGTTAAATATGACACATTTATTTAATGTTTTTAACAAGATTAATGTATTATTTATTTTTTGTTGTACAGTTATTGAGTAAAAAAAAGGAAAACGTATAATACAAATTTTTTACATCCCAAGAGATTCAAGCTCTCAGATGACTTCTACCAAATATTCAGACCATAAATGTCTTGTTAGGGCTGTGACTTGTTCCCAGTTATCATTAGGAAAGGCCAAGTGATGCAAATTTCAAAGCTGCTCACAAAGCAGGAGAAGATTAAAAAAAAATGGCAAAGCCCTTTTCAGATGGCCATTTACTCAATTTGTAATGTAATTAAGAAATGTCAGTTAAAAAGAATGGTAGAGGTCAAGTTGAGGTCTCGAAGATCAAGAAACTTTCAGAAATAACTGCTTATGGGGTTACCAAGAAGGCAAATTAAAACTCTCAATTGACTGTAAAAGACCCTCAGGAAGATTTAGCAGACTCTGGAATTGTCGTGCACTGTTCTCTGCAGCAACACCTGCACAATATGACCTTCATGGAAAAATCATCGGATGAAAACATTTCCTGTGCCCTCACAACATATTTCACTGTCAGAAGATTAAAAAAGGGACATCTAAACAAGCCTGATGCATTTTGGAACCAAGTCCTTTGTACTGATGAACTCTAATAGAACTTTTTTGGCCACAGTGGGCAAAGGTATGTTTGGGAAAAAAGGGCGCAGAATTTCATGAACACCTCTCCAGCTGTTAGTGAAGGGGCTGGATTGTTCATACTTCCAGCTTGTGCTGAAGCCAGTGGCACAGAGAACATTTCACTGTCAGAGGATTCAATTAAATACTAATAAATTCTGAAACGAATATCACACTATCTGTAATTAAAAAAACCTAAACACACCTTAAAATCCACAAAGACTACCTCAAGAGACACAAGCTGAAGGTTTTGCCTACTTCCTCACAGTCTCACGACATAAACAACATTGAAAATCTTTTGATAGAGCAGTGCATGTAAGACGGCGCAAGAATCTCACAGAACTAGAAGCTTTTTGCATAGAAGAATGGAAAAACATCTCTCAAACGAGAGCTGAAAGACTCTTAGCTGCTACTAAAAATCTTTACAAACTATGATGCTTGCCAGAGGGGGTGTTACTAAGTACTCACCATTCAAAACTTTTTGTTTCGGGCCCTTTTTCTTTTTTTAATTTTATAAAAGAAGGAAATAAAAAAGTAACCTGGCTTGAAATTTTAAATAAATCAGTCATTTTTAACTTCATGTCTTTAGAAAATCGGGAAATATTGCACTTACTTGGCTATTCACAGTAACATAAATTTAGACCAGAGATGGACATGTTTTTTTCATGCCACTGTATATAAAATTGCTAATCAACAGAAAAATGTATTGAAAAAGTTCATTTGTGCATCATAGACCCTCTTGACTAATCAACAAGAGAAAATGTTTATTTAAAATATCATGGCTATAAGATTATATTGCTGGACAAATAATTCTAGTTGTTCAGCATATTAAGTCAGAAAAGAGCAAAAAAAGTAAAGTATTTTGAAATCCATATAAGGCTCTGTAAAAACACTGAACAGGAGATTATCTAGTAATTCAGCTGCGAATAGTGTTCACCCACACAAATTAATCTGTGATAACTAGACTCACAGCCTGCATACAGCATCATGCATTGATGGCAGTCAAACTGATCCTTTTTGTGCTTCTGTAAAATATGAGTCATACTGTTACTATCTCACTTCACTGTACTCATCTGTGAGGAGCCATATGGTAAATGGACTGCACTTACATGGAGTTTTTCTAGCCTTATTGACCACAAAAATCGCTTCACACTAATTTCACATTCAACCACTCAGACACACATTCATACAGTGCTTTTCTATACATATGCTTTCAGTACATACACACATTCATACAATGATAATACATCGGGGGCAATTTGGGGTTCAGTATTTTGCCCAAGGAAACTTTGTTATGCAGACTGAAGCATGCTGAAAGCTGTTCAAGTTAAAGATACTTTGACTCCCTTCCACTGCAGCTATAATAGAAACCTGGTATGTTGCTATATGCTGAGAAAAAGAGCTGCACAGGAGAAAAAAATAAAGCAATAAAATAGATAACAGCAGTTTTTTTTAGAGTTATGATTTCAGGTTCACATTTGTTCCTGTCAGTCTTGTTTCACAATTCACCTATATCTTCCTCCAAGAGCTACCTTTGGTGTAATTGAGAAAAAACATTTGCAGTATACACTAGAGCCAAACCGATAGATTGGTGGGCCAATTTTATCAGCCAATTTAAGCTGATTGGAGATAAATCTGTCTTAACTTGGTTCAAATCAGAGCTAAACCACTTCAAATTAACCATAATATTACTGCGTAAACTCAAATGGGGAGTATGTATTTGTATCCTTGTATGCTGATAGGTGCACCACATCCATAAATGCCGTACTAAAGTCTTTATGAGCTTATATCACTCGAGAGAGACAAACAGTTCATCTGTTGCTCAGTTTTTATATACATGCTTTCCTACCAAGCATTAGTCTTTGATCAATCCCTTGTTACACTGTGTTTGTTGCCACATTTTTTCATTCTTCAATATTCTCTACTTTCCTGTCTGATACAATTGCTGTTTCATAAACCAAAATGTCATACAGCAGATACCTTGCCTAGCTATCACAGACTGAGTGGTGAAAAAGAGCTTTACTTAGCTAGCCTAGAAAGTTTCATTCACTTCAGTACTTACTCAGCCATAGAGGAGCTTTGATTGGCAATGCCACTGGCCTTTTTAGTCAATTAGCTGTGCCCCCACTTGATGAAATGAAACTGTACAAGATTTTTTTAATACAAATTTCTGAAAGAAGATATAGTTTAGCTGCAGGTTGGCTAGCACTGGCCATGTCAGCAAACCAATTTAGAAGTTACACGGAGTCACATTTCTCCTCTTTTGGTAGAGGTTACTTCCTACCCTGGTAAAACAGCAAACAAGCCAACCTCCAAATGTCAAAGTAACAGGGCGCTATTGGGCTTAGTTACTGTAATGTCACTACTAAATTTCAAATTACAACACTCATTACTATAACTGTTTCTAAGTAATGTGTTGATGCCAACAATGGTCACCACATGCATGAATAAAGATAGCTATATTCAATCATTTCATCAGAATACAACATATTGTGATTCCTCTAACTACATTTCTGAACCTAGAGCACTGGGTTATTTACATTCAGTATTGAAATTACTTATACCTTATACATCGATATACAAACAGGGAGACTGAAATTCAAAGGAAGAGTATAAACATGTACACAGTCTATAAAAGCTCTCACTCCTTTTGTGTCTACTGCTGTTGGGTGTAGTCCTGAGGATTTGATTAGTTGCAATAATACCTAGATCTTAAACTTTATTCCTACTGTCTACACAAGGAGTTTGAGAAATGTTTTTCGTTGTACATTGTATTACATTTGAGTTACAGAGGTCAGCAGGTTTACATTGGTATGTAATGAACTGGAAAGGGATACTTCAAATTTTGCTTGTCATATAATCAGAAAAAAATAATAATTGGATGACCTTTATGTTATTCCAGGAATATTTATTTTACACTACCACAGAAAAATCTCATTAGTGAGATTTTTGCCTACTTTGAATATTATTAACTTTCATTCTGGTCAAGAAAAGAGAAAAAAAAACATCATGGGAGTGAATTGCAGGAACAGCACTACTGTTAACTTGTGTTCTCTCCTCTCCAAGTTTGATGTCAGCAAATGACTGACTGTATTTCTGTGCTGATGTGCATCTCCCTCTAGTTGGTTTGTCTCGCTAACCTCACTGGGCAGTGCATGTCTTGGTCCATCTGTGCCTTGCTTGCTTTTTAGCCACTTCCAGGGCTGTTTTCTGAGAATTTGTGCCTGACAAAAGTAAGAGTGAACTATACCTGTTTATCATGTTTTATAAAAGTCACTGGGAAATGGTATTTTTTAAACTGCAGCTCTAAAAAGATAACTGTATTGTGTATAAATGAAATTAAACTTGTGCTTTCCAACAGCAACTTCTATGGGGACCAGCCGAGACAATGGACATTAGCACAATGGCACAATGAATTTAAAATGTTGATTAGCTTCGCTTACTGGGCAATATGGATGCACATCTCTCTGTAAAGATAACCATCAGGTGGTTAAAAACTAAAAATCTTTAGAAATAAGGTTATTTTAAGACATCTCGGGTTGTGGGGAATTCTCAGAGGCATTGTTTTTGGAAGACATAGTGGGATATAATTTTTTAGATTATTTTGATTTTCTCCAATATAGGCTTCCAATACTCTTGTAACTATTATCTACTACTTTCCTTAACTCTGTTCATCCCCTTCCTTTATACCTTGTTTCCTATATAATATGCTTTCCTTTTGTATATGATTCTAAAGTGATAGTTTGTGATTGTTTCAGAGCCCTCGAGACCAACAAATACAACCACATCACAGCCACATACTACCTACTAGCAGAAAGGATCCTGAGGGAGAAGCAGGAGAAGGAGGTCCAGACCCGCTCATCTAGCCCCAGCAACATCAAGGCACACTTCAGGTAAAGAACAATGCAAGTTGGAAAAACACTGTGAGAGCAATAAGATGAATAAATGACACAGTAACCATTAGAACATGAGAACGGGGTTGGGGTGGAAGGGCTGTCCCAATGCCCCTGATGGCCAGTCTGACAGTAAAGGATTTTGTATTACCTGGTGGGTACATGCAAAAATCTGTCATTTAATGTTATCTTAATCACTTAATCTAGCATTCTTTCTTTCTCTCCACCTCATCTTGGCCGGGTGTCATCACTTCTCTCCGCTTCCTTTATCCAATGTTTCAAATTAAAAGCCCTCTGCAAAGTTGTGCTGTGCCTCGGTGAAAAAAAACATCAAGGCACACTGTATATAGCACACACAGTGGAAACACTGGTATGACCTTGCTCCACTGCCTTAAACTCCAGCCTGAAGAGCTCTGGTCTTGCTCTGGCCAGAGTTACTGAAGACTGGGTTAGACCTCCTAAGACTTCACTTCCATTTCTGGGTTCACCTGGTGGGCCCGGGCTCAGTGGAAGCAGAGTAGAGGAAACAGGAGAGGAAATAATTCATTTTACTAAAAACTAAGAAATATATCCTGGTTTATCTCTTTAGCTGTCTAAGTATTTCTTCTTTGCTTCCTTTCCAACATTGTCCCTCCTAAAAAGAAGAGGAGAGCTGTATGATATACAGGCATAAAAGTAAGAGAGAAAGTGAGGAACAAATAAGGCAGAAAGGAATGGGGAGCAGGACAGCTGTGGTTAAAGAGACGCAACTCTCTCCACATTCTCCTTTCCACTCTAAAGGACTATATTGTGGATATTGAATGAATATCCAGAAAAACGTTTTACATTCATCGTGTAAGTAAATAAGAACCACAGAATGCATATGATGAAGAATATGTCTGTGAGTGTTGGCACATGCCGTCTCTGCTGTTGAAGCTGCTGCTAAGGCCGTACAGCAATATCTGTCTGCCCATAATGGCGATTGAAACCCCAGTCTTCATGTACGTAGCAACAGGTTGAGTTTCAGGTTTATTGTCATTTCCACATTGCCATACATTCAGGGAAAAAAATGTCTCTCTCTTAATTGATACCAGACAACTTTAGATGCAGGTGTAATGGTAGCCATGGTAACTGTCTCCACCACAAGGAGTATCACATCACCAGCATGAAAGGTGACATAGAAGTAATGGCAGGTAACTTGAAGTTCAGTTTAAAGATATTTGAAATTAAATGGTCATTTCACTGATTTTATAAATGAAGATCAAGTTACATTTACTTGTCACTACTCAGCCTGGGAAAAAAATTGTATTCTGTCTTCTGTGGCTCTAGAGGAGCTTTATCAAGTGAGAAATATAACCCTCATGATATCATAGTGATGCCATCGGGGTTATCTCAGCTTGCACACAGAGACCTGAAATTATAACTGAAAGACTGCCTTCCTAACTGGAAACATAGAGTTTGAAAGAAGTGGGAATCTAAAAGGCTGGGAGAGTTCAACTACTGATGATGTTGAGCTGCATTATGGGAAATGTAGGATCCAGTGTTTGTGGTCCTTGACTTGTATTTTAAGGAATGTCAGGATATCTCTGTCTGTTTCTTCAATGCTTACCATGATCTTTTTTATGTACCATTCAGGAATTCAAACAAAACATGTCAGTTTACGTACGTTCAAACGCCTACTGAACATGCAGCAGATTGGACACATCAAAAGTCATCTACCCTGCATTAAGGCAGTATTCAGACTCCTCTACTTTTTTCACATGTTGTTAAGTTGCAGCCTTGTGCTAAATGGTTTAAATTCAGGACTCTGGCCGGGCCTCTCAAGTACTTTCACAGAGTTCTCTTGAAACCACTCCTGTGTTGTCTTGGCTGTGTGCTTAGGGTCATTATCCTGTTGGAAGGTGGACCTTCAGGGTGCCCAAACTTTTGTTTTGTGCCTTTTAGCTTTTTGGTATTTTGAAACTGTAAAAGATTAAATAAAAAATAATCTTGTTCAAATATTAAAGAGAATGTATCACGTTTAACTTTATGCCCTTCCAGATATCTTTTAATCACTTGGCTATTGACAGTAATAAAAAATTTGATCAGGGAAGCCCAAACTTTCTCATGCCACGGTATGTCAATGTAATATTTATTTGAGCTATGATGTAGTTGACAATGAAAACTGTTTGCCTTTGTACAGTAGCTTTATTATGTTACATGACGAACACTGAATAAGGAACAGCACAGAAATGATTTGTAATTAAAATCACATCTGTTGGGTTGAAAAAAATGGATTTCAGGAGGTTGTTGCATCACAACAACTTAATTATATCACTGAAGCTGTGTGTAATCCCCTTTCCCTGTCTTTTCTTTCCACCCTTGCAAACTTTCTAAATTGGTCTGTATCATCTACCATATAAGCCTCTTACATAGTTTTTTTTTTTATTTGCTGATAACTTTGCAAGTAACTTGAGGAGGAAACTAATTTAGTTTAAGGCAGTGAAGCTTTCCACCAGGACAAGTAAAAGGCTTGCAATGATCAATGACTGAAAACCAAGAACTGATGAAAAATTAAACTCATGTTTAAATCTCCTCTGTTTTGTCTGTCTGTATAGGCAGTCCTGGCCCACCAGAGTAGACATGCATCAGGACATAGAGGATAGTTTGGCAGCATCCTCCATCTCCCATGCTGGAGGCCCCCAGTCTCCGGCTCGCAGCACTGAGAACCTGCTCAATGGACATCGCTCCAAAGGGATGATGGAGCTGGGCCGACGAGAGGAAACAGTGATGGACTCTCCAGGACAGGTACAGAAATCCTTATCACAATGGATGTTTCAACTTTACCCCACTTAGATAAAAAACATTTCAGTACTCTTGGCTCTGTTATTCATTTTTTTTTTGTTTGCAATATTTTTAAGGACATCTACATGATTAAAACTGTATCTTCTGTTAAATGTACTGGACACTGAACAGCCCGTTTTTAATTTCTATTAAAGCATTTGCCTTTTTTTTTTTTTTTCTTTAAATCTCTTCTAGGGAGCCTTGGGCCCTACTCTTGGCTCTGGTTCTGGGACCATCAAGGCCCCCAGTCCCTCCACCTCCACAGCAGCCAAGCAGCGAACTTGCCTGTTCAGGTCTGATCCATTTGGGTTTTATTTTTTTTAGATGTTTCATGTGTGATGTTGTTTTGCTGTTTTTTTTGTTTTTTTCTGAATATAAGTATTTTCCAAGTCGATTATCACCAAATAAAAATTAATTATTTGTTGTTAGGAGTGCAACTAAGAATTATTTAAATTATTGATTAATATGTCGATTCTTTTCGCTGTTGATTCATTTTTAGTCAATAGAGAATCAAATAATCAAATTTGATATGACATCTTGAAGGCTAAGAAATATATTGATAAAAAATTCATATTTACTAAGCTTGAACCTGCTGAAAGAATTTTTTCAATTCTCACTTAACTTCAATAATTATTTGATTATCAAAATTGGTTCTGTTAATCTAATAATGATTGACTAACCGTTTCAGCAGGTATTTACAGGTCTACACAATCCTTCTAAACTTGAAAATGCCTGGGTCTGTGGTGCTAACCAGGAATATGTATGCTTTATGATCCTATTCTGCTACAATAAAAAATATAATGTTGTTATGTTTCTCAGGGTCGAGGAGGATGAGGAAGAGGAGGAAGAGCAGGACCCATCTCCCCTCCCCACTCATGTGATCCTGCGTCGTAAACCCCCCTCCATTACTAACCGCCTAACCTCCAGGAAGAGTGCTCCAGTGCTAAACCAGATCTTTGAGGAGGAAGGAGAGTCTGATGACGACTTTGACATGGACGAGGGTCTGCCACCCAAACTTAGTCGTCTCAAGATGAACATGGCTGGGAACGCCACTAGTCTGAGCTCTGGGGCTAGTTCCTCATCCCCAGGGTCCACGCAGAAGCGCTACCATCGACGTAAGAGCCAGGGCAGGGGGTCGTCGTGTTCCAGCTCTGAGACAAGCGATGACGACTCAGAGAGCCACCGGAGACGTCTGGATAAAGACTCGGGCTTTAGTTACGGCTGGAACAGGAGAGACAGCAGTGAGGGGCCACCTGGCAGCTCAGGGGGTAACGGGGGAGGCAGCAGCTCAGGACAGGGGAAGCCCCCCGGAGAAGGAGGGGGCACCTCTGGTCCAGAGCGGGGAAGTCCTCCTGGAGGGGGTGGCAATGGAGGTGGAGGGGATGGTGGATCCGGAGGAGGCAGTGGCGGAGGAGGAGGGAGTAATAAAGGACAAGACAGCCCCTCAAGTTGTTGTAACAACAGTAACACTACTAACCCCTCCTTCAGCTCTCTTTCCCGGTCCTCCCGCACATCGAGCCGCAGCTCTGAGCTAGTGGAGAGCCTGAAGCTGATGAGTCTGTGCCTCAGCTCCCAGCTACAGCACCATCGTGGAGGGCGGGGGGGTAGAGGGGGGCCAGGTGGAGGAGGTGGTGGGGGCAAGTTAATCATAGACCCTCGGAGTCTCTCAGGAGGGAGCATGAAAATCCAAGAGAAATCAGCCTGGAGGATGTGCATCGGCTCCACAGGGAGCCTGGACACCATCACGCTGCCCACCACCACTGCCCTGCCTCGCACCCCGTCCGCCCACCACATGCGCAAAACAGCGCCACAGGACCCCTCCAACCTGCAGGTGGGGCCAGGTGACAGGAACACTCACAGCAATCTGAGTGCTTTGAAAAATGGCATGCTTCAACTACCTCTGTGTGAGAAGACCATCTCTGTTAACATCCAGCGCAGCAGGGGCTCCAGGGATGGCCTGCTCTGTACCTCAGCTCCAGCCAGCTGCTGCCAGGTCATCTGAAGCTCTGACCCTAAACTCAGAACCAACCTGCTCCCTGCTTCATCACCTCTCCCAGCCCCTTTTCTTTTCTGACCCCCTCATCTCCTTCAGATCATTAGTTGAACACTACTCCAGCTTTGAACCTCTTGTGTTTAGCTGTAGCAGATAGCTGACTTCACCTTATATCACCTCAGCATCAACACACCTGCCTTCTGCTGTTATCTGAAAGTCTTTTGTCCCTGAACACTGCAGTGCTTCACTTCTCCTCAGTGTCCCTTTGTTTTATTTGTCCTGTGCTGATTTTTTTTATTTTATCCTCATTGTATGTCCCTTTTCAGATGAGTGGAACTAATATTTTTTACATTAATAGGAAGAACATGCTAGAGCATATTATAATGTGGCAGGTTTGATATGATTTTAACTGGATTCAGGATGGGAAATGCAATAGTAAAAGTCCAGCACTGTGGCCACTGGGTCAGAAAAAAACTGTGAGGGGTCAAAATGAGAATTAAGTTGTAGATTTTCCCTGAAAAATTTCTAATATTTCAAGAAAGGTTGTGCAGGAAAAGTCTTAATTATTTCAAGATGAAGTCATAAATTCACAGGATAAAGAAATAATACTATTATACAAAACTGTATTATTACAAAAATATTTGTAATATTTCAAGTTAAGTCAGTAAATTAACAATAAAAGTCTTAATATTTTGAAAATAAAGATGTCTTGGGGGGGGGGGGATAATGCTATTTTGAGATTAAAGTCATAACTGTGAGCTCACATCCCTGACTTCGGCCTGATTGGTTAGTAGAGCGAGGCTCACTTATAAACATTAGAGGGGAATATCTCTGCACTGCTACCAGGGTGTTACATGTGCCTGGGTCACAGAAATATCTCACAGCAGCTCATCACGATAAGACTTATTTTGGAGCATATTTCAACCTAAAATAGCAGAAAAAGGTTACATACTCTAGCTTTAATAAAATTGCTCTAAAGATTATGAGATCTGTTTGTAAAACTCTTAACTTTCTTGTAATATTATTTTCTCCTAAAATTATAACATTATTCTAATATTAGTATGACTTTTTCTTAGAAAATTATGCCTTAATTTTTAAATTATTTTTAATTCTTTAATTATGACTTTATTCTTTTAATAATTACAACCTCCTGCTCAAAATTTTAATTTTTTTCTGTCTTAGCAATGATCCTAATATTCTGCTTATTCTAATAAGCAGCAGGTGGCCGTAGTGATAGTAGTTTAAAAAAAAACAAAAAACCAAGCACTTGAAAAGAACTGTTAGAGTAGCTCTAGTGCCGTTCTCTAGTAGGCAGCTGAGAGGAGGGGGAAGCATAGGTCTCCATGGTTACAGACCACACTAACACTCCTGTGAAACCATTCTTCCCTCCTTACTCCTCCTAACCTCTGGTCTCTCTGAGTTTTAGCTATCGGCAAGATGATAGATTCAGGTATATTTGACCACTTCTGTCGATGAAGGGAAGAGGAAAGGTTTTAATTTGAGTGACCTTTGACTCCAGTCTGGACTTCATGTTGCACTCAGACAATCTGCTTTATGTTGTTGTTTGTTTTTGTTTTTTTTAGAAATAATTTCACTAGTATGAATTTAGCTGAATTCATTCACATTACTTGCAACAAACTGTTGGTCACAACCCTATAAATTTTGACAGGTGTCTCTATATGGAGGCAACACAGTTGAGCTTTTAAGTTAGAGAGCAAGAGAAAAACTGGTGATGTATTAAATTGTGTGCACTCTGTGGCAGCAAACAGGAGATTCTGTTGATACTATAACATCAATGCTCATCTCCATCGAGTTTGGAAATGTTACTGCTGTCCAGATATTTAAAAATGAGATATTATTTTTTTATTCATGACATTGCGTTGCTATAGTTGCTGATACAGACTATTTGTTGTGTCCGTTTCTGTGGAAACACAAACACACTACGAAAATCCAAGTAGTTTGTTCTAATTTGACCTCTGATGGCTTCTTTTAGTCCCACCTGCACCCACATGTCCCACCTACACCTAGGTGCATGTGGGTGCAGTGTGTTGACTCGTGTTAAGTATGTATATACAATATGTTGAAAAGTAAAGTTTATTTTTAAAACTCGTACATTTTTTTTGAGCGATCTACTGTTTTAAAAATGTTGGCAGGCTTGTGTGAAGTCTCATTGGTTAAGAGTGTGCACTAGATAAATCAGTAGGAGCTCACCTGTGCAGCAGAAAAAGCTCATGACTCACAGCTGCAAAGGAGCTGGCCAAGAGATGAACAAATACAAGCAAGGAAACGGGATATGGGGAGATTATTTAAGGGCATTGGCAATAAGCTATACTGTGTGTTGCAGCTATCTGTACATTTTCATTATTTTAATTTTTTAAAATCCAAACTTGTGCAGCCTTATGATGGCCACATTGGACTGAATAGAAAAAAAAGAAAGCTGTTTTAAATATTTTTTTTCTCTCTTTGGTTCTTGTCTGAGTTTCCTTTTTGAAAACCAAATGTATATAGAGTTGTAAATATGGTGCTCTTTCTCTTTATCTAGAACAGCAGAGTGAACCTTCTGGTGCATAGCTGTACAGTAATCTAGCCTTATGATAATTAGTAATACTGTATGGGTGTCTCAGCTAAAAATAAAGCCGTGTGAGAAAAACGACATGATTCTATTCATACTGTCAGGTCTTTGACTGTTGTCTTACTCAGCTGTATCCAGGTGAATGACGTGCATGTGTTTCAATGTTTGACATTCAATGACACTGAGAGAAAAGAGAATCAGCTGCAGAAATGTTATTGGACCAAAAAGCAACAGAAGAAGAAGAGAAAGAAAAAAAGATGAGTTGGAACTGGCAAGAATATTCAGTGTATTAATCTGTAGTTGATACCTGTTGTCAGATGTTACATATAGCTATGGTAATATCCAAAAATAAAATGTGGAATACTGTCTCATATATGTGGTCTTCTGAGTCTTTCTTGTTAGATTTGGATCAAACCTTCCAGTATTTTAGTTTCCACCAACCCCTGAGAAATAGATTAGGCTCTTCAGCTGCTAAATGCTCCACTATGTTCACCAGCAAAAGCTAGAGATGTGAATGTTGAGACTGAACCATCACAGTAAAGATGTGGACCATAAAACTGAGAAGATTAGTCGAAAGAAGCTAAATGCTCCGTATAGCTGGCTAATGGGTTCATCACTACAAGTGAGCCCTTTGACATACAAGTCAAGGATCCACTGCTATAAAAATGATTACTGCAGCATTAAACTAATAAATTCATCTTAGATCTGGGTGACAGCCATACAGGTCACTGAAAGTGTCGAAAAGCAGTCAGTGGTGACTGAGATGCTACATGACACTGAGGTTTACTCCCTTAGCTTCGCACACTCAGCTCTCACCTCTCAACTCACCAAGAAGCTCCCAGACACCAAGTTTATTCAGAGTTTATATTTCTTTTAATGTACTTCTTAATTTCCTCTCACAAAACTCGGGCGCTTCAAGCGGGAACTTCCATGTTCCTATTTGAATGGTGTGAAGCATGTTTCCTCCAGTAGTAAAATCTAATAAGAGTACAAACATCCAACAGGTACAGCTGGACCAAAATGGTTTACTTTAGCAGCAGAGAGGTCCTTTGGTTTCCATTTACTTTATTTCTCCACGACAATTTTAATACATTTTATGATGATGCAAATACCAGAGGACTGTGTTTAGAGCATATAAAAACAAATACTGAGATAGGCATTGCATTTCAAGGAAATAGGGGTGTTGCAACAACGCATGGCTTAAAGCTTCAGGTCATTATTTTTCTACAGTGGAAGTAACAAACTTTTGTGTAAGACACATTTTGTCATTAGGGTCTCTTGGATATGGAAGCAAAGGCCAAGAGTTTGTATTTATAAACACCTGAATACATAACTTTTAGATTTAATCACCACTGAATACTTAACTTTGAAACTTAAATATCACTGAGTTTATGGCATTAAAAATTTCAATTTTAAAAACATCAATTTGATTTATGTGGTTTGAATTCCTAGAATCCAATTTCAAGTTTTGCTTGGTCTAAAACTTTGAGGTTCACATTCACAAATTAAGTGAAATAGTTCACAGCTATATGGTATGTCAGTGTTTCACATTTAGAATTTAGTAGTAGTTAAATTTCACAATTTTTGTTGGGTTACTCATAATATTCAAATCTTCATGTCGATTCTCAGAGCATAGAACTCAGGCTGAGGATGAGAAGTGTCCAGCTTAAAGGAGCTTGAATACTGAGAGACATTCAGCATTGGTTATTATACTTTTATTTTAGCCAGCAGGTTATTTGGCTAAGGCTTTCGTCAAGTGCATTTAAAGAGTATACAGTACACCATCATTCCGTAGGTCAGTTCTCCTTAGAAATCACAATTGTAGGTGGACAAAACAAATTTTCATAATCTTAAACCACAGTACTGACTGAACTCAACCTGAAGTGACTGAACAGAACAAAATATGACAGAAAACTACTTTCAACAGTCTTGGATATAAAATCAATATTTACTACAGCATATTATATGAGACTTGAACACGTGGCTTTTAACAATTTTATTCCATTTATCTCATGTTTACACCAAGCCAAAATAAAACCTCATTACACTCCATCTCACTTAGAAACCAAGAGCACATCTGGTACACAGCTGTGCACCTCAAACACTCATCCGCCTTTCAGCTCTTGGAATAGTAAACCACTGTTTGCCCCATTTCTTACAATTAACTTCAGTGATGCTGTGAAGATATTAAATTAGATATTGAGTTTAAAAACAACACTTTTGCATGAAAATCAGGCAAACTCCAAAACAATGTTTTGTCATAGGACATACATGTAAATGTGTGTCAGCCTGTCAGTGTAAACAACGGTATGGTCTGTTAAATGCATGTGAAGCAGCTGTTGGATGTCCGTCAGTATTTGAACGCTCTCCTCTCCTCCTCACTGCACCATCTTACTGAGCTCCGAGGCTTCAAGCATTTTCTGAAACATAGATGACAAACAGCCACACATTCATGTTAACATATTTCACTAATTGAATAAATAGCACAGTGCAGGTCACACATAAAGATGTATGATATTCATATTTACATGGCAGCTTTTGGGCAATCACTTTTATCATTAATGATAAAACTATAGTGGGTTAGCTGGCAACCAAGGCAAAAGCACAGTCAGATGATTAGATTGGTCCTAAACAAACTCTCAGACTTATCCAGATAAAAGTACACAGATCACAGTTTATGGACCAACTTTCTGGCTCAACTTTACTCTGACGTATAATACCGCTTGTGTTTTCTCCCATCAGCACTTACTTTGAGTGGAACACCTTGAGACTCTCAGTATGCTCCAAAGGAACAGTGTCTGAATAATGTTGCTCTGACCGTAGAATCAGCATTTGCCTTTAGACTAGTTGGATGAAGTAGTTTACCTAAAGCACACCTAGACTCTTACTGTAACCAGAATGACAGCCTATTATATAGAAATATGGCCCAAGTTTTCCTTTAACCAAGAATGGCAGGATCAGAATCAGAATCATCTACTTATGTATTTAGTTTTGGTTTCATTTACCAAAATTTTGAGATACCCTGTATCAGTAAAAAAAATTAACGACATGAAAATCTCAACATCCTCTTTCATTAACTGTCACAGTGGCTCTGGATTATCCACTGTGGACAGTTTTCTGTGGAATTCTTTTCAAACTAAGAAACGGTCATTTGAAACATTAAACTGAAACGTTTCTGTTAAGACGTGCCGAAGTACAGCAGTTGAGATATATTTGAATTGAGTAGTAAAGGCAGGTGGAAAAAAAATCCATAATATGCATCTGAATAATGAGTTTTGTTATCAATTCCTCAAAGCCCATGCACAGTCCAGCCCTGAGGATACTGCAGGGGCTTGTACAAAACTCAAACAAAGAAAAGACTTCCCTCGCTAATGTTAGCTGTTTCATAGGTTCATAGAGGACTTTCATGTTTCTATGTGTCCCAAAATGACATTAAGTCCTGAGCAGTGAGGGATGCAGACTTTTAAAAAACAGTATAAATTTGTGAGCAGGCTCAGAGCAGGCTCTGCAGAGTGTATCAGGGACGGAAGACTGGCTCCGGATCATATAGAGACATACAGGAATAGCAGGCAAGTAGTGTTTATACCGCTCTGCTGACAGCACATCTGTGAGTGAGGATTATGGGTCATCAGAGACAGGAAAGCATTTCATTTGAATTGTTTCTGGCTGGAGTTACTCTTTAAGCAAAAACCTGATCCTGATACACGGATCTGATCTTTTCACAGCTGTCCAAACACTAGAAGTCTCTCTCTTGGGATATTCCACAAGGTCTGACATGCCTGGAGAGAGGTCTATATGCAAAACTAATGATGTACTATAAATGGAGATGTACTATAGTGACAGTTTTTGGTTCCAGTTGAACTTGATGCTTGTCCAAAGGTTCTTGGTTGATCTTTGATAAATTACAGTCTACAACTTTGAAGACACCCCCCTTCCTTTGATGCTTATCTTCGAAGAGTTTTTTGTTTTTTTTATCCATTAGTTCCTCTAAGCGTATGGCAAGATGGAATGCAGTCAAATTACATCCACGTTTCACAAGTGTTGGAGGTTACTGAAGTATCTGTCCCACAGTCTGAGACATGGGGGTTTTGTCCTTAGGCAGCTGTATAGCTTCAGAGCTGAGTCCCTCGGCAGTAGCAGATGTATAACAATAATGGATTCCTCAAGAACATGAAGCTGCAATTAAATCCTTTTAATAATCCTCCAAGAAAGAAGCATTAGAATTAAGGAATTTCAATATCCAGACAGTTCATGAACAAGACATCTACGACT
The DNA here is from genome assembly GCA_016859345.1 of Istiophorus platypterus. Classification (NCBI taxonomy): domain Eukaryota; kingdom Metazoa; phylum Chordata; class Actinopteri; order Istiophoriformes; family Istiophoridae; genus Istiophorus; species Istiophorus platypterus. Next base: position 27,135,205 of record CM029126.1, on the reverse strand, counting down.
AGGGTTTATACTGTCTTCAGTGGATTTGGCAGAAAAATTAAGTTTGCAAAAAAGAGATAGAAAAGGCGGAAATATGGTTTGGACCAATAACTCATCTATCTGTATATGTCAGTACAAATACAAAAGGTGTTAGTAGAGTTGTAGTCAGTGGTATTACAATAAGTGCCAATAAGCACAAGCTAGAACCTCCACCTGTGGTGTGGACACAGTGTGATGCTCGTATGATGGTGAAAGCCGCAAGTATAACATTTATTTTGACACTTTTCACTGGTTATGACATTCAGCTGTATTTCAACGCAAAATAAGGTGCACATACAGTACATTGCTATGAGGATAGTTTACATTTTTTCCTTTTTTAGGGTATTTTTTGGGGGAAATGTCACCTTGTCCAAACTGTGGGACAAAGGAGGGAGGGTGTCATATGCTGTACAGATTTTAAAGCTGCTTGAGTCATTTGCCACATTAGACTAACCTAACAAAGCACACTTTATAAAACAAGGATCAGTTCAAGCACGATACAGGTGGAATAATCTCTGTGCCTGTCCCCAGTGGAAAAAAACTGTAGCTTTCACTACCAACAGTATTTTTCTAAAATCACACAAGTTTTTGTTGATGATGTCTCTTACATAATGCTGTCCCCACTCACCCTGCTGACCTCAGAGGTCTGTCTCTGGAGCCAGAGCCCCTCTCTGCTCCACATGTCCTACTAATTGTCCTGATATGTCAGTATTGATAAGGGAGAGATGAAACAGAGCATACACACAAACATACTTGTACTTCTATCTTAGTGAGGACACTTATAATGCATTCCCTAATCCTTGCCTTTACTAAAACCTACACCTAATTCTAACCTGAACCCTAAAACCAAGTCTTAACTCTTAAACGGTCATTTTAATGTATGGGGCCCAGCCAAAGTGTACTCACTTTCCCAAAATGTCCTTTCAACATAAGGTCTAAAGATAGAAGTACAAGCACACACAACACATACACAAGCATTATAATGAACAAGTTCATCCTCCATATCAGAGTCCAGTTTCTATAATGTGAGCACAAATAGAGACACCCACAAAGCTGTGAAAACACATGCATACATACACTCAAATATACATACCTGCACATGCACACATGCTCATGTGAGTGGCCCTACATAGGTGTGGAGGCTACTCAATGTGATCACCATACTCTATACATGGATTATTAACACAACATTTTAAACAGAGTACAACTCCTCAACAACTGGTTATAATCTGTGGCATGGTGGTGAAGAAATCTTTCTGTGCAAACACATGTAATATGTTAGTTACTATTAGTTTGAGTTTTTAGCTGTTTGTTATGAGTAGTGAGGGACACCATTGTCTATGTGTGTGCGAGAGACATTTACCCTGCTATCCTGTAATGACTTGTCCAGGTCTTTGCTGTAATTATGAAGTGTTTAGCATGCAGCGTGTGAGTGTGTGGCCATCATGTGTGGACCTGCTCTGCGGAGTCTTCATCTCTGTATGACTGCTGACTCTTATGGGTCAGAATGGTGGATTGTTCCTTTACCACAGATACATTAAAGGCTCGGCATTCAGTCTAACCTCAGATGATGGCAAACTCAAACAACTCTCTGCTATAGTACATTGTCTGTCTGTACTGTGTATGTTGAAGTTTCGAGGTGTTGACATGTTTTCAAACAATGGGCATCTTTTCATACGTATTCACTAGAATGACATTGAAATGGAAAGCTCCAAATGGCATCTACTGGACAACTGTCTAATTAAGTCATGGTTAAGGTTTAAGAGGATCTTGTGCTGTGGCTGCTCATTCTGCTGTGATTGATCTGCTCAGTTGGTTGTGTAGAGAACGATGACTTGTAGCTGGTGAAGTGCAGCCAAGAAAGTCACTTGTCTGTCTGATCAAATGTCTCCTGTGGGAATGTGAGATCTCTGCGCATGTAGACTGACCGTGTCCACATGTTTAGAGCTTGGTATGCAGAGCCAATGAGCAAATTTTATTTAGCTACTGTACAATATCATTATATAGAGCATCTTGGATGAATGGGCAGCTTGCTGCATTTTGATTAAGTAAAATACTCCTGTCTAATTTTCAAGAGATAAACATAACTCACAGCATCATTAAAGCCCACAACAGTGGTGCAGTTTCAGGTGAATTCGTACCTCAACATGCATGTTAAACAGCCCTCCTGACCATATCCATGAAGTTTGCAGAGCTGATGGTCTATCAACATACTGCACTTAAGTCATTATGTTTTTGTGTTGCACACAAGTCTTGCATATAACCGTCCTTATCTGTAGTGCTTTCTTATTGTCAACAAATCCAACAAAAAGACCAAAACCAACCTGTGCTTCATGAGAGGACTTAAAAGAAAACATTCCTACCCTGTCTACAGATCTCAGCTCCATTGGAGAGCAACCATTTTCCATGTCACCATGTCAAAGGTAAGGCAAAAAATTCAGCTTTCCCATCACATTAAAGTGACACTATCTGGTTCAGCTCCTTGCTAAGATGTGATAGATAGCTAATCAGCCTCCCCCAAATTAAAAAAAAAAAAACATGGTATGTCCATCAGAGGAAAGACATTAATATGATATTCATAAGATTTGTCTATGATACATTTTAGCCTCAAGTGATTAATTAAAAGTGTACAGCTGGAGGTTAGAGTTTGGTTTTGCTTTAGAGCATAAACCACCAAAATACATTTTGTTGATTAAAGTTAAGGTGAAGTTTCTATATGCAGTGTGCCTTTTTTCATAATATGCCCTGAATTTTGTACACACCAAAGCTTTCAATGGCAAAACTAGTATGAACACCACAAAAGTTAATTACATCATCAAAACAGCTCAAATGAGTTAGTGTCTGCAATAATACTGTTCCACATTCTCCTAACAAGACAGACTCTCAATTTTTTTTAAACTATTCGTATGTCTGTTGTCTTCAGTCAGTGTATTCCAGGGCTTAATACCACTCCAACTACTTTAATTTAGTTGTGACTGTGTCTGAATGCTTCTCTGTCTGCCTGCTGTTTTTTTAGGCTGAGGTCAAACACAATGCCATCTGCTGCAAAAAGACAAGGTATAAAAAAAACTTCACTATATTTCAAGCACTAGGGGATCTGTCTAATCCTCAATAAGTCCCCAAGCACACAGTTTGTTTGGTGTGATTGAGTTAGGTATTATCTTATCTCCTAACTAACAAACACACGTAATGATATTGATTGATATAATATTAATAATATACCCATCTTTCAACCAGAACCTTGCATGTTTTATCACAGATTCACAACAAAACCTTCTGAGTTAGAGCATTAGATGAGTAGTCATATGAATTATTAATATCAGCCAATAACTCATTAATGTCACCCCAGTTTAGAAAATTAGTGTCATCCTAACTTACACACAAACTGAATTACTCACCCTCCGTGGAGCTGTCTCTGCAGAACCAAGAGACCACAGAACAACACTGATCAAACTAAAATTCATTGGCACATATAAAAAGAAGCATGTGAAATAGACAAATCCATGACTGCCTCCCATGCAGTAAACATAAACAATTTATTGTTGGTTTTTTTTAAGTTGGTTTTTATCCTCCCAAAATACACATTTCTTACTACCAGCTAAATAAAGTGACCTTCAATGATTCAGACTGATTTCTGTATGTAATTTACTTGGTAAGGCTGCATTTAGGAAACAGTCATTTCTGGGGATAAAAACATTGTAAGTTGTCTGTAAAGGGTCAAACCTATAGAATTGTGACATACAGAACCCTGACAGAAACCACGGAGGAGAAATGATGAACCAAAAGCCAAAAAGCTCATCACAGAAGCACTCAGCCCTGTCAGTCCATATCAAACAAATGGCTGCAGTGCAGGGCAAGGTAATGCTTTACTGTAGAGCCATATCAATACTATTAACATAGGGCACACCATTTGTCTCCAGCAAAGTGGTCTGGGACAGACATCAAGAGCCCATTCGTATTGCTAAATTTAAAGCTCTGGACCAGCAGCTGTAATAGACATATGCATGAGAACTCTACACTGTCTATATTGTGTGTGTGTCGGGGGGGGGGTGTAGTATGACCAGGGAGTTATTACAGCCTCAATAAGACCAATAAAATGTGTGTTTGCCAGTGCATGGGCTTGCTTTACAAGGTCTGAAAACCAGGAGCCCTCTATACTTGTGGAGTCCAACACCTTTATGGGGACCAAACTACTGGAGCCCACAAGTTTAAATGGCTGTTTGGGGGTTAAGGATTAGAATAAGGTTTAGGTTAGGGTTAGAGTTGGGCATTTAGTTGTGATGGTTTATGTTAGGTTAAGCAGCTAGGAAAAGCATTATGCCAATGGTGGGTACTCAACAACTATTGTAAAAGGATGTGTGTTCTTCTGTGTGTGTGTGTGTGTGTGTGTGTGTGTGTGTGTGTGTGTGTGTGTAAATCACTATTATAAATACCTGGTGGTAAAATGTAATTAATAAAATAAACAAGGGTAAAGCTTCAATATTGACACTGCAATGTATGCTTGTGAAAAATTTAAGCATTGTGCAAATTATAATAATCATGTGTACACTACACTAAATAAACCATTTGTATAGTAGATCATATAGTGTACAATTTGACAATAAGTCATACAAAGACACCTTGGTTAACATGGGTACTAGTTACATACAATGAAATAAAGCTAAAATACAGATTTCATTTGCTGATTTTAGCCTTGCTTTTAAAAATAATACATAAACATTATTCTCCAATGGCTTATGAATGTAGGGGAGACACAGGGACTGATTGGTTGAAAACTGGCTGCCCACAGAAGGCTGCGCAATTAAATAATTAGACTGTATTAAATGTGCTCAACTTGTGAGTGTATTTAATACAGAGGCTGCCAATATACAGCCTTTATTACCACCAATGAAAAACAACTACAGGAGAGTAATATCAAGTTGTTCAAGAATGCTGATAGTTTGTTTTAATACGAATGACAACTGTGATTAATTGCATGAGTCCACGTCTACTATAGGGAGAGCAATCATGGACTTGCTAAGTATTGCTTTCTCATTCTAAACAGAGGTCCCAAATCTTGTTCACATTACATTTTTAATATGTCCAAATACGGGGGGTTCTAGGCAAAAATTAATTTGTGCGTTTTGGAGGTAAGTTAATCTTCTACTCATCAGTTCTGAATATCAATAAAAGTGGTTGTGAGGTAAATTGTGTTTAATTGCTAAATGTTAAAAGGATACAAAAACTCCATACACATACACATCCTTAATAAACTGAATCCCATTTCTATGACAGGCTGTAAAGGCCAGATCCGTCAGCGTTGGGGTAAACAGATGTAAACAGTTATATGGGTGCCATAATTGAAGAACTTCATAGGCCATAAAAGTTATGACAAAATCTAATTAATTTTTTTTTTTTTTTTTTTTAAACATAAGATAAATACATAAAGATAGAACTGATGATAAAATGAGCATGGACATCTATTATTTCCAGTTACCATCTTTGTTTACAGTCAGAACAGCAGTAAAAGCTGTTCAGTGACCTTCTGGGTTTTTCAAACATCAACAGGCATTTATATTTTAGAATATTAAATGCTTAACTATGCCACTCAAATGTCATAGTAATAAATGAGAAACAAAAACTGTTGCTAGGGGGTTTAAGATAAAATTTCAAAGTGGACGATTCTATTTTTAGCCTGTATTCTTCAGAACCCTTCACAACAGGTGCATTAAAAATGTGGTGAGGACAAACTTTATCCTGGATTGATGAGTGAGAGTTGAATTGAAATGTCACCAGAATCCATGCATGGATTATATATTCTTCACCAGTGGATTTCCTAAAGCCAAATAAAAATATCCAGACCTTTTTTATTTGGACAGTGGTGCATTTTTTGTTTCTCAAGCTCTGTGCTTCAGCACATTCAATTTGAAAAAAATATAATGGATACTACATTAAAGTTCCAAGTCTCAGCTTTCATTTGAGTAGGTTTACATTGATATAGGAAGGACTGTGTGGGAGATATGAACATTTAAAAATATAGTGCCTAAAGTTTAGGTCCCAAGTAATTGAGATAAACATCAAGTCATACAAAATCATCACATTTGAAATTTCTAATATATCTTTACATTCTTTGTGATGACAGCTAGAAGTCTTTAACCCAAAAACATTAGCAGAGACTTTATATCTTCCTCCTCCTTCAGCTCTTGCTTGTTGTTTGGGTCTTTCCATTCATCCTGCTGCTTCTGTCAGCAGTAACGTCATCAATAAATGTCAGTGTGCCAGCTCCATTGGAAGCTATACATGCCCAAGAACTAATAGAACCACAGCCACGTTTAACAGATGTGATGCTCTGCTCATGAGCACTTCCGTTTGATTTTTGTTTCTTTAGTCCATCAGACATTATACCAGAACTCTACTGGTTTGTTTTTGTGTGCTTTTTGTGAAATTTAGCCTAGCCTTTCTATTTTTGAGGTTTACTAGCCTCTACTAGAATCTTGTGTTGAATTTTCTGAGGTTCTGTTCATGAAATCTCTTGAGTGTTGACAAGTTTAGAGTGTACCCAAGATTCGATTCTGGCAAACCAACTACCTTTAATATGGACACACAACTCAACCTCAATCTAAATGGCAACTCTGAGCCCTGTGTGAACTTATGTGCATGAACTTGAAATGACATACAGCTACACAGGAAACATTTAGTACCCAAATGTACATCTAACTTTGAACCCTTGTAATTTTAATACCACGGTATGTGTCAAAAGGGCTATAGTTTATACACAGTTCTTTCTATCCTGATACGAACCTACAAGAACTAAAACTGTGACTTGGCAATATTCATTATTTTATTTCATGCACAGATCATGACACAAAGAGCTTGAACAACAAAAAATCTGTATCTAAAATATTCACAGTCTGGACTGCATCAAATGAAATTATGTAACCGGTTTTAAAATACTGAGAGGAATATTACAAAAATATTGCCATGTATTTTTTTCTCCAGGATACACTCCAAACTGATCTGTTAAGTTGGTAAATAAGCAGAGCACTAAAAGCAGTAGCAATGTAGAAATGAAGCTTTATACAGACACACACACACACACACACACACACACACACACACACACACACACACACACACACACAAACACACAAACACAGAGTTGATACTAATGAGCTCTTCTGCGCTTGGCATCAACATGAATAGCAGTGCAGCTCCTGCCCTCTCCAGTGGAGTCACCGAGTCATGATACCAATTGCTGCCTTGCCAAGGAGACATTAGGCTTTTCCTACTGCTATCCATTAGAGACTGAATGCTGTCAACTCTGTCCCTCTAAGTGTGCTAAAGGTTTTCAGGAAGCACAGAGGAAAAAGTTTTTCAATTATTTCTGGGAACTCTATTTATGTTAATTTTGACTCATCATGTCTATAGCTCACCAACTATCATTTTTGGAGTTTCCGTGTATATGAAATTCTTGACCAGTTTTAACTAATTTATCCTTTATCTTGCTGGATATCAAACATTTCTTTGCACTTCTAGCTGACACTGGCTAACAAAATTTTCAGTAAAAAGTGTTCTCTTACGATAAAGAATGCTCTTATATATGCACTTATATATAATGAAAACACAAAAACTGCTGAATAAGCTAACTGCAAACCTGAAAGCAAAGAAAACAGCATCAGTATGTCACTTTTAATTTTAATGGAAGCATCTGCTATACTGCTGAGGGATTTGCTGCTAACTAAGCTTTAAAAAAAAAAATAAATGTGTGTATTTGGTCTTCAATATGATGCTTATATGGTTGTAATGCCACCAAGAATGCCTTAATTTTCCTTCTTTCCTCTAATTTATTAATTAATTAGAGTCCAAACTCCGAAGGGGAAGAACACTATTGTTTTTTTCTGTTGGTTTTGTGTCGAAGAAGTTGTTGTTTTGTTTAATATCATCATCATTACTATAATGAATCTGCTGGATAGGCTCAAATTACTGTAAACTCGAATGAGATAAAAAACATGAAACTTGGCTCAATAACTAGAAATGACGTGCAGGTACTTCCCTTGAAATATGAGCCCAATCAGCCAGATTGTGGCACTATTATTATAATAATAAATACATCTTTGTCTAATATGACAGTTTTTCTGCCATTTTGAATTTTTTGCACACAATTTTGCCATATGGTCCTAAACCGTAGGTCTGATTACTACCAAACTGTCTTTAGATCATCACCCGAACAAGTTTTAAAAGTTGCATAAAGCTTATTGATATCTTATTTAGTTCTCAGGTTACTGATCAATAAACTTAGCAGGAAAATGGCCATAATTCCTTAATGTCTAATCATCATAAATCTCCTTAAAGCGGTACATATCTTCACCCTGTGTTGGAAAATAGGTCTACCAAAGTTTTTTGAGCCCAACCCATAGAGGCAACCACAAATACCAAAAACATGTGTGATCATCAAGTGTGTGATTGGTCTCACTCCTTTAAACAGAATTAACTAGCTTTGTGCATCCTGAAACCTGGTCTTTGCTGCTTGTGGCTTTAATTTGTGGCCTGACAGAGCTGCTTCCTTCTGATTAGCCCAAAACGGCTTGAAACTGCTATCGCCGAATGAATAATGAATACATCAAAGAAAGGTATTGCTTTAAGTGTACTACTCTACCTTTTTCTTTAGGGCCTCCAGTGATTCAAACTCCAGACGGGCCAGTTTGATCTGGATGTGTTTGGGAATATCCGGGATGAGGAAGGTAAGAATGAACTTGAAGGCCAGCAGTCCATGCTGAAATCACAGAATCACAGAAATATCACAGGGATTAGTCATATTTTATGGAATGGGAATGTCTGAAACACCAGGACATACAGCCTTTGTACAAAAGTCTTTGAAGCAAAATGAGGACAAGAAATAAAGCATTTTGGCAGTTTGCTTAAACAGAATTGTCAGTGTTAGTTCTGTACAATAATACACTAATTTTGAAATGAAACAATGAGCACAAGGTTGACTAGAAGGTTTCTTATGTGTTCACTGATTGGCTGCTGCTGTGTGTGGCTTTTAGACTTCAGACACTTCCCTGTATATTCTCTGTTGATGCCCTGAGTCCAATCTATAGGTTTTTTCCTTCAGTCTTGACTTCAACAATTCAACCCTAGACTAAGGGAGCTGTATATAAAAAGGACTAAGAGTCTGACACAGTGCACCCAATTCCTATCTGGACACCTTTAACGCAGGTAATGCTAAATAGATAGATAAATAAATAAATAAAGTAAAATACGCCCACAATCATAATTTCATTTTAAATTTAATGTGCTGGACTATAGAGCCAAGGCACTGAAAGACATATCACTTCCTTATTGCAAGTATTTCAAGGGACTCGTTGGAATACCACAATAATAATAATATAATGATATGACTCTATATATTCCATGGTATCCCAGTTTTTCCGTACTAAATGGTTTATGCATATGCAGGAAAATAAACAGTAGATTCAGAAAGTATTAAGACTGCTTCTCTTTTTGCAACTTTTGTGTTGTAATTTAATTTTAAATGATAAAATTGCTATTTTCGGCTGGACTGCAGCAGAGGGGCCAGCCCCATAAAAATGAATGTCTGTCACTGACTGATGGACTTACCTAATGATTAAGTAACACCTTTGGTCAGCTGAATAGAGCTTGACTGAGTGATGAAGTTACACCATTGGTCGACTTGCCAAATGTTAGAGTTTCTCTTTCAAAATGAACTATAGAAAACATTTTCTACTCCATCACTGGGAGAAGTTTACAGCCAGAGTTGCCAAATTAGCACCTTTATCCTTTGACTTTCCTCAACCCTTTAGCAAATTTTATTCATGAAAGCACTTGCAACAAACCTAAAGACTTTTGGGAAAAAATTTAGCAACTTTTCGTAGAAGACAGTCACCAGTATTGTAACACAAACGCGAGGTCAGGCTTTCCCTCCACAGGTCCACCACTCTCTCATTTCATTCAACTGACCATACAGCAGCTGGCATAGACATGAATAAGCCTCTAACTTTCTCAATGAGTGATAATTTTACAATATAGCTGAAATCACAGCATAGCCTTGAACTTTATTGTAAAGTGATTTTGTCAGATGTTGTAGCAGCTGTAAAATGAGGATTACAGCAGAGCAGAGCAACATCCTATCTACCTATCTTAAAGAGCTCATAGTACCTTAATATCCCAGTAGAACACTTTGCTCCCAGAACCCAGGCCTACATGTGGTTCCTAGAGTCTCTACTAGCAGAACGGGGGCAAAGCTTTCAGTTATCAGTCTCCTCTGCTGGCCAAGACTACTGGGGGACTTCCCATGATATACGGAGCTTCCCTTTCCACTGCCTTCTCCTCTCTCCCTGTTTGCATTAATGCCTGTTACTAACTCTCCTCCCTCTCTCCCACAGTTTTGTGCTTTCCTGTCTCTCTCCTCTTCCTCCTGCTGCTTTCTGCGGGTTTTTGCCTCTGATGCTCCTGAGTCTGGATCCATGGCTGCAGAACATCCACTGCCCCATGATCCTGATCAACACCCACTGCTTTTATAATCATGATTGTTACTGTTGCTATTCATTTGGTCCTATTTGTAACATTATTAGCCACTAGTATAACTATAGTATATATAGCTATTAGTCCCATTATTAGGCTATGCTCTCTCTCCTCCCTCCTGCCCCATCTCCCTCTCTCTCCTTCTCTCTCTCTCTCTCTCTTGCTCTCTCAACACAGCTGGTCGAGGCAGACCCCCCCCCACCATGAGCCAGGATCTGTTCTACTTGTGTTTCTACCTGTTAAAAGGGAGTTTTTCGTTGCCACTGTCACCAAGTGCTTCTCATGGGGGAAATTTTGGTTCTCTGTAAATAATAACTATAAAGAGTCTGGTCTAGACCTGCTCTATATGAAAAGTGCCCTGAGATAACGTCTGTTATGATACGGCGCTATATTAATAAAGTTGAATTTAACTGAATTGAACAGCTTGAAAATGGCTGTTAGTTAATATTTAGTCTTGACAATGAGTTCAGTGGACTTCAGTGGCCTCCCCGGTCTGAAGTCTCAATCCGATAGAACACCTATTGGTGGTAGAACAGGAGAATGGCAGCAAGAATGTGAAGCTGACAAATCCTCCGAAATGTGATGAAGTCTTGTCAACATGGAGCAGAATCTCAAAGGAATGTTTCAAGCATTTTGT